>CM053622.1:612680014-612721581 GCA_028646595.1 Phalanger gymnotis | reverse complement strand
AAGCTGCCAGCACCCAGAAAGCACAGGTTCTTTTGATCTGCCTTAATAAGGAAAGCAAGTTTAAGGGGGTGACAAGCTTACTTTAATTCAGCACACAAATATCATTTACTTAGTTCAGGGGAAGAGACCAGCACCCTGAACTTCAGAGCAAATTACAAACAAATTACAAACATCAACAGACAGACCCAATACAGATTCATATTACCAACATCTAGGTTCAGCCCAGGAGCTCAGAACAAGGGCTGGCCCAGAGTCACATGCCACCGCTGCTGCAGCAAAGAGCTCCAAGGAAGCTGAGGCCAACGCCTGATTTTATATCTTTTTCAGGGTCAGGGGTAAGTCACACACTCACCCACGTGACCTAGAATCACCACAAAGAGCAACTTAAATCCACTTGGTCTAAAAGCCTCTGCTGTCCCAGACATGTAAACTAGGCCCTTCCTAGAGTTAGCTCCACCTTGGGCCCACCTTAGTTGCCAATCCACACCCACATAGGTTTTACACCTAATAGGGGTTTGGGCCTGGGGCTTAGCACTTAATAAGACTCAATGAAATACACTGAATTACTCAGCAAAAACAAAAGCCAAACTTTTCAAGGGCACTTGTTGAACTAAGTGCTAAAGAGCCCATTTTGCTTACCCACACATACGTATATATAGATATAGATATACACACACACACACACATATATACACACATACACACACAGTTTCAATATATCATGGGTCGGCTTAAGAAATTAAATGGGAGGGACAGCTAGGTGGCACAGTGAGTAGAGCCCTGGAGTCGGGAGGACCTGAGTTCAAATCTGACCTCAGACACTTGAC
Organism: Phalanger gymnotis; assembly: GCA_028646595.1. Classification (NCBI taxonomy): domain Eukaryota; kingdom Metazoa; phylum Chordata; class Mammalia; order Diprotodontia; family Phalangeridae; genus Phalanger; species Phalanger gymnotis. The sequence goes on along the minus strand of CM053622.1, from coordinate 612,720,754 downwards.
ACACTTACTAGCTGTGTGACCTTGGACAAATCATTTAACCCCAATCACTCTGCTCCCCCCCCCAAAAAAAGAAAAAGATGAAGGTAACGGTTTCGGAGAAATGTTGGAAGACTTGTATAAACTGAGTAAAGTGAGCAGATGCAGGAAAACAATTTATGTAACAGCAACAACATTGTAAAGACAAGACTTAAGAATCCTGATTAACACAATGACCAGCCACAATTCCAGAGCACCCATGATCAGACATGCTACCCAGTTCCTGATAGAGAGATGGACCTCTCAGATTTGGCCAACATGGGAATTCATTATGCTTGATGATGCATATTTGTTGCGAGGATTTTGTTTTTCTTCTTTTTTCTAGTGGGGGGAGGTGAAAGGAAGAAAAATAGTTTGTTTATGAAAAAATAAAATAAATTATGTTTTTAAAAAAAAGTTCACATGAAAGACATTCATGGAAAGTAATTAATGCACGCTTTTAATTGATTACATATAGATTTATTTGGATGGTATAGTCTCCAAATCACCATCTTATTTCTGACTTCATAGTCCCTGAGAATTCTGAAGGCTGTACTATGCCTTTAAAAACAAAATTATAAAAAATAAACTGTTGGATTGCTGACCCAGTATTCAGCTTGTGATCTTCTATGCTTTCTAGGTATTTTTCTCTCCATATTCACCCATAGACAGGCATCCTCTTCTTTTTCTTCCTGTCCCTTCCCCAAACTTCTCCCCCCATTCCCCCCCCCATCCCACCACATTTAAATTATTTTCCATAAAGAAGTTAAGTACTCTTTGGAAGTTGGCCTCCCATACCACCCCTCATTTTCAAGCCAGAGTTGGAAAGCCTCACCTATTGGGGTCATATTGCAAATTGAAACTAATTAAGGGTGCACACACTCCTAGGGCTGCCTTTAAAATTAGAGGCAGAATGGGCCAGTTGTGTTCAGACCAGAGGAATGAACTTTTCTAACTCAAAGGTGGCTCACAAGTCCCCACCCATTGCCAGGGGCTAGTTGCTCCTGACAGTCCCTGAGTTGACCTGGATTGGGTAATGTGAGCATTGAACAGACAGATTTCTTGGGAAGGCACCTCTCCAGCCAGGATGTCATTCCTGTTAAACAGATTAGATTTATAAACTGGTTTAACTAGCTGGATCAGAAACCAGCCTCGGGGCAAGAGTTTCACAAGTGTAAAGGAGTATTTGCAAAAATCCTGGACAGAACGTAGAAATTATCAGCTTAGCCTAAACTACTTTTGGAGAGCTGATTAGTCTTTCTTCCTCCTCTCCCATAAATGATTGTTTGGACAATTCAAGCTCTATAGTCTACAAATAAAAGTATGAAGAACTTTGTTCCAGTCTGAACTCAGCCAAATTTCTTGACAGATGAGGTGTCTGACAGACGAGGAAACTGAGTCATTAGAAGGTTAAAAATCTCTACCCAATTGCTACTGCAGTGATTATTGAGCAAGATCAATGTTCCTGATGTAATTTCTTGGGCTTGGGTCAATAATCCTATGTTATGCTAGTCACCTAATGAGTAGCGTGGTTTAGCAAGGCCTTGATTAATTTAGAGCAAGTGTCTCTAACTCTTTTGTAAGAAAGCAGCCCCATTTTCATATCCCTCATGCCCTGAGATCATGATCATGGAAGGAAAGGCAGGGCACAGGGTTTTTTTTTTTGTTGGGGGGAGTGTTCCTTAACTTCGTCCATGGAGTAGTGAATGGACACTGGATGACTAATTGTGATTTCAGTGAACTGACATAATATACCTCCTCCTCTTAGCAGGAAAATGGTGGACTATACTGTGGAATCAGGCATATGCTCTCAGGTGTGACTAATGTGTTGACTTGATTTGCTTAGCTGTACTTTCTTTGTTTCAAGGGAGGACTCTGTTGGGTCATGGAGAATCATTGGAAAGTAACAATTGTGAAGATTAGCAGAACTTGTTTTTTGTTGTTTTTGTTTTTTTAAGACAGCTCTGTGTTTAAAATCAAAGAGACTTTAGTTTAAATTTTAGTTACTCTATGGTGTGACCTTAGACAACACATTTCTGCTCTAAGAGCTTCAGTTTCTTCGCCTGCAAAATGAAAGGTTGTTTTTGTGGGTTTTTTTTTTTTAACTATCAGAAGTGAATTAGGTTACCTGGGATTACGGGGTTTGCCCTTGTAGGAGTTCTTCAAACAAGGCTGGATGACCACTGGTGAGGTCTGTTGTGGAGAGGATTCTGTTTCATGTATGAGGAAGTTCCTTCCTCTACTGAAATTGGTTCTGAGATGGCATGACCAGATGATTTCTAAGGTCCCTATTTCCTCTTGAATCAAATACAAACTCCCCTGCTGAACCCTTCATCATCTGGCTCCAGTCTACCTTTTCAAATTCATTACATCTTATTTCCCCTATATTAATAATGGCTGACAGTTTAAGATTTACAAAGCATATTACACTTTACTACCCTTTTGCCCCTTTATGGTCCAGTCAAATTGGCCCAACTTCTGTTGCTCACACACAACATGCCATCACCCACCACTGTGCTTTTGTATAGGCTGTAGCCTATGCCTGTAATGCCCTCACTCTTCACCCCCATTTCTTAGAATTCCTGGCTTCCTTCATGGCTCCACTGAAGCACCTCACTTTATTCCTTCCAGCTGTGAATGCTTCCTCTAAGGTTCCTCCAAAAAATTACCTTTTATTTACATTGCGTATATTTTATATCTGATTATATGTTTCCATGTTATTTCCCCTGAGAGAAGACAGGGATTGTTTCATCTTCATCTGCATCTCTAACACCTAGCACAGTGCCTGACATGTAGTCAGTGCTTAGTAAATGTTAATTAATTGATTTGATATAGGGTGCCATAGGTAGGTGGACTTTCATTTCAAATGCATTGGGTCCCAATGGCTTTGTAACTGTGTTCTTTGGACAAGAAGCTTTCCTTTTCTGCAATACTTTCTCTCTTTTACATCTTTTCAATTTAACAAACATTTATTAAGTCCCTACTGCATTCTAAGAATGTTTCCTTTTTAACTTCCTATGAATGAGCCTTTCTACTCTGCTGCTGTCCTCACTGAGTGGAGGTATGCATTGGAGAGGGGAGATTTTTCTTTCATGATGATCACTGGTAGGTAGGAAGGTACTCAGGGTACATACAGATGAGCTCCCTAAAATACTGCAATCAGAATCCTGCTTGGCTGCCTTTAATGATTCATACAGAACAGAATGCTATTTTGTGAGTTGTGAGCTATTAGGTACGATGGAAGAATGATGTCAGAAATAATTGTACCATTTCAATTCTGTACTCAAGCTAGACACTAGATCCTCCAACATGTCAGGAAGGACTAACTCCTATGTAAGCAGTTGAGGCTTTACAAAACCATATTGTTACAGTTGGTTTAACCAGTCACTGTTATTATCAAGCTATCTGGTCCTAGTGTGCGCTCAGACTGAGTCCAGAATTTCATTCTCTCCTTAGTTGTAAATTTCTGTGGCATCTAAGAGTATAACACACCAGAAGAATACAGTTTATTGATTATAATCATTCTCTGAATATATCTGGTGTGCTTTACTTTGCCAATGATTTTATAACCCAGAGATTTCACCACTAGAGCTTTATTCCAAAGAGATGGAAGAAAGAGGAAAAGGTCCTATGTGTATGAAAATATATAGCTCTTTTTGTGGTGGCAAAGGACTGCAAACTAGAAGGATGCCCATTAATTGAGAAAAGGCCAAACAAATTAGGGTATAAGAATGTTGTGGAACAATGTTATGTTATAAGAAATGATGCAGATGTTTCAAAGAAACCAGGGAAGACGTGTGAACTGATGTAGATTGAAGTGAAAACCAGGATAACGTATATAATAGCTACAATATTATTTTGTGGTTGTTCAATCATTTTCAGTTGCGTCTGACTCTTCATGACCCCATTTGGGGTTTTCTTGGCAAAGATATTGGAGTGGTTTGCCATTTCCTTCTCAGCTCATTTTATAGACAAGGAAATTGAGGCAAAAAGGGTGAAGTGACTTGCCCAGGGTCACACAGCTAATAAGTATCTGAAGCCAGATTTGAACTCAGGAGGATGAGTGATCCTGATTCCAGGTCCAGTACTCCATCCACTGTGCCACCTAACTGTCTAACAGCAATATTATAGAGACAAACAATTTCGAAAGACTTAGGAACTCTTACGAACAAAATGACCAACCACAGTCCCATATACCAAAAGATTCCTGTAAGTAGGCATCATGCCTCTTGTTGAAGAGCTCTATGGGCGGAAACCACCACTGGGCAAGGTGCCCCTTTCTACTTCTGGACAAGCTCTACTCGTTACAGTTTTTCCTGATATCAGTCTAAATGTTCCTCTTTGCATTTTTTTGCCCATTGCTTCTGATTCTGGGGTAAAACAGAGTAAGTCCTTTCTCCACATGACAGTCCTTAGATGTTTGATTTTTTTGTGCTCAAGTATAAGAATTTACATTTATCCCTATTGAATTTCATTTTTATTGGACTCAATCTCATGGTCCAGCTTGCCAAGATCGTTTTGGATCCTGACTCTCATCATCCACTGTATTATTTATCCCTCCCAAATTTGTGTCATCTATCAATTTGATAAACATGCCATCTATGCTGTTGGTGGCACAGTGGATAGAGTGCTGGGTCTAGAGTTGAGAATATCCGAGTTCAAATCTGGCCTCAGACACTTACTGGTCATGTGACCCTGAGTAAGCCACATGACCTCTGTTTGTCTCAGTTTCCTCAATTGTAAAATGAGGATAATAATAGTATCTACCTGGCAGAGTTATTCTGAGGATCAAATGAGATAATATTTCTAAAAAGTGCTTAACACAGTGCCTGACATATCTATGCCTTTAAACAAATCATTCGTAAAAATGTTAAATAGCACAGGTCCAAATCCATATCCTTGGGGTGCTACATTGTCATTAAACCACTAACCACTACTCTTTGAGTCTGTCTATCCAACCAATTCTGGATCTATCAGATTGTATTGTCATTTAATCCACATCTCTCAATCTTCTCTACAATAATAATACAAGATATTTTAACTAAAGCTCTGCTAAAATAAGGCAAACTGTATCTTCCATATTCCCCTTATTAGCCAGTTTAGCAATCCTGTCAAAAAAGGAAATGGGGTTAGCCTGGTCTGACCTATTTTGGATGGAGCCATGACAGCTTTTTGCAATTACTGATTCCCTTTCTAGATGTTTGCCAGTCATCTTTTTAGTGATCTGTTCTATTATTTTCTCCAGGATTGAGTCGAGTCCACTGTCCTATAAAATGAAGACTCTGTTCTCCTTGCTTTTTAAAAATTGGGACATTTGCCTTTCTCTAAACTTGCCTCTTCTCCGTATCCCTGGATCATTGAAATATCATTGACAGTGGCTTAATAAATCACACCTGCCAATTCTTCCAAGGCGCAAGCATATAGTTCATATGAGCTTGGTAATTGAATTCATAAAGGTCAACTAGGTTCTGTTTTTTTTAATTGTTTTATTTCATTTTGCACTTAAATACAAAAAGGAAAAAAGCATTTCCACGTACATGGCATAATACAAAAAGAGGATTCAAGATGAATCTTTATTTCACACTGCCGAATCTCTATTTCACACTGTTTACTTTTTTTAAAAAACTATGTAATAAATACTACACGTAATTTTCCTGCTTTTCTGTGCTTCCTTCTGAGTTTTCTTTTGTTCTCTGCTGTGCATTTCTTATTTTTATTTTTTTCTCTCTCCCTCCCCACACCACACTAGAAAAGGGCATCATTTGACACACACACACACACACACACATATATATACATATATATGTGTGTATGTATATATATATATATACACACACACAGACATACATATATATATACATATATATACACACATATATGTGTAAAACTATATATAGAAGTATTTATCAATTCTTTCTCTGGAGGTAGATAGCATCTTCCTTCATAGTGTGTTGGTAAGCAAAATGGGGTCTTAGCACTTAGTTGGCTTTTGTTTCCTTTGAGTAATTCAGTATATTTCATTGAGCCTTACTAGGTGCTAAGCCCCAGGCCCAAACCCCTATTAGGTATAAAACCTATGTGGGTGTGGATTGGTAACTAAGGTGGGGCCCAAGGTGGGGCTAACTCAGGGGAGGACCTAGTTTACACATGAGTTTGGGTGATAGGTTTGGGACATCAGAGGCTCTTAGACCACATGGGTTTAAGTGGGTTTAAGTCGCCTCTTTGTGACAATTTTAGGTCACATGGGCGAGTCACATGTGTGACTCACCCCTGACGCTGAAAAAGATATAAAACCAGGGGTTGGCTTCCTCTTTTTCGGAGCTCTTACCCACAGCAGTGGTGGTGCGCGAGTGCCTCTGGGCCAGCCCACGTTATGAACTCCCAGGCTGAACCTAGATGTTGGTAACTATGAATCTGTAGTTGGTCTGTCTGTCGATGTTTGTAATTTGCTCTGAAGTTCAGTGTGCTGGTCTTTTCCCCTGAACTAAGTGAATTATATTTGTGTGCTGAATTAAAGTAAGCTTGTCAACCCCTTAACGTAGCTTTCCTTACTAAAGCAGATCAAAAGAACTTGTGCTTTTGCAGCGTGCTGGTAGCATTCTTGTTGTTGGGCTTGGGTTGGTCTTACACCCCCACAACAGCTGCTAGCCAGATTGTTGAAACACATAGGTTCTTTGTAGTTGATCTGAGTGTTTACAGTACTTAAAATAACTTAGTCATAGGTTTTTTCTTACTATCTTGTTACTTATCTATGATATCAACTCCCTATTAGTCATTTTTATTGTTGTTTCCAATATAAAGGTCATTCTTCTTTATAGAGACACAGAAATAAAATAATAATTAGAAAGTTCTTCCTTCCCTCTGTTGTTAGTTACCATCATCCCACCCAACACAAACAGAAATCTCATCTCTTCTTTGTTCATCCTTTTTCTTCCAGTATAGCCTTTTAGAAAACACCTCTTTTTTTGTCCTTAGCTTCCCTCACCAGGGTCAGTTCATCCTGAGCTTTAACATTCCAGTATGCTCTTACACATATTCATCTTCTATGACCTGTCCTTGCTTCTATTTTTCGTACATTTCTTTTTAAAATATAAGTCAGTTGGTGAGTTCCTTGTGAATCCACATTGGTTTCTTCAGATAAATTCCATTTTACCTCCCCAATGGAATTGTTTCCCTTTGAGTCTTCAGAATTTCATTTCTGAGTATCTCCTATCCCTCTTGAGCTAACTTCCCCTACAGTATTTTAGTCCATGAGATCATAGTGATCTTTGAGAGGTGAAAGAGGAAAGCTGAAGGAATTCCAGCTAATGGTTTTGATCTTCCCTTTGAAGTAAGAGGCTAGCATTCCATTCATAGACCATTATACAGTTCCTGAAGCAGGTTCACCAAGCCCCTACTCAGGCTGTCAATAGGCGAAGCAAACTGGGCATTCTCCAAGGATAGGACCCCATTGGCCAGTATCCTGTTACACATGAAAATTGCAGATTGTACATGTTTTTTTTTTTGCTACATGACAGATCCCCCTCCTTTTCCAGTCATATCAGTCATTAATAATTTATTTTACATCTCACATGCAAATCATAGTTGGTACCTAACACATATCTATTTTCACCCATAACATATCTTTCTATTGCCTTTTAGAAAAGTTGATTCTCTGCAGATTTTCCTATGATTTACATCAATATAGCACCTTTGGGAGAATACTAATGTTTAAAAATGTGGACTTTTGTGGCAGGGAGAAACTCGAAATTGTTAAAAGTACTTTCCTAAATGATATCCAGCTAGATATCTTCCTCCTATTCAACTCTGGGTCCAGATCATTGTATATCTCCAGATTTTATCTATCAGATTTTATCCCTGTGCCTATGCAGGGAATATCTACATAGAAGTATTTATGGAAACAGAATTAAATATATATATATATATATACACACACACACACACACACACACACACACACATATATATATATATATGTAATGAATCAGTCAATCAATAAACATTTATTAAGTGCCTACTATGTGCCAGGTACTATACTAAGTGCTGGAAACACAAAAAGAGACAAAATACAGTCCCTACTCTCAAGGACCTGGCATCTTAATGAGGAGACAACACACAAATACATACAAAGCAAACTATATACAGAATTAACAGAAAGAAGGCACTAGAATTAAGAGGGGTTGGGAAAGGCTTCCTGCAGAAGGTGGGCTTTTACTTGGGACTTAAAAGAAACCAGAAATGTCAGCAGGCAGAGCAAAGGAGAGAGAACTTTCTAGGCATAGGGGACCAAAGAAAATGCCCAGGGTCAAGAGATGAAGTATCTTGTTCATGAAACAATGAGGTAGCCAGTGTCACTGGATCAAAGATTACATCATAGGGAATAAGGTATAGGAAGACCAGAAAGGTAGGAGGGGGCTAGGTTATGAAGGACTTAGAATACCAAACAGAGCATTTTGTATTTGATCCTGGAGGTCATAGAGGGCCACTGAAGTTTACTGAGTAAGAGGCAGGGTGACATGATCAAACCTCTGCTTTAGGAAAATCACTTTATTGACTGAATGGAGGATGGATTGGAATAGGGAAAGACTTGAGGCAGGCTGACTCACCAGCAGCCTATTGCAATAGTCCAAGTGTGAGGTGATGAGGGTCTGCATTAGAGTAATGGCAGTGTCAGAAGAGAGGAAGGGGAATATTTGCAATATTTTGCAAAGGTGAAATCAATAGGCCTTGCCAACAGATTGGATATGGGGGTGAGGGATCCGGAATGACTCCTTAGTTTCGAATCTGAGGGACTTGGAGGATGACGTTATCCTCTACAATAATAGAGAAGGTAGAAAGGGGAGGGTTTTGGAGAAAGATAATGAGTTCTATTTTGGACATATTGAGTTTAATATGTCTGCTGAACATTCAATTCAAGATGTCTGAAAGGCAGTTGGAGATGCAAGATTGGAGGTCGGCAGAGAGTTTTTAACTACCATAGAAATGATAATTAAATCTATAGGATCTGATGAGATCACCAAGTGAAGTAATATAGAGGGAGAAGAGAAGATGGCCCTGGATTGAACCCTGAGGGACATTCATGATCTGGAAGAGGACTCAGCAAAGGAGATAAAGAAGGAATGATCATATAGAGAGGAGAAGAACCAGGAGAAAGTGTTGTCCTGAAAACCTAAAAAGAAGACAGTATCAAGGAGAGAGTGAATATTTATATCTATATTTATATAGATCTCAACAGATATCTCTATATATAGATCTATTGATATATCTCTAGCTATATATCTATGTCTCTATATCTATAAAGAGATATATAGATGACATTAGATAGATAAATGAATATAGATATAGATACTAATGGACTGGCCCAATGGCTATGTATTCAACTATGTGTCAATCTAAGCAATATGAATTTTTCATCCACTCCGTTTTTCCTATGTGAGTTGCTGGACAAATTGCTTTTTCTCTGTATCTCATCGAGGAAGCACTGTAGTGTTCCAGTATTTAATGTCATCTCCAAACAGAAACATTTGGAAAGCTTCATTTAAAGTGAGGTTCTTAACTTTGTTTGAATGGACCCCTTTGGCAGTCTGGTCAAGACTATGGACCTCTTTTTCAGAATAATGTTTAAATGCATGAAAGAAAATATATACAATTATAAAGAAAAATAATTAATTCAGGCATCAAAATATTTTAGAAAACAAGTTCATGGACTCCAGGTTAAGCATCTCTGTTCCATAGAGAACTGATGCATCATTCTACATGACACTTCTGGTGAGCTTAAAGTCTTGCCATTTTATGCCTAGCTTTGTATTTAGTTAGTAGTAAGTTGATACTTTATTATGAAATACTGATTGCTCTTTTAAAAATCCCAAATTTCAAATATAAAAGACTTTAAGAATGTGTATATGTATTTTAAAGGAAAATTGACTGTATATTTAGTGTAAATTAGATTATGAAAAATAGCAAAAGATAAATTTATAATTTTTTAGATGGAGTAAAGGGGGAGGAAAGAAACAGACTTATGATAGAGAGCTTCCAGTGAGCAAATCTTTGACATGAATGCAGAATCGGTAGCTTCTTTGAAATGACAGTCTTAGAGAGACTCTGAGACCAATTCTCTACTCATTAAACCATGCTGGGTATTGATTGGGTGTACCAATGTGGCAGAGGCCTCTTCCAACTGCACAGGCCCTGGAAACCTTTTTTTCCACATATTAGCATAGGAAGCCATGTTTGGCATCTAGCAACATAAATTTTTAGCAAGCACTATATGTGTATTGTTGATTATAGATAAACACAAAAATTAATTTATGATTCAGGAAGTTACATAGAATCTGTCCACTGGGTGGCACTATGCACTCCAAGTGAGGGACACCCAAGGGCACTGTAGTGATGGTGTTTGCCATTTTCCCTGGCAACAAGATTATGGTCAACCTATAGTTTTCTAGGCCTCTTTCAGTTACTGTGCCCAGGAAAGCACATTCCTGGGTATCAGAGAGCCACTGAGAATCATGAAACAGTAAGAAGAAAGCTCTTCAGCTGCTCTAATATTGATGACTATGTTCCTTCCATAAGATACTTGCCATTCACATAAGACTCTTGTTTTTATTTTTTTAATTTATTTTTTAAATTTATTTTTAATATGTTTAGTTTTCAGCATTGATTTTCACAGGCGTTTGAATTACAAATTTTCTCCCCATTTCTACCCCCGTCGCACTCCAAGATGGCGTGACTCTTGTTTTTAGATACGGAACAGTAAGAAAACACATTGGGCAGATGCTGCAATTCAGAAAAATCTCCTATTTTTCAGAACCACTCTTTGTTCAACAGATTGTTTTCCCCTGCCACACCCTTTCCTCTTTCTTCTATAACCCTAACCTCTTTCCCTGGAACCCCCTCATATGCTTGGAACCTGCCAAGCCAGAAATGTCCAGACTACTAGCTAACTGGTGTCAGAGGTGTCAGAGGTAGGAAATCAATCAGATCTATCTGAGCGGAACTTCGCCCCTTTCTAGAAAACACCTGGCCTTTCTCTGCTTCCTGGAACCATGATAACAGTTGGAGTATGACAGGAGTAGCAAGACCTTGATTTACCATTCTGGAGATAGCATTGACCATTACGGATTTTCTCCCCTTCCTGCTTTTGCCTTTAGATCATCATGGCTGTGGCTCTTTGGCAACCTCTCTGATTGTGTCCCTTCCCTGTCTTCCTCTCCATGCCCCAGATGTTGGCTACTGCCTAAATTTGGGGGTAAGTGCTACCTAGCAGTGTGCTGGTAGCCAACTCTCTTGGTAGTAGTGGTGGGTGGGGCAGTATAAAGGACACACTTTAATCTACATTGTTAACATTTTCTCCATCCCTTTCTTAAGTCTAGACAATCAAAAAAAAAATCAAGTCCTGATTTGCTGATTTCCTAGGTGTTAATGTTCACACTGAAAATTTAACAATTGACTTTCCCAATTTTGAGCTAGTTCCAACACACCCGAGTGCTGCCCTCATTTTGGAGTTATAAGCTGCTGCTCCAATTTAAGGGGTGGAGAGGAATGCTGCCCAGGATCCTTCCTTGGGTCCTCCTGCCTCTCCCTATATGCTTCTTTGGATTTAAGTCAAGTGGCCTCCCTGTAAATATATCAAGCAAGAGGGCCTATTTCCTTCAGCTTCAACATGTTTGTCTAACTCTTTGTTACAAGGAAAAATTAGTGAGGAAGGTGGAGGAGCATAGCTGAAAATAATTATGATCCTTAAAAAATCATCCAGATTGGCTAACATGACAAAATAGGAAAGTTATAGGTGCTAGAGAAGATGTGGGAAAATTCGAATGCTGATGCATTGATGGTGGAGTCATGAACCGATCCAACCATTCTGGAGAGTAAGTTGGAACTACCCCCCAAAGGGCTATAAAACTGTGCATACCCTTTGACCCAGCAATACATCTAGGTCTGTATCCCAAAGAGATCATAAAAGTAGGGAAAGGACTCACATGAACAAAAATATTTATAGCAGCACTTTTTGTGGTGGCCAAGAAGTGGAAATTGAGGGGATGCCCATCAACTGGGGAATGGCTGAACAAGTTGTGGTATATGAATGTAATGGAATACTATTGTTCCATAAGAAATGATGAGCAGGAGGACTTCAGGAAAACCTGGGAAGACTTACATGAACTGATGCTGATTGAAGTGAGCAGAACCCGGAGACCATTGTGCACAGTAACAGCCACATTGTACAATGACTGACTTTGAGAGACTTAACTCTTCCCAGCAATGCAAGGACCTAAGAGTCCAAAAGACTCCCGGAAAATACTATCCACATCCAGAAAAAGAGCTATGGAGTTTGAATGCAGATTGAAGCATACTATTTGCTCTCTTTTTTTGTTTTGTTTTGTTTTGTCTTGTTTTTTCTTTCTGGGGTTTCCTCCCATTTGTTCTAATTCTTCTGTATAACATGACTATTGAGAAAATATGTTTAATATGAATGTGTATGTAAGAACCTATATCAGATTGCATGCCATCTTGGGGATGGGGGAAAAGAAGGAAGTGGAGAAAATTTGAAACTCAAAAGCTTATGGAAGTGAATGTTGAAAACTAAAAATAAATAAACTAATTAATTTTTTTAAAATCATCTACAAATTCTTTTGAAGAAACCACATACACTAAGGGTCTCTTTATCTTTCTTGTAATGGTAATTATAAAAGTAGATATGTGACAGCTGTAACATGATTTATAAATCTAAGAAAGGGAGACACAGTTGATACAGAGAACTTACCCAATTATAATTTCCTACTAATAAAATAAAGAATACAGCAACGATATTGTAGCTGTTTTTAAGTTTTAGAGGCTTATTATCAAAAAAGGGATTCAATTTGTCCTGTTTGGCCCCAGAAACCAGCATGTAGAGGAATAATTGAGGGCTGAAAAAATGCAAATTTCGGTTTAATGTGAGGAAAAAAACTTCCTATGGATGAGAGGGATGCAAAAGTGGAAAAGCCTGCCTGGAGAGATAATGGGCTCCCACTCACTGGAGGTCTTTCAGAAAGGACTGCATGACTGTGAGTCTGGCCTACTGTAATGGGGATTCCTGTTCCCCTATGGATTGGACTGTAGGAGATAGCTTCTGAGGTGCCTTCCCTCTCTGAGATTCTGTGACTCGGTAACATGCCAATCTGTGACATAATCACCTGGATTCTTCTTGTCCTGATTTAGGACACGGCGTACAGTCATCTTGACTTTTGTCTTGCCACCGGACTCTGATAACTCTGGAGGAGAGAGTGAGGCTAATGACTCTGTGCAGCTCGGCCTCATTTAAATCCAATTCACAGGCAAGTCAAGACTTCACCTTTGTGATGTCATTGGTCTTCTTCATTTGAATGAAGGACAAACAACAATAACAGCATAGGGTTCTACATGAGGCCTGTCTACAAGGTGGGGGGGGGGGGACAGCGAGAGAGAGAGAGAGAGAGAGAGAGAGAGAGAGAGAGAGAGAGACACAGAGAGAGAGACACAGAGAGACACAGAGAGAGAGAGACAGAGACAGAGAGAGACAGAGAGACAGAGAGAGACAGAGACAGAGAGAGAGAGACGACTTCCAGAGCAGATGTTGTGAGTTAAACCCTTGTTACACATGTTTCTTGCACATGTGCTTCACTACTATTATGGTCTAAGTTTAAGCTTACTCCTGTCATGGCTGCTGTGTATATTTGTAAGAAGGACTGAAACAGATTTTTAGGAGAGCATTTTGTATTGACTGTATTTACCACGGTATCTGTGAGTAGTCGTAGCTGCTCTCTGGGGCCCCAACCTGCCAATTTGAGTTGAGGAATGCTGCTGTTTCTCCTTCTCCATTTCCTCCATCTCCTCCTCTTCCTCATCCCAGACGTCACCCTCATGACGTCACTGGTCCTCTTCGACAAGGAAGAATGAACAGGACAGGGCATTCCACTAATCAGGCCCAGCCGAGAACTGCAAAATATAGAAAGACTTGGATTTATAAAGGAAGATGTTATCTACCCTCAGAGAAACAGGACAAACAAGTATAGTATGGTCTTACATAGATGCATACGAATGTATATGTCTGTATATGAGGATGATTATAGATATCTAAGTATGTAAGTGTATATGGCAGAAACTACAGACAGATCCGATTGTTTTATACTCAAGAGTAAACAAAGGGCTTACAACGCAACACCACAGAGTAAGCTGACCTCAGATTGCTTGGAGTACGCCAACCATCGATAGGTTTAATAAAGAGGCACGTGGGTTAAATGGCCTTGCTGCTCCCTGGTTATATTTCTGTTATGATCAATAGTGGTCTTTTTCTTTCTATATGTCCCACTTTCCCCTCTGAGAAAAGAGATCTGGTCTAACTAGACCATCTTATAATCCCAGGCCAAAGAGTTCTTTCCAGGAGCACACAATTACATTTTCCAATCGAAGTGCAGTGACACACTCCAGCTGTCTGGCCAGGAGTCTGTGTGTTTCTTCTCAGGTAATAAGAGTAGAAAAAGATGCAGAGACTTCTGAGATGTTGCCAGGACTACTCTAGATCAGTCCAGTCATTGTCTTCCTGGGTGAGGCTGGCATTTTCTAGTATGCAAAATTCTAGAAAAATTCTAGAACTCTACTATTTCTTTATCTCTGTGAATTTGCAAAATTAACCCATTTTTCTAGTTGGTGGGTGACAGGGTAAGAAGTAGTGTTGGAGCGTATTTTTCTCCTTTCAGTAAAATGTTGTGTGTGTTATTTAGCAGTTAATCTCTTTTCTTTGTTCTGGAAAAAAATTTACCTAATTCATGATTTCATTCTTCTTAGAGGCACGAAATGAGTGCTAGGCCTGAATTCCTCCCCTGTAGACTGCTCTTAAAAGACCCAAAGGAGGATCACACAACAAACACACTGCTGAGACATGGGAAATGTCCCAGCAAGCTATTATGTTTATTAAGAAAGCTTAATACAGTCTTTCAAATAGTTTTCAAAAACCATCTAGCCCACAGGAATTATTTTTGCCCTCCTAAAACTATTCAAGTCAAACATGGAATGACAGACCCCTGGGGTTCTTAACAAGGAAATAAATTACACTGAAATAGTTATCTATCTATCTATCTATCTATCTATCTATCTATCTATCTATCTATCTATCCATCCATCCATCTATCTATCTATCTATCAATCTATCTATCTATTCATGGATCCCCGAAATCTATCTACAATCCCTTTAATGAGTCCATGAATATCTGGTCTACAGACTAAGTACCATGGGGACTTAAGGACATTTAAAAAAAATTCTGTTATCAATGTAAACATAATGTTTGTTTTAAAATATATACATATGTTCTAAATAGAGCATATATACATATGCTCTAAATTATCTACATTAACTGAATTGACCTAACAAATTTTTTTAATTCTCTCCTTCACTTTGCCTGTGTTAGTGAAAAGTAGACTTAAGCAAGACATTGGAAGTTCTTTAAGAAAGCTGATTGGAATCTTTCCAGATTTCACATTTGTTCGTATTGAATAGAACAGAAGCTTTCTTACTTGGGAAAACGTTTTTTCTAATCCCCCTCTTTTTAAAAAATTTCCAACAAAGATGACCTGCATTAGAGTGGGAAACATTTTCTGAGTCCCAAAGGAGCCTTCCATTCTTCCTGAAAGATAGCTGAACTGAGTTGTTAATTGTACCATTCAAGGAGATAAAGACTCTAGTTGAGAATAACTTTTTAAAGCACTTTAGACAAATTTTCTTCATTCATAGTAACATTTATCTTATGACTCAGTACAAAGGCAACACTAGAGACTTTTAATACTCTGCTGTTTTGTTTGTATACCTCCTCTAACATTTCCAGCCACTTCTCTAAGGAGATATGTCATGCAGGATGACCTCTGGACTTGATCCTATAGCCCATTTACTCTTTGGGAGATTTCTTTCTAATTCTTCTTTTGGAGTTTTTCTCTAAGTAGACATAGCAGAGGAGTAGTAGAAGTGGGCAGCTAGGTGGCACAGTGCATAGAATGCCAGGCCTGGAGAACTGCCTATAGGGCAGCTAGATTACTATAAGACAGCCAAGTTGTAGAGTGGACAGAGCACTGGGCTTTGGAATCAGGAAGACTGATCTTCCTGAGTTCAAATCTGGCCACAGACACTTACTAGCTGTGTGACCTTGGGTAAATCACTTAACCCTGTTTGCCTCAGTCCCTCATGTGCAAAATGAGCTGGAGAAGGAAATGGCAATCCACTCCAGTATCTTTGCCAAGAAAACCCCAAATGCAAAATATAGAAAGACTTGGATTTATAAAGGAAGATGTTATCTACCCTCAGAGAAACAGGACAAACAAGTATAGTATGGTCTTACATAGATGCATACGAATGTATATGTCTGTATATGAGGATGATTATAGATATCTAAGTATGTAAGTGTATATGTGTATGTTTGTGTGTATATATGTATGTTTATATATATTTGTGTATATATGCGTATGTATACATACATATATATGTACATACTTGTATGCATATATATCTGTCCTTAATTATAGCCTTCATGGTGGGGGGAGGAAGGGAAGGAAAAAAGAACAAAGTAAAAAGTACACAGAAGAGAACAAAAGAACTTAAAATGAAGCAAAGAAAAGACAGATAGCTCTGAACACAATGTGTAGCATTTATTATGTGGGCTTTCTTGAAATGCAAATTTATTGCTGTATATGTTTAATCCTCTCATGTTCTGCTGTGCACATGGCAATGCTTATTTTCTTTTCTTATTTTGTATTTAAGTTTATGTTTCTTTTTCTTTTCTTATTGTGTATTTAAGTTTTAGTATTTCAGTTTAAAATAAATTAATTTTAAAAAAGAAAGAAACAAAAACCCCAAATGGGGTTACAGAGAGTTGGACATGACTGAAATGACTCAACAACAAGGTAGAAGTGAGGTTACTAAAAGACAAAAGAAAATTTTAATCATTTTACATTATTTTGCCAACATTTATATCATCATCATGAGGAGCTCTAGTATACATTAAAAAGCAATCCATGCAACTGTAATCAGATTCACTAGAGTCAACGAATTAAATTTTGAAAACATTATCATTGTGCCTGCCTTTTGGCTCTTGAGGTAGTGATATAAGGCGTGCCCTTGTCCGATAAACACTTAAATGCTCAATTGGATCTGTTACCTCACTGACATGGGGTCGCAGATTCAAATTCACCCATGCCTGCCTATGTTGTAGAACTCCTGTCCATGTTCTCTATACGTTTCCCCTGGACATCTACCTTACATGCTGGGGGCTTTTTCACTCTTTCTCACATCATAACAATACCAATGAAGTACATAGGCTATCCATCAATTATCCCTTGCTTTCATCATGTATTCAACCCATATAGTTTTTCACTCTTGCAATACTTTGATGTCATCTTTTATTCATATTCTCCTTTATAATTCTTTTTTTTTTCCTGCTGTTTCATAGCCTATGCACATCCGCTATGCACACTTACAATTGCTCTCTGGTCGATCCTCATTTTCAATTCTTTCACCTTACATGGACAAAGTCATATTCAGTGGCACAGGTCAATTAAATCCAATATTGCTACTGGGATTGTGACTCATGAGCCAAAGAAGAGAAAGCTTCCACCTTAGATCTGTGGATATAAAGTATTCAGAGTGGGGACCGTGAAAATGTAAACATATAATGAAGGTGGAGTTGGGATTATCAAGAGACAGAATGTACCATTTTTGATGAATGTTACCAGATGCCTTGGCTGCTATCAGACTGGATTTGGAGCACGGGAGATATCCTGACCACACAGCGAGAACTTGTTCCAGTGAGCAGTAATAGGAGAGAATGGACAAAATAAGTGAAGAGATGACTACTGAGGCACCAGATACCTTTTACACAAAGGAGTAGAAAGTGTTGCATACCACTGTTTCTGCTATTAAAAATAAACCAGCATTTTACACGATTGAAAGTTATGTAGTTGAGTATGAATAGATCACACGATGAATTTACCAACTTTAGACAAAGTTGATAAAAGTGTAATTGCAAATTTTTTTTCATTTCAAGAAAGCCTATATGATAAACATTGCATACTGTGTTCAGAGCTATCCATCTTTTCTTTGCTTCATTGTAAGTTCTTTTGTTCTCTTCTGGGCACTTTTTACTTTGTTCTTTTTTCTCCTCCCTTCCTTCCACCCACCACAGAGGACAACCAAACCCTGTTTTTTTCATAAATTAATCAGATGGCTGAAACATTTGTCACCTGGCAACCAATGTTCTGGTGAATGTCTGTTCCTCAAGGGCAACTAATTTTCATCTTTGTCTTTGTATCCCCAATACCTAGCATAATATCTTGTAGGCCCTTTATAAACATTTATTGAATTATTATTGCCTAAGAGCACACAGGTATCAAATGGCAGAGCCAAAATTCAAATCTGTGGCCTCTGACTCCACATCCAGTACCCTTTATTTGATGTCTCTGTCTGTTTACAGCTGGACAGGTACTTGAGTGACAGCCATTGTCTATCATTGGGCCAATACTGCGAACTTTTCTAAGTTGGCAGGAGCTGGCATACTTATGCTCCACTCAAACAGCCATTGAAAATCCAAAGCCTCCTCTATACTATTATCAGAAAAATTGCCTAGATGAATGAGGACAAAGTAGATTCTCCTTTGAGATTTGGGCCTCAAGTTCTAAGCTCCCAGTTATGGCAGAGGCTTAAGCCCATCACCATTAGTCAATTTCCTTCCTCCAGCATCTCCGTCAGTACCATATGCAATTTATGCCCATAGGAACTTTCAATAGCATAACTAGATCTTTGGGTGGCTGGGGGTGCTGGTGGTAACAAGCATCCAATCTACCAAAACTGATGGAACATGTATTCTTAGGTGACTGATCTGATAAACTCAGATTTTTTTCTTTCCTAGCAGTGAAGACTAGAAGCCGCTTGAGGTTAGGCATCCTGTCCATACCTCTTTTTTTTTTTTACTTGCCTAGATATGACACATGTAAAGAATGGAATGAATATATATAATATATATGTGTATATATATATATATGTAAATAGGAAGACAAGAGGAAAGTCAAGTATCAGTTGAGTGGCACGTTAAATTGAGATGGAATAGGTAAAGTAAATTTTGAAAGGGTACACAGAACCATGACCACAGATAGTTATTTTTAGACTTGATGTAAATAGAGGGATAGACTTACTGAGATGTAGCAATCAGCAGTTGGAAGTGACAGCCTCCCTTTTCTGCTCCCCCCCCCACTCCAGGACACCATGAAATTATTAATCTGTTAATAAGAGAGGAAATATACCCTAGGACAAGGTTGCCACCACTGCCTTAGGGGTGGGGAGGAAGCACACCCTGGGAAAAAGCCACCACGTGGGGCTGTCAATGCCCTCTAAATTCCCTATCATGAAGAAAAGCTCCAGTCACTCCTTCTTAGTCATAACTCTGATCTTGCAAAACCATGTAATCAGGGGCAGCAACGATAGTCGCAGGCCTATCTATCAAAAACAGAGTGGCTCTTTTTAAGTATCTTCTAAGTAAAAAAAGGCAGTGCCACATTGGTGGCATTGCAAATAGCAGTTAGGTTGCAAATATATACAGTGGGGGAAAAATTTACTGGACTAAAACCACTTAGTGGTTCACAGGGTTGTGCTAAAAATTCTTTAATGACACCTTAAGCAGTAAATAATTGCCCAGTTATGTCACAAATAGATTTTTCCTCTGTGACAATAAGCATGTTCATGTTTGAAGTATTGAAGGTTTGTTTCTGAAGTGATTTTATTTTATTTTTTCCAATTACATGTAAAGATAGTTTTTAACATTCATTTTTATAAGATTTTGAGTTCCAGATTTTTTTCTCCTTCCCTCCCTTCCCCGCCTTCCCAAGGCAGCAAGAAGTCTAATATAGGCTATACATATAGAATCATATTAAACATATTTCCAAATTAGTTATGTTGTGAAAGAAGAATCAGAACAAAAGGGAAAAACCATGAGAAAGAAAAAACAACAAAAAAAGAGGAAATCATACGCTTAGATCTGCATTCAGACTCCATAGTTCTTTCTCTGGGTTTGAATAGCATTTTCCATCACGAGTCCTTTGAAATTGTCCTAGATCATCATATTTCTAAGAAGAGGCAAGTCTATCAAAGTTGATCATCACATAATGTTGCTGTTACTGTGTATAGCATTCTCTCGGTTCTGCTCACTTCACTCAGCATCAGTTCATGTAAGTCTTTCCAGGTTTTTCCGAATCTGCCTGCTCATCACTTCTTATAGCATAGTAGTATTCCATTGCATGCATTTACCTCAACTTTTCCCAATTGATGGGCATAACCTCAATTTCCAATTCTTTACCACCACAAAAAGAGCTGCTATAGATATTTTTGTATATGTGGGTCCTTTTCCCTTTTTTATGATATCTTTGGGATATAGACCTAATGGTGATATTACTGGATCAAGGGGTATATATAGTTTTATAGTCTTTGGGCATAGTTCCAAATTGCTCTCCAAAATAGTTGGATCAGTTCATAACTCCACCAACAATGCAATAGTGTTCCAATTTTCCCACATCTCCAACATTTATCATTTTCCTTTTTTGTCATATTAGACAATCTAATAGGTATGAGGTGGTACTTCAGAGTTGTTTTAATTTGCATTTCTTTAATTAATAGTGATTTAGAGCATTTTTTCATATGACTATAGATAGTTTTAATTTCTCCAAAGTGATTTTAAATCATTAGGATCATGCACAGATTACATCAAATTCTGATCATTTCTGACTAAGCATATATTCTTGCAGTTTTTCAACTTGTTATCAAATTGTTCCCAGACTGTCAAAAGGGTTTGATATTTGAACACAAACTGATTTCTGACATATGGTCAGATGTATGTGTATACCTTTATTTGTGATCTATACCTTGAACAGAGAAACTTCCTTATTCCCTTCTGTTACCAGGTACTTGTACTTCATCAGTTGTATAATCATGTGATCAAAATGTTATAAACATTTCCATCCATGAAGCACAAATATCAGGCTGTTTGAAAACCATGATTGCTAGGCATGCACATTACAAGGCATCTTGAAACCCTCAGGGACCATCACAAATGTTCTGCAGAAACAAACCTTATACTGACACTCATTACAGAATTAATGCTACTTTCCATTTTTTATTTATTCTTCCATTTGGTAGATTTTCAAATGATCTGATTAACAATATTAATCAGTTGTTCAGTAGAGTTTTATGAGCATATAGCTGATATGCTAATAGTAGAAGAGAAAAAAAAATCATGTCTGAAGAGATTATTTCCTTACAAAGATTAGTTTATATATAAATACTGTTTTTTAAAAAAAAAGCAATATGCACTTTAAGTACATTAATCATTTAATACAGTGCTCGTCATTAGCCAGTAAAAAGTAAATATTTTATATCAGAATTAACTATTTATTTTCATTGATTAGTTAGGTGACTAAAAAATTCATTTCTATGTCTCAGCAAAAGAGATTGTAAAATTCTCCCACCATTTTCTAACACATACTTGTGCAAGAGAGCATTTTTTATTTTATTCTAGTTTTAAGTCAAAATATAGAAATAAATTTGATATGGAACCAGATTTAAGACTCTTTGATTTTCGGCTCAAAATACAAACCTTTATTCAAATAAAAAAGTCCATCTTTGAAATTATGCTTATATATAATTATTATGTCAGGCATCTTCCAGTTGTAACTTATTTCATTAAAATGTTATTTATCTTCAAAAAATTTGTAAAGTAAATATTTAACATGAAGTCTTGCAGTTAATAGTAAGTATATAAGGTCTTATTGAATTACTTATTTTAATTCTTATAGACTGTCCCAAATAAAATATTTATAATTATTTTATAATTTGAATTTTAAAATTTTACATTTAGAGTTCCCATAATTATAGGCAGAATAAAATTTTATGATTATAATTATGTAATGTAAATTTTAATTTAGAGCTTTGGGGTATATAATCATAATTGCAGTTATTATAAGTGTTTAATGAATAAATAAAAAAGAATACTGTGAATCATATATTAAAATACTCAAAACACATTTCATTTTATTGAAGGGGGTTCATGGAACAAAAACATTGGGAACCACTAAACTGAGTCAGAAGACCTGGATTCCAATCCTACCTCATATACTTACTTTTGTAACTTTCAGAAATCACTTAGCTTCTCCAGGTCTTAGTTTTTTCATCTGTAAAATGAAAGAGTCAGACTACACAAACTCCAAGCTCCATTCCAGCTATAACATTCTGTGATTCTCTGATTCTAAAGGATAGTGTGTGTGTATGTATGTATGCATGCACACAGATGTATATATGTGTGTACACACATATATGTATGTATACGTATGTGTGTTTATACACACACAGTGGAAATAACTCAGAAGTATCAAATTTTGGTGTGCGTATATGTGACAAATCTTAGCAGACTGAGCAATTGTCCTTCCATTCTCCTCTTAAATTTTAATATTATGTGTTAATCATTTGGGGATGTTAAGATCTATCCCTTTCTAAGAAAACTTTCTTAGACCTTTAGAAGGGGGAAGGGTAGAAGAAGGAGTGATAAATGCTTGTTTAATAAGTCTGATGATTTTTCTAGTTCTTGTTTGTTGAAAGGAAGAACTATGTCTGTGATAACTTTAAAGCCCTGGAATCCAGCAGGATGTTATACACAATAAACACTGAATGAATGTTTGTTAAAAAAAAGATGAGAGGGAGGAGGGGAAGGATACAAGAGGAGGACGAAAAATAAAATCTGAACAAAAGCACAGTGTTGCTGTCTAACAAGCCAGGATAATTAATAGGGCTATATTCCTGGCACAGAACCCATAAAGGGGAACTTTTAAGCAAAGGAACATTTTTAGTATTCTGAGAGGTGGGACCAAAATGCTTATAAAAGAATTTCCTTGGGGGAAGATAGCTAGTCTTGGTCAAGGCTGAGTTAACTGGTCTAGCATCAAGCTTTGATGAATACCCAGGGCTTGAGCATTCATGGATGACTTTGTGGCCCATGAGACTAAGGATTAAATTGGACCTTCCCAGAACCAAAGTTTTGTTTCGAGGTTCAAAAAACGAGTCTTGGACAATCTATCCTCACTGGCAAATTCATTGGCTGACAAGAGCGATCCTGCCTGCTTTCACCTAATTTGAATTCAGATTGTTGACAGCAGACAGCTGTCAGTCAGGCACGAAGAGCTTGCACAATTGCACTAGCCAAGCTTAAGAGGCCTCCAAAGGCTGAAGCTCCAATTATCCAGCTGCAGCGCCTCCATTTCACGCTAAACAGCTGTCTCGGATCAAAGAACTCTTCAGCTATGACTCAACAGACCTTCCTCTGCTAAGCCTTAACTCAGACTCATTGTTCAGCCAAGTCAGTTTTGTTCCACAGACACAACCCACATGACCTCATGGAAAAAGAGTAAAATGGTCATATGAAAGGCATCGTTTGGGTTCATTGAATACTGTGTGAAAGAGTTAATGCAGCTTCTCAAATTGCCCAAGCTGACTCTCAAAAAGGCTTGATGGTTAGATTTTCACTGTGAACATTTATACCTCCTTATACAAATCAGGAGGGCAGCTAGGTGGTGCAATGGACAGAGTGCTGGGCCTGGAGTCAGGAAGACTCATCTTCCTGAGTACAAATCTGGCCTCAGACACTAACTAGCTGTGTGACCCTGGGCAAGTCACTTGACCCTGCTTGCCTCAGTTTCCTCATCTGTAAAACGAACTGGAGAAGGAAATGGCAAATCACTCCAGTATCTTTGCCAAGGAAACCCCAAATGAAGTCATGTAGAGTTAGACATGACTTTAACAGCAACAATACAAATCAGGGTTTGGTTTATTGTCTTGATTGTCTAGACTTAGGAAAATGATAAAGAAAATGTTAAAAATGCAGATTAAACTAAAAAATGTGTTTTAAGTACTTTTGGGGTGGGCAGTGAGATGTTAAACATTTAACAGCATGCCCCCTACTCTTGTGGCTCCAAACACAAAAGGACACATCTTGCCAAGTCGTAGTCAGAGGAAATGGGTTCAAATGAAGGCTTTGCCACTTACTATCTGCGAGCCTTTTAAAGTTTGTGCCAATTATTCTGGTATATCCCATCTGTTAACGGTGCCATTAAAGTGGTCATAAATCAGATCCATAACTAGGGTGGGGCCGTGAAGGATTTTGTCCCAGAATGCCTGCTGTGTAGGAAATGTCCTTTAACCTCTCTGAGCCCCAGTTTCCTCATCTGTGAAATGGGTATAATGATAGCTCCTATCTCAAAGAGTTGTTTTTCAAGATAAAATGAAATAGGCTATGTAAAAGCACTTTGGAAACTTTGAAGCTCCAAATAGAGTTATTTATTTTGACTGACCAAATATGTTCAAAACACGTTTAAGCTTTTGTTTTTCTGGCTTTCTCAGTGGGGAGAGAGGGAACGTAGGAGGGAGAGAAGGCAAGATCTTCTTTTGAAAATAAAGTAAAATTTCATTTAAAAAATCTTAAAGGGATTTGTAAATGTTAGTTGCTATAATGATTACTATAATTGACCGCCTCTGAGCCTTGGTTTCCTCATCCGTAAAATGAGAGAGTTGGATTAGATAATCTCTAAGGTTCCTTTCAGTTCTAGATCTGCAGGTGGGTGTCTGAGTACTTAAAGAACATGGTGTAAAGAAGAGACAGGCACAGAGTGTTCATTTACTCGGCCGGTTTGATAAATAAGGAACATCTACTCCTGCTTTGGGGTTTGGTTTCTCTTCACAGACACATTTAAACCTTAAAACATAAACACGTCTGGGATAAGTGTGTATAGAAGCTCTTTTTTTTTTTTTGCCTTAACAACAGGAGGTGTTGCGCTCTTGGCCCTAGTCTCTTTCTCAAAGAATGCCTTTATTTATTCCTCAGTCCAAAATTAGTTCTTTAATTTGAAGCAGTTATGAACACAGTACTAAACTTATCCCTTGGGTTTTCTTCTCTCACATCCTATCCCCATCCCACCCTACCCCCCCAGAACCCCACCCCCACACTTATTTTTTTATTTTGCTTTGTTTATTGTGAGTTGGGGTTTTTTCTCCCAGACTTTAGTGGTTGGACTTTCCCAAATCCCTTAGTTATACTCCTTGATCCCTAAATTCCCTCTTGAAAGAATGGAGTGAAATCTACACTAATTTCATTCAACTCCAAGTTAAATCCAAACATCAAATTCTCCCATATTTTGGTGGGATCTTATGTCTCTATTGATATTGGAATTCTCTTCTAGCTTGAAAATTCTGTGATTCTATGCCTCTATATACAGTGAGTGGGAATATAAGAATTATTGGGGTGAGTGAGGTCAGGAAGCAAGGGAAGGTCAGAGGTGGGGAACTGGGGGTTGTGAGAATGGTTGGAGCCTCGCTTGCACCTCTCTTTTCTGTAGATAAACGCTATAACATGATAGTGGGGCACTTTGCCTGTGTCCCAACTCAGTCTGGTAGTCATGAAGTGGGTGAAGCCAAGAGCTCACATGACGGGTGGTTCTCTCACAGCTCCCTTGTCTGCCCTTCAGGCTTTCAGAAACATGGGAAACTTGCATACCCAGCAGCCAGTTTGAATGGAAAATCTACGAAGGAGAACGGAAAGAGACTTTTCTCCTTTATGTTGCTGAGAGGATTGGAGACTAAAGGGGAGGGTAGTATGATCTCATTGGACCAGAATAGATATTAGAACAAAACCTGGGCCAGGTTTTAAAATTTGTGCCAATTATTCTGGTATATTCCATCTGTTATGGTGCCATTAAAGTGGTCATAAACCAGATCCATAAGTAGGGTGGAGCCGTGAAGGATTTCGACCCAGATTGCCCACCGAGTAGGAAATGTGCTTCTTTCCCTGACAATACTCCTGTACCTTATGGAGGCTTTAGCACTTCCTGTATCCACAGCTAGACATTTTTGTTTCTTAATAAAGCCCCAGGCCACTACCTGTCACCATTACCACTTTCCTCTGGGGGCCTGAAGTTCATTTACCAGTTAGTCAATGAATATTAAGTGCCTGTTAAGCACCAGGCACCATACTAAGCACTGGGGACGCAGAGAAGGGAAAGGACTGTTTCTACACTCAGAGCTCACACACAATGGGGGAGACAACATTATTAACTTATTAACATAATGACTACGTACAAGCAAGTTACATACAGGACATATTAGAAATAGTCACGGGAGAAGTGTCTAGAATTAAGAGGGATCAGGAAAAGCTTTGCTGGGACTTGAAGGAAGCTAGAGAAGCCAGGAGGTGGAGATGAGGAGGAAGAGTGTTTCAGGTATGGGGGACAGCCAGTGAAAATACCTGGAGTGGGGGTATGGAGAGCCATGAGTGAGGAACAAAGAGGCTCCAGGACCATTGGCTTAAGAGTATTTGTTGGACTGAAAACACATTTTTGCCACATCCCAAGATTCAGGGAAGCAATCACTGAAGCCTTCTCCCCTCCTGATATATTTCCCTGATTCCACCTTTGTAGACTTCCTTGATTCCACCTCCTCCCAATTTTGAGAGGTCAGGGATCAAAGGGCTATGTTTTAGCAGTAAAAGCTGGACTCTGGAGGACAAGCTGTGTACACCTACCCTGGCTTGTCTGCACCAAAGTGTAGGTGAATGACTCTCATGAAAGCTACCTATAGGATAATGAAGGCTGGGGGATTTGGGTTAAGTTAGAATCTCACATCCTTCCTGCATTACAGATGACCTCGTTCCAGCTACACCTCCCCCTGCTCCCATCCCCAGCAATAACCTGGGCTATCCTGGAATGCCTGTTCTCCCTTCTCCAAGGCCCCAACCCAGGAGGCATGTCCCTGGGTGCCTCCTTCCTTCCTAGCCCTTTGTCTCTCCCTATGATCTCCTTCTTCTCCTTCCCCATCCCTTATTTGTCCCAGGAGCTCATCTTAGCTCTGTCATGAACCAGGAGCCCTGAACATGTAGATGGTCCACCAGCAAACCAAGGTCAATCACACAGTCCTAATGGAGAAATATTTGCTGCTAAGTCTTTTCTCATTTTCTATTCAGCTTTGCAAATCTCTCGTGTTCCTGGGTGGTGAGTCACTATGCTTCCAGAAAGACCTTTATAAACTTATCCCCATGCTTACATTGGTCAGACTGATTTTTCTATTTAAGTCCAGCCAGATCTTATTTGAAGTAAACCTTTGTTATTTTAGACTAAGACAGATAATTTCCTATAGATTATAGAATCATAGATTTAGAGCTGGAAAGAACCTTAAAGTCCAACCTTTTCATTTTACAGACAAGGAAACTGAGTCTTAAAGAACAACTTAAATAACTTGGCCAGGGTCATATAGCTAGTTAAGTGCCTAAGGCATGATTTGACTCCATATCTTTCAGAATCCAGGGCCTGCTTCTATCCAATAGACCATGCTGCCTCTCAATGTCTTATTTTTGTTACAAATAACTTTTATTTGGTATCACACCATGAGCTTGGACAAATCACAACTACAAGTGATTGAAAGAGCAATGGAAAGCCACTTGGTAGATATAAGAAGGTTATATAAGCACTATATCAATTAAGACTTACAAATGAGAGATAGCATAGAAAGTACCAAAGACAAATGTGACTGAAAACAGCACTGGGCTGATCTAGTGGTGCGAATAATGGGAACAGTCCTAACAACCTGAGTATTGCACTGGCATCCCTGAAGATTAAAAGACCTAGAGCAGGGGTTCTTAGCCTTTTTTGTCATGGACCCTTTTGGCAGTCTAGTGAAACCTACAGAACCGTTCTTAAAATACTGTTTGTGACTGTATTAGCAAGGCAATAATCACAATATAGATGATAATTGTCAATATGCCTATGTGATTCTGTAACGTGAAATAGAAGAGGCTCTCCATATAGAAGGTAGAAGAAGTAAACCCATAAGCAATAAGCCCAATCCATTACAGCAACAAAGAATTCGATACACAATATCACAGCAGAGAACCACTCCATCTCAAAGCCATCCACCCCCGCTGCTGGGGCCTTGCCACTAACAATCACTCACAGCACAGCACCACACGTCTGCTCTTTCCCTCAGCTCTAACTGCTCTCTCTCTCTCTCTCTCTCAGCATTTCCTGTGACACACTTCCCTTTTCCTCTCTGCAAGCTCCTCCCACAACATGTGACTTAGGCTTCCTGTGATGTAAGCAGGTCACATAGCCTATTAATGGGTGGGAAAGCTCTTCAAATCTAAATTGTCATTATAGTGACCTACATTCAGAATTGAAGGAAAAGATAAATTTCAACTTGAGGTTAGTGAAAATTAAGATGGCATTTTTTCCTATCCAAGATCACAGAACTCTGAAAATCTATCCAAGGACTCCTAGAGTCTATGAACCCCAAGTTAAGAACCTTTGGCCTAAAAAAGGTCTCCCATGAATTGGATAAGATCTACATGGTCTAGTCACTTACCTGAGTCTCACTTTTATTATCTGTAAAAAAAAAAATTGTAAAATTTGTAAAAAAAAAAAATTCTTAATTGGTAAAATTCTCAGAAATGAGAACACCTGTAGTTCCTATTTCATGAGGCTGTTGGAAGGCTCAAATCAGGTAATATAGGTAAAGCACTTGGCAAACCTTAAAGCTCTATATAACAATCAATTATTTTTATTAGTCAAAAGTGCTAGACTTAGTGTTAGAAGAGACCTGGGCTCAAATCCAGACTTTGATACCCTGTGACCCTGGCTAAGTCTAACTTCTTGCCACCTCATTTCCTTATCTGTAACATGGGGACAATAATATTGAAGTGCTGTGATGAAGAACAAAGAAGATAATGTAGTGAAAAGTGCTTTGTAAACCCTCAAGTGCTATATAGATTTCCACTAAGAGGTGTTGCGGATAGTTAAAATCCTACTTCAGATACTTAATAGCCATGTGATCTCAGACAAGTCATTTAACCTGTCTTCAGCCTCAGTTTCCTCATCTTTAAAATGGGGATCATGGCATCACCTAGCTCACACGGTTATTGTGAGGATCAAGTGAGGTTTTTGCAAAGCACGTTGCAAAGGTTAAATTGCTATATACATATAGTTATATAGTTCTGTAAATTACAGTGATGAAGGACCAATTTTCTAGGATTTCAAGCTCAGGATTGGCCTGAGGCATTCATAAAAGGTATGCAAACAGGTCAGTCATGTTGCAACTGCTGATCCCAGTGCCAGAATGGATCTTTTTTGCTCATTCTTTTTGGGTCTTGCCAAGGCTCGTCAGTGACTAGATTCATGGTCATGTTTCTTGGAATCGCTCAGCTGAGAAATAAGTACCAAGCAACATTATGCAATTGATCCATGTGTCACTGTGATCATTCAGTTCTAAGGCATGCAGGAAATAGGTGTTTAAAGTGAACCAATAACTCTCTTTTTCCAGGTTCAAAATGGTAGATTGGTTTGTTCATGAAGATTAGGGAGGGAAATGCTCTATTTGGACTCAGTAAGAGAAATCACAACTATCATTACTAAGTCTAACTTTTTTTTTCCAGCAGTCTCTAGAAACCAAGATTTGATGCATTAGGATGACTGTATAGAAGGGCCTAGCTAAAGAACAGAGGACATTGGACCAAATGCTTTCCAGAAAACAAACATACAAATATTGTCTTTAATCATGACTCCTTATAGCTGTTAGCTATACTCTGGCATATTTGGGAAGGGCACTTCACAAATTTCCTGAGAATTTTGATAGTAGATGGAGAGTTGAGGCATTTTTTTTTCCAAATATGAGACAACCGGTATGCAACAGGGACCAATAAGAGTAAATAATGGAAAGCTTTGTATCTCTGTCCCATCATATGAAACCCTAGCTCACTCACGATGAAACACATTATGTCGTAGTGAAAAGTGTGGGACTTGGACTCAGAAGAGCTCTGGGTTCAAATCATATCACTACACTAAATTGTGTGACCATTGGTGCATCCTCATCAGTAAAATGATGATAAAAATATCTAGGGTACCTAACTTACAGGTTGTTGTTTACAGGTAGTTTATTATATAAAGAGCACTGAAATCTTGAAGTACCTTAAAAAGTTCAGCTATCATCATAATATACCTACCCCACTACAGAGAAAGGAATTTAGACTTGTTGTTGTGGCAGCAGGTAGATGGCACAGTGGATTGAGTGGCAGGCCTGAAAGTCAGGAAGACTCATCTTTGTGAGTTTGAATCTGGCCTCAGACACTTACTACCTGTGTGACCCCAACACACAGAGAGGAATTTGGACTAGAAGATGGAATTAAAGGATGAGTGTCAAAATCAGTAGTGGTATACAGAATAGTTAGCCCAAGTCAGGGAAAGGATACAGACACTGCTGCTATAGCCATTAGGAAGTAGCTGGTGGGAAATTTAAAGAAGTTCTGTATGGTGTTCACATGTGTAGACAGAGCAGGCAGCCACAGACATGATTGGGTGGGAGAGGCTTGAAAAGTATATTCTCACATGGCATTGCTTGACATTTTCACATTACCCTTTGCTTTCGGGTAAGGTACGGCTCCCCGAATGACCAACTGCTGCCTCTACTTCCCTCTCCCCAAGGTTTAAAAGAGTCATTGCTCCCAGCTCCTCCTTTAGTGACTTGTATCTCTGCACTCGTACCACTGAGGGGCCTCTTTTATTAGTATTTACTCCCCTGCCCCATCTCTGCTAATCTGACAGATGATCATAAAATTTTGAGGAAATGAAAAGTAGACCCTCCTCTGGAAAAGTGTTGATACCCCTCTGTTTAAATTACTGAACTTCTATATCTTCAAATTTTATGTGGGAAAGATAATACATTGTCATCATCAGTCATTAACAATTTAAATCAATTAATTGATTGGATTGGTGAGCCAGTCTTAGGAAGTAGGTCCTGAATTAAGAGGTCAAAGGTCTGGTAAATTTTGATGGGCAAGCTAAAGAGGTTTGAATGTTCCGGAAAAGTGAGTCACTTATAGGAGATGTGCCATAAGGGTGATACAGTATTGTGTAGAATACAGTAGCAGGAAAACACTGGATGCCTTAGGGTGGAGAGTTGGGAAAGTGATGAGGAGTCACACAGAAAAAGATGTGGGAGGACACTGAAGGTGAACTTTACCTTACTTTACGATTTTACCCAGGTCTGTCCTTGCCTTAAACATGTGGACTCTAGGCTTTTGTTGACCTTGTGTAAAACTTCTTGGGCACCTGCCATAGATACCATCAGGGACAAAAGTAAGCAGATCACTGAATAGTACCAAGTTCTCAAGCCACGGCTCAAGATGTGCTGAGAAGAAGCACATGAAACAAAGGAAGAACTTCTAAACTAGGCCAGATAATAACACCAAGGAGGTCTGTGCTCCAGGTGACATGATTTTGAGGGCATTCACGGATCAGTTCTTAATATATCTGAAAGAGGGAAAGATTAAATGACTGGAAAAAAATCGTGGATGTGACCACTACTGAAAATAGGCATTCAAGGAGGCATCAAAGAAAACTGTACGTACCCTTTGACCCAGTGATACCGCTACTGGATCTACATCTGAAAGACATTAAAGAAAGAAGGAAAAGAACTATATGTACAAAACAATCTAGAGCAGCTCTTTTTGTTGTGGCAAAGAATTGGAAACTGAGCGGAGGCCCATTAGTTGGGGAAATGGCTGAGCAATTTATGGTATATGTATGGGATAAAATGCTACTGCAGTATAAGAAACGATGAAGAGACTGGTTTCAGAAAAGCCTGGGAAGACTTGTATGAACTAAAGCTGAGGAAAGGAGTAGAACCAGGAGAACACTTTATACAATGACAATAATACTGTAAAAACAAGCAACTTTGAAAAGCCGAGGAATTCTGAAAATTCCAAAGGCCTCATGACGAATGAAACGTTGCCCAACTCTGGATGGAGAGATTATGGACTATGGGTGCGGGTTGAAACTTTTTTTTAACATAGCCAATTTCAGCTTTACTATACATGTTTGTAACAGGGGGTTTTAGTTTTCTTGTTTCTTATTGGGGGTGGGAGGTAAAAGAGAGAAAATAAAATAAAATTTAGTTAAAAAAAGAAAATGTCAGTAACTACCAATCTTTATGTCTACTTTCGGATCTTCATAAAATATTCATGAAAACACAAAAAGGGAACAGATAGGCTTTCACAAATAATATTCTACAGCATTCCATTTTCTTTATAGACATGAAACTGATTAAAAGGTTGTTTGTTGACTCTAAAAAAGTTGACAGTAGAGCAAAATGCCACTTTAAAAGTTCACCTCTAATTTGATGTCTTCCATGAATACATAGCAGAACACTGGCCGATGAGGTCTCAGTCCTGGGAGCATGTGTGTTTGGTCAGACTTCTTTGGAAGGTTCCTGATGATATGAGCCTGGCTGTCTACTTAGTATGCCCAGGCATCCCATAACTGTTTCCTATTCACTTACTGCATAGTAAAGAAAAGCTTTTCTACTGGCTTCTCAGCTGGAAATGAACATACTTACACAAGGTCCCAGTGATTTGTGCAAACAAAGACTGAACAGAGCCTGCCTTCTCTTTTCCTACCTATCTGGGTTTGAGTGATGAGGATGCTGGTCCTCCGGCAAGGGGAAAGGGTTTCTACTGGTGATGCCCCATTTATACATGAACGTGGTGGAGGAAATGCTTCGCAGCAAACACTCCATGTTTGAGCCCACTCTCCCCAGGGAGCAAGGCAGTATAAGGGAGTGCACCTCCTGTCTGTGGGGTATTTATGATTCTGTTTTTGCTATGTCTCCTCAGCAAAGATCCCTTTTGTAAAAATGAGTTTATGTTAAATGATTCTGTGGAACTAATTACTGGGTCTATTGATCACACAAGGGAGATATTAAATCTAACTGGTGATTGATATTCAGGAAAACACATTGGAATGGAAGCTTGAGCTGATAGCACTAGAAAGATACCTACCAACACCCCTGGACCCCTAAGAGGAAGAAAAAATCTTGCTCTGGTGACCCAATTTGCCACAAAGAGTGGAAGTCAGGTAAAGGACACTCAGAGCATACATCGTCTACACGTTTATTAACATAATACATGATTTTCACAAAAAACCAGAGATACCTTTGTTTGACTCCTCTCTGACTGTTAATGACAAGTGTGGCATAAAACAGGGAGATATCTGTTCACCAAAGTTGTTGGTCACTATGATAGAGAATGTTCAATGCTGAGTCAAAGTGGAAGAGGGATTCCCTATAGATGATAATGCATTCTAAGGGCTCCCATTTATGGATGGCATTGTGCTCATTATATCAAATATTAAAATATTGCACTGCTTCTTAAAGGAGATCCAGAAAAACCAAAAAGAATTTGGTCTAACTATCCACATAAGAAAAGCCAAGTGGATAAAGAACGGCTATTGTAGAGACCATGACATGGAGTTGAATGGACAGTCCACAGAGTGGGTCCATCAGTACATGTATCTTGAATTTACGCTGCAGATGGAAAAGAAAAATACTGCATCCAAAACTGACTAAGAAGACGTGGGGCTTTGGAAAACAGGAAAGTACTTTCAAACATCCAAAGCTTCTCCCATCTTTTTAACACTAATATTCTTCTGGTGATGTTTTATGACTTCAAAACATAGAGTACCAGAATCTTTAAGAAATCAAAACTGCAGGTCATTCGAAAGGCAATGGAGAGATTCCTGATAGACATAAACAGGTTGTAGTATATTATGAAAAAGGAATTGTGTATAAAAAGCTGAGTGGAAAATGCAATAAAAAAGATATGTAACCAGAAAAGGAAGCAGGCCAGTATTGATGCTGCCAAAGTGAGGAACAGCACAATGACAGTATGAGCGCTATCACGGAGCACATGTATGTCTCCTGTCACAATGTCAGGGCGCATAGAGGGGAGCCCCTAGCCTATCAGGCAGATCCTCTGTGGAGGACTGAATGTAAGACATGGACAATAGTTGCATTGATAAGAAAATGTGAATGGGTTACAACTGGCATTGTTGGAGGGAGAACCTATGTCAATGAGGTCACGGATTCATTCAAATATGGAAAAAAGTATCTAAAATGAGTATGGTAAGCCAGCCAAGCATGACAACTTCTCTCCCTACTCTTGGGCCCACTCCTGTTTGATGATAGGTACTTTGGGGCTATCACATCAATATTAATCTTTCATTAAGATTCCTTAGGAAGGTCAGCATACTATTATCTGACCTCAACAGAAAAAGGATTCAAATGGAATGCAACTTAAAAGTTCTTATTATGAAAGATTCTGAAGGAGTGGCCAAGGAATTAAAGGAGGAAAATAGAGAAAAACATTACTTCAAACATGCTCCGAGACTGTGCACAGAAGTCATGATGTGACATTATTTGTACATAGAACTGCAGCTGGAGGAGCACCTTTAGTTTTCTGGCTTTATTTGGGGCTCCCAGAACAGGGTCTCAGGAGTTACAGAAGGGGCAGGGGAAGGCTTTAAGATTCTCCTGCAACCAAGAGAATGATATCTACAATGATCACAATAATGCAAAGAAAAGCAACATTGAGAGACACAAAAACTCCAGTTCTTGCAATGATCAGTTTTGATGCTAGAGGATTCAGGGTGGAACATATCCCTTCTCTTTGGAAAGAGTCTATGAGTACAGAATAAGGCATGGGATTGGTTGGTTTCATTACGAGCAAAGGTTACATGGGAAGGGTCATTGGGAAGTAATTGAGATGTAGCTTTAGAAACATCACTAAAATATTTGTTTTTTAAAAGGTCTTCTTGAAAGTTCCCACCTCTGAAATGTGGCTGGGGACGTTAAGTCTGAGAGACTTCAGTCATATGAGTGATTACTTGATGATGAGGTCTCTCAGAGGAGAAGCCAGAGACTCCATCCCTCCCATCCCACTCAACTCAAAACTGATTGTTAAAACAAAAATGAGTTTCTTTTTGAAATGAAAAGAGAAGAAAAGATAGGGGGAAATTTGGCTTGATTTTGGCCTTTGTTTACTGTGGAAAGAGTTGTACAAGTATTTTTGGTTGGTAAAAATATTTGCTTCTTCTGGAGTCTAACTGCTTTCTACTGTTAAGACATTCTACTCAGGTCCTCAAGCCTTAAATAAGCTATAATTTGGTTTATTATTCTCTTCATAGGTGTTTTTAGGTAGCATTTTATGCAAATTACTTATTATTTCTCTCCTGTTTACACTTCAAACAAACACACACTCATTTATTTGTTTAACAATTAGATCCAGAACCTTTTCCAACCGGCCATAACAGCCTTAAGGAGTTAAAATTTCTTTGCATTTCACTTCTGCAAAGTTCCTTGGTAGGTTTGTATTCCACTCCAAGAATTTGAGCTACTTCAACATTGCTAATACCTGTAATCAAGGAATAAAGCTTGCTAAAAAACTAATATCTATAACTTAGAATCAAACTATAAACTGAAGAGTAATTTGTGAATTAACGAATAATTCTTTGCTGTATTAATTCATTTCACCTTTAGTTATAACAAGTCTCTCACTCCTACATTTCTCCTTGGGTCTGGGGAAAAAAGCAGTTAGACAAGAAACTGTACTTAGAAAAATTATAGTGCTCTAAACAACAACTCCAGTAAAACAACTTGGTAGAAAGGTCGACAGTCACTTTTTTCAGATTGATTTATGCTTTAATAACAAACTTTTGCCATGATGGAAACAACTTGTTACTACCATTAAGAGGGAACTAAAAAAAAATAAAAACAATTATTTTACTAGTGGACATAGCAAAAAGCTAAATTACCAGACATCACAGGGAAAAAAAGTTCTGGGCAATTTGAATTCGACTGACAAATGGTTCTATAATTGTTTGAGGTGCCCAGAAGCATTTAAACTGAAAAAGAAAAGAAGTAGAGTTCTGATGTGCAATTTTAATGCTTTATTTTGTTATAATATTTTAAAAGAAGCATTGATTTTGATCTCTAAATATTATAGCACATATAAAATAATATGCTACATGTAAATAAAAATAATAAATAATATAGTACATATAAAATTCCTCTTTTCAAATCTCCCTCTTTCCATCCTCAAAAACTCTAATTTTCCAGTGCCTGAGAAATTCCATTAATTTTTTAAAGTTAGTAATTTCATGTTGCCATTTATAACTTAGATCACAAGATTCTTGGAGTAAAAGGATGCTAAAAATGTTAGAGACCTATTTCTATAATATTCCATCTAAATTTCAGGGGGCATTAAAAAATATTTACTTTCTTTTGTATTGAAAGTAGTCAAAAGAGACAAAAAAATTTCAAAAGAATAGTTGCAGACTATAAATACTCCATATGACTAATGGTAAGAGAAATGTAAATTAAAATAACTGTAGTTTCATTTCACACCTTGAAATTTGGCAAAGATGACAAATAAAGGGAATGAGTCAATGCTGGAAAGACTGGGGGAAGACAGGCACACTATAGAGAACAATGTGGTATAGTAGGAAAGAATATGGGGTCTGGAGTCAGAGGATTAGTTTCAGATCTTGGCTCTGGCCCTTCCTTTGGGTAAATAATCTGGCTGAACCTTAGTTCCTCATCTATCAAATGAGTGAGTTGGACTAGAAGACCCTTATGGTCCCTTCCAACTGAATATCTATAATCCTTTATTTAATATGCAGTTGGCGGAATTGTGAAGAGATCAAAGTCTTCTCGATACCAGTTTAGAATTATAGAAGAAAAGTGACTAAACTATATTGGGTGTCTACCCCAACCTCTGTCGTCTTTCTAGAGGTCTCTTACTCTTTCCTTGATACCAGCCCTTTCCTGCTTAGACTCTCTCTGGTCATTGGCCAAAGTACCTGACACGGGTGCTTCTCCCTGCCATCAGCCATTGCTGCTCCTGGGGACACCACGGCCGCGGTCTTGCCAGCACGGACCAAAGGTAAGAAGACACAAAATAGAGGTGGCCCCATCACAGACACCAGCTTGTTCAGACAGGACACGTGTGATGATGCACCTGCCGCCAGACCTTCTAGACACCCCAGAGTCGTACTCCTCACTTAAGAAGCCAGAAGAGAGAGGCTTAGGTAGCTAAGGTGTGGGTCAGCTGTTTTAATATAAGCCCACAGGAGTTCTGGCTTAGCTGTTGATTAGGGTATCTGACCCAGTAACGAATCATGGTGGCTGTTCTCCCCAATCCCCCATCTTCCATGTGG
Organism: Phalanger gymnotis; assembly: GCA_028646595.1. Classification (NCBI taxonomy): domain Eukaryota; kingdom Metazoa; phylum Chordata; class Mammalia; order Diprotodontia; family Phalangeridae; genus Phalanger; species Phalanger gymnotis. Next base: position 612,683,626 of record CM053622.1, on the reverse strand, counting down.
TGAACACAAATGGCCCCTAAACACGCTCCAAAGTGGATGGGGAGGAGAGTACCCAAAGAGTGATCAATGGATGCTCCATTAGCCTAATCGATAACATAGAATAATCAGCAGAATTCTTCAGGGCCTACTTTTGTCACTTCATTCAAACCTTAACAATCTTTCTTTGACTTCCTGTTTGTTGCCCCTTATTGTATAAAAAGAAAGCTGCTATGGCATAGGTCGCAGTTCCCCACCCTGGCATAGGGGTCTAGAATTGGTCTCTGAATCAGGAAGACCTGGGTTAAAGTCTTGCTTCTGACACCTATTAGTTCCTTAACCCTAAAAGTCATTTAACCTTTCAGTGCCCCAGGCACTCTCTAAAATAATAAATTACATAACAGAAGCAAATGTGAATCAAACTGAAAGGGACCTGGAGGCCTCTACTAGAACACTTTTGTTTTACAGATGAAGAAAGTATGAGGGAGGGGAGGGGGGCTAAGTGATATCACTAAGGTTATATAGTTTGTATGCATGGGAAAGAGGATTTGAACCCAGGTTCTCTGACTCTTAAACCTGTGCTTTTTCCATTGTGCAGATCTTGTTTTTGTTTTTTTTAAAGGTTAAAAAAACCCTTTTCATCACAATCATGTGCCATAATTTATTCTTCCATCCTCCAATTACTGGGCACAAAGATTTTGCAATTACAAACTCCGTTGGTTCCCAGTTGCCTCCAGGATCGAATAAAAATGCTTTGTTTGGCATTCAAAGCCCTTCATAACTTAGCCCCCTCCTACTTTTTCAGTCTTCTTCCTACGTCCCTCTCCTTTTCCCTCCCTCCTCAGGTAGTCTCTGATCCAGTGACGCTGGCTTCCTGGCTATCCCATGAACAAGACACTCCATCTCTGGCTCCAGTCATTCTCTCTGATTGTCCACTATGAATTCAGGCCCGAAAATCACAGCTCTAGTCTATTGTAACCATGCTGCTTCCTAATGTCCTGCTACAGGGAAATATTGAGTTTAAAAACAGGTATATACATTGCCCGCAGTATTTGGAACAGAGGTGTCAAACATAGAGACAGGCATGTGACCTGAGTGCCTGCAGAACCAGATTAAAATGTAATTGGGAAATATTTAACAAAGTAAAGAAAAATATGATAACATACATAGCATTACATTTTCAAACTAAGTCAACATGTGGCCATAGAGATCTTTATATGTAAGGTTTAATGGCCTTGTTTCTATTTGAGTTTGACACCATTGTTCCGGGCAGCCAGGTGGCATAGTGGATAGAGTTTCCCTGAGTTCAAATCCAACCTCAGATACTAACTAGTTGTATGACCTGGGGACAAGTCACTTAACCTCATTTGCCTAATTTTTCTCTTCTGTAAAATGAGCTGGAGAAAGAAATGGCAAACCACTCCAGTATCTTTGCCAAGAAAACCCCAAATGAGGTCACAGAAAGTTGGACACAACTGAAAAACAACTAAACGGCAACAAACAACCACTGCTCTAGATTACATACAAAAGAAATAAAAGTCACGAACCCAGGCTTCCAGCATCCCACAGGATGATGGGGACAGAAAACATGCATTGAGGAGAGTAATTATCAACCTTCATTTTAGTAATTGCAAAATGATGGAGCAGAAATTGAATTCTTGAGTACTAAGGGAATGGAAAGATATGATCAGAGGGCATTTGAGTTAATCATTGATGGCTTTATTCAGGAAAAGCTTGCTTAGAATTTGGTCTCAAAAGAAGGGAATTCATACAAATTGGTAGAAAAGATGTGGGGGGAGGACTCTTCAGGGGAGCTTTCCTTTTGGATCTGGTGGTTTAGTAAAAAATAGTTACAATACTTTCTCCGTTAAATCTTAACCACTCCCTCCCTCCCTTGCCTTCAAAGTGACTTCAAGATCTTAATCTTCCACTGAGTCAAACCATTCAGCTAGGACTATGATTCCTCAGATTTTCATTTTTATTAACCTATACCTTGTTTTATGATTGATTGTTGATTGATCTGGAAAATGGGAACAATTATTCCTGTATTATCTGCTCTACAGGGTTCCTGGGATCTTCGATTTACAAGCAGCACAGATGTTGTCGGCCATATAGTTCAACTCCATTCATTTTGAAGGCGTTGAGGCCTAGAGAGATTGTGACTTGTCCAAGGGGAAGAACACAAGTCCTAAGAGTTAGAGGTAGAATTTGAACCCTGATCCTCCAACTCCAGTGACCTTTGTACTATACTGTGCTGTGAAAAACAAATAAGTAAAGTGGTATTTACATGCCTACAATTTAATGAGATTATTATAGATGTGTTTAGATTTAAAAATTCTTCCTCTGTAGAAGAGGGACAAGGTTTCACTTGTTTTTATCCAAATCATTTCATGTTTTCTTTCTAGTGAACAAGCCTCCTACTTACCAACATTCTTTCACTCAGGTATTTAGATAATTTATATTTTTCACCCCCCAGATCTTAATAGCACCCTTTCTGCATCAAAGTATAAATGGGTGATTATCTTTTTCAGAAGACTGAACCAGACAGTAAAAAGTCATCCATTCTTAGTGATGGATTTATTATTATCGTCCATTCCTGACAATAGCAGAAAACATTTTATCTGCTCCTCTTTCATCCCAGCATCATGGATCGAGGGTCATAGGGGACCTCAGAGGCCATCTTCTCTAACTTTCTCATCTTAAACATGAGGGAAGTAAGACTGAAGGAGGCTAAGGGGTTACCCAAAGTCACCCAGGTAGTATCAGAGCCAGAATATAAACACAAGTCTTCCAACTTCAATTAGCCCTCTTTTTGCAGTACCTCTATGCAAATTTCTGCCATTCAACCTTTTGAAATGCAAAGTGAGAATAGTTTTGTTTGTTCAGTTGGCTTTCAGTCTTTTCTGACTCTTTGTGATTCCATATGGGGTTTTCTTGGCAGAGAGAGTGGAGTGGTTTGCCATTTCCTTTTCCAGCTCATTTTATAGATGAGGAAATTGAGACAAACAGGGTTAAGTGACTTACCCAGGGTAACACAGCTAGTAAGTGCATGAGGCCAGATTTGAATTCAGAAAGAGGAGTCTCCCTGACTCCAGGGCCAGTACTCTATCCATTGTGTCACCTAGAAAAAGGGGCTCAACACAAGATGAAATTTTAGGATCATAAAACCATAGATTATTACAGCTAGAAGGTTTCTCAAAACTAATTTAACTCAAATACTTTGCTTTAAATATGAAGAAGTTAAGCCCCACAATCACATGCTGAATCAGTGATAGAGTGAATTCAAGAATCAAGGTCTTTTTTATCATTAATTTGGGTTATGAGATTTATGAAAAATGGTCGGTTTCCTTATCTTGTAATGATGATAATCTCTTTTATTTACATATTGCGTTAGAGTTTATGAAGCAGATTGAACTAAATAATCTCTATCTAGGGTCCTTTCTAGTTCTAACAATCTCTGAATCTATTTTATATTAGGGACAATTTCTAAAAGAATGAGGCTGACTTCCTCTAGTTATGTATTTATTAGTTTTTTATTCTAATGGCTTGATAATAGTTTAGTCCAAGGGTTCTTTATTTTTAGATCTGAAGTAAAATTATATTTGATATTTCTTCTTCAGAGGTAGGAAGAAGGAG
>CM053622.1:612637336-612662071 GCA_028646595.1 Phalanger gymnotis | reverse complement strand
TGAGGTAAAATCTAGCCTTAGGCACTTAATAGTTTTGTGACCCTGGGCAAGTCATATAACCTCTGCCTCACTTTTCTTACCTGTTAAATAGGTTTAATAATAGTACTTGTCTCCTAATAGTTATTGTGAATTTAGTGTAAGTTATGATTTGTAAAATGCTTTGCATACCTGAAAGCATTATGTAGGGTGTTCCAAAAGTCTTTGTGTAATTTTAAACTGCCAAAGCTTTTAAACTATTAAAGCTTAACATTACACTTAATACTTTCGAGACATCCCATAAACAATGCTAGCTTTCATTAGTTAATTATTTTATTAGTAAACATTTATTTAGCACCTACTATGTGCCAGGTACTGTGCTAAGCACTGGGGATGTATTATTATTATCATACATTATTAGGGCATCTAGGTGGCGCGGTGGATACAATGCTGAGCCTGGAGTCAGGAAGATCTTTTTCATGAGTTCAAATGTGGCCTCAGACACTAGCTGTGTGACCCTGGGCAAGTCACTTAACCCCCATTTGTTTCAGTTTCCTCATTTGTAAGATGAGCTGGAGAAGGAAAATGGCAAACCACTTAAGTATCTCTTCGAGAAAACCACAAATAGGGTCATGAAGAATCAAGACATGACTGAACACCAACATACGTTATTATGCAACTAAAGTTAACAAACATTTATAAATACTTCTTGTATGCCTGATAGTGTACCAGGAACTAGAGTTAGACAAAACAATTAGCAGTTCTGCCTTTAAGGATCTTTCTTTACATGCTATTGGTGGTAGAGGAAGAAAACATGCAGAGGAGCTATTAGGAAATACATACTGAGTAACTTAACTGGGATCAGAGAATAGGGAAGTACTTTTTGTAGGAAAGTGGTGCCTGAGCTGAACAAGGCGAGGAGCTTGGTGTCCTGATTTGCAAAAGTGAGGAGGAAGAACAGGTAGGCATGGGCAAGACAACCTGTGCTGGAGCATGCAAAGGGAGATTGAATGGGAACAGGGATCTGTAGCAATTAAGCAGGAAGAAGGCATGAAGCTAAAGGCATACCCCTTCTCCAACAGCTTTACTGGATTTATTAACTAATAGTCATTGTATATACGACTCCACACACTTTCTCTTAGAAACATGCTTTGGTAGTTCAGCCAGTAGTATGTTGGTGGAGGGGAGTCTCCAGTGTGTCATTTATATCGGAGGGGTTTTACACTCACTCAGGGGTTTCAGGGTCAGGAGCGCCAATTCAAATAAATTCTCTTTCTTGGAATTTTTTTTTTTAATTGGTGGGCAAATATTGTTGCGCTTGTGTGCAGTAAGTAGAATACTGTGACCTTTGCTTAACCGAGTTTGTGTTTTACTGATAAGAACAGTTCTAGCATTAGGCTCCTTTGTCCTGTGGGAGCTCTGCTTTTCTCAGACATTATCTCATTAGGCTTTGTAACGTTCCAGTGAGTGAAAAAGGAATGAAAAGCCTTTCCATATTAACGCCGTCTATTAAAGTGAAATTGAAATTTGAGGTTAGCCCCGTGGGTTGATTGGCCAGACACCCACTGAGGCGAGTTCAAAGTAAGTGGCTCCCATACTGGGAATGAGTCACACCCAAATTCACCCGTGCTGGCTTGGAACTCTCTTTTCTTCGAGGTGGTCATAACCACATTGGACATTCTAGACGCGGTCATTGATAGGGACCAGGATCGCAAGGGATTTCATCAGCTCTGAGGGGGCCTGAGATTTAGCAGACCATCCTCATGAACAAGTTAGCCCTGTGCAGGCACAATCATGATCATGACTCATATTCGTATAGCCCACAAGTCATTACAGAAGCACATTGTCCACACGCCAACCCTGGGAGGTAAGTAGTGAGGCTATCATTATTCCTTCGTGACAGATGAGGAAATAGCTCAGTAAGGTTAAGCAACTTAAGTCAGGGTCATACGGGAGTCATAGGAGCATGGTACCTAGAGCCCCAGGAGGGACCTAGGAGATCATCTAGCCCAACTTTTCCATTCAACAGAGCAGAAAACTGAGACCTAGAGAAATTGTGCATCTTGCTTACGGTTTTAAAGATAGCAAGGGACAGAGTCATGATTTGATCTCAGGTCCCTTTGGACAGGGGTAGCTAGGGGGTACAGTGGATAGAGTGCAGGGCCTGGAGTCAGGAGAACCTGAGTTCAAATGTGTCACTTCCTAGCTGTGTGACCCTGGGCGAGTCACTTAACCTTCTTTGCCTCAGTTCCTCAACTGTAAAGTGAGCTGGAGCAGGAAATGGTAGACCGCTCCAGTATCTTTACCAAAATACTCCAAAATCAGGTCACAAAGACCGAGACACAACTGAAATGACTGAACCATAGCAATAACAACTACGGCTCTGACTCCAGATTCTGCTGCCATGCTGGTCAGATCTCCAGAATCCAAATCTGATACTACTTTTGCTGCTCTACAAGTGCTGTTTTTAAGCCATTTCTTGTGTAGCCTTTAGAAAAATTCTGTCAGGTACATTTCCTCAGGGTTAGGCAATTCTTTTCTGTGTAGTCCTTGGCACTGTGCATGCTAGTGCCAGTATCCTTTGCCCTCTGATATCAGAAGAGAAAGGACATGTATTTATGTGTCTGAGTGGAAATATTCTGGTGAGTTAACCTAGTGTATTGGGAGTTCGCATAGCTGTTACTCTAGCAAACAAAATTTGGTTGGGTTTTGGGTTTAGTGCAAACTTAAGTCAAGCATTCATTTCCTTCTTGGATTTCACACATAGCCCCTGGTTTTGCCTAACTTTGCTCTGAGGAATTATTGTGTACCCATTATTTTTGTGTATGTGTCTTGTAATAGCATTTCTATGAGTACTGAAGTTCTCAAGAGACCCTTTCAGGAGGTATGAGAGGTCAAAAAAAATTTTCATACTAACACTAAGTCATTTTAATTTAACTGGTAGATATAACTCAGAGAAACAAAGCTGTTTTGGGGTCCTCGGTATTTTTTTTAAGAGAGTATAAAGGGGGTTTTGAGACTAAAAGCTTTGAGAACCACTGATACGGCTCTTCATGGCTTGCAAAGCATTTTGTACACGTTATCTCATCTCACAACAACCCAGGGAGGTAGGGTCTGTTATTATCCCCATTTTTGTTGCTGTTTTGTCAGTTGGTTTTGTCCAACTCTTTGTAACTCCATTTGGAGTTTTCTTGGAAAAGATACTGGAGTGGTTTGCCATTTCTTTCTCCAGCTCATTTTATAGGTGAAGAAACTGAGGCAAACAATGATAAGTGACTTGCCCAGGGTTACTCAGGTAGTGTCTGAGGTATGTATTCCCTACTAGATTATAAACTTTATGAGGGAAGGGAAATGTGTCTTCTTCATTTTGGTGTCTCGCCCCAGTGCCTCATGTCGTACTTGGCTTCCAGTAAATGCTTTCATGCTGTTGAGTTGAAATGAGTTCCCCACTGAGAGGAAAGAGGAATAGCTGTGAGAGGTCCTGAAATGAAGCTAAGACTTTGAATGATACTTGGTGAGGCTTCTTTGAAGGCTCACTGTGGTGCCATGGTGGAACAAGCACTGAATAGAGAGGGTGGGAAACCTGGGTTCAAATTCTGTCCCTGCTATTGCCAGGTCTTTGATTTTCGTACAAAGAACTTTTTTTTTTCTCCCAAAGAACACCTTTTTAAGTCTCTGACTTTTTCATCAGTAAAATGAAGGTGTTGAACTGGTTACATTTTTTGGTCCAGACCCATGAATTCATCTGGGTGGGAAGCTCTTGGTGTAGAAATTCCCTCCATGGTTACAGATTGCCAAGAGTTGGACTGATCAGCCACAGTCAGCATACTACCTTGACTCCAACATAGCGACGTCATTTTAGTTCTCTTTGAGAATGAAAGACAACAACCAGCCAACCAGTTTATTAATCTGTTGAATTGTGGTGTTGGAGAAGACTTTTGAGAGTCCCTTGGATAGCAAGGAGGTCAAATCTGTCAGTACTCAAGCCATAGGACCAAACTTGAACCCTGATCCTTTCATTCCAAATCCTCTAACTTGAAGTTACCTCAGACAGTGAGACCTCATGACTTACCATAATGGCGCACAGCTGGTATATCTTAGCCCTTGAACCCAGAGCTTCCTACTTCCAAGATGGACTCTTCATCCATTATACCTTGCTACCTCCCACCTGGATGCTAAAGATACTTGGTAGGACACTTCATTCTCCATGAAGCATATTCACAGCCTTTATTTCATTTTGATTATCATCGTAATCCTGTGAACCAGTGTAAGGCATCTGTTATTATCTACATTTGACAGATGAGGAAACCGAGGCTTACAGAAACAGCAGGCTTGCTCACGGTCACACAGCGAGAAAGTGGTAGCTCTGGGACTGATTCCAGATGCGTAGCTCTTTCCACTGTGTCACGCCGCTATTGTAGGCCCCTTCTTAGTCTGTGATTTTAAAGATGGAGCCCAAGGGATCTGAAATGGCATTTATGATTCCAAATGGTTACCTCCTTCTGTTACACAACCCAGAACCCTGCTGGTTATTATAAAAATAGCCATGGTAGCTCACTCCTACAGTGATCGTGTTTTATCAGAAATTCCCAAATTAGCTTATTTCTAATATGTTCATCATGTGAACTTTTTATTTATTTATTTAGAGAGAGACAGAGAGTGTGCGAGCGAGTGCGAGCTGTGTTTTCTGGCATATTGCCAAGGAGAAAGTTTTTAGAAGCAGATAACTGAATCTTCTGTAATTGCATCCTAGCACTTCACAGGCAGATTTTGTAGAGTTTGGGATTAGCCTTTTTCTAAACTTCACTTATTTCTCTCTTTATATCCCCTCCTTTTGGACAGTATTCTGTCCTCCCTTATTCCAGCTTCCCTTTATGTGCTAATTTTCCCCCATAGGAATAACGTCTTTGAGTGGGTACTATTTTGTTTACTTAAATTTGTATTCCTAGCATTTAGCACAGTGCCTGGCATATAGTAAGCACTTAATAAATGCTCTACATGGGAGACATTGGCAAAGGACTACCCAGCATGGAATGCCCACATGAAAGAAGGCGCTGTGTTCTGTGAGCAAAGCAGAATTGTGGTGACTCAGAAGAGATGTGAAATGCAGAAATTTAGACAATCTCCACTTCAGATGTTCAAATGGACTATTTGTGCCCCAACTATCAGTAGAGCCTTCCGAGCTGGTTTTGTCTGATCAGCCACAGTTGGACACACTGTACCTTGACCCCAGCATAGTGACGTCATTTTGGTTCTCTTTGAGAATGAAGGACAACAACCAACCAATGTATTTATCTGTTGAATTGTGGTGTTGGAGAAGACTTTTGAGAGTCCCTTGGATAGCAGGGAGGTCAAATCAGTCAGTACTTAAATTTATTCAGACTACTCATTGGAAGGACAAATACTACTGAAGCTGAAGCTTAAATAAAACTTTGGCCGCATATTGAGATAAAACAGGACTCATTGGAAAAGACCCTGATTTTGAGAAAGACCGAAAGTAAAAGGAGAAGGGGATGGCAGAGGATGAGAAAGATTGATAGTGATGTGGAAGCAACAAATAGGTGCTCGGACAGACTTTAGGAGATAGTGAAGAACAGAAGGGCCTGGAGTACTAAGGTCCATGGGGTCAGGCAGAGTTAGATATAACTGAATGACAGAGCAGCAATAAGAAAGTTATCTAGAGCAGAAACCACTTTGTCCGGTTTATGTATATTCATTATTGTTCTTTCAGATAATCTTTCCATTCCACAGTGGGCCCTAGTTCTATGCTGAAGGTCTTAGAAGGAAAATCCAGGGGAGAACAGATATCACTAGGAGCAGCATGAATGGGCTCTTGGCTATTGGGAATTTTGATGCACTGTGCTCCTATTCTTTGGTGTGCCAAATAACAATTCTATTATGTGTTTGTCTTGCCTTAGTGCTGAACATAGTTCTTTTCCCTATTTGTTTGTATTCCCTACTCAAATCCATCATGTATATACTCTGAAACGTCAACATTAGTAATCATAGCAGAGCATCAGGGCTCTCTCTCAATAAGTTGGCACTGTTACCCCACAGAGCATTCACTGTAGAGTGCTTTAGAGGAAAAGGACCCTTACATTTTGGGACTTTTAATGTTTACCTACTTCACTCTATCTGTATTCTTATCACTATAGTTATTCCCTTCCATGATGCCAATCCCAGCCCATCCATGTTACCCATTCTGTTGAACTGTGGTCCATATTCTCCCATAAATTAATCACAGAGTCTTGTTATTTTCTTGACATGGGGAAGATACCAGTGGAGCACATGGGCCATACAGTGGTTATCCCTTACACTTACCATGTGACTATTCCATCATTTTTTTATGCATACATTCTCTTAATGATATTTTTCTCCCATATAATTCCTTGTTTGTGGTGTACTACAGCCTTCTTATACCCATCATCTATCTCTCTGTGGCTTTTTGTGTGAATTTCATTTCATCTCTGTCACCATTCAGACTACTCATTGGAAGTATACCATACGTATACCACACCATACCACTGTGACTTTGAAAATGCTGTGGAATATACCACTCAGCTATTAATGGACCTGTGAGCTTACTGGTGGGAAGACTGTCTGGAGGAGTAGGCTTTAACCTATCTGTGTCTCCTCATCCTGTGCAGTTCTTGTCCATATTCTCATGTAACTTTGCCATGAGGTTTACCCAGTGGTTTGAGGGTATCCTTGCTTATTCTTGATATCGTGAGTATACTGGGGGACTGCGAGGGCTGTCTATACCTTACTGTTTTCATGTTCTTGTGTGGCAATACGTGGGGCGTATTTAAATCAATTCACTATGATTTATGAACACAAATAACTGATACCAGTGGTGTCAAACTCAAATAGAAATGGATCCATGCTGGTGCATATTGACTTAGAAAACAAAAAATTAACATTATTTATATTGTATTGCATTTTTACTTATTTAGTCAGACATCCCAATTACAATTTAATTTTCTTCCCCTGCACTGGGGATTTTGGTGGAGTTTGACATCTGAATTACACTGCCAAAAAAGAATAGATTTCCAAGTAACTGATTTTTTAATATTGGTAACATTGAGTAGTTATCATTATGAGACTATAATATGGAATGATTCTTGTTCTTAATTGAAGTTAATAAGAAAAAGAGTCATCTTTTTGTTTCTCCTAAGTGGTATGTTAAAACACTTTGGTTTGTAATAAAGACTTCTTTGTGTGTTCTGTTGTGTTTTCTTGCTTTTCTCTGTGACTTTTTGAATAGATATAGACGATGGTAACTGTAGTGGTAGGGACGTGAAGAATGATTTCTCATGGAGTGAGTTTTAACGTATGCCCAAAAGCTATAAGAAATACTATTTCATTGGATACTTGGTCATCACATATTGCAGTAGTTATAGTAAGTATATGCAAAAAGGCCACCATGAAAATAATTACAGCTTATGCACCAACATCTGTTGTTGAGGAAAGATTGAATCCTGACTTAATTGCACAGACTATTGAAAATAAAATGGGAAATAGATAACAGGAGCAACATCTACACCAACTATAATAATTTCACCTAGAAATTAAATTACTGTAATAACTTCAATGACAAGAAAATTTCTTAGTAGACATTTGACTTATTGAGCAGACCAGAGATGGATGCCATAATCAACACTGGGTTAGAATATAAATTCCCTTGTAAAATATTGTAAAGCGTAGATGATCCTGACCAGTATTGTCTCATAATGCAGAGAGAAGTAGTGAAGGATAAAGCCAGCCTAAATGAAGTTTGGCAGGACAGTCAGCTGAGCATAGCTATCTCAGAAGTACTAAAGGATGAAAATAGAAAGAGGACTACAAAAAGAAGAGAAATGGAAAGTCCTTGCAAAAACTTTTACAACCTTTTTTTTTTGTCCATCAAGAATAGTGGAACTACTACAGAAATACATTTCATTCACTGGGGAAATAGGAGGGAAAGGGCAGTTAAAGGGAGGATAGATTACAGGAGGGATTAGTTCTAAGAAAAACAAACTCTTAAGGACCTACTGTACAAAAATATTTATAGTTCTTTTTAAGGTGGCAAAGAATTGGAAATTGAGGGGCTTTCTATCAGTTGGGGAATGCTGAACAAGTTATGTTACGTAAATACGATGGAATTACTATTGTGCTGTAAGATGAAATTCAGGGGAGTTAAATGTAAACTCTTGTACCTACTTACAAAAAATCAGTTCTACAGGTATACAGTGGGGGAGGCATGAATAGATAGTTATTCTGGGAAAGATCTGGAGGTTTTAGTGGGCTGCAAGCTTAATAAGAGTCAGCAGTGTAATGTGGCAGCCAAAGGTTGCATTAAGAGGAACATGTTGATTTTTTTTTTTTTGTAAAGTCTAACTCTTCATGACCCCATTCAGGGTTTTCTTGGTAAAGGTACTGGAGTGGTTTGCCATTTTCTTTACCAGCTCATTTTATGGATAAGGAAACCGAAGCAAACAGAGTTAAGTGACTTGCTCAAGGTCATACATCTAGTGTCTAAGGCCAGATTTGAACTTGGGAAGATGGGTCTCTTTGACTCCAGGTCCTGGTGCTCTATCTACTGCACCATCTAGCTTCCTGAGAGGGAAGTAGCTTCCAGGAATAAGGAGTTCTTCTGTTTTCTACCCTTGTGAGACCTCATGGAGTATTGAGTTCAATTCTAGGAGCCAAGATTTAAGAAGGATATTAATAAGCTTCTTGGAGTTTTCAGAAGGGTCAGCTAGGACAGTTGAAGAGCCTTGAGTCCATGACATGTGGGTTATCCATCGAAGGAATTGGGCATATTTATCCTGGAGAAGAGAAGATTGAGCCGCCTTCAAGTATTTGAAGGGCTGTCTTATGGAGGCTTGATTTGCTTAGGCTAAAGGTCTGAACCTGGAGTAATGGGCTGAAGTTGCAAAAAGGCAAATGTTGACTCAATGTCAGGGTAAACTTCTTACCACAAGAGCTCTCCAAAAGTTTAAATGGTTTCCTCAAGAGGTATTAGATTTTTCTTTCTTTAGAGATCTTTAAGCAGTACCTGGACCACCACTTGTCGGGTTTATTGTAGTGAATATTCCTTCCATATATGGGGTGAATTTTAGAATTCTATGATCCTCTAAAGTTGACAGGGCAACAGAAAAGTGCATAAGCAGCATATGAATTAAGGATGATCTCTGAGCAGAAACAGGAGTGAAGGATGTCATCAAGAAATTATACGGTAGAAAGATAGGTTGGTCGTGTCAACCCATGAAGAGTCAGCATGAAGGATGACAAGTAGACAGGCAGAATCTACTCCACTGATATCTGCATGATACTGGCAGAAAACGAGAGAGGCCTCCGGGGCATTGGGAGGACCCTTGGAGTGAACTTTTGGGAAAAAATGTATGAGAGTCACATGGAATTAGTAGGCATTAGTAGTAGTTTTCATCCAGATGGTTGGCGAGAACTCCCAAATTAATGAGGTCACTGATTTATTGGATTATTTAAGTAATACGTGCAAAGGTGTCTGCCAGGTGCTAGGAGAGATACGAGGAAGAATAAAAACTCCCTTCTTTTAAAGTCTAACTGGGGAAATAGAGATGTAAACAAAAATTGCAATTATTAGAAGCAGGAAGTGCCAGAAGGGGAATGCAATATAGGTAAAAGAACCTTGGCAGGATTATTCAAAAAAAATATCTGGGTTGAAATCCCAGTGTGGACAGTTTGTCCTTGGGCAAATCACTTAATCACTGAGCATCAGTTTCCTTATCTGTGAAATAGGGTAACACAGGATATGTGAATGTGGTGGTGTGAGCACAGGTAGCGTTAGAGGACACTCCTGACTTGCATTTTCCAGTTAAAATTAGGTACCCTGTTTGAACTTCAGCATTCGACAGCTACCTGCCTGTGATGAGGCAGGCAACTTAATACTAGATACATTTTCATGTAACCGTAACTTCCCCCCCCCCCTTTTGGACCAATGCCCCTTTAAGTTAAACAATTTTGGTGACTTAATATTGGTTCCCATTGTTTGTCTAACGTGAGCTTTGATTGGCATGACCTTAATTCAAGTCCCAGAATAGACGGGATTCAAATTTAAAGTAACATTTATTTTAATCTACTCTGGAAACAGATTAAATGGGAACGATCCAGATGCATTATTCCAGTTCATGGTGCATTCTTTCTTGGTTATTATCAATTCTGAGTAGCATTGCTAGGTTTTCAGGCTACTCTGGTTTTGAATAATGGGTCGACTGTTTGTGCATTTCTCTTAGAAGTGCCATTTGGTCTAGCAATCTCTGAATGTGTGGGTTAATGGCTTGGCAACTGATGGTCTGGAAATTCCAGAGCGCTGATGACGCTAGCTTGGTAGGTGGCTTGTAATTTCAGGGTGGTAACTGAGAGATAGACAAGTTATATTTAAATGTTGTAGTACAGAATACCATTTTAAGATGTTATATGATACTTGAACTACACTTTTGGATATTAAGAGATTTCTGAAATGGCATTTTTCATATTTGAAATGGTGTTTGCTAAAAACTGAAAAACAGATGTCTTATGGTGGAATAAATATGTATTTAAAGATCAGTAAAGATTAGATCAAGGAAATGGCGAAAAGAACAAGCTGAAAAACTTTCACAGAGCTAAAGATGTAAGTCTAGGTGTTATGAGTGATTGATGCTTTAGAAAATCTAAGAGGTTTAGGGACTTTGATTCTTGTTAATATATTTCAAAAACCCAACTTTTTTTTAAAGCTCTGGTGCAAATGGATTGAAATATGTAAAATCTTTTCTTGCATTGTTAACATACAAAATCTTAGTAGAATGACTTTAGTTCTCTGCTAAGAGATAGTTTCTTATTTGAATATGGCCCAAATGTTATCCTAGGTGCTATAGCATATAGGTAGGATCAAGAAATTGAATGGTGTATAGACTTGATAAGGCGTATGCTGTAGAATGAATGTAAAAAAACAATTTAACGCAATGTGTGCAAATTACTTAAATGCTTACATTTGCCAAAATAATAAAGCAGTGGGTTTAATCTGTGGGTGCCATGGTAAAAACACATCTTTCCTGCCCTAGGAATGGAAGAAACACTCACAACTGGTGAATTGTCAGCCAACTTTTAAGTTTTTGTGCATGTCTCAGAGAAAGATATAGAGATACAGGCTGTCAGTCAAACAGTGGACGTTTATGAGTTATATCGGGGACTGTATTAGGTGCTAGAGATGAAAATTCAAGGAATAAAACAGGCTCTACTCTCAAGGAGCTTTACATCCTAACCAGGGAGAAAACATCTACTTGTTTGACTATTTACAAAATTTTCAGTCATGCCCAACTCATGATCTCACTTGAATTTTTCTTGGCAGAGATACGAGAACGGTTTGCCATTTCCTTCTCTAGCCCATTTTACAGATGAGAAAACTGAGGCAAACAGGGTTAAGTGACTTACCCAGGGTCACACTAGCTAGGAAGTGTCTGAGGCCAGATTTGAACTCATGAAGATGAATTTTCTTGACTCCAGGACCAGCACTATTCACTGTGCCATCTAGCTGCCTAATTATAAAATAAATGTAAGATAATTTTTTGGGGGGAGAGGGTAACATGGGGGGGATGGGACCAGAGGGAAGACACTAACAGTAGGCAGATGAGTAAAGGTTTCTAATAGAAGATAATTTTGAACTCCGCCTTGTCGGAAAGAAGGGATTCTAAGAGTCAGAGTTAAGGAAGGAGAACATTCTGGGCAATGCAGAGGCAAGGTAGTGTAAGGGAGTGTGTGTAAGGGAGAGCAGCTATGGTTGTACCACAGAGTGTGTGGAGATGAGTAATAAGGCCACAAAGGTGAACTGAGGACAGGTTGTGCCCCCCCCCCCCCTTCATATCAGGTCATCTTGGAGTTAATAGAGTTCCACTGGGGTTGTGACTGACATGGTCAGACCTGTGCTTCAGGTGAATTACTGTGACAGCTGTGTGGAGGATGAAGTGCAGTGGAGAGAGACCTGAGGCAAAGAGACTAATTAGAAGCCTGCTACAATAAATAGTCCAGGTATCATAGAATCATGAAATGTCAGAGTTGGAAGAAACCTTATTTGTTCCCTAATCTAGTCCTGTCGTTTCACAGATAAAAAAGCTAAGGCAGAGGAGGGAAGTGTTTTCCCATGAGCCCCACACTTGGTTAGTGTCATGAGCCCAGGACTGTTATCTGGTTCTTCAGACTTGTCATCTGGTGTGTGTTTTTTCCAATTCACCATATCATATTGGCCCATTTTGAGGCCTGTCCCACTGGCTTGGGAAGCATGAGTGACCTCTGCACCTACAGGTGGTGAAGGTAGTAAACTCTTTACCTCAGTCTTCCACCCCACCCCCCCTCCCCAAGTATGTAAATTCATAGGCTTAATTCAAGTCAACCGGCTCTCTAACTCATGGGTTTGTGAACAATTTCTGCCTTTTTTTCTTCATTTATTTTACTAGTAACACCAGGGTGGAGTTCCATGGTTATACAAGGATATTGTTTCTAAGCAGTGAACTCTGACAGCAATATCTGAGCAAAATTTTTCCTGATATTACTTGTGGCAATCAGAAACATAACCACTTTGAATGTAGAACCCGATGACCCTTGATGAAATCATCTATTTTTAGCCTACAGTAGTTAATTAAAATAGTTCACACCTTTTTGCTGACCTCACCAGGTGTAGAGCCTATTGTTAATAATAAAGGGAGAAGGGAAGAAAATATACCACTTCCTCTCAAAATAATCCATGAAGAAGAAATTTGTATATTCTTTTGGCAAGTAATAGATAGTTTGTCTTTCATACTCTTCCACCTCTGAGAATGAGAGTAGATTCAGAGCTGGAAGGGACTTGAGAGGCAAAGCAGGCCACAGATGATGGATTGAGGTCTAGATGAGTGAAGCGACTTACCCAATGTCTTAATCTCTGAAATTTCTCTGATGGGCTCCTTCCTTTCTTCTACTTTGATTCTGACTTCTACAGAAACTCCTTTTCAGGAATTTTCTGTTTCAACTTCTTTTCTCTTGGCTTCTTTCTGTTCTCCAAGTCCATGAAAAGTCTCTTTTTCTGGTTTCATTTGTCTTAGCTGGGATCTCATGGTTAAGTCTTTGTAGTAATTCCACCAGGCTGGTTCTGCTTATTTGTAGACCCTGACTGCTTACCTTACGGTTTGTTTTCTTTGTTTTGAAGGCTTCCAAGTACTGCAAGGAATACCACATCTCACCACCTCCAACCCCACCGGTCCCCAATATGCCAACAGGGTCTGCTAGAAGTTCACAGGCCTACTGCCTGTATTGCTCTTCATTGCCTCTGGATTTTCTTTTAATTAACTTCTTGTTAATTCCTTATGAGATTCTTCATGGCAGTTGTTCCAAATCATCTCTACTGTCTTAAAGTTCTTAACACTGTCATTGCCTTGGTTAGATGACTTTGCTTTCTTTAAAAAATATTTTTTAATTATACTTTAACATTATTTTAAAAAATTTGGAGTTCCAGACTCATTTTCCTCCATCTCCTCGTTCTCCAACCATTGAGAAGTTAAGCAGTATGATATCAGTTATACATGTGAAGTCATGTGAAACATTTTCGTATTAGCCATATTGCAAAAAAAGCAAGAAATATAAAGAAAATGGAAAAAAATATCCTTCAATCTATACTCAGGGTTCTCTCTCTGGAGGTGTATAGCATTTTTCATCATGAGTCCTTTGAAATTGGCTTGGATCATTGTATTTAGAGTAGCTAAGTCTTCACAGTCAATCATTGTTAAAATATTGCTGTTACTGTATACAGTGGTCTTCTGTTTCTGCTCACTTCACTTTGCGTCAGTTCATGTAAGTCTTCCCAGGTTTTTCTGAAAACATCTCCCGTGTCCTATCTTATTAGCACAGTAGCATTCCATCCCAATCTTATACTACAACTTGTTCAACCATCCACCAGGTGATGGATATCTCCTCAATTTCTATCTTTTTGCCACCCCAAAAAGAGCTGCTATAAATATTTTTGTACATATAGGGATGAACCTGCTTTTTCACTTTGCCACGGAAATCAAAACCATCCTTCTTGAACTCACTTGGTTCCCTTTTTCTTTATCTTAAAAAAATGCCTCTTTAAAAAGCCCCCAAAACAAATAAGTAAAACTTCAGTAGCTGCCCCTACTACACCAAAACCCTTTCTTCCTCCTCGTTACTTTCTTTAACTACTGTTGCCTGTTGTTTCTTAAATGTTAGGTTCTCCATGACTTCCCTGTTTACTCACTCCATATTATCTCTATGTAATCTGGCCTCTCAGTCAACTGTAACTACATTCTGAACGGTCACTAGTGACCTCCAAATCCAATGACCTTCTCTATTCTTAAATATTTCTTCATTTTGCTGTAATATTTGACACTTTTGACCATTTGTGCCCTTTTTGCAAATTGGCTTGTAACCAGTGGCTTCCACAGTATAGCACTGCCCTTTGCTCTGATCATTCTACCTCTCTCTCCTTCATTGATTCTTCCTCTTGAAAGCGCTTTCCTCCAGAGGAATCTATGGGGACCTCATTCCATATTAATTCTCTCTCTCTTCCTGACATCTATTCTTGCCTCTTGGTCCTTAACTATACACAATAGACATGTCTCGTCCAGATCTTTTCTATAGTGCCAGTCCTAGATCTCTGCCTGTCTTCTGGGCATTTCTGCCTCTTCTTTGCACCCCACAGAAAATTAGTCAATAAGTTCTATCATTTTCTTCCTTTTGAAGTATTTTTTGTATCTCTCCTGTTCTTAGCATTCTCACCCTCTTCATTGAATCTCTCCTTAATTAACAGGATAAAATGAAGCTGAGAGTTCTTGAGGCCAGACCCCTCATTTTACAGATGATGATAATAATTGACATCTGTGTAACATTATGAAGTTTATAAAGTGATTTGCATACGTGATTTCACAACAACCCTGCAAAGTAGGTGTTACAGGTTTAATTAACGGCCCTCTCTTTCTTGATGAGAAAACTGACTTGGGAAGGTTAAGTGAATTGCTCAGGGTTACATAGTAAGCGTCTATTATGATCATTCCCCACTTTACTGGGAGGAAAACTGTTTTGGAAAGCTAAGTAAAGCGCTCATGATCCCATGGAGTTAGGGTTAGGATTCGAACCCTTGTCCTTCTGACTCCAGGTTGGTTCAGCACCCTAGCCACTCCAGCATCATGGAACTAAGGCTGAAAAGAAAAGCTAAGTAATTTGCTCAGGGGCATACAACTAATTAGTAGTGGAGCCTAAACCAATATCAAGACTAGACTTTGTCTAGTCTTGTCTGAATTATTGTAATAGCCTTTGAACTCTGTTTTACCCTTCAAATATTGTCTCCTTCAGGAAGCTTTGGAAGATGCATTGTCTTCTGAAGAAAAAAAAATACAACAGACCACTCTTCATAAAATAGTTTGTTTCAGAATGCTTCCATGCACTTATCGTGTAATATTGTCTATTCTATCAGCATTGGCATCATCTTGCTACCCGACTAGAATTGTGAATTACAGTCTTAGAATCACAGAATCTCAAACTTGGAACACTCCAGTCCAGGCTTTACCTGCCTAGGAAGAAACCCTGACTATAATATCCCTGACAAGGGATCATCCAGTCCAGATCTCTAATGAAGGGGGGCAGCCTATCTTATTTTGGGCATAGCTTTAGTTGTTAGGAAATCTTTGCTTATGTGGAGCCTGTGACTTCCTCTTTGTAGCCTCCTCTCATTCGCTCCTGGTTCCACTCACTGAGTCCAAGCATAGAATCTTTCTTACTAGCTGTGACCCTGGGCATATCAGTTAATCTCCATTTGCTTCAGGTTCCTCAACTGAAAAGTGAGGATTATAGCAGCACCTCCTTCCCAGGGTTGTTGTAAGGATCAAATGAGAATATTTGTGAAAAGTACTTAGCATAGTGCTTGGCATATAATAAGTGCTATATAAAAGGTGGCTATTATTAATATTTTTAAAAAGTACTTGGCATAATACCTGACACATAGTAAACACTATATAAATGTTAGCTTTTATTAATATTTGTAAACAGTACTTGGTATAGTGCCTGGCACATAGTAAGCACTTTATAAATGCTTATTCCCTTCCCTTTCCCTTATCCCTTTCCTTTCCCTTTCCCTTCCTTTCCTTTTTCTCTTCTATATGACATCTCTTCAGATATTTGAAAAGAGATATTGGATTCTCCTCAAGACTTGTGTCTAGGTTAAATACTCCCAGGTCCTGTAAGAAATCTTTGTATAGCCTGGTCTTACGGTCCCTCATCATCCTGTTTCTTGACTTCCTTTGTGTGTTCTTCAGCTTGTTGGCATCCTTTTAAAAAAATTGTTACCCAGAACTGAATACGTAACTCTAGTGCAAGGATTCTTAATTCTGTGTGTGTGTGTGTGATGAACCCCTTTGGCAAACTTCTGATAAAGCCTGTGGACTCTTGAAAAAATGATTTAAAACAAATAAAATGAAATACATAGTATTATAAAGGAAAGCAATTATATTAAAAAATAAAAATCCCACAAGTTCATCGATCTGAGGTTAAGAACCTCTGTTCTAGCCATAGAGTGGCCATGGCAAAATACAGCAAGGTAATCATCTCCTTTGTTCTTGACACTCAGCGTCTCTTAAAGCAGTGCCTAGCAGAGACTCTCCTACAGGGTATTTGCTTCATCAGTTTTTGTTGAATTGAATCACACGAAGAGTAACCTTGCATTGGCTTTTTTGGCTCAGACACTTTTGACTTATTGAGCTCAGCCTGATAAAATTCCCAGATCTTCTATTTCTGAAGTTGAAATGAAAGTTGGAATTTCTCTTCTTTTTGTAAAATGAATGAGTTGGACTAGGTGAGCTCTCTAAGGTCCTTTTAAAAACCTATGATGCCCTATTGATCAAGTGCCTTCTCCATACTTTGTCAGTTGGCCTTGCTTCACGACTAGGCCTCAGACTTTCAGAGATGACCAGATTTCATTATGTACTTTGGACTTAGCAGTTATTGTACCTCAAGGTTTTTCTTTTCTTTAGACTTACCACAAAATTGTGTGAAAATAGTAGGAACATTAGAGCTCTTGGGAACATAAACTTTTTTGATATTTAGATGGGAAGGGAGAGTGACAGGGAAGTTTGGTTTGTGTTCCCCATAGGGATTAAAAACCTCAGTTTACCTCTTCCGCAGGTGTGTCTGTGAAAAAGGACTTTCACGTGGAAATCCACCAAGAGACCAAAAATTCAGAATTCCTGATCCAATTCACTCTCCCTTGTCTTAAATGTTAGTGAAGTTGTATATATTTTAAATTCTCTTCTCAGCTTCACTTCCCTCTTCTCCTCTCCCATATTCTCCCACACATCCCACTCTCCCCAAAACCTAATCCCCATGTCCATCGCTTTTCATATATGTCTGATTCGAAATAACCCATCTGAAGTTGGGTTGTGGGTTGGTGTCAACGTGATTTTTGAGTGCCTGAAAATTTGACTTGTGTTAATTTAGAGCACTAAAAGTTAGTAATTTTCCTACTTTAGTTAAGCCCTAGAGCAAAGCCAACTTGTTCAAAGATTCGCTTGGCTCTTCCTATAGCTCCAGGGAATGACTGTTTCCTTCCTCCCATCGTCATTTGTTCAGAGATTGAGTACAGTGCCTCATTCCCTTGAACAGGCTCTAGACTCTACCCTGGGCCATTATTTTTTAACTGTAGTGTCTGGGGGCCATTTCTTAATAGGCTGGTTCGCATGAAATCTTTAAAATGCCACCAATTTTTTTAAGAAAAGCATATCTATTATCTTCTTTTAAATGTTAAATACATCCTTATTTGTCTTCCCCTTCCTTCCCCCCACCTGTGAGGATGAATGCCCCGGCTTAATCTTGGTTTTATATCTTTAGTTGTTTCAGAGCAGATATCTGTGGACTATTTATCCTCATAGCAACAGAAATAGTGTGTTTTAGCCCTGGTGATAGTTCAAGTTAATTACCAGAAATGGCCATTATTCTTTTCTTCTTTGAAGGAAGTACAGATTTAATGCAGTTTGACTGCCTTTAAGAGGCATACACCATAGGGTATGAAAGGCAGTAGTAATCCAGCAGGCATCTTTTTATGCTAAAACTCGGAGCACCTAAGCTACTATTTGTAACAGAGAAGATGTTTCAGTGAGTTATTCTTTAATGGAAAGACCTCAAAGGTGTTTTCTTCTTGTATTATGTGATAAGGGTACAAAAGCTGTTCAGAGCCATCATGTTACCAATTTAGAGAGCCTGAGGACCCAACTTAATTTGGTTGTAGAGCCTTATAACGTTTAAAAAACAATTGTGTGCATATGATTAAGAGAAACTTTTTGTACTCTGGAGAACACTCAGTTCAGTAGCCCCAGGGATAGCACATTTCATAGATGAGTAGCTAGCTTCTACACTGGCAATATACACTGGCTTTGACATAAACTTCAGTATACACTGGTAGAAGTGGTGATGGAGAATTCTTTCCTCTTTAGTGTGTCTTTTTCTACTTGATAGAATCTCTATAACATTGAAAGGAAAAGTCAGTATTTTTGGTATGCTATTTTAGCTTTGTGCAAATACTAAAATTTAGCATAATAACATTGTGTGGTATTTTAATTTTACTAGTACCAAGAAGCACATGCTTATTTGAATGAAATTTGATACCACTGAGGTCACTATTGGCATGTTCTGTAATCCTTGTGAACTGGGCGGCCTCCAGCTCTTGTGAATAGCTTTGGCTCCAGAAGTTGGTTTATAATTTAATTGTTTAGAGCTCAGAATGCATTTTCCCTAAGAAACAATGAAATAAGAAGAGATTTGTTTACCCAGGCTATCCCACAAAAATCTATTACATTTGTAAAACATTTGAACTGTAGAATCAAACATTTTTCATTGGAGTTTCTGTGGAAAGAGTACATTGTTATAACTTGGGATGCTAAAGACACATTTGCTATAGGGGTGGAGGCTTCTTTCCATGGGGATGAAACAATGGCTGGGATAGAAGAAGGTGAAGTAGAAGGACAGATTCTCTGGTTGTGAGGCTGGAGCAGTGGTGGACCAAGGGGTCAGAACAGGAGGGCTAGTTCTGGAGGGGCTGGGAATTTTTCTGGGAGTTTGTGAGGAAGTGAGAAGTCTAGTGGCGGCACTAGGTGTGGGGTTTGGTATTTGCATCAGTTGTTTGTAAGTTGGGTACAATGTGGCAGTGTGGGTTTGGAGTCAGAGAATCTGAATTTAGATCCTGACTGGGTCCAATGGTGGGATTGGATTAGAAAACCTCTAATGTACCTTGTAGCTCTAAATCTGTGATTCTGTGGGTATTTGTAATTTGTTCACTGTCACTATTATCTGGGTGGCATTTAAGTACCTAATGGAAGTGATTTTTGCTCATCTTTGATGACTTTTTATTTTTTCCTTGGTCCTAGTGGAGAGAAATGGCCAAAATGGAGGTGAAGACATCTCTTCTGGACAATATGATTGGAGTGGGGGATATGGTTCTTTTAGAGCCTCTCAGTGAGGAATCATTCATTGATAACCTCAAGAAGCGGTTTGACCACAGTGAAATATACGTGAGTACAATCCTTCAATCAATTCACTTGGCAACCTTGATGTATAGTGTATGGTGTGGGTGTCATGGGAAGATTATAGGGCCCTTACCGTGAAACTATGTATAGTTAGAAGAAAAAATAGTAACCAATTTAAAATCTCTGGTGGCTGCCTTCCCTGGTGCCTCCTTTCTGGATGTAGTATCTAATAGCTAAATCACTAATCAAATGTGAGCCACTGACTTCTTTTCACAAGTATGTTGACTTGGCTCTTTTTTACGTGCTGGGAACACGAGCATATATTAAGTAGGCATATGTGTTTGGTGCCTGGAAAATTTGGGAAATACAGTCATGCCCTATTTTAAGAAAATATGCTAGGATGAACTCTGAACTAGACATTGTGGCCAGTAAAAACAACTGCTTTTTCAGCCAAGTGCCAAGCAGAGAAGGGGGATTCCTTTTTTTTTGTCTTCCGAAAGGATTCCTCATTTTGTGGAAGTATTTATTTACCAAAGTGTTAATTCAGGTATTCTTTGGTACCTTTAAATAGATTTAAATCTATTGAAATTTAGAATTACTTGTAGCTTTTCAAGAATCCATCTAGTTTATAAGTTATGATGTACCCATCATGCAGTTCATAGGGTCATAGAAAATGAGAGCTGGAAGAGCCCTTAGAGATCATTGTTCTAGCGCCATACTTTTATAAGTGCGAAAAATAAGAAAAAACAAAAACAAAGTACAAATTCAGCCATGAAAATAGGCATTAGAACCTGTGTCGAGCTTAAATCAGACAGGGCCAAAACAAAGCTTCTAACATATTTTCTTCTTTGGTTTTTATGAACATTTGTGTTTAGGGGATAAAGTTAGGTGTGTTTGCTACACATGTTTGTGGTTTTCTATCTGACTACGGGGGAATCAGTAGAAGGAAATATTGAAATAAGTGGAAGGGGAATGACACAAATCATGGACATTATTATTATGAATGAGTTTTGAAACCTATTTGTAAAGACACTGTTATGTCTGCCCTTCCTTCTCACACTGATACTCGTGGCCTTAAGGTTAATGCTGCATGTGATGTTGGGGTTCAATATTGCTTTTTTTTAAAAATAAAATAGTATAATCTAAGACGGGGGTGAGGAACCAGTAGCCTCGAGGCCACTTGTGGCCCTTTAGGTCCTCAAGGGTGGCCCTTTGAATCCAAACTTCACAGAACAGATCCCCTTGGATTTGGCTTCGAGGCCACAGATTCTCCACCCCTGATCTAAGAATTAACCATCTGATGTATTTTTTTTTCTTGAGGCAATGACAGTTAACATAGAATTGCTGAGGATTTTGGCAACTGGCCCCAACACAAAGACATATTTGTTATACTTTAAGATAGGGAACTCTTCAAAGCCCTTATTTTATTGGGGGGAGATAGAAAGTGCCTTTGCCAAGCAATTAGCTTCATTGTTTGGGTTGGCAGTGACATGTGGTGTCACCTTCCCTCAAAGTATAGAAAGCATTTTGCCTTCCAGGTGGGAAAACCCAGCAGTTACACAGCTTTGGTTGTAATGTCTGGTGTGATGCCAAATAAAAGACCTTCAAACACAGATAGACTTTCAACACCAGTCTTTGTCACTGGGGTAGAAGGAATAAATTGAATCTCAACCAACTTTACTGATCGTTTTTCCTTTTGGCCTCAAAAAAGTACAATTCACCATTACATGAATTGAAAATAGGCCTGAGGGTTGAGAGTGGAACATTGAGTTCATTCAAATACCTGATCCATTGTGGCCAGTAAAAACGACTGCTTTTTCAGCCAAGTGCCAGGCCGTAGATTTGTTGGTCTTCTGCAGACGGGATGTCTGGGTTCCACAGCTTCCTAATTTTATTTTTTAAGCCATCCCAGGATGTCTTTTCTGCTGTGAAGTCACTGTACTACTCTTCCAGATACTTTTTTGGGCATCACAATAATACTGTTTCCACATCCTCAGTATGGACCAATTACCAAGCAAACATTTGGAATCATTTTATTTGAATGTAGGGGATAGCTCTATTTTGTTAAAAAGAATTTTGGCTTGGGCCATCATCAACTGGGCCTGTTTGAAAATGGCAAGGTGGCACATTGGATACAAGTGTTGGACTTGGAGTCAGGGTCTCCCAAGTTGTGTGGCCTTACCATTTAATATGTGTCTGCCTCAGTGCCCTCATTTGTGAAATGCAAATAATAATACCTACCTCCCAGAGCTGTCATAAGGATAAAAGGAAGTAGTACTTATAAAGTGCTTTGTAAACTTCAAAGTGCCATATAAACGATAGCTGTTATTCTAGGTCCTAGAAGATCTTCCTTCCATATTGAGACATTCCAGAAAATATTAGCAGATGTGAAATTCAGTAATGTGTATTTAGACATCAGCTTTCCAGAACCCTCAGGTTTCTAAAATGGTGCTTTCAGATTCAGAAGAATCTGTAAAATAAGACATATCACTTTAGCCCCTAGAAATAACCCCCTAAGCATATAAACCCTTTGGGAAACAGAGGCGCTTAAAATTACACCAAATTCACTGGTATTTGGTCCGTTTGACTTGTGGAACAAAAGACGTTCTCTGATTGGCTAGTGATGTCTGTAAGAGGCCGACCTTTCTGAATAAAATCTGGGAAGAGGAGCTGGAGGCTGAAGACAAAAAAGGTAGTAAAATCAAAGATAATGGAGCTGGAGAATGGCAGAGCTCAGGGTTTACAGTAGTGCTGGTAGAGATTAGAAGTAGACACTGATGGAGAAAAGGAGCTAGCAGCAAAGATAAACATGATAAAGTTCTGAAGTGTTTGGGGGGTTAGGGTGGAGGAAAATGGCCACCCTCACTCTCGAGTGACCTTAAGTCACATTGTATCTCTGTTTTGTGTGTGTGGCACCTCAGGACAGTGCTTTTGAAAGCATTTGCATCTGATACTGAGGTTCTGCCAACCAGTACAAATTAGGTTTCTGAGAGGACTTATAGTATAATACTGTTGTCCATGGTGTACACTCGCATGACACATGAGAGTCAGCTCTATTTTAGAAACCGTCCTATGGCAGATTCTCATTGTTTCTAATTGTGAAAGGCAAATGGCAGAATTATGTGAAGGTCATGGTAACCTTAAGAGAGATGCCTTGAAAAGGGTAAGCATGAGAAAATGCTGATGAATCAGTCTAATCAGTTAATCTAGATCTTTAGGGCATCTGTTTTTTTTTTAAATGATTTTGAATCATCAGACATTGTGGAGCAGCTCTATGCAGTGTACACGGCTGCTATCAAGCACCTCAGCCATGCAAGTGGTTTTTCTCAAAGAAAACTTTGAAGATGCTCTTATTTCTGGTCCTACTGTCAATAAAATTGAATTTTTTAAAAAAAATCATCGGGTGCTCTTGACTGAACCAAACAAAACATGGTATTAGAAAGTGGGAAAACCACAAATCATGAGTTATAGAAGAATTTTGTCCCTTCAGGGAGCTCATTTTTGAGCACCATCTATCGCTTGAGTCCTTTAACAATACCAACAAAAACTGGTCTATGTTGGTGATATTTGCCATGTTCTACTTTGCTAGTTCCAGAAAATCCATTACCTCACCTTAAGAAAACATTCGCCAGTTATGTAGAAATTTTTTTTTTACCATCTTCTTGCCATGTAAATTCTCTGATCCTACCTAACGGTTGTATTCCATATGAGATGTTAGTGCAGAGATAGATGATAGATCACATTATAAAAATAAAGATTGCATTTTAAAAGTTGTTTTTGCCTGAAATTCCTCTAAGACAAGCATTAAGGGGAGTTTTGTGGAAATTGTGGACTTGGTAGATGAAGATAGAGAATCTGTAGACTTTGAGATTAAGCCCTTCCCTTTCCACTTTATCACCATACTTACAAGTGAAATAGATGAATGGGTACAGGTTGACCTTTAGAGAACTGTCTTTGACAACAACAAAAGGCTCATGATGGAAAATGCTACCTGTATCTAGAGAAAAAATGATGGAGTCTGAATGCATATTGAAGCATACTATTTGTTCTCTTTTTTTTGTTTTGTTTCTTCTTTCTTGCGGTTCATTCTATTGGTTATAATTCTTCTTTACAACATGACTAATGTGAAAATATGTTTAATATGAATGTATATGTAAAGCCTATATCAGATTGCATGTTGTCTTAGGGAGGGGGAGAAAATTTAAAACTCAAAAGCTTGTGGAACTGAATGTTGTAAAGTAAAAATAAATAAATTTAAAATTAAAATTTTTAAATTTTTAAAAAAGAACTATCTTTGGTCTTTTGGCTTAGTGATGGAAGAGTCATAGATGGTGTTTTGAATGATGATAGTAAGACAGACAATGATAACAATTCAATAAGTGTTTATTAAGTGCCTGTAATGAACAAGGCACTGTGATGTGCCCTGGGGAATGTAACAAAAGAAGGAAATAATCTTAGAAGTTTGTATCCTATCTGGGGAAAAAATGTCTACATATATTAGTATATATCGAATAAATATGTACCAACTAAACACAAGTTGGTTGGGAAACTCGGGCATCGTGGAAAGTGGTACTTGAGCAACACAGTGGGGGAAGTGAGGAATTCTGTGAGTCAGAGGTGAGGAGGGAGTGAATTCCAGGCATGGGGGACAACCAGTGCTAAGGCACTTAGACAGTTGGAGTGCCTTGTGTGAGGGGTGGAGGGAGAGCTAGTTTGACTGGACTGTAGAATATAATGAGACTATAAAGATGAATTGGGGCTGAGGAGTTACGCTTTATCTTAGAGGCGATAGGGAATTGAATTTTATTGAGTAAAGGGAGACACTAAAAAGTTTCTGGATGGTGAAAAAATAACTTGGGAGAAAGCATCTTCAGCTTTTGGTCCTCTTACTAGATTTTCAGAAAGCCAGTCATATTTTATTGCCTGGGAGGCCATGCAGCTATGTGCCTCATTTATATAAAAGAGTCAAATGACTCAGGTCAAACTTATGTCAGAATCTTTTTAAGAAAGCATGTTCCAGGGCTGACTGGATTCATTACTCATTCAGTCCAATGCCCATGACCGTCTGTCTACATCTGCATGTCTGTCTGCATCTTTACCATGAGTATACGATATTGATGACCTCAGTGATTAATCATATTGTCATCAAGCCAAGGTTAATCTGTATTTAGTTAAGTGTCTGAAAGAAATCAGGAAAGTGTATTTTATTTATTTTTTTCCGGATTCTGCGCTCAAGAAGGTGACATTTTTTTATTTGTTTTTTTTT
>CM053622.1:612604098-612636836 GCA_028646595.1 Phalanger gymnotis | reverse complement strand
TCTCCATCCATCCCTCCCTTCCCTTGAAGACTTTTGTCTTAACTAGCAGTGACTAGGTGCTGCGTGAGTTCCTTATGAACTGTTTTACAGAGTTACATGCATGCGATTTGTACCAGCTGACATTATGGTGCAGAGGCCGCATGCTTTTGGGTTCTTGGTTGTGTTCTAGATGGTTGGTGTTGACAGTTGTATGAGCTCAGCCTAGGAAGGTGTTGCTTACTCGCAGCATATAAGCAGCTGTAGCATGAGTATTATTGTTAAATATCTGATGACCTGTCTCTAGAAAGACTATGAATGTCAGGCAGGATGTTGTTTTATTTAGCTTAGGAATGTTCTGTGTTCTCTTGATTTAATGATGTCTGGTCTTTGGAGGCAGAAGATTAAATTGTTGACCCATCATGTCGCCTTTTTGAACAGAGAATCATAAAATCAAATGATAAGAGTATGGAGAGAAATTAAGCTTGTAACTATGGGACAACAACATATTTTGATGAAGAAAATAAAAAGTGGAGTCAGTCATCTAGAGAACTGTCCAAACTGTGGCACATCTAGGGGCACAGTCTGTAGTGTCAGAGCTCAGGCAGTTTACATAGTTTCTCTGGGGCCTGAGTTTTATCTTCTGTAAAATGGAGGTTTGCACTAGAATGGCTGTTCCTAGGATCCATGGGGCCCCTGTGGGTCCGTGGCATTGTTAGGAGTTTGAGAATACCAGTGTGCTCTGAGCAGGATCATTTTGAGCTTTATTTAGCTCCTACAAAGCATGATTTGGTATAATAAATATGCCAAAAATGCTTTCTACTGAGTAAACATCTCAAACATATACACACACGTGTGTACATATATGTTGGTGCTGTTAGGATTGACACATGACATTCATTTAAAAATGTTACTGAATAGAGTAGCTTTTTGTTGTGCTTTTATTTAATCTGTTTAATTTGCTAATGACACATCCTCTCATGTGAGAGGTACACCATGGTAAAATGAATAGAGCATTGAACCTGAATCAGTCCCATCTCAACCATTTATAGTTACATGGACCCAAGTGGGTCACTTAACCTCAGTTTTTCATTCTGGGCCTCAGTTTCTCATCTGCAAAATGAGGATGTTGGACTAGTTTCTTGGACCTAATTTTTGGAATGCTGGGCATTATGTAGAAAGATTTTATTTATTTTTTTCTTTTCAAAATTTTTGTTACCTGGCTGGGGCAATAAAATACTAGCTGAGTGTCTTATGGATTGCTGCTTGAGTCCTAGAATCTTCTTTAAAACAGGGAAAATTGATGGAATACATTAGTTCAGGCACACCATAGTAGCCTTGTGTCACTGTGTGGGCACTAGGAACTCTTCTTTTCATATGCCCTTGTAACAACAATGTAGCTAGCAGCTGCTTTGGGGTGTAAGACCAACAACACCAGCACACAGGAGGACTACTAGCACAGGTTCTTTGATCTGCTTTTTAAAGGAAAGCAACTTTAAGGGGTTTACAATCTCACTTTAATTAAACATACATGTATCATTAACTTAGTTCAGGGGAAAAAGTCAACACTGAACTTCAGAGCAAATACAAACAGAAATTGCAAGCAGAAACAATATAAATAGATCAGTAAGCAAGTTTCTGTCTGACCATAGCAATACATACATAGTTACTAGAGAGAGAGAGAGAGAGAAGCACCAAGATCTGGGTTTTCAAAGCCGAGGGGCTACTTAACAACTACCCAGTCACCACACCAACGCTCTTCCAGTGAGTGAGCCCCAAACAAAATGCTAACCTCAGAGTATATATACACTTCTTCA
This sequence comes from Phalanger gymnotis, assembly GCA_028646595.1. Classification (NCBI taxonomy): domain Eukaryota; kingdom Metazoa; phylum Chordata; class Mammalia; order Diprotodontia; family Phalangeridae; genus Phalanger; species Phalanger gymnotis. Next base: position 612,635,043 of record CM053622.1, on the reverse strand, counting down.
GGGTCAGAGTGCTTCACACCTCTTGAGGGTTTCATATCTCTCATTACCTAACTAGCAAAAGGGCGTGGGCTTTCCTACAAACAAAGGCAAGACTCAATCAAAGGCACTTGATTGCCCTAGTGCTGAGAGGCACTCCAAAACAAAAGACATCAAGAAGTCCCACTTTGCTTGCCATTATAGCCCTGGATCCTCATTCCATCACTAATGCCCTATGGAGGGCCACACCAATTCCTTTCCAGCTTATTCACGTAGACATCACTGACTTAAATGCTATTGGTGCCTTTCTTCCAGACAGCCCATAATTTTTCTCTTGGTGTATTTAGTGCTAAAATGAGCATGTGGCACTCAGCCATTTTAGACATGGTACTGTGTCTTTCAGAAACATTGATTGCTTTTTGATAATGTGTTTTTGGTCTGGCTCCTGTGTACCAGTGAATATTTTGTACTTTTGGAGCATGATACAATTAGAAAACAGCAACTTTAGATTGTGTTCTGAAATGATATGTTTTAGAGGGATAAAGCCAGTGCCCAGTTGTTATTGTTGGTATAACCCAACATGCTTGCCCAGTCTCATTTCCACATAATCAACCATGGGATAAATTGCTTTGGTCTGTGCCAGAATGGTTAGTTCCTTCAAGAGCTCTGAGGTTTAACCAAGCGGTGAAGTGACTTAAATGGAGCCCTTCCCTGACAATTTTTGGGATCTGCCCGGTGGCCTAAATCCAGGACAGCTTCCCCAAACCCCACCCTGTCAGCTGCTTTCTGGTAGTGACTCAGTTTAGTGAGAGTTGTCACCATGAACAGTCAGATTTCTCCCAAGGTACACATGGGATTACTTAAAGCCTTGGCTAGCACACATGGATTTTTTTTTTCTAAAGGAAGAAGCTCTTTAAATGAGGAGTCCGGGAATCTTAGTAGATGACAGACCTATTATCTAGGGGAGAGACTGTTGAGTAAAAAACCTGAACTTCCCAGCATTCTTTATTGTAATAGTTCAGTTATTGACACTCTTGTTTTCTGTGGACTGAGAATCTTAGCCTTGGCTGGCCAGTTTCCCAGCTATTAAATTATGTGGGACAAGGGAAAACGAGGGAGAATAATGTAGTTTAGGGATCCATGCAGTGCTAACAGATGGAGAACAGGTTTACTGAAAAACCATGAACATTACACATAGTTTACTTAGTATTCAATTTCAACCCAGGGATACTTATGATAACTTGTCAGCAGTGGTTTGTGCAGTTCATTTTCTTGGCGCTAGGTAAGCTGAGTATAATGAGCTGTAAACCTCGGTTTGGGAGTGTGAGACGTGGAGGCTGTATATGGTTTCTTTCCTTTGCAATAATGCTACCAAGGCAGATTTTATCAAGGGCTTAGCCACTGTCTCAATATTAAAGGGAATGTTAAATGTCTAAATGTTAAAGGAAAATTTGTACCTGACAGAGTCTTTTTTCTTTTTTCATTTGAACAATGTTTTTAAGAAATAACTGAAAGGGATAAAGAGAGTTTCCAGTACCTTGTTTTCCCCTTGTAAACCTCAAAGGAACTTACCTCTTAGCCTATCTTTGGCTAATTCTTTCCATCCACCATGGGAAGGTCTCCATTTGGCAACGAATAGATTCTCTTGACTCTTCCTTAAAAATCATTCTATTAAAATCTGTTGAAGAAATAGACACACATTGCCTTGCCCAATGGAGGAGGAAGGGAGGAAGTCTTTGTACAATACAGGAAAAATAAAATGCCAGCTACCACCATTGGTAGCATATAAGTTACCAGGTGACTGATTGTATCCATTGATATAGTGATTTCCCTAATGAAAAGTTATTAAAAGGAACAAGAAAACTGAGCTTATCTATATAAAAAGATGTAGAGAGGTTTTATTTGTATATCTAGTGAAAAATAGAATGCTGTTATATGAAGTCAGGCCAACCTCTGAGGTTCATTTTTAGTCTTGGGTTGGGTTGAAACACTTGTAGGCCATCTGATATCCAACAAAGAAGAAATTTGCTTAATAACATTTAAAGGATATTTAACAAGAAATATGGCATGAATTAATTTGGGCACAGCTCCTCTGTGGCTTTTTTTTTTCGATCATTTTGGTATGCAGGTCAGAAGCATGTGCCCAATCCAAGGAGTCAGTTAATACCTTTTTCACTGCATTTTTGTAATTAGATGACTGGGAATTGTCTGAGCTTTAGTTGTCTGGACCAATTAGGTCTCAAGAATTACTTCATTGCTTTTTTTGAAAATAGATTTTTTTAAAAAATTGATATCTTTTCTTTTTTCATTGCCTAGCTTTCTCCCTTTACCTCTCCCACTCTCTTTTCCTAGTAAGCCATTGCTGGTAACAAAAAAATAAGATTTTTTTAAAAGGAAAAAGAGAAAGGGGAGAACATTCAAAATCAATTCATTGAAAAAAATCTGACAGTATATTTAGTATTCTACCCAGGCTCTTTTACCCCTTCAAAGGAGTATGAGGGAGTGAAGAAGTGTCTTTTCATATCTCTTCTTTGGTGCCAAGTTTGTGCTTTGCAATTTTGCAACATTTTAATTGCTTTGTGATGGCTATTACATTTATAATGTTGTAATAATTGTGTATTTTTTTTTCTTGCCTTTGCCCACTTCACTGTTCATCAGTTCATTTAAGTCTTTCTGGACTTCTCCATAGTCGTTATATTTGCTGTTTCTTACAGCATGGTAATATTCTGTTACATTAATATTCCACTTTCTTACCTTTTAAGGAAAAACTAGCCTCCATGGCATTAGGGGGTAGATGTTCTTATTGCAGCTCTCTTGAATGCCTAGCTATTGGGAAATGTTAGAATAAACTGGGATATAGAAATTAGATGGAATACTCTAAAAGTAGAAAATATGAAAAATACAAAGTATTATGGAAGAAATTATATGATGTGCGAAATGAGGATGGGAGGAGGTTGGAGTAGATGGCCTATGATACTCTGATCATAAGTGAGACAGAGCGAAGAAAGTAGAATCAGAGTATTGTGGATACTACGTTATATAGAAAAAGCAATGACATAAGCACACAAACAAAAGAGGGTAGAAATAAAGATGTTTGGATAGAGCCCTGGAGTCAGGAGGACCTGAGTTCAAATGTGACATCAGACACTTGACACAAGGTGTGTGACCTTGGCAAGTCACTTAACCCCAATTACCTCACCAAAAAGAAAAGAAATAAAGAAATAAAGATGCTATTTTTATTCTTTTGCTAAATAGGATTTTTCTCTTTTTATTAGCATGTAAAAAGTGGCAAATCTACGATTTTAAGAAGTCATTCCTCATATTTTTATTATTTCTGTGGAAATTGTTACTAAGTAGATGATAAATTTATTTCAAAACAATAAAATATCACTCTTCCCCTCTCCCCCGCATTTACGCCTAAAAAGAGTTCCTTTTTTGGGAGAAGAGATTTTTGTAAAAATGTATGTGGGCTAAAAAGTTTTTAGGTGGCCGTTTACAAGTCTGATTTAAATATTTCTTGTGTATTATTCTCTAAAATTACAGTTACGGCTAAATGCAAAGTTAGCATAGAGCCTCTGACCTCTTTGGGATGTATGATTATATATTTATGTGAATCAGGCCATTTCGAATGGAAGGTCAATAGAATAAAAAACGAAACATTAAGTCTTCTAGCTTGAGAAAATTATCTGATTATGGCAGATTCTTTGGGAAAAAATTAGCATAGTATTCCTAATTCCTCACTTTCGATTCTGTGAGAGATATGCTAATGCTTTATTAGTGGCATTGTTAATTAGTTAAACCATTCTGGAAAGCAGTTTGGAATTATGCAAATAAAGTGGCTAAAATGCCCAGACTCTTGGACCCCAAAACTCCATTACTAGGCATGCATTGGATGGAGAGCTCTGACAAAAAGAAAGGCTTCATGTATGCCAATATCTTTATAGTAGCATTTCGTGTGGGGGGAGGTAGCAAAGGATTGGAAACCAAAGTGGATACCCATGGATTGGAGGAATGGGTAAATAAAGTGTGGTATGTTAATATGGTAGATTTGGTGGATTTGCCACTTTAAAAAATATGATGATACAGAGAAATGTGGAAAGATTTAAACAATCTGATACAAAGTGAAGTGAGGAGAACCAAGAAAACAATATACACGTTATCCACAACGGTGTAAATATAATGGTCAACAACCACAAAAAAAATAAGAAAAGAATATTGCAAAATTACAAAGAGTAAGCTTGACCCTCAGAAAATTGTGAGAAGACATCTGCCTCACCTCCTTTGCTGACGTGGAGGGGTCTGTGGGTGTAGAACATTACATAAATTTGACATATCAATTGATCTTGTTAAATTTGTTTTTTTAAAAAACTTTTTATTTGGAAAAATGTTTCATTTTTAGGGCTCTCTGAGATGGGGAGAGGGGACAGCCTGTGTAAAGGCACCAAAGTAAACAGAGTAATTGATTGCCAGTTATTGAAGAATGCAAAGAAGAGCTTGTGAAGATCTTAATTACATTGCTAGCTCGTGCTCGAGGTGGAACAGAAGGGACAACGTAACATGTTAGAAAATAGTGCTATCTTTGGTATGCGTGGCATTCAATGTGTTTTTGGGTAGTTGTAGTTTTTATTACTTTATTTCATTTTAAACGTATGGAATAAAACAAGTATTTCCATAACACAGTATAGTAAAAAAGATAACTGCACATGAAACTACAGAGCTATCATGTAAACTTGCTATTCCTTTTAAATATATAATAAAGTTATCGTATAAGTTTCTTTTTTTAATTCCTTCCTTCCCCCCCCCCCCTCCCCCCACTCCACCCTAAGTTCTTTAAGAGAATAGATCTCTGCTTCTCATTCATGTTCTAATGGAATAAACAAGATGGATCATTGGTTAGGAGACTCTAAAGCTTTCCTGAAGAGTGTATGAGTAATAGTCAAATGTTAGGAATAATGCTGTTTTGTGAAAGATAAAAAGAGTGCTAAAATTCTAGCCCAAATTGATATTTATCCACACCAATGGATAATTTTTTTTTCTTTCTCATTGCAGACGTACATTGGAAGTGTGGTTATATCGGTGAACCCATATCGGTCATTGCCCATTTATTCCCCGGAGAAAGTGGAAGATTACAGGAATAGAAATTTTTATGAGCTGAGTCCTCATATGTAAGTATGATATTAAAGCTTTAAGGTTCTCTGTCATTGAAGAGCTGGGTTTTGACAGATGTGTCCAGCTGTTTTCCGTGAGTCATAGGAAAGTATGTCTTTATCAGTTGTGGTTTTCAAGATAAAAGATTGCAGAGTTCATTTGGTGACATTGCTTTATTTTTAAGGGAAAAGTCAAGCCATTTCATTTAGTGTCTTCCTATTCCATTTGAATTCTGAAATGTTTAGTTCCCTGGGTACAAAAGTTTTCTGGTATTTTTCTATGACAGTAGTAACAGATGTTGCTATAGCTCTATAAAAGTAAAACTGGGATTTATTTGTTTATTTAAAAGAGCATACACAGTGTTTTCAAAGACTAGTTGGCCTGAGAAAGGTCTCCAAGTGTAGATAGCTGTGCAATGGAGGTTAAGTGAATGGACTCAATGCTACCTTCGGTTTATACAGTGCATTTTTGAGAGAAATTCTTCAGTGTTGTAGGGACATTATTCAATTCTTGGCATATTTCTGCAACAGACAGAAGTTAAGGAATTTGCAAATGTCACAGAGACCCAGGTGTATGCTGCTTCTGTGCAATGCCGCAAACTCTGAAGTCACTTGTGTGTCTGTTCTTCTGTTTGTAAGAGAGAATAGAGTTATTCCTTAGAGTAAATAATTCTTGGATAAGGAATGCCACTAGATTGAATTTATAATCCTAATAATAGCTAACATTTGTATAACACTTAAAAGTTTACAAAGTACTTTATGTTCACTAACTTATTTGAGCCTCAGAAGAGTCTCTTTTGGTAGGAACTCACAGGTATTATCCCCATTTGACAGATGTGGGTAAATGACTTCATCATGGTCACAGAATAAGTATTGAGAGGCATGATTCCAACCTGGTCTTTCTGACGCCAGTACTAGCAATCTATCCGTTACACTACCCTAGCTCTCTGTTTATCTGTATTCTCAAAGTGAACTCTTCATAAATGGCTTAATGAAATGCCCAGCCTCCTCCAAAGGGGGTTAAATCAATGATAGTTTTAGTTTCATTTCTGATTAATTAATAATTCTGGTTTAATTAAAATAACACCACCGTAGTATTTCCGGATGCCGTAAATCAGTGGTGAGATCAGGAATTGGATCCCTACATTTTCTGATTTCAAGGTTAGAAATAATAAAGATGAAAAACTTTGCAAAGAAAGAGCTCAAAGAACGATAGTGTTCTGAGTTTTTTTTTGTTTCTTTTGGCAAAGTGGTGATGTGCTCTTAGCTGATCTTTAGGATAGATCTTTCTGTCTTTCCCTATTCTCTCATTTGCAAGATGTCTATAAGGAAAAAAAAGGGCCGAGATTTTTCCCAGGACACCCAAGGATTCTCTAGCTACTAATTTAGCCTTCTACTTGGTTTTTATCCAGAATTAATGTTTGAACTCTTGTCAGTCCCTTAAAGGGAGAAGTCTCTTGAAGATGAGAATTTCGGTGACTATGTATGACAACTTGTTTGGCTGAAGACGTAGCTAGGTGGTACAATTGAAAGTTTTGGACTTTGAGTTAGGAAGACTTGGGTTCAAATCCTATCTCAGATATTTACAGTCTGTGTAATCTGAAGGAAGTCACTTAAACTCTGGACTAGTTTCCTCATATATAAAATGGGGATAATAACAAGTGAGATAATATTTATAAAATGTCCATGTCCAGAGAAAGAACTACGGAGTCTGAATGCAGAGTGAAGCAGACTATTTTCTTTTTTTTTTGGTTTTGTTTTTCTTTCTCCTGGTTTCTCCCATTCATTATAATTCTTCCATACAGCATGAATAATGTGAAAATATGTTTAATAGGAATGTATATGTAGAGCCTATGTATCAGATTGCAGATCATCTTGGGGAGGGAGAGAAAATTTAAAACTTATGGAAGTGAATATTGAAAACTAAAAATAAATTAACTAATTTAAAAATATTTATAAAATGTTTTGTAATCCTTAAAGTGCCATGTTAAAGTTATTATTATTTAGAGTGTTTAGTAATAAGTCTTGGCAGGGTTATGGGTTATGGAGAGCAGAGGTGTTCCTATCAATGGAGTCAGTCCTCTTCCTTGAAAACCCAAACCACCTCCAGTGTTAAAGACCCATCTGTTGTAATGGAATTGAAAACATCAATGGGCAGCTATTTGGCAAGCGTGATGTATTGTGAAAAGGAAGAATTGGCCAGGGGCACATGTTGAGGAATATTTGAAAGTTATCAGGCTGTTGAACAGGGTGTTTGTTTTCTGGAATTTAGATGTTTGCCTGGCACTCATTAACAACTGACTAAATGAAAGGACCTGGTAGAGTCATAGATGGCATCACAGCAGGAGGAAGATTTACTCTGTGAGCTTGAAGAATCTCTCAGTTGGTTTCGATAGATATAAAAGCATTTCTTTTGGAGCAGTTGGTTCACTTCCAAGTATTTATTTGTTTCCCTTGATATGTCTCTAAATGACATTACTGTTCTGTATGAAACTAGACATTAAAAAAAAAAAAGAACCCACTTGTGAATAATTGTTTCAAACTCATTGAATTGTCCTCCAGGTGTGCTGGCAAGATCAGACAAAATTTCCTTTAGCTTAACGTTTAAAGTGTATCAGGAAAAAAATAGCACCCGAAAATTTCTATAGAATCTTCAGTCTATTCAGGCGTCTATTGTGAAATAAATACATTGCTTTATGCTGGAATTTTTATACTAATCTAATCTTTAGAGAGAGGTTCACAATATCATTTCTGTTCCCCATATCCTAACCCAGGCCGTAAGCTACCACATCTGGCACTAGCCTCGGGCTTCTAGGGTACACCCGTGTTTTTGATACAGGAGCAGCTAGCTAGGTGGTGCAGTGGATAGTGAGTGCCAGGCCTGGAGTCAGGAAGACTTTAGCTCAAATTTGATCTCAGATACTTGCTAGCTGTGTGATCTGAACAAGTCACTTAAACATCTTTTCCCCTCAGTTTTCTTTTCTTCAACATGGAGATAATAACAGCCCCTTCCTCCCCGAGTTGTTGTAAACACCAAGTGAGATAATAATAGTAAAATGCTTAGCACAGTACCTGGCATGTAGTAAGCACTAAATAAATGTTAGCAGCTAGGTGGTGCAGTGGATGGAGTCAGGAAGACTTGAATTCAAATGTGGCATCAGACGGTTACTGGCTGTGTGACCCTGGGCAAGTCACTTAACCCTGTCTGCCTCCATTTGCTCATCTGTAAAATGATCTGGAGAAGGAAATGGCAAATCAGTACAGTGTCTTTGCCAAGAAAACCCCAAATGAAACCATGAAGAGTTGGATAGGATTTAACATCAAACAACAGTCATTGTTGCTTTTCCTTTACAGAGATATTTATGAAAATGCCTGTGTCCCTGGGCATCTCACTCCTGCTCATCCACCCTGTATGTTTTCTTACGCATCTGTATTGCCACATTTCATTCCCCTGTCTTTTATCTTTATTTCATTCTGCATTCCAGTTTCTGCCTTCACTTCCTTCTTCTTTCTGCTGAATAAATCAAGCTTTGAACGTAAGAACACAAACTCTGGAACAAAGTTTTATTCCTTTCTGCCCTGAGGGTACCTGCCCTTGGAATGCCCACATAGGACACATCACCAACATTGCAGTCTTGCCATACAGCACCTGTCTTCCTTTGTTCTCGGGTAACTTTTCAGTTGTTGAGAATAATTGCAAGATGAATTCTCTTTCAATGTGCTGGCCTCACCTTCTGTCTTAGAATATCTGAAAACAGAAGAGGTAAAATTAGCCACGTCTGCTTAAATAAAAACTCACTCTGACTCTTACACAAAGGAGTCTTAGTTTTATGAGACACAAGATTTTATATTTGTATGTGTGCGTGTAAATGTATATATGTGTGTGTGTGTATATTTGGGGGAGTGAGGCAATCGGGGTTAAGTGACTTGCTCAGGGTCTGAGGTCATATTTGAACTCAGGTCCTCCTGACTCCAGGGCTGGTGCTATATTCACTTGTAGCTGCCACTACAAGATTAATTTCTAATTTTTTGGAGAACTCTAGACCATAAACTCCACTTGGGACATCTTAGAAAAAAAAAACTTGGGCCTTGCCTTCAGTTTAAATCAAGACTAGCTTAAACACAGAGCTGACCATGCTCTGAAAATTTGGCTAATTGTTTCTTCAGCCCAGACCTCACTGGAATTGAATTGGAACTGTGGTTTAGGCTTACTCCATTGAATCGTCCAAACATGTAACTTTACATGAAAGCTGTGTGCTTTTTGGAGGAAGCCTGGAATCTGTCTTCTTCTTTCAGATAAGCCTTTGCTTTTAGACCTAAATTCCTTTTAAGTCCTTAATTTTCAGATAGTGGAAAGGGAAAAAAACCTAAACAACTGGAAATAATGGTGTGGGGTGGGGAAGGCTCTTACTTGAAAAAGTAGATTTTAAAATGTTATTCATGTGGCATTTGTTCTGAAGACTACCTTATTTCAGTTTTACTTACCTGATAATTATAGGTATGTTTTTCTCTTTCTTCTCTGAACTCATGATTGTGGTGTTTTTCAGTCATGTCTGACTCTTTGTGATCCCATTTGGGATTTTCTTGACATAGATACTGAGGTGGTTTGCCATTTCCTCCTCCAACTCATTTTTACAGATGAGAAACTGAGGCAAACAGAGTTAAGTATTTTGCCCAGAGTCACAGGGTTAGTAAGTGTCTGAGGCTGGATTGGAGCTCAGGAAAAGGAATCTTCCTGACTTCAGACCTAGCACTGTATCCACTGTGCCACCTAGTTTGCCCCCAACTCATAATAGGTAGCCAGTCAGCACTTTATTGATTATGAGGTTTGGAAACTTTCTGTGACTGACAAAAATTAGAGACAAGTCTTGATGTGGGCTATTGAATTATATTTGATTTCCCAACACTCTTAAATCTGTACGTCATCATTGACCTCTATTCCCAACATCCACTGCCCTTTTGTCACTGTCCTCGCTGCTGTTAAGATCATAAGGTCACATTTGGAGCTAGAAGATTAAAACCTTAGAGCAGAGGTTCTGAACCTGAGGTCCCTGAACTTTCTTAAAAAAATATTTTGATAATTATATCCTTTGTATAAAATAGTTTCTTTTGTAATCCTGCACGTTTTGTTTTGGGCTCTCAAAAAAATGATTTTGAGAAGGGGTTGATAAATTTCACCAGCCTGCCAAAGGAGTCCACAATACCAAAAAAACCCTTAAGAACTCATATCTTTAACTCTCTAAATTTTTAGATGAGGAAACTGAGGTCAAGATTGGTTAAGTGTCTTACAATCAGGTAGTAATGAAAAGGGATTTGAACACAGTTCCCCTGACTCTAAATATAGTTTTCTTTCCCTCTCATTTTATTCCCCTAAAGGTGGCCCCAAAAGAATTTGGTATGGCCTAAAAGAGTTAAACAGGTCTACCTAATGATCTCAGATTATCTATCACCTTTGAGTAGTAACTAGGGAGACTAGAACTATGTCTTACTACATTTTTATGGACATTTCCTATGCATCGTATTGTTTTAAGAAAATAATAACCACCTTCAGAATAGATAAAATTACCCACTTTCTTTCAAGGCTGACTCTTGTGGGCAATGAATATAGACACTGTTTGCTGGAGACTTGGTTCTGGAAAACAAGGCCACAATAATTTCTTCCAGGTTTTGAGTTAGCATATATTAGGAAGGTTCCCTTGTAAAGGACAACTGCTACTGTCTCTTAAGGTCATTTCGGTATTCTTCCTCTATTACTTATGGAGAAAAGAATATTTTTAATGTGTTTTTTAAAGTAGTTGATTAGAAAATGAAACTGAATTAAGTCATCAGTGTTCCTGAAGAAATTCTAAACAAAATTGTCCTTTTGCACTCTGTTTATCTGAGAGATGTTTTTTGCTTGGCTTGTGGATTTCATCTTCCCCTTTCTGTGTTCTAGAACCTGATAAATTTGGGTAGTTTCCATTGCCTCCTCAGAGATTCTCTCATAGTTTTTTTGGGAAAGTAGAATCTAGAGCCCTATCTTCTTTGTGAAAGGATTTTTTTTTTTTTTTTTTTTTTTTTTTTTTTTTTTTTTTTTTTTTTTTTTTTTTTTTTTTTTTTTTTTTTTTTTTTTTTTTTTTTGCGTTCTGGTGTTTAGCCTGCTGTTGCTTAGCTAACTGACATCGGCCATATCTCCCGGCCTGGTCGGATTCAGCAAATACACACGATGTGACATTGGGGGTTTTTTTGAACAACGTATTGTAGTGCTGGATTTGGAATCAGAAAGACCTGTGCTCAGATCTTACCTTTGACACTTAAAGCTTTATGACTATGGTTAAGTCTCAGTTTCCTAATCTATCCCATTTTAATGGGATAATGGGAGCTATTTGACTCGCCCTCTCTGGGTGGTTGTATAGCTCTAGTCATACATGTCAAATATACTGTGAAACTTAAAGAAATATATATGTCAGTTATTAGTTTTACCAGCTTTATACATGAATTTGTGCTGGAGATAACACAATTTATTTCTCAGATTGGGGAGTTTTTGTAATTGATAGGACAGGTTGCCACATATATCACCTTGATTTTTTTTTTAACAGGATAATGAGATTGTCAGTAGTGGAAACAGGCTTATGATGTAAAAATCTCTTCTATTCTTGGAATCTTCATCTGGTCTGGAAATTCGAATGTATTCCTGAAAAGTTGCCTCTAAAGAAAAGTACATTTGTCTAATGTGTGTATATTTTTAAGCTCAAAGTTAAGATGGAGGGGGAGTGGGGCTAGAGAGTTATTGACAAAAATATTAGAAGTTATTGATAGGCATTGGCAGTAACCTGTTGAACATCAAGAAGAAATTGATTATGTGCAAGGGAATGTGGTTTGAGATCCCGGCCACATGGCTGGTGATGGGTGAGTATTTCAGTCCGAGATCTGCAGGTCAGACCCGTGCTTGGGCATCACTCTACTTGAGGCTGAGACCTGACTGCCCCTTACTACTAGCCTTATGCTGGAAGAAATCACTTCATCTCTTGGAACTTCAACTGAAAAATAAACCATAAAGTTGAACTAGAAAGTTCTTCACGCCTCTCCCCCCCACCCTGGGCATTCTCTAGCCCTGCTGCCTACCCAATCCACTATTCTCTGATTCTGTGAGGCTGTTGTTCAATCATTTCAGTTGTGTCCAACTCTTCATAATGGGGTTTTCTTGGCAAAGATACTTGAGTGGTTTGCCATTCACTTCTCTAGATCATTTTACAGATGAGGAAACTGAGGCAGAGAGGATTAAGTGACTTGCCCAGGGTCATGCAGCTAGTAAATGTCTGAGGCTAGATTGGATCTTGAGTTCTTCCTGACTCTGGGTCCAGTGTTCTATACAATGTGCCACTACGAGGCTAGGCGATGTAATGTAACCTAGAATATAAAGTGGCCACGTCATTCGAATTTGCATTGCATATTTCCATGGAGATAGAACCAATTAGTATATTTTTTATATTTATAACTTTGAATAGTGCAAATTCAAATATATTTGCAAACACTTCTTTGAATTCATTGGTTTACACTAATTGAGAATGAAGGCCTCCAGAGGTATGATGAAAAGTTATGTTAAACAAGCCACTATGTGTAGAAATAATTCCTTGTGATACAAGCATTACACTGTCAATCTGCTTGGATTAGTTGGAAATTGGAAGGCCCATTGGCCATCTCCTTGTCCCAGTAAAAGGGTGAATGTTTGGGTTGAGGGCAACAGTCCGAATCTGTTCAATCCAGGAGGAGTGGGTTTTCAACTCCCTACAGGTGTGAGTTTTCAAAATAGAGTTTGCCCTAAAAATATACTTCTCTGTGTATATAGAATAGTTTAAATTTATGTTAAGACATTTACAAAATAGACATAGAAATGCAATAATTAACATTGAATGATAAAAACCAGGAACTGATGTTAGCAATGTCATGAGCCCAGATGTGCTGTAATGTCAGATACATTTCGTTTGAATTGGATGAAGCATCAGTTAAAACCAGAAATTCAAAATAGCAAGATGCATATGGCCTTAGACAAGGGCATATATGTATTTTAAAGTGTTACTGGAAGATGGAGAATATTACCGAGGGGCAGAGTCACTGGAGATTTGAATTTAACACTGAATCACTGGTAACTTGTTACTATAATGTGATAAATTTGAGGCAGAGATGATCTGTTGGAGAAGAGGTAGAATCAAGAGCAGAAACCTATATGCCTAAGTGGGTGGCTCAGCGGATAGAGTGCTGGGCCTGAAGTCAGGAAGACCTCAGGGTTGTAAGGCACAAATGTGAGATGACGTAAAACACGTTATAAGTATAGTGTAGCATAGACATATCAGTTGTTATTATTGTGCTATCCATTAGAACCGTAGTTGTAGAATTGGAGGAACCTTCAGAATGTAATCTCCCTCTCCACCCCCCCACCCCTGCCCCCCATTTTGCATGTGAAGCAACTTAGGCCCAGGGATGTTAAGTATTTTGCTCAAGAGCACATAGGTAGAAAGTGTCAGAGGTGGGATAGTTCTATGTCTGATTGCTGCATGCATGCATGCAAATCTTGCCTCCCTGCCAAACAATTTAAGCTTTGCCTATTGGCAAATCTTGTCTGTTGTGTTTTTTTTATGTCCCACAATGCCTAGTACAAATCCAGGCAGGGGTATGCACTCATTTAAATATTTTTGAGCCCCCCCCCCAACAGTTACTCTTGGCCAACTCCACATTTCTTTGTACTTCTCACCCACTGGGAAGGATCAGAGTGAGGTTTAAGTCCAAGTGAGCCCTGGCAAGGGATATGCCTCCTTCAGGGAGAAGAGGAGGTGAAGAAGGTCTTCAGTGAGTACTCATTTCTGTAAAGTTATTATAATGTGGATTTGATTTTTTGACACTTGGGCACCACATGAAGTAACAAATGCATGATTTTCTGTTTAAAGAACCTCAGGTTACAACTTGGAATGAAATTTAACTCCCCTTAAAATATTTTCGAATACTTAACTTTTAATGACTATGATCACCTCTCTTTTTCATTTCATATTCTTATGTCTGGGGGAGAATATTAAAAAAAATAAAAATTGTCTTCCATCTCAGATGTTTCTGTTCTTTGTTATTTTTTTTTTTTTTACCATGCCATTTGGCACATGTGCCTGCCTCAGCCTTAACTGTTGATTTATTGTGGGCAAGTGGCATGTCAGTGAGGGTTCATAGCATCCCTTGTTCCTGAAGTAGTTTTCTTTGTAATTATTTGAAGATGCTCTGATAGTCCAACCCAAGATTCCATTTTTTGCTGGATTCCATTGCATTGATTTTCCTGGCACCAATATATCTGGTTATAGTTCATAAAATCTATGAGAATTTTTCTGAAATTAGATGCTGATCTGCTCTGCATTGATCTACATGTCCACCTGTCCGGAATTGTGGCAACATGTTCTCATCATCCTGGAAACTTTAAGCAATGAATGTTAACTCCTTTCTCCAATGGGTGATGAATATAGAAAACTCAAGGGCATGTGCTGTGTTAATGCTGTGATTAATGACAAGTGTAGCTTCCTTCAAAGCTCTTATGTGATAAGACTTTTCCTGATGCCTCTAGTTGCTAGCCCCCTCCCTCTTCTACCTCAAGAAATAATGTATTGACTTTTATTTAATAGGATGTCGGCTCCTTGAGGGACAGGGGCTGCGCCATTTTTGTTCTTGCATCAACCTATAACACATAGATACCTAATAACTGCTTGTTACTGTTTGATAGTCCTCCCCCACAAAAAACATGAATGCCTTCAAAGATGGAAAATGAAACAGTCCTAAATTAGAAAGTAAATCGACAACAGAACTACAAGTGGCTTGTGAATGGAATATTTTAAATTGTACAACAGTCGTCTTGGGTTTTATTGATTTCACTTTCATTGTGAGATACCATTTATTTTTCAGGTGTCTTTTATAGAAATTCTGTTGTATCCCATATTACATAAATGATACCTGATTGCATTTCAGTAATTTGCAAATGTATAGTCGCTGTTTTCATTTTCTTTCTCTCTCTCTCTCTCCCCCCCGCTCTCCCCTTCCTTCCCCCCCATATCTCCACTGATTCAGATCAGAAAAACATCTACACTATATGTAATTAGAGAGTGAGGCCTTAAAACTTCACTAAGACTTTTGGGACACCTTGTATTTGAGCCATACAATGACCCTGTAAATTAGGTGCTGAAACTATTGTTACCCTCATTTTGTAGGTGAGGAAACTGAGATATGGAGAACTTCATCTGTGGTTACACAGCTAGTATGGGTCAGGGGCAGGAACTGAATCCAGTTCTTTCTGATTCCAGGCTCACCATCTGTTATTCCATGCTATTCTCTTGATTGCTTCAACATTGTGTTCAAGTCCAGTTCAGTCACAGTTGGATGGCTGAAAAAGTGAATGAATGGCTGCCTGTAAGCTTCGTCCTCATCTTCTTTATGCAAACCTTGCATTGCTCTATACATCTCTACTTTTATTATCAGAAAATATACTTCATTGTTGGGGAGAACAAAGAAAATACAGGGCCGATTGTTTCGGTTCCCATAGGTGAATATATGAATTAGTCCAGAATAGATTATCATCAGATTTTTGCTTTTCTTTGTGAGCCTCAGTGCTTAGAGCAGTGCCTGGCACATTGGAAGCACTTAATAAAAAATCCCAATGGTTTTTATAAATTCTGAAGACCTGATTAGGGGTGTGATAGAAAATTGGCTGGCTCATTTATCTTCCTTTATGCCCAATGTTCCCCTTGAACCTCATAGGCTAACAGAGGCACCATTCTAAGGTAAGAGAGTTGAAATGAATTGTATTAGAGTTCTTTTGCCGTGTTCATGGTTTCATTCCGTTTGAGAACTGATTTGGTTCAATATAAGTCCCCTTAAAGTTAATAAATAAAATAAGGCCCCTTGCTTGACTGTAGCATTAATTATTACCAATCATAATAATATTAGCTAGCATTTATATAGTGCTTAAAGGTTTATAAAGTACTTTACATATTTTATCTCATCTTCACAACAGTGCTGGGAAGTAGGTACTATTATTATATCCATTTTACAGATGAAGAAATTGAGGTGGAGATCGAGGGACTTACCCACAGATAAGTAATATTGGATTTGAGCTAATATCTTCCTGATGCCAGGTGTAGCATCATATCCACTGTGCCGCCTCCCTGCGGTAAACTTGTAGGTGGGATAAGAATTAATAGACTGATTTGGAAGAGAAAAATACTCCTGTTAATACTCTACTGTATTACTGGGAACATGACAGAAAGATTTGACTCCAAATAAGAATTACTGTTGCTCTGTGACTAATGTTTCTTTTATTACCCTCACTTTCAGTTTAAGAAGTTTTACCCACTACCCCTATAAAAATAATGATACTGAGGATAGGTAACACTTATATCACACTTACTATGTGTCAGGTGCTGTGCTAGGCACTTTACAGTTATTTTCTCATTTGAGCCTTTTAACAGCCCTGAGAGGTAAGGGCTATTATTATCCCCATTTTACAGATAAGAAAAGTGAGACAAACAGATGTTAAGATGTTAAGTGACTTGCCTTGGGTCACATAGCTAACAAATCTCTTGAGGCTAGACTTGAATCTAGGTCTTCCTGTCTCCAGGACCGGCCTGGCATTTTGTCTCCTGAATTCATGGATGGAATTTAATGTATTAGAGAAGGAGCCACAAAAATACGATGTTCTTTTCTCAGGGAGCTGAAATAACTGGGCTTTGACAGGGAAATACTTCTTGTCAGCTCTTGGAACTAGAGGATGCTAGAGCTGGAAGGAATCTGAGAGATCATTTAATATAACATTATGTTATAGAAAAGGAAAGTGAAGCCCAAGGTAGTCAAGTGACTTGCTCTCAGGTTACCCAGTAAATTAGTGGCAGAGCAAACGCTCCTTGATTTCCCAAGCTCACTATACTTTGCTGCTTTCCGCTTCTGAATAGTAATCCTCATTCTGTGTTGTTGAACTACCCACTCAGTTGATCTTAGAGCGATGATATTAAAATGATAATAGTGAAGTTCAAAGTTGTGGTCCTGAGGTTGGAAGAGCCAAACTGTTGAAAACAATGTGCCCTGAAAATGGGAAAGCCAGGAAAGGTATACATACATATATATACACATACACACACATATTATACATATATGTGTATGCGTATGTGTGGGTGTATATACAGATATACACGCATATACTTCAGCATCATTAATCGGCCTCATTACTACATTTGTTGTTGGTCAGTTGTTTCACTTGTGTCCAACTCTTTGTGACCTCATTTGAGGTTTTCTTGTCAAAGAGACGGGAGTGGTTGGCCATTTCCTTCTCTAGCTCATTTTACAGATGAGGAAGCTGGGGCAAACAGGGTTAAATGACTTGCCCAGAGTCACACAGTTATTAAGTGCCTGGGGTTGGATTTGAACTCAGAAAGATGAGTCTTTCTGACTCTAAGCCCGGTGCTCTGTCTACTGTGCCTCCTAGCTACCTATTACTACTGCATGGTACTAGGTAAAAACAATGTTAGTTTCATAGGAGTAGAACTCAGTTGAATTGTTATCTCCCTAAAAGGTAAGGATAGTGGGAAATTAGTAAGATGCTCCATTGAATTAGGGGCTAGACATATGGAATGTAGAGAAAGGATTGAACTTTATTTGTCTCAGGTATTTGACTATTTGTTATTACAGCTGGGTTGGTGCCTTTATGGTAGATTATTGTTTATTATTCCTTGGTGTCATTGGTTAGAACAAAATTATGTATGATACATATTTAACTTTATTTATGAGTCCATATTAAAAATAGAATTATTAACCATGATATTCATCAAGGGCTGCATTCTAAATCTTAGCTACTAAAAATAAGTTTTACAATGTTTTGAGGACAGTATTTTAAAATCTAGGAAGTGACTTATTTTGACAGCAAAGAACAGCTAACTTGGCAAAGTGGCTTAAACAACCAAGACTTAAGTCTAAGACTATCGTCAACCCTGATGATAACTTGAGATTTATGTGTTGATAGATTGTCGTGCTGTAAAAGAAAACTTGGTATCAGGCTGAGTCACAGTGGTTGCTGTAAGTGCTTGGAATTCTGAAGGAAAAGAGTTTTGGATACAATTCATTTTATTAACTTGACAAATGGAAAAATAGACTTTTGAAAAATCATTGGTGTTTCTTGGTAGTCTTGCAATATTGAGGAAATGTTGACATGTAATAGGAAATGGAATCATCTCAGATTTTTTTAGCATGAACTGTGTCTTGTTTATAATATGTCATATTCATATTTGCTGGTGGAATGAATGTCTTCATTTATAGTCCCATCTATATTAGGGACATCAAAGAATGGCAATTTTGTTTACTTTAACAGTGTTGCAATGAAGGCTCATTTGACTTTGAACCCAATGGCATTTTTTCATTCCTTGGGCTTGTTGAACTCTCTGTTGCCTTTGACAGTGAGTGTGTCCTCTTCCTTGATGATCTTTCCTCCTTTGGCTTCTGTACAGTATTCTATCTGGTCTTCTCTGACTATTCCTTTCTACTCTCCTCCACTTAAGCTTTCCCCTCCTCCTGCCCCATAGTTTTCCTCTTCCTTTGTCTCTTCCCATCTTCTTGTGTATGTTTTCTCCTTTGTCAATTTCACTTAATCCCCAAGGTTTAGGTTTTCACCTCTGTTCTGATAGTTCTCATGTTTATTTCTCCCTTGAGCCTCCAGTCTAGCATTTCCAGTAGTCCTTTGGACAGTTCCATTGGATGTCCTGCCTTAACCTTAAATTTGGCATGTTCAAAATGGAATCCCTTCATTTCTTCCACTCACTTCTAACTCTTTTATCTCTGTTGATGTTACCATTATTTTCCTAGCCATATAGGTTAGAAATCTTGGGGTCCTTTTTGCCCTTCTCCCCCGTTACCTCACATGACTACTCAGCTGCCAAGCCCTGTCCATTTTTGCCTCTTCGGTATCTTGGGCATCCATGATCCCCTTTCCACTTCGAATACTTTATTTCTGCCTGCTGTTGCTTGTCACGTGTATTGTTTTGGACCTTCTTGGAAAGAGAGAATTAGGAAAAAGGGGGAAAGAGAAAGCATGGGAATAGAAATCTATGAATTATCTGAACTGCGACTCAGCAGTAAAGTATGAGTGTTTCTAGAGTAAATAATTTTCCATATTCACAACCAGAGGTCAGGCAATGGACTCAGTGACCCTTAGTAGCTATTTCCAGCCCATTAGTACTATGGTTTTAAAATTATAGCCTATTTTGTGCACTAATCTTGATGTTCTGGTCTAAACACTAGATTTCCTTAGCCTTGTGAATATATTTGAATGTGTAAATAAGAATAGAATAAATGAAAATTTTTCTGGCCATTGTTTTTCTTATCTATGCTTTTTATCTAGTTGGCACACTGTGATGTCAGGAGTGGAGAGTGTTCCTCCCACCCCCATCATTATTCATTATAAGACCTGTACATCAATAAATGGATTTCAGCCAAACTTGTTGAATCATTTAACCTTTCGTTTCTTTCTGCAGTTAAAAAGATACACTGTGAATATCCATTTCTCTTTCTAAAAATATATTTTGTTTAATTAAATATTTCCCAATTATATTTAAAAATTTTTTTAACATTCATTTTAAAATTTTTGAGTTCCCAATTCTCTCTCCCTCCTTTTCCCCCATTCTTTGAGAAGACAAGCAGTATGATATCAATTATACATGAGAAATCATGGAAAACAAATTTCCATATTAGCCATGTTGCAAAAGAAAACACACACACACACACACACACACACACACACACACACACACACACACACACTCACTCTCTCTCTCACCCCCATCCCCAAGGAAAATAAAGTGAAAAAAGTATGCTTCAGTCTGCACTCAGAGTTCACTAGCTCTCTCTCTCTGGAGGTAGATAGCCTCTTTTGGAACTGGTCCTTTGGAATTGTCTTGATCAGAATAGCTGAGTCTTTCACAATTGATCATCCTTACAGTTTTGCTGTTACTGTTACAATGTTCTCCTGCTTCTGCTCAGTTTACTTTGCCTGAGTTCATATAAGTCTGTATCTGCAAGGTTTTTCTGAAAGTGTCCTGCTTGTCATCTCTTATAGAACAATAGTATTCTGTTACAATCATATGCCACAACTTCTTCAGCCATTTCTCTAATTGATGGGCACCCTTCAATTTCCAATTCTCTGCTGCCATGAAGAGAACTGCTGTAAATTTGTTAGTACAAGTAGGACCTTTTCCCTTTTCTTTGTTCTTTTTGGAGTAATGATCTGGTAGTAGTGTTGCTAGGTCAAAGGGTATGCACAGTTTTATAGCCTTTTGGGCATAGTTCCAAATTGCCTTCCTGAATGGTTATAGTTCATAAGTTCATAACTCTACCAACTGTGCATTAGTGTCCCATTTTTCCCTCCAACATTTTGTCATTTTCCTTTTCTTTCATATTGGCCAGCCTGATAAGTGATATCTCAGAATTGTTGTAATTTTCATTTTTCTAATCAATAGTGATTTAGAGTATTTTTATATGACTACAGATTGCTTAATGGTTGTTTTTTTTTCCACTGAAAACTGCCTATTCATATCCTTTGACCATTTATCAATTAAATACCCATTTCTCTTGGCATATAACTAGTTTGTGCTGCTATTTAGACAGCCATGATGAAGGATGCACCCTTAGGTTATGAAGGACCTTCATTCAACTGGTCTTTTGCTTAATAATAATAATAATGATAACAATAGCTCACACCTATGTAGCACTGTGGTACTTAGCAGAGTTCCTAACACATAATAGGCACTTAAAAATGCCCGTTGACTTGATATGCAAAGCTCTTTCTGTGCACTGATCCTCATGATAATTCTCTGACATAGTGTTGTTATTATTAGAAGACTAAGATTGAGTCTTGCCCATGGTGACATAGTAAGTATTAGAGGTGGGATTTGAATCCAGGTCCTTCTTCCTAGTCCAGCATTCTTTGCAATATATTACCCTTCTCACAAATTTCAAACTCTTTTAATAAGAAAATCAAAGGAGAGAGGTTGACTATGTTGGTTTATAGGTCTAAATCTGGAAGAGGATCTCCTGGTCAGTCTAGGCTTCTTATTTTATAGAAGAGGAAATGGGGGTCCAGGGAGGATAAATATCTTGCCTGAAGTCACAAGGGAGTGAGCATCAGATGTGAGATTGGCATGCAGGTCCTCTGGTCTACACCCATGTACCAGCACATTTCCCATTGTACCATGGATTCTGTGACTGGTCATTAATCATACAGATTGTCATTAGGGAAGTTTCTGGAGAATGACCTGTGGCATAATAATCCTTATCATGCCTAAATGAAATGGGAAGAGTATCTGGGTGAGAGAGAGAGGGAAGGGTTTTTAAGGTAGCACAGTTATTGGAAGATTTTTCTGTTCCAGTAAATTAGAATGTGAAGAATTAACCTATGAAGGTGCAACTAGAATTTCTGTGCCCCAGACAAGTACCACAATTCACACCTGAAATATATAAGCTGCTCATTTTAGTCTGACAATTGATGGCTTCTTTACTTGGCAAACTAGGTTTTCTGTACTCCTGAAGGACTTCAGATACTGTCAGCACCCTTGAAATTACATGCCCCCTAAATTTGGCACTTTGGGCTAAGCTCTCATTATCTTACCTTAGTTACAGCTTTACCACAAAGATATGTGGGATACTTTGTTGAATTTATTGAACAAAGATTTATGAAGACCCTACCCTTAGAAACTACTCTTTTGCTCTTAAAATCTCTTTAAATAAAGTCTGCTGGGGCTGGGGCAAGGTAGGTATGATTCTAACTACTTCAGGAAACCTTGACCCAGAAATAGAATATAACAATGATTGTTAAGTTAGAATGGAGTTGTAATTTAACCAGCAGGGAGGAAGTTAGATTGGGGCAGTGGGGTGGTTTTAAGCTTTGACACACGAAAAGTCTTGAGGAAGATATATACAGGTTAAGAATGGATCTGCAGACTAGAAAGGACTTTTTGAGGAAGTACTGAAGGATTCTGTAATATTCAGGGGTCTTCAAGAAAGAAGGGAAGAGAGAATCATCATTGACAACTCTCCTTGAGCACACTAGTAAAAGAAATTCTGTGTTTTTTAAGCCTTAAGGGCATCTTAGAATGCAAATGTGATTAGTGGGACCTCTGAATCCCAATGAGTAACATAAATAAAGAATTTCAGATATAGGATGTGAAATAGATTTCTAAATGAGCTTTGTATTGCGTTTTTAAAAATAATCTTGGGAACTTAAAAACTCTACATTTTTAAGTGTATATATGTACTTTTTTGTTATCCTTTCATTTTCTTGCTCAGTCTTTGGAAAGCATAAACAGTTATGTCCTTGACAATTTGATGCCCATTTTCTGTTTGGTTAACACAAATATTGAAAGAAAGACTGTAGAACTGTTGTATTATTTTAACTTTGAACTAAATGTCCTTGGCCCCATTGTGCTTCCAATATTTAGGATTTTAAAAGTCATATTGTTTGTTTGGCAGGCCACACATTCTTAGACCAATGTATTCTCTTGTTCACAAAAGTATATAGTTACATAGTATATAGTTACAATTTGCATTATTTCTCTCTATGTAATGAATTCCCTTGTGAAATTCTTTTCAGATGCTGTTTCATTAGCATATAGAAAGATCAACTTAGCTATTAAACAGGAAGAACTCTGTATTTTTCTTTGCTTGTCTTACTTCCTGTAATTCCACTTTGGTATTCAAAAGTACTTTGGTGTTTTGTATCTTCCCTATGGAATATATTTTCAACTTGATTCTAAATAGAAATGACTTTGCCTTTTTTAAGCATCCTCCCAAATTATGCACCCCATTGCTCCAAGTCAAATGTGCAATCTGAACCTGACTTGTCACTTTCCTTGTATGTGAACCCTATGCTCCAGCCAGTTGTCTGATTCCCAGAACACACATTGCCTTTTCTTCCCTCAAGACTTCTGGTTATACCATGCCTAAAATGTCTCTCCCTTTCTATCTCCTCCTCTTAAAACTTTCTACTTCTCCGAGGTCAGCTCAAATGCCACTTTAAAAAAATAAAAATTTTGCTTGTCCTTTAAAAAAAAGCATTATTGCCACTTCCCATTAATTCCCGCCTCACACCCAGGATAACTCTTCCTTATAACAACAAAGTACAGTTATCTAAAATATGGTAACACTTTGACCAGCCTCATTCTATACATTTAATGGAGCTTTTCTCTGTTGAGAGGATAGAGCCAATGATAATCATTTATTACGAGTCATAGGATGCCAGGATTCCAGATCGAGAGTTGGGAGGGATCTCTATGGCCATCTAACCCACCCTCTCATCTGAGGAATGGGAAGCTCTTGGAGGTTAAGTGATTTGCCCAGGGTCATGTAGGTGGTAAGCATTGGAGCTAGAGGCAGCATTTGATCTGGGTCCTTTTGACTCTGGAGACCTTGATCATTCACTGTTGTTTTCTTTTACTTTATTGTGGTCATTATGTAAATTAGCCCTTTGGTTCTATTCACTTCAAGCTGAATCAGTTCATGGAAACCTTCCCAAGTTGTTCTGTATCCTTTATTTCCATGCGAATCTTTCAGATCATCCAGGACAGAAATAATCACACATTCTGTCTGTATTACCGCAGCACTTAGCTTGTAACACCATATAATTTCTCTCATGTATTGCCTCTCACAGTGGTTATTTTATGTAGTTATCTTGTGTAGCCTACTAGGCGGTAAACTATTTGGAAGGATGTTATAGCAGTCACTCAAAAACATTTATTAAGCTCCTACAACCTGCCAGGAACTAGACATACAAATTTTTCTTTTATAAAAAGAAACACAATAAGAAATGATGAGCAGGATGCTTTCAGAAAAAAAAAAAAACAAAACCAAAAACCTGGAAAGACTTACATCAAATGATGCAAACTGGAGTCAGGAGGACATTGTACCCAGTAATAGCAACATTATATGATGATCAACAGTGACTGACTTAGCTATTCTGAGCAAGACAGTTCTGAAGGACCTATGATAAAAAATGCTATCCACCTCTAGAGAAAGAACTGATGGAATCTGAATGCAGATTGAAATATTATGGGTTTTTTACTTTGTTTATTTTTCTTGTCTCTGTTTTACAATGTGACTAATATGGAAATATATTTTTGCATGACTGCACAATGTATAACCTTTCTCAATTTTCTTGCCTTCTCACAGATGTGGGAGAGGAGAGAATTTAGAACTCAAAATTCTAAAAAAAAAATGAAGGTTAAAATTTTTTACATGTAATTGGAAAAAAATTAAAATTTAAAAATAAAATAAAAAAAGAGACACAATCCTTGCCCTCAAGTTACTTTGCTTTTTACTGTAATGATATAGAGCTTTATGCCTGGTAGGTACTCAACAGAAATTTATTGAATGAATTATCTTTTTATCCCTAAAGATTTTAAATTGGAATGATGTTGAATAGTTAGACCATAATAAACCAAATAGTCCCATAGTTTGTTATTTTAAGGTTCAAATGCTTTATTAATGTTGTTGGTTAGTTAACCTTATGTCTCTTGAGAGCAATCAGTCATTTACGAAGTGCTTATTATATGCCAGGCACCGTGCTAAGTTATGGGGATACAAAAAAGACAAAAAACATGATCCCCTCCCCTCAAGGAACTCTTGTTCTCATGGGGGAGATGGCATGCAAACAGCTATGACCAGGGCTATCTCTTTGTGTGTGTGACATCAATAGAGGACATTGTGTGAATTATGAGAATTGGGGTGGCGGGGGGAAGGCAGTTGTATTAGCATCTTTCTAAAGTAAATGGATGTAGACTTCACATTAAAGCCAAAGGACAAATAAAAAGGTCAGTAAAGTTGTGCCTGGAATTGATGCTGCCAATAATAACCATGAAAATCAAACTATTAAAAGTATTTGAAATAATCTGCATTTGTGGAAAAAAAAAAAGCTTTTGAAGTACTTTTGTGGTTTCTGTTTGGAGTGTATTTACCTTGGACTTCTAAGCCTGTTCTTTATAAAAAATTGAAATATATTTAATTGTTTTGGCTGAGATTCTGATATTGTGGAAAATGTGACTTAGTGTGGAATACATGCATTAAAAGAGGGGAAAAATTACTTACGGGCTTGTTTTAAAAATCTAGTTTGACTTTTTGGGTGGATCTTTCTCCTTGCCACCTTTCCCCCCAAATAAAGTTAGGTAAATCATACTCTGACTAACACTGTCTTACCCAACATTACGTCATTATTATGTTTGACCCTTCAGTGGGTTTGTGATCTCACTGATGTGCCTGCTCCCTTAAGAGATACAGATTCTCTCCAGCAGTGCCTGCCCACATAATGTGGGACTCAGGTTCACATCCTGGGCAACTAGGTGTCACAGCAGATAGAGTGTTAGCCCTGGATGCAGGACGAAATGAGTTCAAACCAGTCTTAGATACTAGATGTGTGACCCTGGGCAGGTCACTTAACTTCTGCCTCTGTTTCCTCATCTGTAAAATGAAGATAATAACAACACTTACCTCCCAGGGTTGTTGTGAGGTTCAAATGAAGTAAAAAGTATAAGTATTTATCACGGTGCCTGGCACATGGTAAGCACCGTATAAATATTAGCTGCTTTGATGATTATGACAATGATGACATTGCCCCAGGGAAGTTGTGGGGATCAGCAGAGAGAATTTTTGGAAAGTGCTTATCACAGTGCCTGGCACATAGTAACTGGTGCTTAATAAGTGCTTGTTCCTTTCCCCTTCCCTTCCTCCTTTAGGTCCTTCACACGAGGTCCACAGGGTGTGCTGGGAGCCTTTTACTAGGTCTCTTAACCTTGGTAGCTGCACAATGGCATTGATATATTAGAAGCAAACTCTACCTGTGTAACCTATGAGGCAGGATGTACAGTGGAGAGAGCTGATCACAGATCCTCTGATCCCTCGAAGTACAAAGGAGGCCAATGATCTGAGCTGCCTTGTCATTATGTCCCCCATGGTGTCCTTAGAGTCCTCATTGGTCACATCGTGCATATGCCTTCTGAACCCTGTTAATGTTTCATCTATGGTTATATTTGCAAAGGCCTAATTGATAAGGGTTTATACCTGTTGAATTATAGCCACTTGTGATGGAAACAAAAGCCTGGCTACCTTGCTGCTAAATGTTGTAAATGTCTGTGTAAGATCCTTAAGGCAGTCAGTGACTTTTCATTTTTGTCTTTGTGTCTTTAACCTTAATCGTTGTAGACATTAAAGAAACAGTAGCTGGCATTTATGTTGCACTTTAAGTTTTACAGAGTGCTTTTCAAATAGCATCTCATTTTATCCTCAGTGACCTCATCTGGAAAATGGGGATAATGGCACCTATCTTCTAGGGTTGTTATGAGGACCAAATGAAATAATATTTGTAAAGTGCTTAGTCCATGGTAAGGATTATAAAACTGTTAGCTATTATCCTCACAACAATGGTTTACAGGTGAAGAAACTGAGGCAGACAGAGAGTTAGTCGTTTTCTCGGGGTCTCACAATTGCTAGTAAGCATCTAGAGCTGGATTTGAACTGAATCTTCCCAACTCTGTAGTCCATTCTCTGTCTACTGTACCTCCTAGCTACTTTTAAACAGATACTACAACAACAAGAAAATTTATTCGTCCAGTCACTTTCAGTGTACAATTAGTGGCCAGGAATTGAGAAAGTGTGTGAGCCCAAACCGAGGGGAAGCCTGGGTCAGCACTCATGCATCTCAAAAGACAGAAAGAGTTTATCTGTCACTAAAGCACAGGACTGAAGACCCTCAGCCTTTGGCTGTGACCTGAATCCAAGCCGTTGTGCTCATTAGGCTATCTGTGCATCCGCCAAAGGTCCCTTTGTCCCAGCCTTGTTAAGCTAACTGTAATGTCCTGTGACTTCTTAAATAGCTCTAATTGCCGAATGGGTGCTGCCTTAGTCAAAGTGAGAACTACAAAAACTTTAGCTTAAAAAGGCCAAGGTCTCTCACTGCATCCTGGGCCATCTCCAGCCGTCCTGATCTGTATCTGGCCATTGGATCCAGATGGCTCTAGAGGAGGAGGTGAGGCTGGTGACTTTGCACAGCCCTGCCTCACTTAAATCCACTTTACTTGCAAGTCATGCCATCATCTTCCTGATGTTATGGTCCTCTTCAAGAATGAAGGACCAACCACAACAACAACTAAATAAATACTATTGAATAGAGTTGAAGTAGATATGGCAGGTCTTGGACCTGTGGTCTCCTGACTTTCCTCAGTGGCATGTGCAGAAATTTATTGGAGAAGTAGAGCAAACAAAGTACTGCATTGCAAATAATATTGGCTTTGGAGCCAGAAGATGTGAGTTCAAATTCTACCTTTGATGCTCATTATTCAGGTGACCTTTGAGAGAGGTCACCTAACCTTCCTGGGCCTCAGTTTCTTTATCTGTAAAAATGAAGGGATTAGACTAGTTGAACTTTGAGGTTCATTTGAGCTCTAGATCTATGTTCTTATGACTAATTCTTTGCAAAGCTCAGCTACATTACTCTTGTCCTAGAGCAGCTTGAGAAACCTTACATGGTATTTAAATTAGGTTGCTCTATCAATTTCTGGTCTTCCGTTTTGAGGGGGGAAGTGTAGGGTCAAACAATGGATTACAAATAACAGCTTTTAAGCCCTGGCGACCTTGTTTCTCCCTTAACTATTTTCCTCTTTTTGTTTCCTGTCATTTGCTTTCTTATCTTACCAAGTCATATTCCTTCCTGTAGTAATTTCATCTCTTTTTTATATCCACTTCTTAGTGGTAATCTCTAACACCTGATTGTTTTTCACCTTATCTTTGAAAATAACTCATCACTTTGGCCCAAGACCTATTCTGGTTTGTCTCCTCATAGAAAAAAGGTGCTGGTGTTCTCTATAGGAGGAACTGCAGACCAGATAACCTAAAACCCTGCTGGAGAGTTATCCTGGTCAGTTTTGAAATGTAGGGAAATTCGGAGTTTGAAATAACAACTTCAAATAATCACTTCAAAGATTATCGAAAGGAAAACTAAGGTCCCGAAAGATAACCATTGGTTTTGGATTATTTTATGTAGCCAGCTTGTGAATTTTAAAAATCAGTTTTGTTTCTATAAATGCTAAAATGTTGGAGTATAAATGTAGCTCTTTGTCCATTGAACCTTTAAAATAAGCCTACCAGGGCTGTGCTGGAACCTGCTTCAACAGGCCGATGATTTAAAAATTTTCAGTATGAGAATTTACACCTTGGAAATCAACAAAAGCTATTAATCAAGGCTTGATTTATTCTTTCACTGATTATTTAGATTTAAGAAAGTGATGGAGAAAATGTTATTAATAATACAGATTAAACTTAAAAGTATGTGTCATGGGGTAATATGGAAATCTGTTTTGCATGACTGCACATGTATAACCTGTATCAAATTGCTTGTCTTCTCAATGAGGGTGGAGGAGAGGGGGAGAATTTGGAAATCAAAATTTTAAAAAAGAATGTCAAAAAATTGTTTTCACATGTAATTTGAAAAATAATAAAAAGAAATGTTAAAAGTGTCACAGGCATATTTTATTTTCCTGGTTGTCCAGCATATTCCTGGGCCTGTCCTCCCACTTCCAAACGTAGACTGTAACATATGCAAAGCATCGTATGTATGTCACATTCTCAGAAACCATCATTATATTCTGTTAGTGGTCACATGGGATTTTCTTAATTATGGTATGCTTTTGAGTGCTTCATTCTGCAAGAACATCAAATCCTATTTAAACAGCCTAGTGTGCATGACACCATATCAGGTTTTTACTCAGTTTGTTTAGAGATTGTCTTCTGCTTTCCAAAGACCGATGTAATCATTTTAAACAAGGCAGATGCTTTTCTCTGAATATTCGTCATGTCCTATTTTAGAGCTCAGCTTTGATGGTTTTTGTTAGTGGCATTCTAAAACAGATGTCATCTCAAAGTGAATCATCACTGAGATATTATTTCTGTGTTTTGTAGCTATTAAGGAATAGTCTTTTTCAGGAACTTCAGAGAAAGCTGCAGACCTGCCTTGAATATAAGGATCTCATAGTAGATGTAATACAACTCAGTTGAATGCTGAACCGGGAAGGGCCTTAGAAATCATCTAATCCAACCCTCTTATTTTATAGATAGAGAAAGGTCACTCCAAGGCCAGGATTCAAATCGCTCTCTTTCCACTATACCAAGCATTTATTGTGTGCCTCCTGTATATCTGGCTCAGCACTAGGTACTGGAGATAGATAGACAAGCAGTTCTAGCCTTCAGAGATCATACAATCCTGCCAGTGGAACATACTTAATAGGCTAATTGTGGGCAAATCACAGTGCCCCAGTTTTGTCAAGACAATATAAGTTACCATTGTGTGTTGATGAAGGAAATTTCCATACTGGGAGTTCCCTCTGCTAAGGCAATTACAGATCTACTCTTTTCCTTTCCCCTCTCGGAAAAAGTGTGTTATAAAAGTTTTATTTTTTATTTTTTTACAAATTGCATTTTAATAATATATATAAGATATATTATTTAATTTATTTAAATATATAAATATATTTAAATATTTAAATATAATATATAATAAATATTTAAATATATAAATATATATTAAATATATATATTATATATATATATGATAATAAGATGTTAGTATTTGCTCTTACCACATTTTGAAAAGGAGGTAGTGATGGGATTCTTTTCTTTTTTCCTAATATGTAGCCATACTTCTCAACTTGATGTCTTCAGTCAGTTCCACAATAATGCCATGTTAAATAATTCAAGTTAAAGGAGAACTTAAGTTTTGTAGAAATAATGCTGCCAGTGTTTCAGTGTGAGATCAACTAGCATTTTGTGACTTTATGATGAGGTTTACTTATAATGTGTTTATGCTATTGCAAAGCCACATTATTTGTTAATAAGCAAGAGACCTTGCAGATTATTACATTCAACCTTTTTCTCAAGTGAAATCTCAACTCAGCCTCTCCTCTTACAGACCTTTAGATATCAGGGAAGCCACTAACTCCTAAAGCCCCCCATGCTTCTTTTGGACAGTTCTCGTTGTTAGGACGTTTTCCCTTACTCTGACCTAAAATATGTCTGTCTGCAACGTTGTGTTTTACGAATACCTTAAACTTCTGGGTTAAAGAAAAAAATGCATTTTTTTTTTTTTACCAAGCAAATATTTAAACAAATTCTTCAGCATTTCTTGTTCTACACATGAAGAACCTCACTGACTCATGGCCCTAAAGGTAGATAAATGGCTTTTTATAAAAATCTCATAGCATACATTTTTCCAGTTGATGTTTATTCTGAAAGAAGAGCCTAATTTTGTTCCATATCTTTTTTCACTCCGACATTTGGATTGTTAGGAATGCTCCTCAGTAAGTACTCTGGCTATAAGTAGATGACTGTATAATGGGAAAAACATGAATATAATGTGTTTGTATTAACATGTTACAAGAAGATAGTAATGCCTCCTGGAACAGAAATAATAGGCAGCATTCCCAAGTCTTAGCTGAAGTTGTGACAGGGTGAGGAAGTGAGTGCACAGGCAGAAGTAGGCAGCTAGATGACAGAGTAGATAGAGGGCTGGGCTTGGAGTTAGGAATCCCCCAGTTCAAATCCAGCCTCTGACACTAAATAGTTGTGTGACCCTGGAAAAATCACTTAACCTATTTGCCTCAGTTTCCTCATCTGTGAAATGAGGATAATAATGGCATGTGCCTCCCAGGGTTATTGTGAGGCTCAAATGAGATGATGATTGTAAAATGCTTAGCACAGTGCTTGGCACATGGAGAGCACTATATAAAGGTTAACTATTATTTTT
>CM053622.1:612567236-612603598 GCA_028646595.1 Phalanger gymnotis | reverse complement strand
TATTTTCTATTCAGCTCTGGTCTTTTCACTGAGAAAGCTTGAAAGTCCTCTATTTTATTGAAAGTCCATATTTTGCCTTGGAGCATGATACTCAGTTTTGCTGGGTAGGTGATTCTTGGTTTTAATCCTAGCTCCATTGACCTCCGGAGGATTATATTATTTCTAAAAGAAATGAAGCTGCTTTTTTTAAACCTTGTTCTTAAAAAAACCCATGTTGCCTTCTAGCAGTTACAAATCTATTTTTTCTGAGGTGTCAAATGTTTTAACAATCTCATCTAGAAGTTGACTGGGAATTGTCATTATACTTCTGAATCTGTTATCTCAATACAATAATCTCCCTTTTCTCCCTTTTTGATAGTTAAAATTTTCCCAGCAGAAACCTGGATTTGAATGCCACTTCTGTTAGTAGTAACTGAATATTAATGCATCATCCAGATGCTCTGGTGCAGCCAGGTACCCTAGTGAGTAGAATGTTGGCCTTAGAGTTAGGAAGGCCAGAGTTTAAATCCTTTCTCAAACACTTATTAGCTTTATAGCCCTGGGTAAGTCACTTAGCTTCTCTCAGTCTCAGTTTCCTCATCTGTAAAATTGGAATTATTATAATAACGCCTATCTTACAGGATTGCTATGAGGATCAAATGAGATAATAAATATTTACAAAGTGCTTCGCATGTCTTAAAGCACTATATAAATGCCAGTTATTTTTATTATGTCTAGATGTTTTAGATTTTTTTTCAGATTTAAGCATTTAAAGTACTTTTGAAATAAGCAAGCACAAAAAATAGTGTGACAGAGTCAGAAAGGTAAGTATTCGAGCCCTACTTTTCACATATGCTAGTAGTGTGACCCTGAGGTTACTTACGTGGGTAACCAGAGTTATCCCTTCCACGTTGTGACTTTCCCCATGGCCGTTTTGATACATTATGAGTCAGCATAAGAAATTAAATGGGAATTTGGGGGGAGTTTTGTGGAAACTGCAGATATTGCAAAGGCCAGCAAATGATGCAGAAAGGGCTTATAAACATAGAAATGCATAAAATCTATGTATAATACGGTATACTATCAACTCAGGTTTTACAATAAGGTACTGTAAATGCCCCATTAAAATAAAGAAAAAATTCAGACTTTTTCTCTGGTACAAAGAGAAGGCCAAAAATTTTATGCGGATTTATTAGATTGCAGGACTGAACCCCTAACCCCCACAACATAGAAGGGAAAACCGTATAAATATGGTGGTAACCTTGAATAGATATGGGGAAGTTGGGAGGATCCATAGATTTGGGAGTGGAGAAGATTTTGAATTTCCTTTTGGATATGTCGGATAATTCTACTTTTTCCCATCTATTATCTACTAACATTTTACTATATGTTGGAAAAAAGGGTATCATCTTTTCTCGTCTCTATTCAAGCTTCGTATATCTTGTTGCCCGGAACCTACTAAAAAATACCCTTATTTTTCCTTTGGGCTTTGGCATTTTTTTTTTGCTAGGCCCGTTTCATTTTGGACCCTGGCCTTCCTAGTGCTATTATCTGTTATTTTAAAAAGTGGACTGTGCCAATTTTAAAAAATCACCAGAGAGCTTCCTCTGTGGCCATATTATATATTTTTTCTAGCTGCTTTCCTGCTTTCTTCCTCTTGGGCATGATTCACAGTAGTAGAAAGAGAATTTCAACTTTTAGCCCCTCCCGTCCTTCTTGAACCCCTTTTGTTCACACTCTAATCATGGGCTTTTATGTATCTTTTCTCTGGTTTTTATTTTATTTATTTTTGGGGTGTGTGTGTGTGTATAATTTTTTGTAATGTCTGGCTGTGCTCAGGATTCCTTTTCTTCACTTAGATCAACTCCAAGATGACATGGTTATTTTGATACAAGGTTCTGGTCACTTCTGTACACATACTTGTTCTTCCTTGTTCCTTATACCTAGTCTTAGTTAGATAAAGTAATTTAAAAAATTGTATCCCTTCTCCTCCCTGCCTTCTTCCTACCCCCTCAACCCCAGGTTCTTGGGCTTCTGCCGTGAATTGTTTCTAACATTTTGACTAGGCAAACATAATGATCTCTAATATGTCAGGGAAACCAGTTTGTGTAATAACATCCAGCAAGAAGACCAATGTAACATATACCCTGCATGTCATTGGAACAGTTTCCTCAACTTTAGATGAGCTATAGTGGAGTCCTTTGTGCCTGCCTCTATAAATTCTAGGTTAAATTGACTTTTTATACTTATCCTGGGTCAAAGCTGCTTATCATTTTTATTTTGAATTAAACATACTCATCCTAGCCCAGGGGTGGGGAACCTGTGGCCTCGAGGCTACATGTTGCCCCTCTAGGTCCTCTGTTCAAAGGGCCTGTTTGTTTGAACAGTCAAAGGGCTGCACTTGAGGACCTAGAGGGCCACACGTGGCCTTGAGGCCATAGGTTCCCTGCCCCTGCCCTGTCTTCTAGCTCTAGCTAATCTTCCTTCCTTCCTTTGGAATGTTAGCAAATTGGGCAACACTTTGAGTGGTTGCCTGGCTTACACAACCCACCTACCTGCCTATCCTTTCTTTCCTGTTTTCATGGCTCTTCATTTTGAAGACAATAAAGTAGGGATTGCCCAAGAATGTTTTATCACAGCTTTCTTTAATTAGTATTGTTAGATTCTAAAGTTGAAGATAATCTAAAATTTGTGTCTTTTTGAGATAGAAATAGAAACACACATACACACACATTTTAGAGGATGAAAACATGAAAAGAGATAAAGCAGTAATGTAGCAGGAAGAGTATTAAGTACTTTTAGAGAGGAAATCCACTCTTTTTCTAAGATATTAAATTCCAGATAAAATGTACACAGACAGTTTGCTTTGCTTTGGAAATGAAGTCTCACCTTCCTGCGGTACTTCAGTTCTTTTGAGGGAGTTTCGTACTAAAAATTTCACATCGTGTAATTGCTGCCAAACAATGCAATATCTTTCAACAAATCCTTTACCCAGAATAATGCACTTTTATAACTGAAGGTGACTTTAGAGATCAACTTAGCATGGGAGAATGGCTTAACACATGCTTGCTGACTGACTGCCTTCCACTTCTTCCTCCATAACCTGAATTCTGCTCCTGGGTCCCTGGGCTCTGATAGATCAGCTCTTGCCTTATCTTGCTGGGGCCCAAGCTTCTAAACCACAGCAATATTCTTTCAACTCTACCACATTCCTCCTGAAGGCACATTGAATAAGTAATCATTTATGCAGATGAAAAAACAGATGGAAGATTTGTTTTCAGGCCCAGCTCTTTGAGGCACATGCAAGTCTGTGTGTGTGTGTGTGTGTGTGTGTGTGTGTGTGTGTGTGTGTGTATTTGCATGTTATGTCACTCTAGTATCCAAGGGTAAACTCCATGAGGACAGGGACCTTTTTGTTTTGTCTTCGTATCTCCTTCTAGTAAATACAAATCTAGTTTTCTAAAGATACCTAATGATTTAATAATCTGTTCTAGAATTTTACTGTGGGGCATCAAGGTAGTACAGTGGATGGTGTGCTGAGCTCAGAGTCAGGAAGACTCATCTTCCTGAGTTCAAATCTGGCTTCAGACACTTATTAGCTGTGTGACCCTGGGCAAGTCACTTAACTCTTTGCCTCAGTTTCCTTATCTGTAAAATGAGCTGGAGAAGGAGATGGCAAACCACTCCAGTATCTTTGTCAAGAAAACCCTAAACAACTTTGTATCTCGTGTCTTAACACAGTGATGTGCTCTTAATGAGTGCTTATTGGGGTAGGCAACATCTGTTCTTAAACATTGAATGTTGCCCTCACCCTTGTGCCTGGGTCACTTTCTGTTAATGATCCAGGCATTTGGGGAGGGCTGTGACGTCTTCTAGGCCACGACAGCTTTGTTTGGTGCTGTGCTGCTGCTGTAATAAAGGCAATTAGCACCTCACGTCTCAGAGAAAAGGCCAAGTGTTTCCAGGCACTACACTGAACAAATGTCTACTCCAAGTACCAATAATTTGTAAAGAGTCATTCAGGCAGAAAGAGAGAATAAAGGAAGAGAGATGGGGAGGGGGAGATAGAGGGAAGGAAGAGAGAAAGAGAAAGGAGGGAGAGAAAAAGGGGGGTGGTGAGAGGGGACACAAACATACAGGGAGCAATGTAGAGGGAATAAATGAATACAAGGATGCTTCCCAAGGACAGCAGAGTGAGCCTGCCTAATTTTTGAAATTAAGAAAATATTGTTAATTATTTGATTTAGAGTTTTACAGTCACTTCTAGGAACTCCATGTGGAACCTTCCACATGAGTTCTGTTGGCTGCTGGATTCATTGTTTTGTTTCCAAATCCTTGGTGACCTTGTGCTGCTCATTTGGGATGATCCCCTTGCTCTGTTGGAGTAAAAAGATAATGCCTTGAGTTTACCAAAGCCTAAACATGGACTGGCATTGCACATAAGCTGAAAATGACCAAGTTGTATGAAGAATGGCCAAGCAAAAGGCCAGAAGAAAATGGGCTGCTTTGCTTCATTTTCTGAAAAGTCGGATCAGAGGGGCAGATAGTTGGGCAGGAGGAAGAAGACCTTTGTTCGAACCCCACCTTTGACACTTCTTAGCCGTGTGATCGTGGTTGGGTCATTTTAACCTCTGTCTCTGAGCCTCAGTTTCCCTGGAGATAATAATACTTACAGCTATGACCTTTCAGTGTTGTTGTGAGGCTCAGATGAAAGAAAATGATTTTCAAACAGGAAAGTGCTATATAAAGGTCAGTTGTTATTTTATCCCAGAATGACCACTAGAAGACCTTCAGCACATACTGTTTTTTTTTTTTCCACCAGTCTTTATATCCTCAGGACCTCACATCGTATCTGGCTTATAGCAAGTGCTTTTGAAGAATTTATGTTCAAACGAGGGTCAGAAAAAGTCACAACTTCCTATCTGCACCCTTTTTGTAATGATTCAATCGACTTAGGATCTGCTCAATTAAAGCTTTGTCTGCTTTGATGTCTTAGCAGCTGAGATGCTCATCCTTACTCATCCATCCCCAAGCATATTTTGTTGTTGTGTGTGCATTTGCTCTCTTCCATGTGATTCCTGTGTCTGTCTGCCATGATCTTAACCTGTTAAGTAAATGAACATTTTGCTAAAACTTGGCGGGAAATCCTATTCCAAATGTTGATGCAGTTTTTCATCACAGAATGATATATTCATGAGGTGCAAAAAAATCTCTTGTTCCCAAAAGAATGTAAGGTTATATACTGTATTGTTCCTCCCACGCCCTTTTAGGAAGCATATGTAGAGGCTGGAGATGAAGATTCTCTCTTTTACATCAGCATGTTCAAAATTATTTTTTTTAGTTTGTAAAGTACCTTGTAGATGTCTGCTCCTTGTAGAAGGTTTTTCATTGGTGTTAAGGAACTCCCTGAGGAGGAGCTGCTTCTACTAATGCAGATGGGCTGCTGTTCTGCAGTTTAGAGATTTGCCTAGAGTTCTGAGAGTCAGTAAGTCCCAAGGTGGCCAAGGCTGGCCTACTGTGTCACACTGTCTTTCACGTAGGTAGATAAAGAGAAATATCATGGCATTATGGATGGTATGTTCATCTTGGAGTATCGGATTGTAGTTTTAGAGCTAGAAGGAACCTTCAAGACCTTAAGAGACTTCTTCATTTTACAGATGAGGACACTGAGGCAGAGGGAGGTCCAGGGTCACACAGCTTGTAAGCTGCTGAGGGGGGTATTTGAACGGACTCCAGGGTCTCCCCCACGTCCAGCACTCTTTGCAGCAGGCCATGGTTCATATTCTGTCTCTGAAGTGTGATCATGGATAGTTAAATCTCTTAGCCTGAGCCAGTTCCCTAAGATTTCTTAGCAAGTCATAGATAGTTGTGATGTGGCTTGATGAAGGGAGGTTCCACACCTACACAGTCAGAAATCTTTGACATTGTTGTCTTGCTGTATATATGTATGTGGATATACATGACTTTTGGTGGTGGTGGTGATTTGTTGGAGAAGAGAATCCTTTCAAATCCTGTTGAATTGTTAGAAATAGTCCTTTTAAATTCCATTTGATTAGCATATTTAAAAAAAAAAAACAACCTAATATTCCTTTTCAAACGGGTGAAAGGTTTTTAGATTATGATGGTTAGCAAGAAGAATTCTCCTGTCCTTAAACGGAGTATTTTCCCATTATTACAGAGTATACGTGGGCATGTGGTAGAGCAGAGATTTGTGATCTTGTCAGCGTGGGATATCCCAGGAGAGTTACACATAGGAATCATATGGTTGTTGTCATGTGTCCTTTACGCCCGAAGAGAACCAAAATGACATCACGATGTCGAGGTCACATTGGGGTCAGGAAACCTAGATCTAGAGCCTCAGAGGCCATTATGTCTTGTCCTCTTATTTTATAGGTGAGGAATCTGAGGTTAAATGACTTACAGAGGTTTTACATGGCTTTTGTTGTTCAGTCATGTCCAATAAACACTCATTAAGTGCCTGTTGTTTCAGTCATGTCTGACTCTTATTGACCCCATTTGGGGTTTTCTTGGCAAAGACACTGGAGTGGTTTGCCATTTCCTTCTCCAGCTCATTTTACAGATGAGGAAACTGAGGCAAACAGGGTTAAGTGACTTTCCCAGGGTCACACAGCTAATAAGTGTCAAAGGCCTGATTTGAACTCAGGAAGATGAATCTTCCTGACTGCAGTCCTGGTACTCTATCCACTGCACCATCTAGCTGCTCCATTACACAGCTAGGAAGTATCAAAGACCACCTTTGAACCGACGTCTTCCTAACGTCAAACCCAGCACTTTGTCTACTACTCTATGCATCCTTCTATTATTCTAAAATATTTAAGTATTTGTTTTGAATTATCCTTAAAATTCCTAACAACGTGTTGGGCTTTTACAAGTAACAGGACCCTGAAGAGTTGTAAGTATACAAAGTCATGCGTTTGGTTGGTGCCTCACAACAGTTGAAATTCCCTGAGAACTAGGCTTTCATATAAAAGGATTGATAGCCACTTTTGGTTCTTGTTCTCAGTTCATTGGATCATAGATTGAGAACTCTAGAGGGAGCTCCTCCAGCCTTCTCACTTTACTGATGAGAAAACGAAGGCCTAGAGAATTAAAGTAGTTTGTTCAAAAGCACAGAATAGATGACAGAGCAGAAATCGAAACCCTTGGCCTTGACTCCATAGCCAATGCTTTTTCCACTCTTTGGTCATTAATAGAAATGATTTTGTAAAGATTTGATTTGGATAAAGTCTTAAGTATTTGGATACCGATCCACATTTATCTGAACTTTGGCGCAAATGGGCAGAAAGGAAATTGAGCAGAAAACCTCCTGAGATTACTATTATTTCCTGTTTTCACAAGGACTCAACACTGAGTACAGACTGTAAAAAATTATGTTCACCAAACATTCTTGGATCTCAAAATGCTGCCTTACCGATTTGTTCATCTTTCTAAAGTAGTGACCGTCTCTTGGACTTGAGTTTTGAAGATCAGGTATCACACTGAAAAAAAAATAGTTGCACGAGTTGACATTTTTGGTCAACAATCCCTTATTTGGAGATAATTACCCTTAAGCCCTGTTTCCAAAAATGAATTGCTAAAAACAGCTCCAGAATCTTTGCCTGAAGACATATACCAACCTGAACCCAAGAACTTCTGATCTGAAACTTTAAAATGAGTGCCTTAGAAATACTATAGTTTTTTTTAAAAACTTATCTTGTCATTGGATTATATAAATAGGTTTCAATGGAAAATAGTCATCATGTTTTATTTCTTCCATTTGACCTAACCTTTCTTTTAGTATTTCCTAATTAATGTTTGCCTAAGAGCCTCCCACATGATCTTCATTGTAAGAGATACTGCTCCTTCAAGGGCGGCCACCATTACATTTTGTAAGATTATGTGTCATTGAGCCTACAGATTAGCCTTACATTAGCTAGAAGACTTTAGCTGCTGTTTTAGTTGCTGTTTACAGATAGCATGCCAAACCTTGATTTATTCACTTCTTGGCTGGTGGAAGGTAGAATCCATAGTTGCCCATAGAAGCTGTTGTTGGGTGTGTCTAGCCAAGACCTTGTCTCCTTTGTCACCACTCTGGTGCATGTCCTCATCTCCTCACACCTGGGTTTTGCAGTAGCTTGTTGCTGGGTCTGCCTGCCTCAGCTCTCTCCACTCCAACCCATCTTCCATTTAGCTGCTAAAGTGATTTTCCTAAAATGAAGCCTAGGTGTGACCATGTCATCTCCAAGATCAAATACAAAATCTTCTGTTTGGCATTCGGAGGCTTTCATAACCTGGATCCCTCCTACTTTTCCAGTTTTCTTACACTTTACTCCCAGACAATTACCCTTTGATCCAGCGACGTTGCCCTCCTTGGCTCTTCCACAAACAAGGTACCATCTCTCGTCTTTGGGAATTTTCTCTGGCCGTCCCCCATGTCTGGAATGTTCTCGCTCTGCTCCCTTGTTGTTGTCATTTTTCAGTTGTTTTAGTCGTGTCTTGACTCGTTGTGACCCCATTAGGGTTTTCTTAACAAAGATAATAGAGTGGCTGGCCATATCCTTTTCCACATCATTTTACAGATGAGGAAACTGAGGCAAACAGGGTTAAGTGACTTACCTAGGGTCACACAGCCAGTAAGTGTCTGAGGCTGGATTTAAATTCGAGTCTTCCTGACTCCAGGCCCACCCTGTGCCCCTGGCTTCCTTTAAATCTCAGCTAAAATCCTGTCTTTTACAGGCAAGCCTTTCTTCTTAATTTTAGTGTCTTCCCTCTAAGTTGTTTCCTATTTATCCTGTATTATAGCTTATTTGTATATATTTCTTTGCATATTGTCTCCTCCCATTAGATTATAACCTCTTTGAAGGCAGA
This sequence comes from Phalanger gymnotis, assembly GCA_028646595.1. Taxonomy (NCBI): domain Eukaryota; kingdom Metazoa; phylum Chordata; class Mammalia; order Diprotodontia; family Phalangeridae; genus Phalanger; species Phalanger gymnotis. The sequence goes on along the minus strand of CM053622.1, from coordinate 612,594,751 downwards.
GACTGTCTTTTGCCTTTTTGTGTATCCCCAGTACTTAGCATACTGTCTGGCAAGTAGTAGTCACTTAATTGTTTATTGATAGATATACCTTCATATGTAAATCCACATGTATTTATATTTATGTATATGCATTCCTATTTACATATGTTTATATACAAATATACTTACATTTCTATAGATGCATGCATATACACATACACATATGTACACACTTGAGAATTATTAGAAACTTAGCAAGAATAGTATGTAGGATAAGTAGAATAAATAGTATCAAAAGGAATTTGGAGAATCATACAGATACAACAAGAAGAATGCACCCAAACCAAACTGCTTCCTTCACAATTTTTGGGGGGTCCATCTTGTAATGTTAATGGGGGAATATAAGATCTTCCCCGCCCATTAACAGGCCTCATGTGGAGCCCATTAAAGGAAGCTTGCTTGTAGGAAGGCTTATACACTTTTTGTTAATATGCTAATTAGGCAGTGAGTGGGGTTGTGATGCCTCCTGGCTCTGAGCCTATTAGCTGAAAGAATATATGTTCTGAGAGGTGAGCTTTTGCTTTGGAGGCTTGCTTACAGGAAGGATCTCATGATTCCCTGGTCGAGAGTCTGAGTGGTTGCATGTTCAGAGTTCCCTGAGTCCTTGGAGGTAAAAGCTCTCTCGATTCAGTGGTGGATATAAATTTTTGATTCAGGCAGTAGAACCCTGTCTGTTGGTCTTCATTTCTTTCCTCTGTATTTCCTATGTTTGTATTTTATGTGATTAAAAAAGAAAGATTGTTGACTCTTGAAATGATTACCTTTCCTTAGTAAAGCAGATCTAAGAACCTGCACTAGCAGCCATCCTGGGTATGCCATTGTGGTTGCTGTTACACATCCCTGGATTTATGTTTGCTAATTATCCACTATAGTCCGTTCTCGCTTGTTTTTAGATGCATGCACTGGGGTAAAGGTCTCTAGGACCGTTGTGTATGAGAGATTCTGTGTATCTTCAGTAATTAAAGCCACGTGGGCATGAGGCTTTGATAAATATGCCAAGTTATTAAGTATCTGCTGAGGGAGAAAAGGTTTTTTGCTTTTTGTTTGTTTTAAAATGACATTTAAATGACAGTGCCCATGGGGAGCTAACATTCTTCTTCTTAGGAAAGGAAATGAAATTTACACAACTAAGTATAATATACAGCAGAGTGTAATGGGGACAAAAGTGGGATCCAGACAAAATTCCTATGGAAAATTTGAAGAGGTCGAGAAATTTAATTCTCATTTAGGACTGAGAGCGTGTTTTAGAGCTTGAGCAGCCTACATGTAATATAGTTCATGTATTCTTTGCCCACAGTTCATATAATAAGATTAGAAAACCTTGAGTTGATCTTATAATAACATTTGTGGAACATTTTACAGTTTATAGAATTTATATTCGCTCTTCTGTCCAGTTCATTAGAATATGCCTGTTGGATCTAGTATGTTAATAGGAAGTTTAATTGATGCTGACTTGAAGCTGTAATCATTACATTTTAGCATTGAAAGTATGTAGTATTTGCTGAATTATGGCCTGATTTTGTTACCTGTTTCATTGCCCAGCTTAGGTATAAATCATAGGAAATGAGTGGTTAGGTCACTTTTTAATTTGAAGAGTGAATATTTGCTTCTGGCAGAACTGTACAACCATGAATAATCAGCAATATTTCACTAATTCAAGTTGATTCGAGAAGTTCTAGTGCATATGGCTTGAGACTGGTGTTGAAGAAATGGTCCATGTAGCAGCAAGAACAAGGTTTACCAAACTGTGGCAGATTATCTTATAGGCATGAGTGTGTAATGAAGGCTACTTTAATGAGTATTTTAAGGACAATTTTAATTAGATTAGTGATTACACTTAAACATGGAGTCTTTAAGTTCTTTTTTCTTAAACATCCCTCTGGCACATCTTCCCCTTTTTCTTTGCAGAAGTAGAGATCCATGGGTGCAGAACATTGCATATAACATCATATTTTTTAACGTGTGGATTGGTTTGGTACTTTTCTCTCCTTTTATTCCTTGTTTAAAAAATATATCTTTGTCATAAGAGATGACTGTCTGAGAGGGGGAGTAGAGGAACAAATGTAGGTGATGTAAAAACAAAAGATATCAATAAAAATGTTATGGTAAAAAAAAGTATTTCTTAGATATTTATGTTACAATTTGCTTAGCATAAAGCTCTCAGAAGAAATATTTTCTTAGCAACCATTTTTTTTTCATAATGTAGAGTTGAACTTAGTCTAGCTGAGGTCTGAATTAAGAAAGATTTAGTCTAGCTGAAAATTAAATTTTTTTTTAACTTTTCAGAAAAGACACTGAGAATATGCTACATTTAAAAACAAATAGGCTTATGCCGTTCCATTCCGTTTCCCCCCCCCCCCCAAAAAAAAAACCCAACAACAAACATTTAATGTTAGCACCACCCATTAAGGATTTTTGAGATTTCTGTTTAACTCATTATGGTGGCTTGTTTCTCATCTACAGAAGCCAGCAAACTTGTGATGTCCTATGTTGCTGCGGTTTGTGGAAAAGGAGCCGAAGTTAACCAGGTCAAAGAACAACTTTTACAGTCGAATCCAGTACTAGAAGGTATGATTTTCCTGTATGTGCACATGTTGGGTCTGTTTCCTTCAGGTATCAGTGTAGTCCTTATGGTTGAGTTCATTTTAAGAACACTTCACATACCTGGCATTTGGGATAAGGAAATGAAGTAAGAGAATTTGGACCAAATCCTACAGAGTAAATAAGCCCCAGCCTGCATACTTTTAAGCTATGCACTTTTCGAGTGCAGGAACCAGTTTTTTTAAGTGAGCCACTATTTTTAAGTGCCCACTATTAAGTAATTATTTGTCTTTCATTTTTAAGGTTAACTATGTAACTTAAATTTTTTTCCACCAAGAGAAAAAAAAATCCAAACTCCAAAATCTCGCTGACATTTGTGGCTTAGATTTGCTAGCTAAGAAGAATCCAGAAGGGAAGAACAACATTGCTACAATTCAATTACATACCCATTAAGAACCAGACCCATGGTATATGAAGACAAAATTGAAGCAACCTCTTCCCTCAAGGAACTTACATCTGACAGAGCAAAATGCAGCAGAATTAGAGTGGGAGCTTGTTAACTAGCTAGCTGAGTTGTTAATGAGACCCAGATTTTAAATATGAAAATTCTGAAGGTTAGTTTAATTTATTCTCCTTGGCCACAAATGGTCATCCCTAAACCTGAACATGCCTCTTGTAATTGCATGTGCTTGGGCAAAGTCAGAAGTGAGTGCCCTTAGTCTCATAGGAAACCAAGCAAGAGTTAGGTCAGCAGAAATCAGTTACCACTAGTGGAAAAACATGTCAGACCATATGACTTGAGTTGGTACTGTCACCTTCTGGTCTATATAGTCTTTGAGGGCAATCAGTAGATTTAGGAAGTGAGCAGTCTTAATGCCATTACTAACTCACTGTGTAGGTGGGATGGCTTCTCTGTGCTTGGATTTCCCAAATTTATAAAAAGATGAGATACTTCCCCCCCCCACCAATGAGCATAAAAATATGTTGAGGCCTTCATAAGAATATTGCTGAAGAGTCCAAGGTATTATTACTGGCAGCTATTACTTTCCATATCTGAAGCCCATGTAGAGAGCTCTTGGTGTGAAAATTCCCTTTACTCATGCAGATTACTAACTCGTAGACTCAGAAAAAGAGCTGGTTGAGACCTCAGGGACTGTATTATACAATCCTTTCAAGTTACAGATGCAGAGGCTAAGAGAGGTAAATGCATAATATACCCAAGGTCACACAGGTAGTAAGCGTCAGGTATGACATTTGAAACCAGGATTTAGGAGTCCACCAGACTCCCTCTTTATCTGCAAGATAGCCTTAAAAAGTTGCTTGTGGACAAAATGACTAATATGGAAATGTTTTACATGATTGCACATGTATAACCTATATCAGATTGCTTAACCATCTAAGGGAAGAGAGGGCAAGGGGAATAGAATTTAGAACTTAAAGAAACAAACAGAAAGAATGTTAAATATTGTTTTACATGTAATTGGAGAAAAATAAAATATTATTTTAAAAAATAAATATATGAGAACTATAAAAAAAGTTGCTTGTGGGCACTGAGAGGTTAAGTTTTTTGTCCATTATCACACTGTGTGTGTCACATGGGCCACTTGAACCCAGGTCTTCCTGACTTCAAGGCTGTGCTGCTATGGATCGAATGCCAGTTCTTTTATGATCTATCATTCCATTCTTTGGATTTTTCAATTATTGACTTTTCTGTTCCTGCTGAATCATAGGCTCTTGCCTTAATATTTTGTTCAAGGTATGTGCTGTGTATCTCCATGCGCTTATTTTAAGAATGCCGTGCCCCAGAGTAGGAGCATTGTATGGTCCTCTGATCTTCCTTTGTGTTTAGAATCCATTCCTTTATTCAGTGGTATTTGAAACTAGACTCGAACCCAGGAAATGGGAGAAATGTACACTGGTGGGCATGTGTTCTCTTTTAAGGGAATGCTTTTTGCTTTCTAATTAGAGCAGCTACTGTAAATGAAACATGGAAAACAATGAACTTAGAGAAACAATTGAGGAATGTGTCTCAAGCATTTTAGAATAGAGTGCTTGTGTTGGAGTCGGTGCTTCACAATGAAAAGCTTCAGTGTTTAGATCTATGCTTAATAATATGTAGTTCAGATTTGCTAGATGAAAAGATGATTTATGGCTCACAAATGGCACCGAGTAAAGTGGTTTGTTTTTTTTTTAACTGTTTTTTCACTGGGCCTTGACCTTCCCTTTTTATGGTATCAGCTCCTTAAGTTAGATCTAAAATTATGCAGATCTCTTGACTAGAGAGCTATGTATATTCCCACCCACTGAAGTTTGAGACTTATGAGAAATACCAAAAATGTTAGGTTTTTCTTATCAAGCAAGTCAGAGCTCACCATTATCAACACTGCATTTATGAAAATCATTAGCCTGCTGGGTGGCTGACTCGACTCCTACCCTCCTCATCAAGCCTGGTTTTTAAATAGGATTTCTCTTCTTCCTTCCGTATCAAGCAGTATATTACAGTTGATTTTTAGTTCAAATATGAATTTGTTTGCTGAGAGTTGTTATTCTAATCCCTGAACTGAATTTTGTCCTCTAAAATCTTTATCTGGGCCTGCCTTGTTCATTTTGCTTAGTTCAAATAAAACAGAAACATTTTTATGCGAAACAAAGAAGCCAGCCAGAGTAAAACAGAATGAGCCTTGCTCTCATGGGTTTAGATACTTCCTACTCAAGGGTCACTCTCCTCTGCAGACATACCTTTTGGGCCTTTGGTTGGTTATTTGACTGCAAAATGGTAGCTAAGTCTTTGTAGCTCTCAGCTAGGCCCAAAGTCCTCAGCTTTGGGCGTGAATTCCTTTCCTGCTTTTCTATGTGAAGGAAGAGAAGCACCATTTATCGAGTATAAAGAAATGGTCTTGGTGTTCAGAAGATCTGGATTCAAGTTCTGCTGGCTATATGACCCTGGGAAAGTCACTTAACTACTTCAGCACCCCACCCCACCCCCAACTCTCTTAAGACTGTGAGTTGCAGATCAGATGCTGACCTGAAATGGTTAGTTTCTTCAGTGGGAGGCCCCTATGTCCATCAAGTCTCAGGTCCGGACATACAAATAAAACAACCGCTAATAAAAACCAATCAAATGTGAAACTGTTAAATTGGTTTGATGCTTAGATGACTTGTCCTTTGCAAGTAAGAGTTGTTTCATTATTTTTACTTGTATCCTGAACACCTAGTATAGTGCATGGTAGACACTTGATTATTTATTATTATTAAGATTAGACCATAAGCTTTAATAACTTAAACCTGCACTAAGACTTCTGTGACACCCTGTATTAAGGATTTGTTTATTGATAGTACTCAGGAGATGTTTGCGTTTCTCCAGTCTTTTCCTCGTCGTTTTTCTTTCCTAGAATATAGCACACTGTATGCCTTAGTGTGAAGGTCTCATGATCTCCTCATCATGTCATCATGCATGCGATGTTCCCGGGGCAGTACTAGAGGGGAAGTCTGGAGATTTCTATTTAGGAGGCTGCTTTATCCTCTTCTTCGTGGAGCTGTTGGAATGAGCTTGAGCTAGGATGAATCAGTTGTCTCTCACAGGAGTTTCGTATATACTCCAGGAATTTTTACGTATTTCACAGGAATAGAAAATAAGATCCTCTGCAGCATGATGATTATATTCATTGTAAATTGGTTGTCAGTCAACTAGCATTTATTAACCAACTACTCTGTTCTCAGGCATCGTGCTAAGTGCTAGTGGTGAGTTCTGTCCCCCACTCTGTCCTTGGGGGACTTACGTAGTTAGCTTTGGTTAAATAGATTGCTTTTCTTTTCCACTAAAAATGCATAAAGTGTTGAGATCTTTTCTGTGATCTTATATCCCCCACCCAGTGTGACAACCCCAAGCTCCTTATATTTACTAATGATATAGAAAGGCATAGTCACTGAGCTTTGACATTACTAAATTGACTAATATCAGAGAAACCTCAGAGTCATTGAAATAAGTGACATCTTACGAAACACAGTGAAGTCCCACTATACCCCCTAACCTGGAAATTTGAACTAATAATGAGACTTGCACATTTTAGACACTTCATTTAAAATCTTCCAACCTGGATGTTTCCAGGGAAATTTCATGGGGAAAATTAAGTCAATTCTACACGCTCAGACTCCTTTGAACATGACTGAGCTTTTAAATAGGATGTTTATATTTTGATCTTCCTGCTTCAGTTTTTATCAGAGATTGTCAGCATCTTTAATCATGTCAAATTCCGTCTTTTTGTTTCCTACAGCATTTGGAAATGCCAAAACTGTAAGGAATGACAACTCCTCTAGATTTGTAAGTATTTGTATAGAGAGACGAGTTAACACCAATGTTTGCTTCATTCATGTTGAAAATGAATGAGATGTTTAATATTGTCTTGATGTGTGTATATGTGTGTATGTCTATCTTTAAAATATAAAAAGAGAACTCTATTGAAACACCAGTGATTAGGATGGGAAATGCTTTGATCCCTCTGTGATATCTTACCCTTTGATTCTTTTTAGAAAGATAGCAAACCACTCTGGTATCACAATCTCCTTGTTCTTGATGGCTGTTATAAACTTCAAGGGCAGTTTTAACATGATGGCATGTAATAACACCTTTACTTTCACCTGACTGAAACTCAGCCAAGAGTCAAGAAGTGAGCCAAAAAAAAAACCCACAAAAAAATCCCCCCAAAACCTCCTAACTAAAATAAAATAACTTATATTGATGCAGCAGTTTAAAATTTACAATGCTATTTTCTGTATGATAGGTAATACAAGTATAATTATTCCCACCTTACAGATGAGAAAACTGAGGGGTAAATTGGCTTGCCCTGAGGGTTATAGAACAAAGAAAAATGCCTGGCTATGTTTTACAAAGTCCAGACATTGGTGGTTATGTTTCAGGAATTAATTTGTATAAGGACCCAACAGGCTCTCATCCAAGCCTTCATCCATCATCATTCCCTTTCTTATACACAGTTCTGGTGGGGCAGTGGATAGAGCACCAGCCATGGAGTCAGAAGGACCCAAGTTCAAATGTGACTTCAGACACTTAATAGCTGTTTGATCCTGGGCGAGTTATTTTTGTTTGCTTCAAGTTTCTCATCTTTAAAATGAGCTGGAGAAGGAAAGGGCAAACCATTCTAATATCTTTGCCAAGGAGACCCCAAATGGGGTCACAAAGAGTTATACACGACCGAAACGACTCAGTAACGACTACACAGTTCTAACAAATTTTGCTTTCTAAGATAACTGCGAATTAAATGAAGGATGAAGCACTGTCACAGTGGCAATTGCAAGACAGAATAGGAGGCTGGACCACAGGAACTCTCGAGTTGCCAGTCATAGAATCAATAGATTTTAGAGCTAGAAGAGACCACAGAAACTCAGAATAGTCATCTGGAACCATTTGGTATGGAATCATATAGGTCTGCGTATCTCAGTAGACCCTGAAGGTATCTATCATATTTGAGCACAGGGCAACAAATGATACTTTGTAGTGAACCAGAATCATCCAGAAAAAGTTAGATTATGTTCGTTATCCTCTGTGAAAAAAACAAAAACTCAGGTACAGTGTCATACATTCCATCCAGCATGGTTATAGTTTCTGTGGTTATATGGGAAACTCAGGTCTCTAAAGCACTTGATGTTGAAGGGTTCCAGTAAGGCAAGGTTTTTACCAAAGTAATGTATCTCCTCCCTCTGCCTTGAAGCCCCTAACCTGCTGATATTAATATTGATAACAGACAACTAACAGATATGAGAAGAGAAGGGAAAAGATATATTTAATATTCCCAAGCTCTTCTTAATAAGTTATTTTCATGCTAGATGGATTCTCACTTGGTGGAGAGTTAAAGGAATCCAGGCTTATGGCTTTGGAGACCAGGGGTCTTGCATTTTCTCAGTGGCTTTTCCAGGGACCCTCCTCACCCTCTTTTTCCTCCTCCTCCTCAACTTCTTCCTTCACTCTTCCACCTTCCCCTTCTCTTCCTCCATCTCCCTCCTCCTCTTCTTCTTCTTCTTCTTCTTCTTCCTCTTCCTCTTCCTTCCTCTCACCTCCTCTTCTGCTTCTTCCACCTCCTCCTCTTTCTCTACTTCCTCTTTCCTGTTTCTCCCTCCTCCTCTGCTACCTCCTTCTCCTCCTCCTCCTCCTCCTCCTCTTCTTCCACCTCCCTCTTCTTTCTCTCCTCCTCCTCCCTCCTTATCTTATGAATGAGAAACTGAGACCTACAAAGATGAAATGTTGGCGCCAAGTTCAGACAGCATAAAGATGAAGGAGACTCTAAAACCTGGGTTGTACTATTGCCAAAATAGTTGTTCTTGTACCCAGATCTTGTCATGTCACACCTCTACTCAGAAAGGTGCATTGGTTTCCTTTTCCTCCTGAGTAGAATTCAGAATCCTTAACCTGGCATAGAACGCCTTCCAAAATGTGGTGCCACCCTACCTTTGAGTCTTCCTCATGTAATCTTTCCAGTCTTTTTTACATTTTGCTCCCTTCCATGTCCTCTAGGATCTAGCCCCAGTGGACTTCATGTTGTTTCTCACATACAGCTCTCCATCTTCCTTCTCTGCCTTTTCACTGGCTGTCCTCATGCCCGCTCAGTTACCCAACTCCTTCTCCTCCCCAAAGGAAGGCAAATTTTGATGGCCAGAAGCTCCTTCCTCCCCCCCCCCCCTTTCCCTTCTCTCCTCCTTCCCTCCCTCACTTCTCCCTCTCTCCCCTTCTTTTCTCACATACTAAACCTTTGGCCCATTTCATCCTGAGGCTCATAGATTGGACCACAATAGGTCCCTTCCCAAGCTCCACGTAATGGCTATATTTTGGGCCCTCTTGGCTCAGAATGAATGTCAATGGTAACTGTTTATCTTTGAACAGCAACCCTGAGGATCTTTCTTCTCCTCTCAGTTTGATTTTTTTTTCCTTTCTTTTTCTAATTAAAAGAACCATCCCTCAACTCACTTGTTAAAGAGGCCTATTCCCTGAATAGTGTCACCTCACTCTAAGTGAGAACCTGAAAAGACCTTAGCCTAAAAGGGCCAGGGTCTCCCATTGCATCCCTGGGTCATCTCCCGCTGTCCTGATGAATATCAGGCCACTGGACCCAGATGGCTCTGGAGGAGAGAGTGAGGCTGGTGACCTTGCACAGCCCTCCCTCACTCAAATCAAAGTCAACTGCAAGTCATGCCATCATCTCCCCGACGTCGTGGTCCTCTTCAAAAACAAAGGACAAACACAGCAACAACAACAAAACACAACCTAGTGCCTGTAGTGCTCTTCCTTCTCACCTCTACCTCCTGGCTTCCCTGGCTTCCATTAATGCTCAGCTTAAATTCTACCTTCTTCAGGAGGCCTCTCGGGCTCCCTCCCAGCTAGTGCATCCTGTGTCTACCGTGTGTGTACATAGTCATCTGGGCCTCTCTGCCTAGGCCCAGAAGGGAGAGAACCTCTCCTGAGGCCACACAGGTTATAAGGAGCAGAGCCAAGACTCAAAAACTATGTGCCTAGTTGTATGTGAACAGCTCTAATGCGACTCTAATGGAGCCCCAGTAGAGCGTTAGCTCCCTGAGGTGAGGGACCACGTGGTTTACTTTTATATTTACTCGTATGGCTTTGATCAGTGCCTTGCACATTGCAAGTACTTAATAAATGTTTGTTGACTGACTGGCTGGCTAATACTTCTCTCTGTGCATTTTAACTGTTAGCCAAATGGACCCACTCTTCCTCTTCTCTCCCCCCTAAACATACCCTTGTACTTTTCCTGTTCTAAGCCTTTGTTTACTCTGTCCCCTGTGCCTGGAATGCCTTGCCTTTTCATCTTTTCCTGGTAAATTGAGCTTTAAAGAAGGGGATAGAAAAGAAAGTGCTGCTTCTTCTATAAATCTTCCTTCTGATATTTCCTACTGAGAGCAGTCTTTTCCTCCTTAGACTTTATATAGTATTTCTTTTTGTATTCTCTGGTACACCTCTTATATATTGTCATATATTTTCATTATCTGTGTATTTGCCTTATTCTCCTATCATATTTTAAGCTCTATGAGGGTATGTCTTCACCAAATAATTGTATTTACCCCTAATTCTAGCAAAATTCTCCACACACAGGTACTTAACATGGTTGTATTTATTTGAAATGAGGTAGTCATGGTTTGCTGGAAACAGCTAGAAGTACCATTTTCCGGATTTACAGGAGAACTCATTAGGAAGTAGGTAGGGCATCGAATTACTTGAGAATCCATAGTTCCAAGAAGAACTTACTCCTCTGTGCCACATAAAATAGAGGAGGGTGAATAGAAGGTAGATATAATTTGGGTAAAGGTATCTGTGGCTGGGGTGGGGAAGGGGGTGGACGAGGAGAAGACTTTTATAGAAGAGCATACTTAGAAATACATGATTGTACTTACTGTATGCTTGGAAAGTTCTTTCACAAGAAGTGAGGATTCCTCACTTGAAAGGAAATGAACTAATTATGCCTTAATTTGTTCAATAGCTATTCTTACTCCATTGGCCAACCCTTATGGTCACAGAAAGAGCCTAGACAAGAGATTTCATCATCAGTTTTATTTTTTTTCCTCCCGTATTTTTTAGATTTGACTTACTTTGGTTGAAGTTGTGTAAAACTTTAGCATATTTGATACAGAAGCAGGATATTAATCTCTCTCGTAACTCTCTTCTGCTTGTATGACCTTGGGGGAAATAATTTAATCTCTGTAGATCTTAGTTTTCTCATCTGTTAAATAAGGAAAATTGACTAGGATCTCTAAGCTCTCTGCCAGTTTTGAGTCCTTTGAAATACTTTAACTGATGATCTAGGACAGAGGTGTCAAACTAGCTGCAATACTTTAAGACAAATTAAAATGTCATTGGGAAATTGAGAAAAAGCATAATCTGACATAGATGATATTAATTTGTGGATTTCTAAATCAATAAGCTTCAGAAAAGATCCCTTTCTATTTGAGTTAGACATCACTGAGAAGGGCTTACCCAGCATTCATTTAAAAGCCATCCTAGTAAAATATTCAAGCTCTGGCAGTAGAATAGAGACAGCTTGTGACACCAGTTCAGTAGGATATTTTTAATTTCATTAGCTGTCAGAAGGCTGTGTTATACCATCATTGTTATATGTGAAATTTTTCTAATACCTAAATGTGTGTGTATGTATGTTGTTGCTGTTTAGTTGTCTTCAACTCTTCATGACCCCATTTGAAGTTTTCTTGGCAAAGATACTGGAGTGGTTTGCATCTCCTTCTCTAGCTCATGTTACAGATGAGGAAACTGAGGCAAACAGGGTTAAATGATTTGCCCAGGGTCACACAGCTAGTAAGTGTCTGAGGCCAGATTTGAATTTAGGAGGATGAGTCTTCCTGACTCCAGGCCCAGCACTCTACCCACTGTATCACCTTACTGCATACATACATACATACATACATACATACATATTTATATATACGTGTACATATTTTTGTATGTAAGTATACATTTGAATGGTGTTCTGTTAATTTACTAAAGAGGATTACTCAGCTTGATTAAGCATAAAGTACCTTGCAGATTTCAGGTTCCCAGGATCATTAGTTTAGAGCTGGAAGGTGTATTAAAGTGCATCATTTAACTCTGTCATCTTACAGAGGAGGAATGCTTGGCCCAGGAAGGTAGAGTGCCTTCCTCATCTACGGTCATACTGGTAATAAGGAGCAGAGCTGAGACTTGAACTCAGGTCATCTGAGTCCAAATCCACCGATCTTTCCAGTATGCCTACACTGCCAAGTAACTGTTAAGAATCTCCTCTGTGCAAAGTGCTGGATGAAGTTCAAAGAAGAAAAAGGAGAAATGAGTGACCCCTGCTTTCCAAGGAGTTTGTAATGAAGTAATGAAACATACACAAATCACCATAATCCAAGTTAGAATTGTTGCGGGAACTGTTTTCTCCCATCTCTACTAGTTTATGTTGTGCTTGACTTTCTTCCATATAACAAGGCGTTTCCAAAATTGTAGAAATTGTCAGGTAGAATGGGGCAACAGCTTTTGGTTTGTGCAAGGTGTAGACTGAGAGCAGCCAGTCCATGACCTGGATTCAGATGAATGGACCAGGTGAGCAAAGGTGCAGACCACAACAGGAAGTAGACTTGCCTGCTTACTGGGTGAGATATTTATTGTTTAGACCCCAGTTCCAGGAGTCGTAGGGGTTTTTCTTGCCAAAAGGCTGTTACTGGCTTTTACCGGCTCCCTTTATTTGTACTTCACTGAATTGATGATCACGCTGTTTCGAGTATTTCCTTCATCATCGCAGGTCATAGCCTGCCCATACCTCATCCTATGTAATTCATGTCCATTTTCCTTTCTAGATCGTCTTTAGGCTTTCATGGACCTAGGTTAAGAACCTTTGCTCTAGAGGGTCGTGTGTGTGTTTCCCCTCATTTTGTGTGATGGTATAGCACCCAGGCTGTATGTCTCTCAATCCCTGACTCTTGCCAAAATGACTGTCTCATGTCCTTTCTAATAATGCCTTTCCTGGATGATGATAAGATATCCTTATCTTATCAGAGTCCTCTAACTGCATCTCAGAAGAATAAGATATTCCTACATATAGATTGTTATTGGAAAACATGCTGAAGCCTACTTCAGTCCACCATGGATCTCCCTTTGTGCTTTGCTTACCTGCAGTTCTTAAGGGGAAAATGTGGTCTAGGGTTTACAGCCATGTAATATCATCATCATCCTTCTCATACGTCCTGGAGCACCTCACATCTGTTCAGATCAACCACAGAAGAGAGAGTAGAATAAAAACAGCTTTTATTTTTTTCTACTTAGAGATCAGGTAGAAATTCAATTTTTGCCCTTATGATTCTGTATCTCCTTTCCTCCTTTCTCTTCCCTTTTTGATTGCCCCCTGTCTCCCACCTTTTCCTCCAACTGATGCCTCTTTCGCTTAGGCCTAAATGACTGTTTTTCATTTTAATAGGTCATTACTTCTTAATCCCATATGTTATATAGAGTTATGAGACCCTAAAGTTTATAGGAACCTCCAGGACAGACTGGTCTAAACAGAGTTCTACCCATGTTTGTGACAATAAATTTTGAAATCCAGTTACTTTTACTGGGTGTTTAATGAGTGTAAGTTCATATCGACTTATTAATTGAACAGGTACAATGTGAATGTATGAGGCAGCTAGGTGGTGCAGTGGATAGATCACTGGTATGAGTTCAAATCCAGCCTCAATCACGAGCTGTGTGACCCTGGGCAAGTCACTTAACCCCTACATGCCTCAGTTCCTCATCTGTAAAATGGGGGCACACTGGAGAAGGAAATGGCAAACTGCTTTAGTATCTTTGCTGAGAAAACCCCATATACAAGTCCATAGGGTCACGTGTCAAATGTGACTGAGGGACTGAACAACAACTATGTGGAAGGCAATGTGCTACAAATACAAAAATCACAACCTCTACTCTTTAAGTAGTTACAATGACAGCTGTGCTTTTGAAGAGGCATCTTTGAAGACCGTGAGCAAATTTTCTCTCTACCTGTTCACCCTGTCCCCAATTATTTTGAAAATTAAAAATTAACAATGTAAGCTTCTTGAAGGCAGGAATGTGTTTTCTTGGGGGGTGGGGTGGGAAGTGGGGGGGTGTTATTCCTAGCATTTAATAGGTCTTATCACATAGTAAGTATTAAATTAACTGTTGTTAAATTGAAATTAGGATAGAAGTAGCTAAAAAATATTTGACTGTAACTAAAGTGGGAAGTAAAATGTAACCAGACTGTCATCATCTCGACATATCCTACTTCAAAGGAGAAACTGCCAAAAGGATTACTTGTTACTTTTAATTTTGTAGATCTGTCCTTAAAAACAAAAAAGAGTGTGAGATTGGTGTGTGTGTGTGTGTGTGTGTGTGTGTGTGTGTGTGTGTGTGTGTGTGTGTGTGTCTTATCTACAAAGTGTGCTATGCTATGACATTGCACCATGGATCGTATTATAATCACCATCAAAACAGAGGAAAAATTCTCCATCAACCAGTGATTGACAGTTGTTCATACCCTGTACCCATTGGTTTTGCTATAGGATAGATAGGTGAGTAAGTAAAAGCCTGGAGATTGTTTCAAGGGTTTGCAAAATATTTTACTTGTAAGATGCTAGTATGGAGAGGAAAAACTCTCTTTCTGTGTTTATCATTTTTTCCTTCAGCATATAAATAAAGACTATTATTTATTTTCAACAGTTATTATTATTAAACCAAATCCCTATCGCCCAATTTACTTAGGAGTTTGAAACAATACTTTGACTTGGAAGTCAAATGAGAGAACAGTTTTTCTGTTAATAAAATGATTTATTTAGTTTTGAGCCACTGCTGTACTTTACCAGAAGCATGTTATAGGAGATACTAAAATAGCATATATATCTTATATTGAGACTAGACTGTTATTACTTGACCCTTCACTCTTTCCTTATTACATTTAAATTAACACATAAATGTGGTCAAGGGCTTTAGCAAAGGTCATTGTCTTAGAAGAAATACAACTTGGAGATAAAAATTTAAATTTACATGTAAGCTAAATATACATAAAATGTCTTTTTACAGGGCAAGTATATGGATATTGAATTTGACTTCAAAGGAGATCCACTGGGAGGAGTGATAAGTAACTGTGAGTATTCTTGGCTTCATTTACAAAATTTCTAAGTAGTTTTATAAAAAATACAATAGTAATAAACGGTTAAAAAAATAGTAAAAGTTTAGCTTGGAGCTTTGATTTCAAAATACAAATGTATGCTATAAGTCATATGTTATAAGAACAGTGGCATTTTCCCTTTTGTGCACAGAATTTGGAGATTTGAATTTCAGATTATTTTGTCTTTTGTTCCCATACATCATAAAATACAGAATGTAGACATTTGAATTCTTCATATAAATATATACAATAAAATAATAAATATAAATAATATAAATATAATAACATGGAGAAGGAAATATAGGCATATAATGTAATAATATAAATATAATAAATAAATATAAATAATAGGCTGTTAAACTACTAAGGTAAGATGAATTCTAAAACCACTTACTGTTTTTCTTCGACTGTTTTCTATAAATCCCTTTTAAAAATGTGTCAGGTGCCTACTTTATGCAAGGCATACTCTAGAAATAAAACGGCAAAGCAGATTCGAAATGGTGTCCTTTCTTATCCTTTGTCTTCCTCCTCCCCTCTTTAAGGAAATCTAATGTATAAAAGTATGAGTTTAAAAGAAAACATAAAATTTGTTCTATAGAAAGGTTTATAGTTAGAGGATTTTAAATGGCAAGCTACTTTAATGTATTTAGAATATTATCAGATTTACACAAGTTTTAATTACCAGACTATTTAGCAAAATATCTGTTGTATAAAATGGAAAACAGATTTGAACTGGAAGATTTACTTTGAGAGACCTTTTGACACCATTATGTCTAGGTGAATTAAATTTCATAATGTGTTGGATGGAGTCTCAAATTCACTCTCTTTGTTTCTGCTTCTCTGCTCACTGCTGATCTGACAGTTGTCTCTCCATGTAACTCTTCATCTACCTGTGTAGACTTATACTGTATCATTACTTTAGAATCAGCCATTTGTTAAAGAGATGACTGGGGAGATACATTACTATTATAAATGGTTAGTAGCATAATGGACTTACCATGAATCATTTTGTACACCAAATCTGGGAAAACAACAAGAGTGCTCATGCAGACAGTTCATGATGTAGCAAAAAGGATATAATTGTTACACTTGACAAACTCTTTAGGCTGGCTCTATTCCAAGTCCATGACATCTTATGATTAATTTTTGTTGTTGTTCAGTGGTTTCAGTTATGTCTGACTCTTGGAGATCCCATTTGGGGTTTTCTTGGCAAAGATACTGGAGTGGTTTGCTGTTTCCTTCTTCAGCTCATTTACAAATGGGGAAACTGAGGCAAAGGGGGTGAAGCGACTTGCCCAGGGTCACACAGCTAGGAAGTGCCTGAGGCCAGATTTGATCTTGGGAAGACGAGTCTTCCTGACTCAAGGCCCAGCACTCTATACACAGTATCACCTAGCTGCCTCTTCCGGTGATTCATAGTTCAGTATAAAAACTCATGTGTGTATGTGTGTATGTCATATATACATATGTGTACGTATATATACATACATATGCATGTTATATATACATGCACACTCATACAAACATGAATGTTCTGAATCAGCATTTATCAGACATTTGTGCTGTCCAACGCAATTAATTCTCTGCATTGATAGAGTTTCTTCACTGGGAAGCCTTCTGCCTGATGATGTCACAAATCCAGCCCTCTCACCACCAAAAATGTTCAAGGCACTGGGCTTACAGAGACAGAGCTAAAAGGACGGCATAGCTCCTGTTTAGAAATGGCTTAAAATGTAGTAGGCACACGTACAGATGACCACAGGGCAAGTCAGAATATGATTAAGTGCATTTGAAGAGTAGGTGATGTGAGAGATAGGAGGAAGGAGGGATGGCTTTTATTCTGGGTAGCCGTAGCAGGGAAAGGCTCAGGGAGGTGGGAGCTCCTGAGCTTGGGCCTTGACTCTGAAGAGAAGTCATTACTAGGTTGCAGTGGTTTGTGAATATTATTCTAAGAAGGGTTACTTTTTTCAAAACCTGGTTCCAAAATGTGTTTATGAGTTTCCAGCCTTTCCCTTTATGTATAAAGATAACTGAATAATTTTAGTTGATAATAATATTGGTGTCGTGGTTGTTTCAGTCACGTCCTCTGACTCTTTGTTGCCTCATTTGGAGTTTTCTTGGCAAAGATCCTTTGCCTTTTCCTTCTCTAGCTCATTATACAGATGAGGAAACTGGTCAAATAGAGAGAGTGACTTGTTCAGGGCCACACAGCTAGTAAGTATCTGAGGCTGGATTTGAACTCAGGTCTTCCTGAATCCAGGTCGAATGCTCTATCCGCTGCACCACCTAATTGCCCTTGGATAAAAGTATTACGTTATGTTTTTATGGAAAAATAAGCACAGTAAACACAGTAATGATATGTTGCAGGAATATGAGTATCACCATATTTCAAAATTGAGCCCCTTCCTAGCTGTGTGACCCTGGGCAAAGTCACTTAACCCCTGTCTGCCTCAGTTTCCTCAACTGTAAAATGGAGATAATAATAGCACCTACTTCCCAGAATTATTGTGAGGATCAAATGAGATAATATTTATAAATGTTCCAAGATACAATATAAAGTGTTTAGTTTGTAATGTAGTACTCCACTTGATCTTTCCATCTTTACTGGACATTACTGTCCTACTCTTCCCTCTTCATGCCAGCTAAATTGACCTTCCCTTTAGTCTACTGATTTTGTCCTCCATCTCTAGACTCTTCTTTATCCTGGACTCAAAAGTCCTCTCTTCCTTTTGGATGGAATTCATGTAGTATCTCCTTCCTGAAGCCTTTCCCAATTCACCACAACTGCTAGCTCTCCCAAATGACCTCGTATTTAGCTCCACATATATTTGTATTTATTTACTTTACTTTTTTTGTTGTACATGTCTTTATATCTAATTGTTGTCTCCTGTCAGAATATAAGCTGAAGGGGGAAGAGAACTGGTTTTATCCCTTGTACTTGGATCTGCAGGGCCTAGCACAGTGCCTGGAATACAGTAGGCATTTAATAAATATGGATTGATTAATCAGCAGGTTAATTAGCCTTTGTTTTCTCATTTTTCTTGAAGAAGCATTTGGAGAAGAAGAAGCAAGTCATTAGAGTTTATCTGTCTTCAGGGAATGGATTTCATGTTTGTATTTCCTAGAATTTGTT
Organism: Phalanger gymnotis; assembly: GCA_028646595.1. Taxonomy (NCBI): domain Eukaryota; kingdom Metazoa; phylum Chordata; class Mammalia; order Diprotodontia; family Phalangeridae; genus Phalanger; species Phalanger gymnotis. The sequence continues at coordinate 612,576,364 of CM053622.1, read as the reverse complement.
TTCATAATGAAATTATTTTGATATTTGTAGTAATGGGAAACACCCAATCATTTCTAACTATCGTTTCCCTTTTCTTGGGAAGCACAGGAATGAATTAGTGGTTAAAGCAGGAAATGTCTTCCTATAGGCATCACTATCTTTTATAGGATGCTCATGAAGGCAGCAGTCAGCCCTGTTTCTATAAGCAGATGCGCAGGCTATCTAAGGGAATATAAAACAATGGAGAAATGTGCATCCTTCCTCCAAAATGTGTGGAACATCCCTGAAATACAAGCATACAAATAGAAGTACTGGGTTGAACCCCTCCACCTCCCCTCCCCCACATACTCCTTATATCCTGAAAGGAAGATAAGATCCCTGGGGCTGACTGTAATGCTTTCACGCAGGGAATGCAAAGGATTCTTCTAAGCCTTACTTAATCCTCTTTCTGGCCAGTTGGGTCCTATTTAGGAGTGTTGGGGAAAGTCAAATCTCCAATTATCTTTTCTTCTGTTAAAACAGCCTCAGTGGGCGATCTCATCCAGTTATCTTTGGGCAGATGATCCCCAAGCCCCATATGGCCCCAGAGCTTCAGTTCTTTCTGAAAGCCTGTTCGATAGCTCTAGACCTCGCTCCACTTCCTTTCTCAAACTGAAATCTAAAACCAAACACATAATTTTCTTCCCAGAACCTATTCCAGCTCCCAGCTTCCTATTTTCTGTAATTGTCACCACCATTCTCGACTCTACTGTGCTTATTATGGGGGGGGTGGGGAACGGCAGGGCTATGCTGGTAAATGTTTAACAACTGTCTCTCACATTTTTCTCCAAAAACCCAAAGTGTGCCCATAACACACTTTTAAAGTTTAATCCACATTATTAACACTTTAAAAAGTCTAGACCAGACTATCAGTGGCCCCAGCAGGGTACAAAAGTTTAGATAAAATTCATCTCCTGTCCTCTGGGAGATTGTATATATCGTCTGGGGGGTGGGGGAGGGGGAGGCAGATAAGCAACTTAGAAAACAAAGTACTTTGTGGGGGTCTGAGGAGGAAGGTTTTTATTGAATCTTTATAGATTCCTCTGGCTTTTAAAGTCCTGGCTCCACTCTACCCTCTTCAGAGCCTTATTGTACAATTCTTTCCTTCACACACTCTGCAATTCAATTGCAAACTGGCCTTCTAATGCTGCTCGGCACAGGAGTCCCTCCATTTCTTATCTCTGTGTCTTTGCCCAGGCTGTCCTCTCACCTCATCCTACTCCCATATCTGGGCTGAATGCACACCCTCCTCATCTCTGCTTCTTAATATCAGCTATTTTTCCATCAGAACTTGCCTTAAGTGCTACTTTCTACATGAGACTTCTCCTGATTTGCCTTCTCCTCAAGCTCCCCTGGTGCCCCCATCCCCACCAGCTGCTAGTTCCTCCCTTCCTTCCTTTAATTACTCTGTATATACTTATAAATATACAGGTTGTCTCCCTTGATAGAATATAAGCTTCTGCCTGGCACAAGGTGGCCCTTAATAAATGCTTGTCAATTGATTTATCAACCGACGACATCAGGCGACACTTCCTGGAGGTGGGAGCCTTTTTCTTGGGCTTTAATTAAAGGTTGAGTTTGTGAGCCAAAAGGTTGGGCGAATGCGCCTATTCTGAACAAAGGGCCTAGCAGTAAGAGTGCTGTGTCAGTTTTGACTTCTCATCCTCCTTTAGTTTCCAGGTCCCTTATACTTCTTGACTTTGTTGTTCGATTGTGTCAGACTTTTTGCAATACTGTGGACCACACTGCCCATGGGGTTTTCTTGGCAGATACTGGAGGGGTTTGCCATTTCCTTCTCCAGTGGATTAAGGTAAATGGAGATTAAGTGACTTGCCCAAGGTCACACAGCTAGGAAGTATCTGAAACTAGATTTTAACTCAGGTCTTCCTGACTCCAGGCCCAGTTCTCTATTCACTGAGCCACCTAGCTGCCTCTGCTTCTTGAGTAGGACTATCATGATGGCTTTTTTATGAAAAGGTGTCCCTTCCTCTAGGCTCTCCTTGTCCAACTCTATTATTCGTGGTGTTACTGGCGGTTTTCCTATTGCACTATTCTGACCCTCTCCACTGCTTAAAGCATTCCATAATAATAGACCATTTCTTTGCTCCACCCACTATTGCCTACCACAGAAAGTTGGCATTCAAGGCCCTCTACTTTAGTACAATGCTTTGCACTTAATAGATGCACAATCAATGTTTATTGAGTTTAATTAGGCATAAGATAACTGGAAACATTGTTTCTTAGGATAATAAAAGTATATACTATAAAACTTGAATTCTGAATTACAGGCAAGTTTTGGATGTGGAAGTTAAGATCCCTTTCAGAATCATTTCTTTAAGTAGCATGATAAAGAGGGAACAGTAATGGGTCTATAATTAAAAGGCTTGAATCCAGATCTCACCTCTGTTATTTAGGTGGTGCAGTGGATACAGTGCTGGGCCTAGAGTCAGGAAGACTCCAGAGACTCCAGTTCAAATCTGACCTCAGATACATCCTTGCTGTATGACCCTGGGCAAGTCACTTACCCTTTGCTTTAGTTTCCTCATCTGTAAAATGGGGATGAAAATAATAGCATTTACTTTCCAGTGTTGTTTTGATAATTAAATGAGATAATAATTCTAAGTACTTATTGCAGTGCCTGGCACATAAAACTATATAAATGTTGGCTATTAGTATTATCATTACTCTCTGAGTAACTTTGGCCACCCTACTGACCCTCTCTTCTTCTTTGTAGATCTATGTAATCCAGTGACCGCTTAGATCTGTATGAGGGAAGTTAAAATATTCAGGTTTTTTAAAACATTTAAAAATATTTCATGGCTGTTAAAAGTTGATACAGCTACTTACTTTGAAAATTAAAACAAGCCTGGAATTCTTGAGCTTTCATTTTATTTTTAATTAGTTTGAATCTAATTATGAATTTTTTGATAAAAAAGTAACCAATTCTTGTTAGCTCCAGCAGGCTTTTTCTAGCTATATCCAGGCAAACTTATCAAGATTGCATTTGTAAGTAAATTGTAGGTTTTGACCTTGAGGCTGAAAGGGAGAGGAGGAAGGGCACTTGTCTCTAGAAGTTCAAATACACATTCTCCTTTCCTTAACCAAAATATTTCTCTAACCCCTGCCATCCCTTCAGACATAGACAGCCAAGTCAGTTCAGTCATTTAACTAATATGTACTGTATGTTTGAGGTTTAATTTGCTTTCACATTTTGCTCCTTTCTGACATAAAACTAACATTTTCTGGTTGTCATTGGTTCTTAAAGTAATAGAAAATAACTGATGTTTTTTAGACATTTTACATATACATATATATATTATATATATATATTATATATATATATTATATATATATATTATATATATATATATATATGGAGAGAGAGAGAGAGAGAGAGAGAGATAGTGCGCGCTTGCAGTCATCACTGTCCATTATTTGGCTCCTGTGGTTGATAATAAGTTTAGAATAGTGAGAAGGGCAAGGTCTTGGGCCCTGGAGTGTTATCACATAACAAGAATAAACTCCATGGAGCCCCTGCTAAGAAAAGCACTGACAGGTGAATACTTGGATGTACTCAGCCAGTTTAACCCTTATATTCCATACCTCAGTTCAGTTGTCTCAGTCTTTTGACTTTCTAATGTCACACACATGCATAGTCAGGGTGCTCTCGCTATATTTATAGCTCATTTTTTTCAAGGACCTTGTCATCGGGGACTTTTAACAATCAGGTGTTGCTCTTAAGCTCTTCTTATAACTGTTAATAAATAAATGTTCTTTATTGTTTCCTGTGATATCCAAGTGACTCAGTGGATAGAGTGCCCAGCCCGAGGTTGGGAAGACTCATCTTGCTGTGTTCAAATCCAGCCCCAGACACTTAGTAGTTGTGTGACCCTGGGCAAGTCATTTAACCCTGCTTGCCTCAGTTTCCTCTGCTAAGAAAACCCCAAATGGGATCACAGAGAGTCAGACACAACCAAAAAGAATTGAACAAAATAGATAAAAGATTGAAGTTATCAAATGATCAGCGACATGGCATAGTACGTGGATAGACAGCCTGCCTTGGAGTCAGGAAGGCCTGGGTTTAGGTCCTGACTCTGACACTTAACCTCTCAGTTCCCCCTGGCAATGTTCTAGGACTATAAATTACAGAGAAGTCGCTGTTCTGCATTTATAGTGGGAACTTTCAACCCTACTGAAATTACAGGTCCCATATAAAAAAAGTAAATTATTTTCTCAGTTATGTTTTACATCCGGTTACATTAATTAATGGATTTTTTTTTTTTAGTCACTAGGGAAAAACACAATGGTTGCTATTTCTGAGTAGTTTAAAAAAAAAAAAGATGTGCTGTTCATTTAGAGATGAATCACCATACGCTTTCTATTGGCTTACCTTTCTTGCAGTGTTTTAACAGGTTTAACTCAAAGAGAGTGGCATCAGGAGGCAGGCCATTCTTATTTCTTGAGGCAGTGATAATACAATGCAAGAATTTTTTTTCAGATATAGGGTGATATTTATTTCTTATAAGTTCATTGATAAAAGAAATGAGACAGACTAATAGTATAAAATGAGATAGAGTAATAGTATTGCATAATTGTATTTTCTGCTTAAATGAAGAAGGCTATAACTGTGTAATGGATCACGATAATGTGTCATACTCTGGATTAGCTAAAATAAAGTGGAACAGCTTTGTTTTGTGTCAGTAAATAAGCAATAAAGGTGGTGTTTTATTTAAGGGTATATCTTGAATGCCAACTTGTGACCATGAGTGTGTGTGTGTGTGTGTGTGTGTGTGTGCGCGCGCGTGCGCGCACCTCACCCCACATTCAAAAATATCAAAAGACATTATTTGGTAGGTAAATTCTGAGCCTTCCAAAGAGTACTCGCTATATGCCAGTTTAAAATATTGAGAGATTTGTATCTTTGTTGTTGGGCATTTGTTTGGAGAAGGAAAATGTGTTAAGGGAAAACCACTAAAGGACCCCTTTAATATTCAAGATTCCTTATGTGTCCTCAGAAAATACAATTCTACTTACTGATCCTACCCTATCCCTTCTCCCAGCATGAAGTTTGACTGGGAAGATCTTGGGATGAGAATGAGAATGACTGGAGAAAAAATGTGAAGACTATGAACTCCTCTTTCTCTTTTCCTCAGGAGACTTAAGTGTAATAAAAATGTGTGCGTCTGTCTGTCTGTCTGTCTGTCTGTCTCCCCATCACTGTGCTAGGCATTGAACTAAATAATGGGGATAGATCCAGAGATGAAGTGAAACAGTTCATTGCTCTTTCCCTGTGCTTCCCTTCCCTTCTCCTCCATTTCTTTCTCTCTTCTTTCTCCATCCCCCTCCCTCCCCTCTCCCCCTCTCTCCCTCTTTCCCCCTTTCCCCTTTCACTTCTTGTGTGTTAGTGACTAACACTCTCTCTAGTGTGTTAATGAAGTATGCCATTTTTATGCTTCTCTCCTTTATGTTCATTTTGTCCTGTGTCCCCTAAACTCTTTAGTTCCTGGAGGTCAGAAGGTGTGGCTCGTTTCTTTTGTTAGCACCTTGGGTGCCAAGCAGTGGGCAGTCATGGACTCTGTCGACTTACAAGGGACAAGTTACAAAGTTGTTCCCCAAAGGCTTAAAAAATAAGAAATTATTTTATTAGCTTCATTCATTGTCTACACAGTTGAGTTTTGCGAGTCAGTTAAATGAAGAAATAAATAACAGTAAGTCAATGTGTACAGAATCAAGTCTGGCATTGGCTTTGTTTACATCGGTCTGTGCCTTGTGTACCGTCCTGCCCCTCCTGGCTCTGCTTAGGAGGTGAGGGGGAAAGTGGGAACTTCCAGTTACAGTGCCAGAGGTCAGCTCTGTCAAGGGGAGTGAATTCCCATGAGGCACTTGGGAAGCAGCAAGAACCTCAGGGGCTGGAAGCTGGTAAAGCAAGTAGGTTTATTCAGCACATACATACTCACATACTCAAATTACCTGGGCAGGGGAAGAGATGCTATCATGACGGGTCAAACTCCAGTGAAAAATGGCACCAGAGACTTTTCCAGGGGTGCAGGAGAGTCGGGGTGGGACTTTTCATAGGTGCTAACACAGAGCAGTTCCCTCTTTTCTTGTTCACCCTTAGTTAAGGGAGTTAGATGTGACCAGGGCCTGATACCAAAGTAACCTTACTGAGACATCAGTGAAGAGGGTATCTATTAGCTGTCATTGATTGGTAGTGGGGTATGAAGGTTGAATCCTGCTATGCTAATTAGGCAACTCTGAAGTGGTAGAGATCCCTGATGGTGAGGGAGCTCAGGGTGCCCCAGAGTAGATTGGACCAAAGGTCACTATACATATAGTGCAGGGTTGTCCAAAATGGGGCCTCATGTGGCCCGCAGTGCAATTTATGTGGCCCGCCTATAAGTAAGAAACTTATATAAATGCTTTCATAAACGAGGCTGAGCTACACAGAACTCTCACTAAAATGGCAAATCAAAATATATTGTCTATTGTTTCGATAAAAACCTAAGGTTGGACAGCCCTCATATAGAGAATGCTTACCAAATATTTATTGAATTAAATTTACAACATCTCAGAGTTCAAAGGTACCTTAGCGATCGTCTAGAACAGCAGTGTCAAACTGAAGTCGAAAGAGCGGGCACACAAATCCAATCCCTATGGGCTTTGTTGTATTTTTATTTATTTTGTTAAATATTTCCCAATTACATTTTAATCTGATTAAATTGTATTTTTGACACCTGTGACCTAGACCAATTTGAGAAAGAAACTCCATTTATTAGGAGTCATCAGGAAGCCTTTTGGTATACTAGGTAGGTGTCATGGCCATGCGCCATGTAGGACCAATATGATTTTTGATAAGTCACTTAACTTCCCTGAGACTCAATTTCCTCATCAATAAATTGAAAGGTTTGGATTAGATGTAGATGCCTTCTGAAGTCCCTTCTGCTTCCTGATGTATGATCCTATGCCCCTCCCAACTCACGTTGAAGATGGTCAGTGGTAGAAAGCTCACCACTTCTCAAGGCTACCCAGTTCACTTCTGAACAACTTTATTAAAATAAAGTTTAAATTAAAAATTTATGAGACTATCACACTTGGAACTTGTAACAATGTTTCAACTATTGGAAAGAAACCTAAGAAACCTAAGTAACTTATTGTAACATAATGGTTTATTATTACTCATGAGATGGAAAAAGGTATAGTGAAAGGGCTCCATCCCCCTGGGAAGATCTTCTATGGCCAATTCATGAGAAGATATGAACAAGAATAGCATAGGCTCAGGAACAAGGGTTTGCAATCTACAGTGCATGGTTTGTCCACCTCAATGAGTCCATACATCCAATTTAGGCAGAAAAGATTTTCAGGCTCATAACTTTAGTCAATACAAAATTTTAGACATTTGGAAAGCAAGAGTTGGTTAAAAACCTTAAGAAACTCACTATCTAGTTCAGCTCACTTTGAACTAAAAGTAATAAATCATTAAATACACAGGGGATTCCTTTATGACTAATTTATATATGTATAATTGAGCACATCTGCCTACAGGACTATTTTTAAAATGATTTCTGCTTTTTTCTTGTAGTTACATTTTTGCTGTTAGTCTCCTCCCCAAATCTATATCAAGTATGTGATAAACTGTTAGAAATTAAAAATTAATTAGCTTATACAGACACTGCACCAACTTTTCTGCATATTTATTGAAACCCCACATTAATTTTTCGTGAGCACAAAATGTAATATCTTTGAAATTTTGTCACTAAGCATACCCAGCTGTCTGGAGGTTAAATTGGATACCTTTGTCATGGTGACTTAGTTAAGACTTTTGGTTGATTTATGAAAATTCTGGGAGAAGGGAGAGGGGGAAATGGTTCTTTTGTTAGTTTATGCCAGATGTTTTAGCTCACTTTTGTCAGTTTGATTTTAAGCTGCAAATACATGACTAAAGTGCAAAAGCTGGACTACACACAGAGTTGGCAAGGCTAAACCTTTGTTACAACCAAGACCTGTTTTCTCTGAACAAATGCATATTTTGTGCAGCATCTCGTTATCTTGTAAATGTAAGAAGACATTGCAGGCAGTTTTCTGCCTTTGAATTTCAGATTATTTGTCAGACACCCTTATTTTCAATTCTGAAGATACTACTTCTGCAGAGGATACAGAGAATTAATTTTAAATGGAGCCAGAAAACTACTTTTGGATTGACCAAAACATCCTGGCTGTTGCAGTTCATGTGGAAGTTACCTTTTTATAATATAACATAGAAAATTGTTAACACACTCACTGAGTGTTCAAAAAGTGTTCATCTATTTTAATTACACAGAAGGACAGGAAGAAAACGGAGAGAGAATAGAGTTACTTGGCATCAGAAATCATATGATTAAAATGCTAGAGAAAGAAGGGATTGTTGAAGATCCTCTCATCCAGTCCCCTTCACTTTCAGACAAGGAAACTGAGGCGTATAGAATTGGATGCATTTTATCCTTTCAGGTTTGAAGGGTAAAAAGAACTAACATACCCAGGCTAATTTTCATGCCTTAGGGTCCCAATAACAAGCTTACCCATTAAACCCTACCTATCTCTGTTGCCAAGAAGAGATGTAACGCAGAAAATGTTTACCATGGGACCTGAGCAGTAGTTTGGCAGGCCTCAAGCCACAGGGTTTCTTGTGGTCAATAACCGTGTCCCGTTAGGCCTGTTAACCTTTTAAAAAACATCCTCCTTCCACAAAGTCTGAAAGAGAAGCCTGTTTCTGTCCCTGTTCTGCATGTATAATATGCAAAAGAGAAGCATTGTAGCAAAGTGGAAAGAAAATGGTGGATTCAGTGGTGACACAAAGTGCAACCCCTCTTCTGTCATTCATTCCCGGTGACCATAAAGGAGTTTTTCTGAACCTCAGTTTTATCATTTGATAAAAGGGAATAATAACACCTGCAGAACTAACCTCAGAAGGTAGTTGTTGTAAGGATCATTTGAGAGAATGTATACGATGCATTTTTAAAACAATATGATGATAGCACTGTTGTTCAGCCATTTTTCAGTCCTATCTGATTCCTTGTGACGCCATGTAGGGTTTTGTCGGCAAGGATGCTGGAGTATTTTGCTGTTTCCTTCTC
>CM053622.1:612410400-612566736 GCA_028646595.1 Phalanger gymnotis | reverse complement strand
TGGAGGGGAAGGGAAGAGGGGAGAGAATTTGGAACTCAAGGTTTTAGAAAAACAGATGTTCAAAAGTAAAAAAGTTTTTTTTTTTTCTCTCATGCAACTAGAAAATAAGATGCACAGGCAATGGGGCATAGAGATCTACCGTGCCCTACAAGAAAGTAAGGGAAAGGGGGATGGGAGGGGAATGGGGGGACGGAGGGGAATGGGGGGACGGAGGGGAGGGCAAACTGGGGAACAGGGCAAACTAGGGAACAGGGCAACCAGAGTGTACGCCATCTTGGGGGGGGTGGAAATGGGGAGAAAATCTGTAATTCAAACGCATGTTAAAAATAAATTAAAAAAAAAACAAAAAAAAAAGAGGATGATAATTATGGCACCTCCCTCCTAGGGTTGTTCTGAGGATAAAATGAAATGATATTTGTACAGTGCTATATAAGTGCTATCTAGTCTTATTTTTATTTTCATTGTCATCCCTTTTGTTATATAAACTCTTCCCTCCCTTTTTTTTCCTGGTCATACATTTCTTTGATGACATCCTTCATGTCACTTCTTCTGTAGTTCCTTATTTATAATGTGTTGCAACCTAATCATACCTGTCACATGTTTCACCCATTGTGCTTTGGGTGACCTTCAAATTCCCTTCTTTAGGGATTGTAGTGTTGTGTAACCGGCAGCCATCCAGCATATAGGCATTTATTAAATACCTACTGTTTGCCAAGAATTGTGATAACCTTTGGGAAGATACATGTTTTAGATAAAAACATGATTCCTGTTCTTTAGAAGCTTATAGTCTGGGGAAGGCTATCCATACAGATAACTATTACATGATAGATCCATTAGAGAGGTGTTATGTGAGGTCTTGGAGGAAGGTTATTACCAACTGGAGGGATCATATAAATTTGTCCGGTAACTGAGGATTGGGTTCAGTTTCCTGTATTAGGTGAGTGGTCCACTCAGGAGCTCAAATAACCTTCCTTATCTGAAGGTTGTATATTTACTTGATTGAAGCAACTGAGGTTAGATATGCTGTAGGAATATCTCATCCAGCAAACTGGTGATATCCCCCTCTCTGCTTCAGGGATATTTCTGTCCTGAGAACCAGTGTAGGGAGTGAAAATACTTACATTTGGAGTCTAAGGACCTGGTTTTAGCTCTTGGTATTGCTTCAGGATGACTTACCCAAGTGACCTTAGGGAAGTCATTGAACCTCTATGGGTCTCACTTTCCTCATCTATAAAATGAGGATGGGGGAGACTTGGACTAGATGGTATTTAAGGTATCTCTTACTCTAACCGTGTGATTCTGGGAACCAATCTTCTGATTAGATGTAGAAACAAGGTTTTTCACCTGGGGCCCTGTTTTTTATCAGGACCTTAAGCTGTCATCTTAGAACATCTGATGAAGTCACCCTTTTCTCAAGCCTATAAGTGTTGTTGAAGGTTAGTAAATAGGCCTTGGGTGAACCAGGCACATGACTCTCCTTTTATTATTGCAGAACTACCTCAGGCGAAATCCTAGCCCAGAAAACCTTACAGCATAGAGATATGTGAATTTCAGGGGAACAGAACACTAACAGGGCGAGCATATGGTATTCTTTACCAAGACAAACTCTTAGTTTACTTACACTGCATTTCTAAAGGCTTTGCTCATACTTCTCTGGGAAGACCTCCCCCCACACTAATCTGTCCTCTGTGAGTGTGAATTCCTTCCATTTTAGACCAAAAGACATACCCTTTCCCAACATCCACAATCTCTGTGTGTGAATATGTATGTGCCTATATATATGTATGTATATATGTATATGTGTATATATATGTATATACACGTATGTGTATCTATTTTTAAAGGACTAATTTTGATTCTTCTGAATCAGAACTATGAGCTAAGTCTAAAAACCATATTGTTTACATAAAGCTCTTTAAAGACCATAAGGTTGATAGAAGTTAATTGTCTTTCTTTGAGCTGACTTCTCTGCTCCTCTTTTCCTTTTGTTTTTTTGGGAAACATAAAAGTGTAAGTTTTTATAGTTGATTGTTCTGTGATTTCTCCTTTTTATGCCTCCTCAGATTAATCCTTCAGATATCCTGATGCTCAATAATGGGGGGGAAGGGGTCATCTGATTTCCTTTCAAGAAGTCCAGGACAGATTTGGCTTGTTTCTTTCATCTTTTCTTTGAAATGAAAGTCGAGAATTTTTTCATCTGTCCCATGTTTGTCTGAAGCCTCTACTGGGATCTTACACAGCGAAAAACTAGGAAACTTATAAAATTGAGTGAAGTAATTGAAAATCAGGAGGGGAAGGGGAAAGGAATAAGCATTTATTAAGCACCTAGTGTGTGCCAGGCAGTATGCTAAATGTTTTACAAATATTGTCTCATTTGATCCTAAGCACTCCAGAAATGTTGTGTATGAGGATAACATAGCTTGTAGACTCCGGCCTGTCATTTAAGAGCCTCCCCCTATATACTTTCACATATACTCCTGACCTTCTACACCCACCAAAAAACCCTCCCTCATCATTAAAAGTAGTTAGTTATGGTGCAGTAGATAGAGTACTGGGCCTGGAGTCAGGAAGACCTCAGTTCAAATCCACCCTCAGAGGCTTATTAGTTGTGTGACCTTGGGTAAGTCACTTAACCTCAGTCTCCCAAACTGTGAAGAGTAAATGTATGAAAGCATACAGGGGAAGCTTTTCCCATTTGTTTTTCTGTGCAGATTTTATTATTCTGCCCAATTCTGAGTAGTACATTGCTGCTTTGGAATATTACGAAATCTTTAGATTGGCTTTGGAATTATTGATATTTTTTTAATATATTGGCTTGGATTAGCCATGTGCATGGGACATCCCTGCAATTATTTATTTTCCACTCTTCCTGTCAACAGTTGTTTCTATGTCTACTTTGTCTTGGTAGGTTAACATCTAGATATTTAGTACATTTTGTTGTTGTTCGCATTTCTCTGCCGATTTTCCCAAGTATTTGTGAAATATAAAAATGTCATCTCAGTTTTTATCGTTACCTCCATGTCTGTCAAATTCACTGTCTTTATTGAGTTGATTTGTCTGTAATTTATTTTTGAATGATTATTAATGTTGATTACATTCCATTAGTGGGGGATTTTAAAGAATCCTTCTGTTATTAATTTTTGTCTCTTCTATAAGAGTGCTTTTACTTTGTAAATTTAACTGCTACTTGAAACTAAAATATTCAAAACTGCTATGCCTTTGTTATCAAAGGCACATTCAAGCATGGTATGCTTTAGTTCTCTCTCCAAATGGTTTGAATTGAGCTTTGTCAGTTATGATTTCTGCAGCTTCAGATTTTCTCAAGCTAGCTACAGCATGGTTCAGCCTCCCAATTTATATCTGCTTGCATCTTTTTGACATTAAATTATAACGATGGCGATAATCATATCTCTTCCACTGAAAAGCATTTTAAAAAATTAAAGGCTGACCCATCATGCTTCCCCTTTCGTGTCTCTTCCAGTTATTCCAAAGTGAATTGAATTGGAAAAGAATTGTGGTTGTTTAGTTTCAGACCAACTTATAGCCAGTGGACACTTCCTGCTGTCACTCAGGTCATTCACTTTTTGCCACAGCCAGCTCTGCCAAAATGGTTCTCTCTGTCTGCCTGATATGTCAAAAGAATCTTTGAGCAGATTGCTATGTTTTCTGCAAAACATACTCCACCTTACCCCACTCCACCCCACTCCCACATGCTAGGAGATGTTCTTCCCTCCACAACCTGCTTTTCACCCATCCTAAAAAAATAAACCTAGAATATCAGAGGTACCTTCTATCATATACTTCCCTACAGTGCGAGATCCTTAAAGGTAGGGATGGAGTTTAAAGTCAATTTTGACTAGAATCTCAAGGACTTTAAGAGGAGGAATAATATGAAACAACACAGGAAAGGTGAGTTGACCTCGGATTGTACCGAGCCTTGAATATCAGGACTAAGTTCATATTTCGTTAGCTCAACCATAGGGAGCCACTGACAGTAGATACTTAGTCTCCCCAAAAGTTATAAACATGTAGGTGCTAAATTGTGGGACTTTGCACAGAAGACTGAAGTAAAAATGAATCTCCTTTCTGCCTAATTATGAACATCACAGGAACTGGGTCAGAATTTGGCTTGGTGTGACTGAAGAGAGACATCTGGGATTTTAAGACTGGTCTGGGGACACTGTGGAGAGCAGAGCTAAAACCAAAAGACCAGCCATAGTGCTGAGGACTAAGAAGGAAGGTTGGAAGGGAAAAGGCATCCCAGGCAGCAGCCATCAGAATAGGAAAATTCCAAGCCTCACAGTTGAGTCAGGAGTGTATGTGGTCATTGGCTTCATATGGGGTTATAGGTGGTTAAGTCAAGAATAATCTTGTATAGTAAACTGGAACTTTGCTGTGGCACCATTTAAAATGCAAAAGTAAATAAAAGTAGTTTGTCTTGGGTTTTATTTTAAGGGAGTTTAATTACTCAAGTACGAGAAGGACCTCACATTCCCATAACAAGTATCCCAAGGCTAGAGCTAGAGCTGGGCTCTAGTGTATAACATAAAATAGTCTAAATCTACTGGGATGTATGGTAGATGAATAGAGTGTGGCTCAGCTTCTCCTAAAGACTTAATTTCCTTTTTCTGTTCAGCCTTGAGGGGTAAATTGAGAGATGACTAGCAATTACAGGTATACAACTGAAGTAGAAATGGAGGGAGAGGAGGGAGAAGAATAAGGAAGAAATTAATGGAACCAGCTGTCACACTAGTCTTTCCTAGAATTTGGGCCTTGAGACAGAAAGGCTGGAAAGAAGTACCCTGCTCATGAATAACTTGGTTCTTTCCTGTTCTGGGTCGTTATTATTTACAAATTGATTGATCCCTATAAGATTGATTGGAACTCATAGCTTTTCTAAAACTCAGACAGTTGCATCCTAAAAAAGAAGAGACATACAATGAAAAACGTGACATTATTTAATGTTGCGCGAATTAGAGGAAATAGTCATGTTCTAGATGGAACTGAAGACACCATTGTTACATTTTGCAGTACAATCTTGCTTTACATTGAAAAGCATAATGATATAGAATAAAAATTTGCCACAGTTTTTCAGATCAAAATTGTTATGCATTGGGTTAGCATATCTCATTATCCATTTGTGGTGCTGTGTGTGTGTGTGTGTGTGTGTGTGTTAGAAAGAAACACACACAGAGACAAAACTCATTGGGTGTCTCTGTAATTCTAAAAGAAGATAATAGTCAATTATATTTCACATTGAGATGCTCAGTTTTTTAAGCCCAAAGAATACAATTGGTTATAAATTTCTCTTCTTAGAAAGTACCCCGGAGGAAAAAAAAATTCCTTTTTTTTTAGGTTTTTGTTTTATGCGTGGTGGAAAAAAAACACCTTTGCTCCTGAATCTCATTGCATCCCATCCCACCTTCTTTGGTGTGGTGTTTGTTTCCTCTTCCAGAGGCTGTTATTGCAGGTGGATGTGGGCTGTGTTGTGGGCCTGTGCCACATAGATTTCATTTATCCTAAGAATAGAAGGACGTTAACCCTCCTGTACTGAGCATGCTTCAGGGCGTCAAGACAGTCACTCAACACTATTTCAGTCAAACCCATTTAAACAAAAAAATTTGGAGAGACCTGTCACAATAGGACCTTAGTGCTTACTGCGTGGGAAGTAGGACTAAGTCTTAAATGGTTGGTTGATCTGTGACACATACTCACGTATTCTGTGTAATATAGACGAAGTTTGAAATGTGCGTATTTGCCACCGTGAGTAACTTATCACCGACTGTTTTTTGTTTCTGAAATTCCTTATTCTTAAGAACTGACAGCATCTTATATAATTTATCTTTTTTGCATCAGAATGCGGTAAGTATGACCTGTTTGCGGTGCCACTTTGTTGCATGCTATATGTTAATCTCTTCAGCTGTGTGAATTTTGCCGCAAATAAACTTTAGTTAAGCACATGGCCATTAGGGCACGTTGGATCCAACAGGAATAAGTGTGTGTATGTATATATGTGTGTGTGTGTGTGTGTATATACATATATACACACACACATATACATTTAAGTTTGAAGGGCAAATTTAGTTTGCCTTTATCTTAATTATTGAATTGTTGTGGGTAATTTGTGCAGCTTTGGTCCTTGTTTCTAATCTACATGTGCATATTTCATATTCCTTGTTTTGTAGCTTAGCAACCACAGAAGGTTATATTCTCATGTCTAAGAAAACTCATTGCCTCTCCCACCTCACTTAAAGTTTGTCAACATAATAAGAGTATTGTAAATAGCATCATGGCTACTTCATGGAGACTTCCTGGATAACATCAAGGCCTTCGTGGCTCATTGTATAAGATCCTGTGAATAAATTTTCTAAGTTAGTCAAATGCCTGTCCCTCCCATTAAGCTATCAGGGAATTTTTTTTTCCTTTTCTTTTCTTCTTTCTTTTTTTTTAAATATATTTTAGGGGTTTTTTTTTTGACCCCTTCCCACCAAATAAATACTAGTTACACAGAAGACCATTACAAATAGTGACTATTAAGTAAATGCATTTATCAGAGCAGATAGAAAGAGAGGGACCTCAACTTCACCAATAGGGAGATTACCTGAATTCACTAAAGAGGCAAACTGGTTATCAGGGATCTATTGAGGAGCAGGCTTTTTCCCTCCTTGTCTGCTTAATTTTTTTTTTCCTTAAGGCTACCCTTTTTATGACTTTAAGAACTCTAAATGTTCTCTTATCAGAGAAGTAAATAGTGTTATTAGGTAGGGCTGATCACAGTAATAAATTCTCTGGGCACATAATTGTTCCAAAGCAAAACTTTTAAATAGGAATTAGAAGCGCTTTTAAAACTTTGTGTAAAAATTAATGTCAGGGAGAATATACTTTAAAGTGTACATGGTGTAGTAGAAAAGACTACTGGATTTGGTGCCAAAAGAGCTGGGTTCAAATATTAGCTTTGTCCCTGAATCTCAGTCTGTTCATCTGCAAAATTAGGGGGTTAGGATCAGATGATCTCCAGGATTCTTTCTTGCTCTAAATCCTTTAATCCTATAAACCTGTGATTGTATCCGTAGAAAGCATTAAAAATGACTTTCACCTGTTCATTTGAGTATTTCAGTTAGCATTTAGGATCTTTCTACCTTTCCTTTTTTTCTTCCTTAACACAGTCCAAATGGGATCGCACCATATTATGTCATATTCATATCATTTGTGTCTTAGAGCTGAATATTTTCTGTCACCAGCTCATCTAGTGGTGACTAGAAATCCTGGACTGCCTTCCTGAAGAAAAATTAGGTCAGCTCTTCCTCTCAGGCACCAGATTCTAATTTCTTCCAGCATCTGCCCTAGTTCCTTCCCCAGCTGCTTCTGCAGTGTTCTAAGATTCCTACCTTCGTCCCTTCTTGTAATGAGGGAGCCAGAGTTCCTGTCATCAGGAAAATGAATTGAAGTTCTGTGATGGGCTCCCACTGTCACAAAGTGAGACTAGATCAACAAATAGATGCCAACAAACCTGGAGTGGAGGAGATAAACTTAATATATAAGGGTTAGGTAGAGTAGGAGCGCCTTCCTGCCTTTTTTATTCCCATACCATCACCATCCCATGTGCTCTAATCACCCCTCAGCAAAAAGGGAAAAAAGCAAGTGATGCCACTACCTTAGTCAAGGTGGTAGTAGCTGTCTCTACTGGGAAGACTTTGGATTCATATAAGATGTCTGATAGGATCTCAATTCGCCCATCTGCTGGTTTTGCATCCTTCATATTAGAAGGCATAGAAATGCCTATGGTGTGAGAACTTTAGACCACATGATTATGAATCCTACTCTCTGTTTTCTGACCTTTAAAATAAGAGAAAAAAAAACAACAAAAAAACCAAGGTTCATATTTCTTCCACTCTCGCGCAAGACCAAAAGCTGACCTACATCCCTGCAAATGGCATCATTTGCGTGCCATTTTTTTTTCCACTTTATTCAACCGACATTTACTGTTGTGCCTGCCGGGCCTAAGTCACTGTCTTTTACCCCACTGTAGCTAAATCTAAAAAGCTTGTTCCTCATCAGCTGAACTGTCAGAGTGCGGGCACTATAAATAAACTGAGTTATGCTTTGTAAAAAACACTTGCTTTTTTTTCTTCTGCAGGACAACAGCTTTGAGCAATTCATTATTAACTATTGCAATGAAAAACTGCAGCAGATCTTCATTGAACTCACCCTCAAAGAAGAGCAGGAGGAGTATATCCGAGAAGTAATGTCCAAATACTTTTTTAAAAATTTCTTTTTCTTTTGCCAGTTCCAAAAAATACACGGGCATTTAAAACTGTTAATATTGGCTATGATCTGTTTAGTTGTACTATGTTTGAGACCACTGGACTTGGACAATAAGATGTGGGTTTGAATTCTGGCTCTGTTCCTTATTAGTGGTGCCATTCACGTTACCCTGAATTTCAGTTTAAAACTAATACTTGTGCTGCCACCTGCCTTAGGGTTGTTGTGAGGAAAGCACTATATGAATTGAGCTATTGTTAATTTATTTATTATGTAGTACAACAGGAAGAACTCATACATAGAGCTGTGAAATAATGGAGTATTTGGAAAAGCATCCTGAGAACTTGCTTTTGGCTCATTTCCTGAAGAAAAAAATTCATTTTCTAAAAATATCCATTTCAAATCACTAATAGAATAGGTAACATCTGTCAGGTGTTTTCAGCCTTAGTTAAAAAAGAATATTTTGATTCCCCTGTCTCCTTCCTCCCTCCCCCTCCACTTCAAAACTCATGTATTTTCTAAGTATGAACATGTTTTAGTTTGAAGAAATTTTGGAGTCCCCAGGACTTTATTTCTTATTTTTTCCCCATTTATTTGCCTTATGCTTACTAAATAATACCATTATTATGAGGGCAGTGTGGTCTCAAAGTCAGGAAGATCTAAATTCAAGTCTTACCTTTTGACATATACTGACTATGTGACCCAGTGTCCCAAGCAACTGTCTAAGATGTTCAGTTATATAGCAGCTGCCAGTCTGTATTGGCAGGGGGAGTTTCCTCCCCAGAAGTGCCCTCTCATAATGAAATCACAAGATCAGTGAAAAAAAAAATTGCGAGGAAAACTTTTTTCTTTCTTCAGGCCCAACAAAAGTTGGCTGTTTGTTCTCTTCAGCCTCCTTTGGTGTTCACATCCCTTGTGGATATGAATTTTATCCCCCCTTCCTGACCCCCCCCCCCCACCATGTTGAATTCCTAAAGCAAACCATCGACTTTTTTGCTTTAAGGATAAATTATAAATATTTTGTCTTTGTTTTACAGGGAAGTCATTACACTTTAGTAATGTGTTTTAAGTGTCTGGCACCTTCTGGCAGCATAAACATTTTATAAACTGGGTCCATTCTCTTCCTGTCTTCCATCATAAAGAAAATGGTGAAGCTTTGATCTATAACCTAAAGTTGTTTGTATAGTTTGACTAGAACACTTTTACAAGCAACTATAGTGGGGTGTATGAATTAAATTTCATCTCCATGGAAGAAAAATAAATGTTTATTCATATGAAGCTTGAATATACAGAGTGGAAGTGGACTTTGATGATTGCAATGATTGTATCTTGCATTTAAGTTTTGGTTTTATGACCTGATAGAAAAGACTCCTAGCTTTCCATGCCTTTAAAAACAAACCAAACCAAACCCAACCCCCCCCCCCCCCCCCAAAACAAAACAAAACAATCCTCTAATGTGCACTGTGGACTAACATTGGGTCATTTCACACTTGAACTAGTTAGTTATTGTGTAGTTAAAATTCCAAAATATCTGATCAACCTTGATTTTTTTTTTAAGCATATACTCGTTAGATTGTATCTCCATTTAATTTTTTCTCATGTTCGAAAATCCAGAACAAAAAAAAAAATCTGGGATCTCAGATACTTGCGCTCTAATTCTGACTTATTTCCTTATAAACATTGTAAGTATACACAAAGCATTATTGACCCAAGGATTCTCAGTATAAATATTTGGCCCCTTGCCAATGAAGTGCATGGGAAATTGACACAGATTGGAGAATGGAATGGAAAGCAAGCCTGGAAACAGTTCAAGGGCATTCATTTTGCTTAAATAATGTCAGTGGTGGACCACTTCACTCAGATAAACATTTGGGGACCCAAAACCATGTTTATAGAAGTGATTCTTTAAAGGTAACAAAATGAGGTGGATTTATATACACTGAGAGGAGCAAGATCTGCATTGTTGATGGCATTCTACCTATATGATGGCATTATTTTCTTTTTTTTAAGGATATAGAATGGACTCACATTGACTATTTCAATAATGCTGTGATATGTGACCTCATAGAAAACGTGAGTACCTGATAGATATACGACTTTCTGAAAATGCCTTTGTTACAATAATGACCTTTAATTATAGATAGAAAGATATCATTGTGTTGAGTTCTACAATTTTTGTTTTGACTTCTTGATTCTAGGAATTAGTCAATATATGTTTATTAAAAACCAAGCAGGACTGCTTCTGAATCCAAACAGGTGCTAGAAAATTCTTGAGGCTCCATAACAGACATATAAAACAAGGTGAATTGTTGGGTATCATTTGCTTTGGCAAGCATTCCATTCCAGCACATCAAATTTTTGAATACCCCTTACTTGCCTTTTTAGAGCCTGGGCCAAATTCAAGACTCCTGAGATTTTGGGCTTAGATCATAGTGAGTTCCATCTGTTTGCTACATCAAACCTTTGATTTCATGGTAGTTGCAAGGCTTCTGCAAGGGATGGGTTAGTTTCAGGGTCCCCTTTAGAGTTACTGCTTGGGAAATGGCGAAGTTCCAGGCAGAATGTGGGAAGTGGTATCATGGTAGTTAACTTCTATTTTCTTAGTCCTCCTTAGACCTTTATTCACTTCTCCTGGGTATATACCTCAAGGCCAATCCAGAACTAGAATGGCCTTTTCAAGGAAGCTGTAGCCTGGTGGCGCATACTCACTGTAGGCCCAACCATGTATCTGGTTGCCATGCAACATTCCAGTTTTCTGTCATTTTTATATCACTAAAACAACAATCAGTGGATATTTCATCTTCCCCTTATTACTACCCAAAAGCCATCCTTGGAGATGTCAATTTTAGCCCATCTCTCCCCATAAAACTTATACCACATAAAAACACATTAGTCTCTACAGATTGTAAACTGTGTACAAACCATTGTTAACCCTGTTAGATTTTCTACAATAAGTAGAAGTTAGCAAGATGTAGTGGAATAGACTGGACCAAGTCAGGGGACCTTAACTCAGTCACACCAGCCTTAGAAGCCTTTCTAGATACCTGATTCTGGGCCTGTTTCCTTATCTGTAAAATGGTGGGATTGAACCATATGATGTGTAACATTCCTACCAGTTCTAAAATTCTCAAAACTTGAAGGTACTGTGATGATGTGAAATGTTAAGAACATTAACATATTTATTATGCAAAGGTAATCGATTTCCTAGGAGACTAGAATGCAAACCCCCCCCCCCCCCCCCATGATATGTCTTAGGAAGCTTTCTGTGTCCATTTCAGGCTGCAAGAGTCCAAGAGTCTGATTTCTTTCAGTGTTTTGTTGGAAAGACTGTGATAAAATAGGATGGGCTGTTGTGGAAGTTAGGGGGTTTCCCCTTCCCTACAGGTTTTCAGGTAAAAGCTGGATGGCCACTTAGAGAAAGGATTCCTCTATGAGTTAAGACTGTGTGACCTCTGACATCTCTTCCAACTCTGAAGTTCTATGTTTCTGTAGAAAGCATTATGGGAGATTCATCTCTTTCTTCTATATGGAAATCAGGCCTCTGGTAGATACTAGCATGATATCCTAATATGTATGTAAGATCATTAGTTCTATTGGTGTGAGCTTTTCCCTGTATCTGTTGATTCTTGACAGTGACAACAATTAAAATGATGAGCAATCTTCTTTGACGTTGTTCTGTGTCGCCCATCCCTTCCCTTTTTTCTGATTAACCTTTAAAATGAGTGTTGATGTATTTCTTCAGCATGAGCCCTAAAATTCAATGAGTAAGGGTTCCCAACTTGTTGGTACTCATGCTGGTTCATTACTATTTACAATAAACAGTAACTCATCTGTTTTGTTAGTGAGTCGGTTTGCTCCAGGAATCATAACTTGTGAAATTCCTGACTAGCATGTTTCCCTTCTTAAACATAACATCACACTTAATTACTTCCCTTTAAGTTTTGGAGGGGAAAGCCCTGTAGTAATGTGCTTATTCAATCAAGTTACCTCAGCCCAGAATACCTACATTGTACATACGATGGAAGAAACGCATGTTCACCCAAGAAAGAACCTTGATACCTACAGGAAGTATTTCCTTCCAGCCTTAAGTTCAGAAATCCTGTTTATTCTTGTTGCTATTGTAATTACATTGTACTTCAAGAGAGCCTGTACTTCCCCTTGGTTCCAGCTGGAGTGAATACATACTGTTGAAAGGATGTCCTGACTCCTGTGGGGAAAGTTTGAGGAGAGTGGGGAAATTTGCACTGATGGCAATAGGTGGGGGTTTCTTTTAAGTATCATAGGGCTCTACCCTTGGGAGTTGAGGTGGCTATTCACCATCTCTTTGGGGAGGGAATGACGCATGAACACCTTCATAAAGTATAGAGTTGGGGTTTTCTTGTTAAGTTTGGATGTGTGAGTACTGTGTCTCAGTTTAATGAAAAAGTGACAGATTCTGAAGGCACACAAAAGTGGTTCTCTCATATCCAAAAAGGGGAATATTTTTACGCTTATGTTAGTGAGGAGAATAAGGTTTTAGGCTATTTAAGCTTAATGCTGTGCCAAGACTTTTGGGACACTGAGTACACAAATAAATATGTGTGGTTACATATGTAAACATATGTGTATGTATACATATCTATATATTTGTATACATACATATAGAGATATAGATATATAGATATAGATAGATATATAGATATAGATATATATGTATATATGTGTGTGTGTGTATGTATATATATATGTATATGTGTATATATACATATATATATATATGTATGTTGTCTCCACCAATATAATGTAAGGTTCCTCAAAGGCAGGGAGTTTTATTTATTTTTGTATTTGAAGTTCCTGACATATAATAATTGCTTAATAAATATTTGTTGATTGTTATTTGGTTTTATTAGATTGGTTGGATTGAGCTCTTAGAGCTCAATCTTTCATCCCTGAACAATTACAAACACATGCATGTGTTTATGTGTTTCTCTTTAAAAGAAAATGAGCATTATGTTCTATATTATATGTTTGGGAAGTTTTGTAAAAATCTGAAACAAATTTCTCACATGTCCCTCCCAAAGAGAAAATCAAATGATGACTTGAAAAGTGTCTTTCATAGACTTAATTCCCATTGAGCTCTGCTATGTGATTTGAAATCTCACAATATAAAAATAAAACAATGAACATTGGTTTCCATTTTCTAGATTAATTGCTACATCACTTTTAAAAAATAAGTCTCAAATAAAGCTTTTCTTTTTTGTTAAACTAACTGAATGGTGTTAATCTGCAAGATGTGGAGAAACCCATTCCTCTCCCCTCAATGAATTTGGGTTAAGATCCCAAAGTCCTATGAGTTATGTTCTTTTAACCTTGAAAAAAAAAATTGGCTCCTGTGTTTTTAGATTTAAACGCTTCTAGTAGAATGGTTTTGTTTTTAAGTTGTTTTTTAATGTTCTCATTACAAATAATTATTAAAACAATTGACTGAGGAAGGAAGGAAACTTTTTTTTTCCACAACCACAGAATACAAATGGAATCCTGGCTATGCTGGATGAAGAGTGCCTCAGGCCAGGCACAGTGACCGATGACACCTTTTTAGAGAAACTGAACCAAGTCTGTGCCACCCATCAGCATTTTGAGAGCAGAATGAGCAAGTGTTCACGATTCCTAAATGATACCTCTTTGCCTCACAGCTGTTTCAGAATTCAGCATTATGCGGGCAAGGTACTGTATGAGCCCCTGACTAGTGAGCCTTCCTTATTTTTATCTATGGTAAGGTCATGCTCCAGGTTAGGCAGTCTCGTCTCATCACTGTTGACTGATTTCAAGGTTTTGAGGGTAAAAGAGTATAACAGTAAGAAAATGATTGAATAGTGAGAGTTTTCAGATCACTGAAAGTTCAACAAAAATCAGAACTCTCAAACCATGTAGGATAAATTCCTTTAACGTACCATGCACTGGAAGGCAAGCCAGTTTGCCTTAATAATAATAGCTAACATTTACATAATGCCTTCTTATGTACTGGACACTCTGCTTTTAACAAAAATGTCTTGGTTTTTAAAAAGAAATTCAGCTTCGTTACTCTCAGATGCAACCATGTATCTCAAGCCATATGTATAGATGGTTTATAAATACTTAGTAAATAAAACAAGTTGCTGATAAACGACGCATGCTAATTTAAAAATTGAAAATGACAATAGAACAAACAATAATGTATAAACTCAGAAAGTAATATGGAGTACAAGAATTCATTTCTAGGCCCAGAAGTTGAAGGCATGTTACAGGAATCCATAATTCATCACCAATCATTAGGAAGGATTTGATGCTACTCATATAGGAAAGGCTGTGTAAACTAACTTTGGCAGCTCTTTGGCTAACTTCTGAAGCCATTGGTTCAAGAAAGTTACTAATTTTAGTCAGTTTTTCTTTATTTACAAATATGGCCCTAAAAATTTAAAGGAGAAATTATTTTGAACTTTTTCCTCAGAAACATGTATACTGTGTCTGAACTAAAGTACATTGTGAATTAGTACAATTAAAAAGCAGTGAGATATTATTACATTCTTTTATTTCTTCCGTTGGCTTCTGACAAAAGTGTATTTCCTGATATCATATGTATATGTATATAATGGTACAGAATAATTAAAAAAACATAAATAACATCTGAACTGTTTCCTCCCTTCTGTTTTTTGATGAGGTTCAGATGTATGGCACATGTGACTTAGCAGGTAAAATAGAACCTTAGAAGATGTGTTTAGGCAGTAATAGAGCTAAACTTGGAAAATGTTAAGATAACATATTTGGAGTTCTTGCAAATCTTGGAGAGCAAAAAAAGTACTTTGAGATATATCTATTTAGACAGATGGGAGATAAACTTAGAGGTTTCTTGAATGTTTGGAGCTAATTTGGTATTATACTGTGACTAAAGCATTGAGTTGTTTCATGGGAGAGGGAGGTATCCAAAAAAGAGATTATCTTGAAATTTTTCTTTAAAGAGTTTAACATTGTTGGGTTCAGCATGCCTGCCACCAACTTCAGTATATTTTTTTACAGGTTATGTATCAGGTAGAAGGATTTGTTGACAAGAACAATGATCTACTCTACCGTGATCTGTCTCAAGCCATGTGGAAGGCCAGTCACTCTCTAATAAAGGCCTTATTCCCTGAAGGAAATCCTGCCAAAATCAACCTGAAGAGACCACCTACCGCTGGATCCCAGTTCAAGGCTTCAGTGGCCACACTGATGAAGAATTTACAGACCAAAAATCCAAACTACATTAGGTACTTTAGGCTCATCAAAAACTCTGGAAAATCCCTCGTAAAGCTACCCTAGAGCAGTGATGTCAAATCAAATAGAAACAGATCCCTGGGGACTTGTATTGACTTGAACCACAAATTAACACTATCTGTGTTATACTGTACTTTAATTGATTTTGTTAAACATTTCTCAATTACATTTTAATTTCTGATTGGGTTGCTTTTGACCCCTGTGCTAGAGGGTAGAATATTGTCATGTCTTATTTGTCCACCCATAGTCCAGTATATTTAATATATTCTTAAACTTGTTCCTGGACAGAGCTTTAGGGGAAACTATTGCTTCAGTGATAGTAATTGTCAATAGTCGTATCCATGTTGCCAGCAAGAATTATTTCATTCTTTGTGCTTGTATCTTCAGGGCCCAGCACATATTAGACATTTAAAAAATACTTGTTGATTGAAATGAACGCAAAACTGGATCCAGTTACGGATGAGGAGTTTGTTAGGGGGAAAGTATCCAGATTTTTCCTGTGAGAGTTGTAAACCAAGAAGAGAGTAGAAAGCAACAAGTTTGTGTACTGTTGAATTAATTCCCATCATAGGAATTGAAGGAATTTCCTTAAGAAGTTAGTTTGCCCATTCTTCTTCCCCCTAAGCAACAAATGCAGATTATTCCACATTCACCCTTGCTTATGGAAAGCCTAGATCAAAAAACCAAAACTTAAATGTAAGATACAATCATTGCAATCATGAAATCAAAGTCCACTTCCACTCTGTATATTCAAGCTTCATATGAATAAACATTTATTTTTCTTCCATGGAGATGAAATTTAATTCATACACCCCACTATAGTTACTTGTGAAAGTGTTCTAGTCAAACTATACAAACAACTTGAGGTTATAGATCAAAGCTTCACCATTTTCTTTATGATGGAAGACAGGAAGAGAATGGACCCATGTAGTATATGTGAGCTTTGTGCCAAAAGGGATATTTCTGGTGGAGCAGACATCATATCAAATATCCAACCTCTTGAATTACTTTTGGTGGAGATTATATTAATAAAGCTACTGTACTGACAGGACTAATGGATAAAGCACTTTGCACCCTAATTCATTACAGTCAAGGGCCCTCTTGTAAATCTATATCTATATACATACATCCAGACACATATATGTATATGTAAGTATGTGTGTGTATATACATATGTTGATGTATAATCAATGTATACATTGATGACATATGTATATGTTGATGACAAGAATATGATCTTTTAAAAAAACCTGTAAATTAATACTGTTGGCATTTTAGATTGACAACGTGATATTTTTAAACATAATGGGGAAAAGATGAAATTGGCATATCATACTAAATGAAATGAGCCATAATTCTATGGATACTTATCGGTGGTATGTCTTTGTGTGTGTGGGTAAGTCTGTGGGTGTGAGAGATGTATTTGATAATCCTAGTCTGGCCATAAGCAATGGTAGATGTTTTACAGTAGGCGTTCCCATGGATTTATTATAGGGTTCTTTTAAATGAATTTCAAATAAAGTAAGAAAGTCTCATTCTTAGTTACATGTTTTTATCTTACAATATATGGAAAAAATAGACTTGTAAGAAAGTGTAATGTGCCATTAGGTTATTTTTCTTTTAAGAAATATTGAATGATTAAAATCAAAATATTCTTCTTCAGGTGTATCAAGCCTAATGACAAAAAAGCTGCCCATATCTTCAATGATGCCCTAGTGTGTCACCAGATCAGATACCTTGGTCTCTTGGAGAATGTCCGTGTAAGAAGGGCAGGCTATGCCTTCAGGCAGGCTTATGAGCCTTGCCTAGAAAGGTACAAGATGCTTTGTAAACAAACATGGCCTCATTGGAGAGGGCCCGCCAGGTAAGGAATTGGTGTATTTCATCATGAACTTTTAAAAGGAGAAAAGCTTGTCTTTCCCTTCATGCTGTTAGCCAAAATGTTAAAGTGATATTTTGGCTATGATAATCATAATAATTAGCATTTATACATACTTTACCATTGTGAAGGTAGAGTCTGCTCCTCAGAGCAACTGTGAAGGGTAAGTAGACAATGATTCTTATGCAGAGGCTTAGAGAGATTAGGTGAAAAAGCTTCTTAGTGGTGTATCAGTAAGGCAAGATTCATGACCTTGAAGATGACCACGAACATGCCTGTATAGTCTGGAATCGCAAATTATAAAAGATTCTCTAGGTAGAAGGCAGGAAAAGTATAACATTTATTTAGACACCAGAGGATTAAATCCCAAAACCGATAACTCCAACTCGACATAACAACAGTTGCATCCCAAAGCCAGTAAGTTCACCTCAATGTAACAATAAGGAAATTACAACACAGTATTATAGCAAAGAACCAAGTGATCCTGTAACCTTCACCCCTTCTGGGGCCTTCCCGTAAACACTCACAAATCCCAACTGTCTGCTTGCCTGTGTTCTCTCCCCCCTCAGTTCTCTGGTCTCCACTCTCCATTCTCTCTCATCTCTCCACAGCTCTCTTGAGTTTTCTAGCTCGCTAGTCTGCAGATTCTCAGCTTTGTTGTCTTGGAGTTCTTACTTCTTCTCCTTGGGCTGAATTCTGACCTTAATGGCTACCTTCTGGGTATATACACTCTTCTTAGAGCCCAAGGTCCTCGTGCTGGTCAGTGAAAGGGTGTAGGCTTAGCACTTATTAAGTAAAGGGTGTAACCTTGCCTCTAATCAAGCCTCAATTAACTAGCCCCACTTGAGGCCTATTGAATGGGGGAGGGGGAGAATTAATCACTGATTGGCATCACAAGAGTGTAGGCCTGCCTCTAGTCAAACCTCCTTTAACTGGCCCCACCTGAGGCCTATTGAATGGGCAGGGAAAGATCTTTAATCACTGCTTGCCATCACAAGTGGTAGAGCAGAGTCTCAAACAAGGAATTCAGAAATCCAAGTCCAAGGCTCTGCCTCTCCATTATGCCATGCTCCAAAACAGGTTAACTTCCGCTTTGCTCGTTCTTTCTTGAGGCTGTCATTTAATTTTGGAAACCAAAGAGGATTCAATTCTATTTTGTTGGGTTATATTACCAGGAAATTTTAAAAATAGGCGTATGGTAGATGAGTAAAGAACAGATCAATGACTCCTAGTAGGACTTTACAAAGCATCTCTTTGAACACCTCCATTTTATGGGTGAGGCATTGTGGTCCAGAAAGATGGACCCTGTTAGTTGTTGACAGAAATGGGCAATGACACAGCTTTGAGATTATTAAGAAAAAAAGACTATTTTTTCTGTTATATTATTCCTCTTTCAGTTTAGTTTAGCAAGTCCTTTTCAAGCATCTGCCATGTGTAAAGGATATATACTATTCCAGGTACCAAGGGCAGTGAGAAGAACAAAGACTAGTACCTGCCCTTAAGGAGCTTGCCATCAGCATTTACCTCATCTTTCACATGGAAGTCCACTGGCAGTTTTGAATGTCTACCTTGTGCCCGTTGATAACTTTACAGTTAGAGATAGAAAACCATAGAAAGATGGTGTAGTCTAGTGAAGAGTTCATCACACCATTGATTAGAGCGCTTGGTGCCATATCAGACTCTAGTGTTAATTTTTGGAGTATTATGATATAAAATTTCTGTATTGGGGGAAGGGTGAGTTCAATTAAATGAGCTCAGAGGTCACTTTTTATGTTAATTCTATCCTTCTCTGTATCCAAGTGATTTAATTTCTTTGTGTTTCATTTTTTCCCACCTGTGAAACAGAGGCTGAGAGGATAGAACTAGCCTGAGAATCAGGAACTGGATTCTGATTCTGCCTCTGACACACATTGGTTGTGAAATCCTGGGCAAGACATGTCTCCTCTTGGTGCCCCAGGCAATCATATTAGAGGATAAATTAAAGAGTAGGTTCTGGGTAATTGGAACTTCTTTATTAGGAGTTACCCTTTACCAGTGAAATCATAGGTCTGGTTTCACACACACACACACACACACACACACACACACACACACACACACACACACACTCTCGAATCAATGAAAGCATATACCTCTGCCTGCCCAACTCCTTACTATGGAAATAAAATGTTGTAAGCATTATACAGATAGTATAGGTCATGCCTAAGACTTACTATGCCCAAGCAGGGTCTGTATCCTGAGTTTCCTACCACTTGGCACTTTTTCTCTAGTCTTGTTTCCCCACTCATGCCCTAGGGGATGGGAATGTTTTAAAAATACTTTCAGTGGGTTAACTGAGGGGGCTCAGAATAAATCCTTGCACATATTTGACAGTCCTCTTCTCTGCATTGCATAATCCCTTCTGTGCAAACCCACCTCTGGATAGTACATAAATATGGGTACATGAATGCAGGGTGTTGCTATTATTGGCCAAATGCAAGAAGAAATTGGCTGTAGGTCTAGGTTTCCATTTTAAAAATCAATGATAAACCTAAATACACAGTATATACAAGGGATTAAGAGGATTTGAGTTAATCTGTGATATTAAGTCTCTGATAGGCTTTCTCCTTGAAAATTGGGAGGAGAGTATGGGAGGAATGAAATAAAATAAATAACAATGAAAGGACTAAAAGAAGGCCTTTTTAAAAAAGCAAAAAATGAAAAAAAAGTTGATACACAGATTTTTTTTTCCATTAGCACTCAGTAAATAACATAATGCATGGTCACATGAGCAATGATTTAAATCATTGTTTTTGGCTCGCTTCCCCTATTTTCTATTGTAATTCATTTATTCTTATTCATATAGTTGAGTCCATATGAATAGAAAGGTGGCTTGGTATAGTGGATGTAGGGTTGACCTTGGAGTTCAGACAATGTAGGTTCAAGTCCCAACTATGTGACCTTGGGCACCTCGGTGCCCAGGTGGCACTTGAAGTTGTATAGCATCTGTATTGGTAGAAAGAAGTGCTACTTACACTGAAGAAATCCTAGGTCTGAACCCATCAAAAAAAATGTCATTGCAAGTTATTAAAAAAAAAAGTAATAGAATTGTTTTTAGAAATTTCTTGTGAGAAAGATTTTTTTTATAAGAATAGTAGACACTTAAGCATGAAAGTTTTGTTTGTTGCTTGTTTTGTTTTTTCGGTACCAAAATGATAAAAGGCAGTATAGTGTGTTTGAAAAGGAACTTTTTGTAGCTAAAACCTGAGAGAGGAAAAAAGCCTCGTTCTTTTTTTTTATTTTTCTAGAGCTGGTGTGGAAGTGCTTTTTAATGAATTAGAATTCCCTGTGGAAGAATACTCCTTTGGTAGATCAAAGATATTTATCCGGAATCCACGAACGGTACGTGACCCAGACCGTCTTCTCGGAGGTTTTACAGACGTGTGTTGGCAGGTTTATGAAGAAAGACTAACTCTAAAACATTACCTGGAATATTACTAATACACTAATTGGAGGAAATGCATTGTTTCTTCTATTTTTTTTTACAGATACACAAATGTTCTGTTGTTTTGAGCAGAAAATTTTTACACGACCTGTTGATTATAAGACTTTTTGAAAGTTTTTTTTAATAATATACGTAATATAAATATTTGCAGTGAAAATGGAAGTCCGCATAGCTTTGATTTTATTTATTAATTGAATGATACCATGAAATTTAGTAGAATTTTATCAGAATGTTCACATCACCAGTTACTATTTAAAATGTTATTCTTCCTTTCCTGATGATGCTGTCACCTTCGCCTTCATATGGGGCTCTGCATCTGTCTCACATAGCTGCAGGTTTCTGCTCCTAGATGACTTTGGTAAAGCACCTCAGCCAATCATTGCTTTCCATTCTTTTTGAAAATATGGGCACTGCCTGTTTAATTCCTGAGAAGTCACAGGGGCCAGCCAGGATCACATGGGCCAACCCAGTGGTAGTTGATAAGCCAGTTAGAATACGTAGAACATCAGGAAAGGAAAGCAGAAACAACTGTGTATATAGCGATGTCGAACCAGCACTGTTTTTCAAAGAAAATTTCAGCGGCAATTCAGTGTGCATGGGAGCATCTCTGTCACTGGGCAGCCTCACAGCCACATGGCTTAGAGAAAACACTAGAGAAAAGCCAGTCTATTCATGGAAAGTTAGAATTATGGAATACTTTGGAATGGAGTTTTATTACTTAAAAATCATACAGAAACTGGGATGAGGCTAACAAAGGATCGCCTGCTCCAGATCCTTAGGGGACCTACCTTAATGGTTTGATCAGAATAATATATAATTAGTGTAGCAATAATTGTGTACTTTCATACAATGCCTTGAGATATAGAAAGCACTTACTTCACAATGATTGTGTATTATTATTGCAATTTTTCAGGTAAGGAAACTGAGGCATAAAAGAAGACCGAGGGACATGTCTCCGGTCATAGACAAGCTATAGCTGATAGAGCTGAGATTCTTTTTAAGCTTCCTATTTTCCTCAACATTTGTAAACAGTAGGCCTTAATAAAAATATTCGTGGGATCATAAGATTTCAAGCTGGAAGGCACCTTAAAGAAGACCCAGTCCAACTCCTTCCGTTTTAAGATGAGGCCCAGAGAGAGGAGATTATTTTCTCAGAGTCACAAAGTAGCAGAGCTGAGATTTGAACCTAGGTCCTCCATCTCTAAATCCACCACTGTACAATGCATTAAAGTTGATAAATCGTACAAATATAAATTTCAGCTCATCCCCAATGTATTGCCATAGGACAGGGAAATTCCACATTAATGCAGTTTTACTTTTTCTGTATTTACCAGCATAATTTTTGCATAACCTAGTCCCTAGTTTGTTGTAAAACTGAGGTATTTAAACATTCATGTAGCTGAATGTTGTATCATTATATTAGCTTCTTAAGAATTATCTTTATATGCGATATTCTGGGTTTAAATAGTTCTTTTCTTTTTTTAACGCACTACTCAACAGCTATTCAAGTTAGAAGACCTAAGAAAACGGCGCCTTGAGGACCTGGCCACTCTCATTCAAAAAATTTTTCGAGGTTGGAAGTGCCGGACACATTTCTTGTTAATGAAAAAAAGTCAGATTGTTATCGCTGCCTGGTACAGAAGATATTCGGTGAGCTAGCACTCTTTAAACATGCGGTCTTCCTTATTGTATGATAAATCGTCTTCACTTTCACCTGTGCTCATTTTTGTCATCTGTAAAGTGAGGGAGTTGTCCTAGATGTTACCCGATGTTCTTCCCATCTCTTAAATTTATGAAACCATGACATGGGAAATCAACACCAAAAATAGAATCTAATACCATTGACCTGGCATCGATTCATTTAACCTTCAGTAAATGGTGGCCTAATGATTCTGTTTTAAAATCTCTGTTGCGGACTCCATTTTCGTGCATTAGGATGAATAAAAATAGTGATAGCTAGCATTTATGTAATGCTTTATGGTTGGGGAAACCATCGCACACATGCCATCTCAGGTTGCAAACCTGGACTGAAAGATTTTATTTCTTTTGGTTCTTGAGAAAATTCATCATGTTGATTATAAGTGTAAAAGTATGGTTATCTAATTGCTGAAGAATTGTACTAATTTGCTTTTCTCATGGATTAAAGATTCGTCATTACAGTTAATCAGATTTCAGGTACCTGTTCATCTTTTTTTTTTTTTAACTCCTAAGCAGTTGTGTTGGAAAATGAAAATTAGAGTGCATATATCTCCCTTGGAACATTTTTATTTTTAGTCAATAGACATGTTCAACACTAAGGCCATGTTAAATCAATGACAGATGTTGCTGACGTAGTCCCATAGTGCCTTTTAGTATAGTACAAATGATCTTGAAGTTTGGGGGATTAATGAAGTACTTAACTACTTATTGGTTTACCCTAGGCAGCAAAAGAAAATCTGCTTCATCTTCAGCCCTTTGAAGACAGAGTATTTGTTTGATTTAATACAGTGCAGTCAAACACCGCAGAACTTCAAATGTGAATGTGTGTAGACAAGTTAATGCTTGATTCATTCATGGCATTTTCTTAAAAGATGGATTGTTTGGCTTCATTATTACTAGATGGTCCTTCTCTGATGGATTTCCCACTGGGGAGAATTCTAGTTCCACTTGACTGGATTAAAAATTATAATGTGGTGCTTTGTATTTATTTGAGATAATAACAGTGTCGAGTCAGATCTATGTAGGCCCATAATATTATTTCCTATTTTGAAATCATGACTGGAGATGAAAAATAGGACACACAATAATATTATGGCTGTTGTATTATTAATTGCTTAGGTGGTGGTTGGATGTCCAAGTGATATTAATTTTTTTAGGTTTAGAAGTATTAAGAATGGCCCATTCTCTAAGGAGAAACTAAATTTTCTATGAACTTATGACTGTTCCATAACTAAACCTCAAATTGCTCATCTAATCCAGTCATTATACTAAATATTTTCCTTCTGCTGTGGCTATTACTTCCATTGGGATGATACTATTTTCACCAATTTGATAAATCAGATTTATGGGATAAAATTTCAGTTCATTTTTTATAAACATCAGTACATAAATAAGGTCCTATGGCTCCTTAAGAAAAACTTTAGAACTTAAATGAGAGGTCTTCATACAGCCAAAAATGCCCACTGATTTGCCCATTCATTTGAGATTTTTTTTTAAAAAAAAGTTGGTCTTATAGCATGCCTTAAAGATCATAGAATTTTAAAGCTTTCTCAGTAGTTCAAGGAAGAGAATACTGAGGAGGTAGAATCTGTGGGAAATAGACTAAGTGTCTCGTTTACCCTTGTTGAGCTAGAGAAAGTAGATAATCTGTGTACATTGGAGGGGCAGATGTGTTCAGTATTTCACAGTGATTGAGCAAAATATTGCATCCTCATTTTTGTGCTGGAGACTGTCAGGGAGGGGAGAGGCAACCATAAAGTAGAACCCTCCTCATTTATGTTGTCTTTTGTTGGTAGAATATATTTAAATATATTCTTCATTTAAAAAAACTATCATAAGAAAGTATTATTTTGTTAGCAAAAGTTATTTGTTGAGTAATTTCTCTATTTCTTTGCAAAATGTATTCAGAGAGTGTTATATATTTTCATATAGGTGTATACATACATACTCCATATAACATATATATACACATATATATACACTGATACATATTGCCTGGTACATTATTACATTTAGTCAAGCATCAAGTCAAAGAATATTTATTAAGTAAGCACTTACTTTGTGTCTAGCACTGTGCCGAGTGCCAGAGATACAAAGATAAAAAGTTAACATTCCTTGTCCTTAAGGTGCTTACGTTCTGAGAGTGGGCGGGGATTAGAGCATGTGTAGACACATAAACAAATACCAGCTAAGTAAAGGATGAAGCATCAAAAACTGGAGAGATCAGGAAGGGGGTATTCACAGAGGATTAGTACCTGAATCTAAGGGAAACTATAGATTGTAAGAAATGGAGGTGAGGAGGAACTACATTGCTGTCACAAAGGACAGCCTATGAAAGGCTTGTTAGGGTTCAGGAACCTCTAGTTTGTAAATTGTGTGAAGAAGGGCAATATAAAATAAACTTGGAATGGAACATGGGACCCAGATTATGGAAAACCTTAAACTTTGTGTATTATCTTAGAATCAATGAGGAACCACTGAACAGTTTTGAATAAGGTTGGGGTGGTGGTGTGATGGTGTCATATCTATGCTTTAGGGTTAATAATTTGGTAACTGTGGGAATGAATTAGATAGGGAAGATTCAAAACAGAAACAGTGAAGCTATTTCAGTAGTTCGGGCGGGCGGGAAGTCATAAGAGCTGAATCTGAGATAATAGTCATGTGAGTGAAGAGAAGGAGATGGTGAGAGTGATCCTGAGAGTATAGAATTAGTAAGTCTTGAGAACAAACTGCCTGTAATACTGGTGGGCTATAGGAAAAAAATCAAAAGCTGACTCTGAGGTGGCAAATTTGGATATCTCCTATAGAAAATAGGCAGGTTTAGGGCAGAGAATTCTGTTTTGAGATGTCTGTGAGACAAAGCTATCCAGCAGGTAGGCAGATGGTGTTGGAGGACCAGAGTGGAGGAGAGATTAATGCTGGATATTACATGTAGAAGTCATATGTGTAGATGACCACTGAAGCTGTAAGAACTGATTCTGTCACTAAGGGATGGAGGGAGTATAGAATGAAAAGAAAAAAGCACCCAGTTCAGAGCTTTGGGGGCACCTGTGCCTCGTGGGTGGGAGGTGCTTGGTGATTAACATGGTAGTCTGAGAAGGAGCAGACAGACAGGTAGAAGGAGAACAGGAAAGAGCAGTGTCACACACTTATGGAAACCAAAAGAGAGAGCATCCCGGAGAGCCATGGTGTCAAATGCTACCAAGTAGAGAAATCAGGATGTGAGGATAAATAAAAGGTCATTGGACCTAGCATCGTCGGTACCCTCTGGCCCTGCCCTCCAGTTTGGTCCTATGACTTCAAGTCTGAAATTAACCGTGGAAGCATACCTTTTTGTGGACATGAGTCCTGGTAGCCCCACTACCATTCCTGCTCAGCACAGGTTGGGGGGAAGGCTTATCTAGAAGTCAGAGGAACTAATTCCCTTTCATCTTCTCCCCTACCCAAGAGTCAACACTTGCCTTTGTTCAGCCCTAAAGCTTGTGTATTTTATGGATCCGTAAATAGAACTGTTCACACCTTTTTTTTTTTAACCTGCAGCAACAAAAGAAATATCAACAGATAAAGAGTTCTGCCATTGTGATACAGTCTTTCATCCGAGGATGGAAGGTAAGTTTGGATGGAATGTGATTTCCTTGTTTGGAATCTTCACGTTCTTTACAAATGATGGGGCCATAGAGGTGGTTGAGGAGGAGGAGGAAGTCTCCTTATTCTCAACTCTACCCCCTTAATCAATCAGATATGCAATCACGCATGTTGGTGGCCATGCTGGTAACCTAATGCTTCATTATTGCCAGGTTTACTCTGTTATTGTTCTCTGAGAAAGGCTTCATTAGGTAAGGTCAGTGATTGAAAAATTGCTTTGCCGGATGCCTATACTTGGGAAGCTACAGTCCCCAGCAGCGGTGCCATATTGTCTCAGTTTAAAAATGTAATGTTATTGATGTTTCGTTATATTTTTTATTTTGTTAAATATTTCTCAATTACATTTCAATCTGATTTTGGCCATTCTGAGGCATGTTTTGACACCTCTGGTTCAGAAGGCCTTATTCCCATGCCCTTTGATCCTGCCAGGCTATAGGGCACCTGTATTTTTCCCTTCTTCTCTCCTCACTCTCCAACCCTGAGGTAGACTCAAATCCTTGCCTGAGGTATCATAGAGTGATGTGTTCTGGGTCCAGATTAATTCCAGGCTAATTCAAAGGCTAATGTCCTTGTTCCAAGACACTTTAGACTGTTACTTGTTTACTGCCTTGCCTCAAATTGCCCTGGCTCAGGCCTGGATAAAACTTTATGATAATGGCCCAGGCTCAGAGATTATGCTTCAGGTTTGCTAGAGGCTATCTCCAAAGTTGTGGAATTTCTATAGGGGCCAAAGGCTTGGGCCAGCCTTGGGAATGATTGGCCTTTGTAATGGACTGCTAGGATTGATTTTCCTGAAAGCAAAATATTCTACATTATAGTAAATGCTAAAGTGGAAGTCCGAGTCCAAATAATAAATAATAAATACCATCGTTCCTAAGTCTGGTTCCTACCACCATTGACTGACATTATTCGTCCCAGCAGCAGCTTCTCTTCTCACCTGATAGCCACATTTACCCACTTTTCTTTCCTTGGCCCACTCCCTGGGGTTCTAGCTCCCTTTTTTGCGCATATCAACCCAGCCTTGGCTTTCAGCTCTTTTCTGGTTGAAGGTCATGCCTTTACCCCACCTCTGCCAAATCTTTTATTCTTTGTGCTGTACAAGCAAGTTTTTTGTTTGCTTATTTTAGTAGGAGACATCAAACAAAGGAAACATCCCTTTCATGGTGGTTATTCTTCCTTTCTTTAGATGATCTGTCTAAAAGTTCTGGTTATTTATCCGAGCTTGTCTGATGTGTAAGGACAGAGCTAGTCAAAACTTCCTTTCCCTACTCAAGTTATGGTCACATTTCTTTGATCTGAACGTTGTATAGCTAGGATAGAGACAGTGCCCATCATCACAGCCAGCAGGACACCCCAGATCTGTCAGGAAAAGAGCATTACTTTTTCTAAGATGCCAGTGAGTAGGTGATGTTTCGGGTCTGTATGAAAGGCCCTAGGAGTTGGTCATGCCAGAAATGGAGATGTAGACACTGTCACATTTCACACATCACTTCTAAATGGGATCACACTGTTAACGACCTGTAGGACAACTGGCGTTCCTTAGCCTACATTCTGAGAACCATTGTTTTACCATAGAGTAGGTTCAGATCCTTCTCTCAGGTATTGGTTTTGTCATCTATGACTGTTCTGCTGGTCTGCCCTGGAGTAGAAGCAGTGGGATATAGTGAAAAGAAAGCTAGATGTGAAGATAGAAGACCTGAGTGTGAATATGGGTGTGGACTTAGAGATTAAATGACCAGAGACAAATCACTTCACTTCCCAGCCTCCATTTAATCATCTGTAAAATATGATTAGAATACTTGGACTCCTTACCTCCCAGAGTTGTGAGGAATTGGCCATTGCGGTTTTTGACTCACGTAAAACTAACGGCGGTGAAATAACTTCTTAACGTTAATATAGATACTAGTTCTTTAAAAAAAATAAACTTTCAGAAGATAGAGTTAATTTTTAAAAGTGCTTTATTGATATCTTTCATTTTTCCATCATCTTAATTTCCAAACATATTTCTCCACCCAGGGAGCCATCATTTTTCACAAAGAATGAAAGAGAGGGAGAGAAGTGGTTCAGCTTAAAATTAAGAAACCCATCAGTGGAATCTTGACAGTATGTACAGTGTTTCTGGACCCATCATCCCCTCCCTACCTCTGCAAGGAGGTGGGGGTGGGATGCATTTTCTCTCATCTCTGTTTTGCGACTTTTAAAAGAGAATGGATGGCGATGATCATCTCTTGAAATTTTTAAGATTATTATCTTTATTTTTGAAGTATCTATATTGCACCTACTAGGTGCCAGGCACTTCACTAAGCACTTTTTACAAATATTAACTCATTTCATTTTTACAGCTACCCTGGGAGATAGGTGATGTTATTATCCTCACTTTGCAGTTGAAGAAACTGAGGCAAACAGTTTAAGTTTTGAGTGGGGTGGGAAATATTCTTTGTTTTACTTTTTAATTTTTCTTTTTTCTTTTGGATGCTCCCTAGGCTCGAAAGATTCTGCGCGAATTGAAACATGAGAAACGCTGTCAGGAAGCTGTCACCACCATTGCTGCTTTCTGGCATGGTACACAGGTAGGCGAGATGCTGCCTTACAAAGCCCGTGATTTGGGGAGAGACACGGGAGCAGAATTTGTGGTCCCTCCCTAATAAGGAACAGATAAATACGGCACTGGCTCGCACTCCCAAAACTCGCGTTGATTTCCCTTTTTTGCTGCTTGCTTGTTTTTCAGCAGTTTGGGCGTGGAACAGCAGCACATGCTTTCAAGTTAACTGTTTTGTACTGACTCGTCTCTCTTTCTTTTTTTCTTTCTCCATTGAGAACCAGCAGTAACCATTTCTGCCTTAAACTTTTCTATAACTCCTTTTCAAATACACCACAGGCGCGAAGGGAACTGAGACGACTGAAGGAGGAGGCTAGGAATAAACATGCTATTGCTGTTATTTGGGCTTACTGGCTCGGACTGAAGGTACTTCATGCACACATCCCATCACTCCCCTCTGTGACTGATGGTCCCCAAACCTATTCAGTAGCATATAGAGAGGATTAATGACTAATGTTAAAGTTGGCTAATATCGGTGCATGCATTTGATGCCACAAAAAGACTTTTAATGTCAATAGTGTTTGTAGGAAACTCAAGCATGTCCAGACAAACAGTACTAATGACTTACTAATGAGTTGCTAGTGTAGACTAAAAAAAATGTTTTATATTTAAAAGAATAGGTTTTGAAACTGTTTGAACTAAAATGCAGCATGCATGTTTCTCTTGGCTACTAGCCATTTACTTTTTATGGTATTTTTTTTAACGCAGATTGTATGTCATGCAGTCTTTTTACAATGGAAGTGCTAAAAGCTAAAAAAAAAAACTTTAAATGAAGTTTAAGAATGAAATTTATTTACCAGGCTTACAGAGGCAACTACCAGCTATTGGGAAAGAAACATTATAAATACAAAATATTATCATCTGAGTTTTAACAGAATGCTGTTTCTGTGCAGAACTAGGCTTATGGCCCCCAAGGAATCCCTGGAATTTTAGCATCAGCTGTTTGTTTTCAGAAACAAAGTCCTCCTGAAATACTCTTGCTAATCCCCAGACTAGAGTTGGAGGCTGTGTGAACACTGAAAATACTCCAGGGAGCAATATTTTAGATATTTTTATTACTTTAAACAGCTAAAAGTCTCTTTGCTTAAAATTTGGATTCCTTTTTAAAGCTAAGATTGTTGGTGTGGCCCTCTTGAGGCAGCCTGATAGGATGAAAAGAGCGTTGGACTTAGGAAGACCTTGATTCAGGGCCTACATCTGACGCAAACTTTGAAATGCTATATAAATGTCAGTTATTATTACTATTATCACTGCAAACTCAGTGAGAAAAGTCATGAAGAGCTCAAAGCTATCTACAGTAGATTTACACACAACCCATTGTATTATGTATACGTCAGTAGAGCATTTATTAAGCATATACTATGTACCAGCTCTGTGTAATCACAGAGTCCACAGATACAAGTGAGCAAGACAGCCCCTTACATTCAAGGATTTTCCATTCTTAATAGATAAAGATAACACTTAAATGGAAGTCAAAATGAAGACAGGGAGTGGCCGAGCTCCTTATATCAAGAGTAACAAAAACCTTCAATAGTGTCTTAGCCCAATCGATGCAATTTACTTAGTTTGGTTTTAGAATTTTATAATAAATTGTCCAAGGTTCTGTTATTCCAGTAACTTCAGAACAAATAGTTCATATTTCTTCATTTAAATCAAAATTATTCTCATCTATTTTCTCAATCAAGGAAATGTTTCTTGAAATTCCAACTGTAATTGGAAGCCTAGTCATTTAGTTACGCTTTTGTCCATGAGGCTTATATTCTTCAGTGGACTCCATGGTTCTCTCCTTGAGCCATGCATATATACCTCTTTTGAGATGCACACAGTTAGAAACAAGTCAACCACTCATTTTAAATGAAAATAATTCTTAATAGTGTAAGTACGTGGCTAGGTCTACCTTATTGATGGTTAAAAATACATAAACACATGAGTAAATTTAATAGTTAAACCTTTCTCAAAAGCTAAAACAAATATCATGAACTTCTAGAATTCACTATTTTGTGTACAATTTCAATGAAGTACGTGAAATTGAAACGTGAAAAAATATCCAGCATCATCTTCCATCTAGCCAGTGCATCATTGTTTATTTCTATGGCAGAATAAATACTTAAATTTTAATTTTAAATTGATTGCTTATAGTTAGCTGTAAAACTGGGCAATTTCTTCAATTTTTCTTATTCCACACTTACTGAGGTATGAAGTTAACTCCACTATGTTTCCTTTTGTGTACTTGGCTATAACGACTAAAGAATACTTCAGATTTTTAATAGAAAAGAAATTTTCTTTAATTTAAAGTTCAGTCTTTGGGGAAACAGACTCTATTTGTATTTTCCCCCTTGCAGTCAGTGTTAAGAGTGCTTCCTTTTAAAAATCTTACTTTTTAATTAATAAAAGCCAAGATCTATGGCTTCTTTAGTCCTACTGTCCCCAGTGTTTTGAGGGGTAGTTGTGCAAGGAATGCAAAAGAATAAGGAAAAAGAAATAAAGGGGAAAAAAGGAAGAAAAGAAAAGAGGGAAGGTAGAAGACAAAAAGAAAAAGGGAATAGTGGTAGAATGCCACCATTCTTTGGCCTCAGGTACCCCAAGTTGACTCTTGTGCAGACAGTTGTTGCATTGAAAACACTAGTGACCTTTGCACTATTTTCACACTGATCCTTTGGGTTTAAATGGTCATATCTTGTTCTTCCATCACTCTGTAACTTTCATTCATAAATCACCTGTTCTGTTTGGGAGTGCCTTTTTTTTCTGGACATTGTGCTATCCGCATTGGGCTGTCTCTTTTATTCACTATCTAAACCTTTTAGGCTCGAAGGGAATTGAAACGCTTGAAGGAGGAGGCTAGGCGTAAGCATGCAGTTGCTGTCATTTGGGCTTACTGGCTTGGACTGAAGGTACTCTCTCAACCACTCCTTCCTCTCAACGATGAAGTCAGTAAAGCGTGGCACCTACTAACGTCAACAACTGTTTTTTTGTGCTTGCTATTGATCTGCACTGTCTTTTAGACTAGTCTTACCTAATTTGTTTTGTTTTCTTTTGGGGAAATAAGCCATTTTAAAATTCTCTGATTTTAACATACATTTCGATAATCTTATTTTGTGACACATTTTTGAATGATCTTTAGAGACATTTTTACTTCATCAAACTTCTAACATCATTTCAGTTGTCAATGTCTTTTAATAGTATGTCTTTGATCAGCCTGATTTTAATGCCTTGAGATTTATAGAAAGAGAATCCCCCAAAGCACAGCTTTCCTTAAAACACCCATCAGAGAGCAAGTTCAATATGTAATTCAAATCATGCTTCGCTACATTTCTACATTTAGATGAAAGAAAGGCGATCTGTGTTTACCCTGGAGGCATGGCTAATGGACCACTCAAGTTAAACCAGGACACTAAATTCAGAAAATGTGTTTGCTTTAGAGCAAGTGTTGTGGCATTGAAATCATGGTGTACAAACTAAATATGGCTTTAGACTTCAGAAAACTTTCCAAATGATCCACTCTGGGGCATTTTTCAGGATTTTCCCTTCCATGTGTGTCAGAATTGTGCAAGCTTTGTTGAAATTAGTAACTACAGAAATAACTTTGTTCCTCTGATTATGAATGTCAGATGAGGTTTAAAACAGGGAG
Organism: Phalanger gymnotis; assembly: GCA_028646595.1. Taxonomy (NCBI): domain Eukaryota; kingdom Metazoa; phylum Chordata; class Mammalia; order Diprotodontia; family Phalangeridae; genus Phalanger; species Phalanger gymnotis. The sequence continues at coordinate 612,534,275 of CM053622.1, read as the reverse complement.
ATAAGTCTATACTGATCAGAACTGTTTACCACCCTCCTAGCAGAGTTTCATCGAGTATCAATAAAAGAGGAATTCCCTATAGATGCAGAGGTATTTCAAATGATCATTTTTGCAGATGTCGTGATGCCAATTGAATTAAGCCCTGGAACATTGCAGAACCTCTTCAAGGAGGTACATCATCACTCTGAAGAGTTTGGTCCAACTTTCCATTGAGGCAAAACCAAGTAGATTAAAAAGGCCTGTGGTCAATATATGTGGCTTAGGTAGTAAGCTAGACCCAGAACTTGAGGAAAAAAAAATTACCTGAATTAGCTTTAGGAAACCGTAGCAATCTTTTCAGTGACCTCAAACATTTCCTAGAACCAATGACTTCTCTTTTTAACAACAGTAATTCTAATGCTTCTGCATGAACGCAAATCGTGACACGTCAGTCTCCAAATAATTTAAAATGAAGAATTATCATCCATCAAGACATGAAGACATGGCAGGTGTGGTTAGGCCATATCAAAATACGAGCAAATAAATAATGTTAAAAAAGGTCATAAATAAATTTATAGGAGAGGTTTATGAATGTAAAAAGAGCTAGTTATGAGGTAGGCAACCAGGTGGCATAGGACCTAGAATCAGGAAGACTCGAGTTCGAATTTGGCCTCCAGTGTTTCCTAGCTGTGTGACTTGGGCAGATCACTTAACTTCTCTGCCTCAGTTTCCTCATCTGGAAAATGGAGATGATGATAATACTTAACTCCCAGGGTTGTTGGGAGGATCAAATGCAATAATATTTTTAGAACCCTTTAGAAACCTTAAAGTGCCGTCTATGTAAATGCTAGTTATTATTATTGTGGAGCAGGAGTGAGTATGCTCCACTCATGTCACACAGTGTTAAAAAGCTCTAGAGGAAAATCCCTCAGCACACTGGGCAGACTCTACCAGGGGAGAATTCCAGAAGGAAATAGACAGGAGGATGCCGGATGAGAAGGCATGGATAGGTTTCGTTCTGTACCAGCGGAGGGAATACCCTCATTGAGGACTCCCCAGATACATTAGAGTGAGGTGGGTACATGCAGCCACTGGCCATAGCAACCTATTTTTGCCCTCTCTGGTATAGGTTGTTTTCCCTCTTATCTTTTTATCGATAATTTGACAATTACGTCTTGTCAGCAAAGTGAAGTACGTTGCAATTTACTTTTAGCCCTGTTCAAGGAAGAGGAAATTAATTATGAAAATAAGACTTAAGCACTCTTTATAAGATCCACAAGTTTTTTAATTTGAATAATCATAGGAATTCTGAATCTCTACTATGAAGAATCTGATTCTAATCACTGGTTCCATGCATAAGATTTTAACAGATTACTATTTCAATTAATATATCTGAAATTAAAAAAATAGAGAAGGTAAACTAAGTAGCATTGACAAAACGCTTTGACAAACAACCCAGTGTTCTCATTGTAGATACATTTTGTCTTTAAGCTAAAAAAGAAAGGAAAGGAAAATCTTTGACAAATGTTACCTTCTGAGTACTCAGCAAATAAACTATATGATCTTTTTTTTTTTCCATTAATTAACTAAACTTTTATTTGTTTTCTCATCTTGTCTATATGTTGTAATTTGCATGTTATCTTGCTGGGGAATCAGTGATTTTCAAAATAAGAAATAAATCACATTAATCTGAGATGCTGCTTAAACATAATCATTCCTAGTCACTATTATGTGATTCATTTGTTTCATCGGAGTAGTCTAATTCATTTTTCACCTGGCATTATAGAAATATTAAAAATAACAGCTATCAAATTAAATGGGTTTTCCCATTTTAAAATAATTGTTATTTAAGTGATATGAGCTAACCATTCAAATTCAAGAATTTTATCCAGAGTAAGTTTACAAAGAACCTGTGGGGAGTATTTTTATTCTGTGGATTGATTCACGACTTTAGTTAGTACCACTTGGAAATAATTTTACAGTATATTAGAAGTCCCTTTATATCTTGTGACAGTGGACAAGTCAGTAATTTACAGTATTTCACAAATTGGATCAAATTTTAGATCTAACTCATTTTGCAGGCTAACCAGGTTCTAATAAGCTTTTACAGGCTTTTTTTCTGTTTTAAGGATAATGGTTTTCATATGGTATTATATAACATGAGGTACCAATGAGCTATGTTATGATGGGGTTCTCCTCTTTCTAAATTAAACATATGTGCCTTGTCCACTTGTACAGACTATACTGTAGTGAAGATAGCTATTCATAAGTAGTCTTTAGATTTCAAAGTTTGTCAGTTTTATTCCGTTTTTCTTGTGGCCAAAAATGATTAGAGAGTGTAAGTTAAAATATTCTATTGATCCTGTAACTCTGTTACCCTATTAATCTCTTAGGACCTAAAGTAAAAGATAGACGATAGTAAAATGTAGAGAAGTATATTTGGCTCTTGGTTAGAGCACGAAACTTTGGACTTATAAAATTTACTGTGTTTTATTTTTTAAAAAAAGATAAAGGAAACTATCCCTCCTTTTAATTATTTTTAAATAAGCCAAAATTTTAATAGCTAAATGTTGATTCTTGGATTCATTTCAATATGATGATGAATATTTGAAGGAAAATCTCTTCCTTTTGGTTAAATTATTTAATTTCTTTTATAGTAGGTAATGATAGCATAGCTATAAGTGCTGTATTTTTGTATATTTTAAAATATTTATATTCACTTTTGTCAAAATTTGGTTCTAGGTGAGGCCATACGGCTCACTGAAGTTCTAATTGTCTTGCCATTTGTATATGTGTTAGAATTTAAATATTCTTATTTAATCAATTCCAAGTTGTTTTCTAGCATTCATTTTTTTAGAGAATAGTTAACATTAAAACACCATTGTGTGTATTATTTTCTGAAATATATATACTTGATTTTTAAGAGTATTTCTAAAATGCTGAACTCTTAAAAAAATAATACCAAAACTCTTGAAAAAATCAAGTATTTATTGCCTCTTGACATTTTTTCTAACTCCTCCCCCCTCCCTTTTTAACCTAATTACCACATTTTTAGTGTGCTTGAATTATTTTGGTTACTTTTGGAAAGCATGTCTATAAATTCACACTTTGCTAATATTTTTCTCTTGAGTAGAAAAATACTACCTTTTATTAGCAAATTCCAGAAGTTAATCTATTTAATCATCCTAACCTTTTCTCTTAAGGTACGTAGAGAATACAGGAAATTCTTCCGAGCCAATGCTGGCAAGAAAATTTATGAGTTCACGCTTCAGAGAATTGTAAGTTCGGACCATTTGTACTTTTTTTATGTCTTATTAAGACTACCATGTAAATGATAATCAATATTAACAGTAAAATAAGAGGATTCCAGGTTTGGGGGAGGATAAAGAATTTTAGTTAGTTCCAACTTGAGTTATAATGGTTTTTGATGATGTTCTTCTGGCCAGACCGTAGTACAATTAGGTAGATTCAGTAATAGTTGAATGAGGTGTCATTAATAACTTGATGTTATCCAAGAAGGAGATCTCTAATGGAGTGCCTCGCAGATGTGTTCTTGCCCTGTTTAATACTTTCAACAGTAACTTGGGAGAAAGGCCCCTGTGTTTTGCTTATCAAATGTATAAATAGGTCACAAAAAGCTGTGGGAGATAAGTAACGTCGAATGTGGGTTAGAATTCAGAAGATCTTAGGCTAAAATGTTAGTTCAGACTTGATCTAGTGAAATTAAAGTTGGAATAGATAAATCTAAAGTTTTACATTTGAATTTTTTTTAATAATCAGCTTCACGGGTACGAATTGAGGGGCAAGTGGAGGTGTGCTGCTAGATAGTAGCAGTTTATCTGACAAAGGTCTGGAAGTTTGGTTGAAATGCAATCTCAGTGTGTGGGCAGCTAGGTGGTACGGTGGATAGAGACTGGACCTGGAGCGAGGAAGACCTGAGTGCAAATCCCTCATCAGGCACTTAATAGAGCCACTTAACTTCTCTCTGCCTCATTTTTCCCAGCTGTAAAATGTGTATAACAATAGCACCTACCCCCCAGGGTTGTTGTGAGGGTCAGATGACATAACTGCTGCACGTTTTTTAGCACAGTAGATGCTGTATAAAAATGCTTATTCCCTTCTTTCAGTGTGTCTACAGTTTGATAAGTAGGGAAAGAAGCTCATTAGACTTGGCATTCATTAAGAGATGCACACATAGTAAGACTGGGAGGGGATTGTTCTGCCGGACTTTGTCCTGGCCAGTTAGCAATTTAGGAAAGTCCTTGGTAAACCTGACAATACCCTGAAGAGGAGGACAGTTAGGATGGTAAAAGGCCTTAAGATCGTGGCCCATGAGAATCAGTTGAAGGAATTAGGAATATTAGTCTCTAGAATAAAAGACTTGGCATAGGATAGGATAGGAAAACATCCTCTATATTTTTCTCGGGCCACCTGAAAGCCTTTGGCAGGCCGCAGGTTGTGCAGGCCTGAGATGGGGGACACCATAGCTACCTTTAGGTGTTTGAAGGACTATCCACACAGAAGACCCTTGATGTTTTTTCTGCTTGGTCCCAGATGTCAGAACTGTGAGAGACGGAGGAAAGTTGCAGGGAGGTGTCTTTAGGCTTGATGTAAGGATATGTTTCCTAATAATTAGAACTATCCAAAAGTGGATTTTATAAGTTCGTACATTCTTTCATAATGGAGGTCTGTAAGCAAAGGCTAGATAGATGACCACTTGGTGGAGTATTTAACGTAGAGGGCTTTTTTTTTAAACCAGACACACATTGGACTAGACTAGATGATCTCTGGGGTCATTCCCCTCAAGCTGAGGGTGCTGTTTGCTTGAAGAGGCACAGGGAGAGATGTGTAAATGCTCAACTTGTGAATCTGTAGAAAAAACTTCTAGCAGCAGAACTTAAATTGAAATAGAGGTAGAATGTTATTTGCTGATTTAAAGTCTTACAAAGGCCTCTGTCTGTGGTCTGAATACCAGTCTACCAAGATTATGGAGAGACTTACCACCAGAAGATTAGCCCACTCCATGATGAATTCTTTGGCCATGATCACCCACTTCAGTCACACAGCTGACTAAAAGTTGCAGATAATGAGCTACAGCTGTGTTTATCACTGGTGGATTCCAAAAAAGCATTTGACTGGATAAGACAAAAACGCAGCCTTAAAGGGTCTGTTCCAATATGGTGTGTCCCGTGTAAATGTTAAGATCATATAAAGATTCTTTGGTAGATGCAAGGACAGAGAGAACATTGTTCAGCCACTCTCTTGAAATTAGGCATGAAATAGACAAATACCCAAAGTGTTCACCATTGTCATGGCAGGTCTCTGGCACAGTGCAAATGGAGCTAAGATTCCCTTGTGTCGTGGATCCCTGTGGCAGCCTGGTATTGATGGATCCCTTTTCAGAATAATGTCTTGAAAATCATAAAATAAAATATACCAAGTTCATGAGCCCTAAGTTAATTACTTCTGCTATAAAGACAGTGATCTTGGGGACTTGCCTCACCAATATAGATTTCAACTCATATGTACTTTCTCTTCCTAAAGCATAAAAATAAAATACATATGAAAATATATTAAAAGAAAAAACATACATTTCTAGTCTTCTCCTACTCTACTCCTTGTCCTTCAGTGCACAGTCTAGTTGCATTGGCCTTCTTACAGTTCTTCACATACAGCACTCCTAAATCTTTGCCTTGGCCATTCCCCATGCCTGGCATAATCTCCCACCCCACCTGAGTCTTGGCTTCCTTCCAGACTCCTCTCAAATGCTGTCTTCTATAGGAAGATTTCCCCAGTCCTTCCAGTAGCTGGTGCCTTTTCCTCCAAGTATGTCTTCCATCTAATCTGTTTATATCTTGTATTCCCCTAGTTATTTATATGTTTTCTCCCCTGTTAGACCGTGAGCTCCCTTCTTGGACTCAGGGGCATGATTTTGCCTTTCTTTGCATTGCTAGCTCTTAGCTCAGTACCTGGAATATAGGAAGAACTTAACTGTTATTGACTGACCAACTGATTAGACTCTGGTGATACAAAGACAAAAAGTGATAAGTGAGATAAGCCCTGTTCTCAAGGAGCTGTATGTTATATCAGGGGAGACATGCATATATATAAGTATTTACAGAATAGATGGAAAAGAAACTAGCCCTAGCCCACAGAACTTAATGAGCTAAAAGTAGAGGGTGGGAATACAAAGTTAAGGGTGCGATGAGAAAAGCAAGTGAAAAGGAGGGGTCTGTGTGGCTATACAGAGGGGGAAAGGAATAAACCTTTATGTATCAGCTACTCTGTGCCAGGTACTGTGCTCATTGAGCACTTTCCAGATACATCATTTGAGTCTCACAACCACACTGCAATATAAGTGCTATTTTTATCCATGTTTTACAGTTGAGGAAACTGAGGCAAACAGTGAAAGGCTTTTCACAAGGTCATATAACCAGTAAGTGTCTGAGGCTAGAATTGTACTTAGGTCTTCCTGACTCCAGGTCCTGTACTCTTTATTGCTGCATCACCAAGAGGTAGCCTGGAGTTCCATTTCTTTCCCTAATGTTCCTTAACCAATTGGTAAAGCATGCTTAAAACAGCTATTCAGAAAAGTTTAAAGGAGGCTTTAAAGAATTTCAGGCAGAAGGTAGGCAAACATTGTGAGCTACTATATAGAGATTTGGCTGTGTTTTATATATGAAAATATGCATTTTCTCCATTAATGCAAATGATCTAATCTCTCTTAAATTCAACACAGGTGCAAAAATACTTCTTGGAAATGAAAAATAAGATGCCTTCTTTATCCCCGATAGACAAAAATTGGCCAGCAAGACCTTACCTCTTCTTGGATTCTACTCACAAGGAACTAAAAAGGATTTTCCATTTGTGGAGGGTAGGGTACCATATGCTGCCACTTTCAGAGAATTTGACTTTCTGTTGAGTTTATGTTAAATGTATGTTTTTGAGAAATATTCCTTCTAGAATCTCAGAGAACAGTCCCAGGACTTAGGCTGCCATTTCCTTTTGTTCTTTATATTTACTTGCTATGATAACCTACCCCTCACTCCTGACCCTAGTGTCTTCTGTCTGAGAATTTCTCCCATTTACCCTGTGTATGTCTTGTATGTACATACTTATTTACATGTTATTTCCCCTTGTTAGACTGTGAGCTTCTTGAGGGCAGGGACAGTGCTTACAATTTTTTTTTAATCTCCAGCACTTAGCACAGTGCCTGTTGTGAAGAAGTATTTATGCTTATTCCTAACAAATGCTTATTCACTGACACGCCTCATAGCCGCAGTCTGTTAGCTACCCTGGAGCCACATAGTCCAGCTAATGCTAAGAATAGGGTATTATAAGGGCTTGTTAATTAGAAATGCCCTCCCCTCCCCTAGGTGGAGTGGGTTGGTTTCAGTTTAATTATCTTCGTGCCCGTTAATATTCTGCACACCTGGAAAAATTGGCTGAAGCATCATCCATTTGTGAACTAATTCATGTTTGTTTTAGATGTTATCATGGAGATGGTAAAATCTACCCGGTGCTAACGTGAGAGTTGCTTTTTCCTTTTTCTGCCTTTTAAAGCTCCCTATGCAGCCCTCACAATCAAGTTACTCTTAAAATTTCTTTCCGTAAGGAATTGGATATTGGTAGTAAATGGAGTATCTTAGAGTCAAGAAGATGGGTTCCATTTCTGCCTCTAATATATGTGACTATAGGCAAGTGCCCCAGGCACATCTCTCAGGAGATAGGTAACAGGTAAGAATTGGTGTAAGTCATCTTCCACACTGGAGCTTCTCCACACCTGTGAAGTCATAGGTACTGAACCTTTTTCCACCTCTCCCTGCTGACCCATTCCATACACACTACACAGAGCGTAGAAACTAATCAGTCCTGTCCACTTTCCTATGGCATGAGGAAGTGCATGCATTAGGCAGTTTTTCACAAATTCACTGTAACCTGCCCTTTTTTATTTCTAGCTATTTTTAGCGGAGGAATTGGATTCTGCGTTATAGATGGAGCTTCTCTTTTCCACTTGCTTTCAGCCAAATGCGGTTGTTTCAAAGCATATGCCTAGGGGAAGGAATGCTTTGGGCCTCAAAGCCATCGAATTAGAGTGTATTCAGACCATGGAGGGCCATTGGCATAAAGGACACATTTAAGATTTTCAGATTGTATAAGTCACATCATAGGATTTATAAACCTCTGTCATAGAAAGGCAGCAGGACTTTGAAGTCCCTCGCATTTATGTAAATTTCCTCCAAGTGGAGGAAGTTAATCCAAAAAGCCTATTTTTATGTAATCTTGTGCTTGGAAGGTAGATGTAAAGTCTACAGGGGCCTCAGAGGCTCTGTGGTCTTTCCCCCTCATTTTGTGGAGAAGGATGCTAACTCTCGCCCAGGTTACTCACACAGATGGGAAGTAGCAGATTAAGTTTTTAACCCATGCCTGCTGACTCCAAACCTAGGGCTCTTTCCACATGACCTCCTTTCAGATCTGCATTTTATCTGACAACACGATGGGTGACTGAAGTGTTTCTTGTAAGAAAGGCCCACTCAGATAAGGTGAGATAAGGGGAGTGAATAAAAAGGAACCTGAAATGTGTGTTTGAAGAGGCCTTCTTTAGGTGACATGCATGAGGAATGTATCATCTGCTGCATTTATACAAGAATGTTGTTGAGTCATTTCAGTCGTATCTGACTCTTCCTGGTCCCATTTGGGGTTTTCTTGACAAAGATACTGGAGTGATTTGCCATTTCCTTCTCCAGCTCAGTTGACAGATGAGGAAACTGAAGCAAAGAGGGTTGAGGGACGGGTCATACAGCTAGTGAGTGTCTGAGGTCAGATTTGAACTCTTGAAGATGAGTCTTCCAGATTCTAAGCTTAGCGCTCTGTCCATCGCACCACATGCTCTCTGTGTATAGCTAGCTGTTGAATTTTCAGTGTCAGCACTTCAGTGTCAAAAATGGGCAAAAGCTACAAATAAGGGGCTTCATTTATCGTTTTGTTGACTGTCTAGACTTAAGAAAGTGATGGAGAAAATGTCAATAATGCAGATTAACTTTAAAACTGTTATTCATACTTTTTTTTTCTCAGAGAGCTGGCTGTTAAACATTTACCAACATATCCCTGCCTTGGGTAAATCAGTTAAACTGTGAGGACTCAGTTTATTTATCTGTAAAAGCAGCGTCACACTAGCTAATCTTAATGGTCCCTTCATATCCTATATTTTTGTCACATCCTTCTAGGATCGTAATCTTAAAGGTCATCAGGTCCAACTCCTCATTGTACAGATGAGGAAACTCTGGCACTGGAAGCTTAAGGGACTTGGTCCGGATCACACAGCTGGCACATGTCTTATCTAAGATTGAATTCCGGGTCTTCCTGGGTTGTTACGATTGAAACATTTTGTGAATTGTAAATCCATATATGTGAATCATTATTATTAGTGCACTGATAATAACTGAATAGATAGGATTAGAACAGCATGTAAAAAAAAATCAGACAGATTTCTCTTCCTAGCTCTACCCCCAGCTCCATATGTGAACTTAGCAAGAGCCATCAACCTAATGTCAGTCTCTTTCTTTAGGAGCTGCATAATGGCATCTGTGTCACAGGTGTAATTTAAAAGTAAGAAGTCTTCCATGTGCATTGCCATAGCTCTAGGGTCCCCAGGGCTCCTAGTACAGCACCCAGCCATGTCCAGTGTCTGCATGCAGCATCAATTCCACATTATTGAAGAAAGATGAGGGAATGCTGATGACTCGAGTGAACTAAGCCTGAGAGTGGGGAAATGGCTAGAGAGAGGACTTTGTCTATAGTACAGAAAAGAACTGCATCATATTGATGGGGGGAAAATAATTATATTTTATTACTTTTTTTTTTCCAAAAGACTTAGAATTTTGGGGGTGGAAAGGGGAAGGCAATATCTTTAATTTCTTCTGTGTGCAGAACTCCCTAGAGCATCTAGATGGCATAGTGGATAGAACACTGGGCCTGGAGTCAGGAAGACTCATCTTCTTGAGTTCAAATCTCCCCTCAGACACTTACTAGTTATGGGACCCTGGGCAAGTCACTTAGCCCTGTTTGTCACAGTTTCTTCATCTGTCAAATGAACTGGAGAAAAAAATGGTAAACCACCCCAATATCTTTGCCAAGAAAACCCCAAATGGGGTCACAAAGAGTGGGACACAATTGAAATGACTGAATAACAAAGAGAACTCCCAATAAGAAAACTCCCTTTACCAATGCAAATTTGCAACTGTTGGGCAACTTGTAGCTTTAGAAAAAGATCTGAGATCTTCCTGACTCCAACAAGGCTGACTACTGTTCTTCATGGTTCCTACAACTATTGGATGACTTATGGTCTTAGAGAATGACTTGAGATCTTCCTGATTCTGAGGCCAACCCTCTATTCACTAGAGCATTGTGCCTATCACCATTGCTGTATTGGTCTTAAAAGCAAAACTTCATTGTGTTGCTTATCTCTATGGTGGTTGTTGTTCAGATTACCTTACCATGCCATTTAAATGTGATTGACAATCCAGGAGGAAAACATCATGTCTGGTTTTCTCTTTCATGTGATACCTTGCAGTGTAAAAAATACAGAGACCAATTCACAGATCAACGGAAGCTTATCTATGAAGAGAAACTGGAAGCCAGTGAACTCTTCAAAGACAAGAAGGCCTTATACCCCTCCAGGTACTGTAGTTTCTATTTTACTCACAGAAATAACGAATTCAAAAGGTTTGACAAGTAGATGTGGAGGCAATAATTCCAGAGGTATTTTAGTTCTGTGGCAAATAATTATTTCCTTATGTCATGAATTATTTGTTAACCATAAAAATAAGAATATTTATTACATACATATGTATGTATGTGTGGCAGTACATTAGTGAAATGGTGCTGAATATACCACTTTATGAAATAATTAGGGAGGGTCCATCTTTTAAAACTCCTAATTATTATGAGCTATTCAGCATCAAGATTGAATGTGTTGGATTATGAGGCACTCTCCATAATTCCCAGAGAATAAATAAAATTTCTGTTGGCTATTTTACAGTAATTATTGTTCAAATTGTCTTGCTTTAAAATATCTATGAAATTGGTCAGAATTGCACTTACATGATGAAATTAGAAGAGTGAATCAATTTGGAGCTTTTTGAGGGTTGCTGAGCCCCCATAAATGGTGCCCTTTAGCTCTTCTAACTCACTGCACATTACTTAATTGAAATGCAGCTAGCTGATTCCCTGTGTAATAGGCCCACGGCTCTCATAAATAAGGAACAAATTTCTAATTGCAGGTGCAGAGAGAGAAGCCATTCTTCTGCTATTGCCTTGCCCTACTTTTCTAATCATGTTTCCTAATGGTTATTTTTCTACTATATAGTATACTTTTTCAGTTGGTGATTGCAAAAAAAAAAAAAAGTACCTTGTAAAGTCGTTAAATATGGTTTTTGGCAATTTTATCATTTTCTCCAAAAAGAGCACCTAAAAATGAAAATATATTGCCCTGCGTTTTGTGAAGGTCTGCATGGAGAGAATTACACAGATCAGTTTGTTTGGAATATTATTCCTCTTCCAGCACTTTCCCTAAGTTATTGGACACACTCTTCTAGAGCAATAAAGAGGGCAAAATTAATGATATAGAATAGCTGGATTGTAACTAACTTAAATCGGAAATTGGGTATTTGTCGGTTTTTGGAAACTGATTTTTTGTTAGCGTGCTTTGGAAATTGATAATGAATTTTTGATAAAGTTTTCTTAAGGGTGGTTATTTAGAAATAATGCTAAGGATGCTAATTAGCAGAATTTATAAAACATTTTGATTAATTCAGTTTGAGGTTTAACTTTTGAACCACCAAAATGACAATAACAAAAACCTGAGCCGTTTTGCTTGGTCATTTGGTTGCTGGTAAGTTAGTTGTTGTGTAGTACTGACAGGAATAGAATGGCTGTACTATCTTCCAGAACTCTTTATGGCACATTGCAAGTCTTGGGGGGAACCGAGTGTTTCATGAATACTGATAGAGAATTTTCTTGCTCAGTCTCCCAACCAGTTCTCAAGAATGGAGAATTTTATTTGCAATTATGGGAACTCTTCAGTTCAGATGGAGGCTTCCAGTGCCCTACCAGCAGCTGTGGGCCTGTGGCTTTTATATCTGAGGGTCAGCTGTAGAACAGCAGAAAGAACATAGAAAGGATCAAAAGAACTGCCTCTGGGTAGAATTCAAATTCTGCCTTTGGGCTTTACTACTTCTCACATCAGACAAGTTATTTAACCTCCTTGGGCCTCAGTTTCCTTTTCTGTAGAATGAAAGGTTGGCCTAGATATCCTCTGAGGGTCCCTTCTAACTCTGAATCTAAAATTTTATCAATATAAATGATTTCGCTTTGTCAGAATTTGTTAAGTGTTGTATGTTGTTAGAATGAATGTGTTAGGTAAAGTAAAAACATTTTTCTTTTGGCAGCTTGTGTCTCTTTTTCTGTAAAAGAGGCTTAATGTGTCCCAGGAGGATAGAATTGCAGTTTGCTCATGTATTTCCTATTCAGAGCCTTATTTAAAAGATCTAGGGTGAGGAAAGGCATGGCATTTCTTTCTGTTCTGCTTGGAGTTACTCTAACATGTATTTTTACTCCTATGCCCAGAAACACCTATTGATTTCCTTTCCTTTTGGAGACTGAAAATTAAATTTTTCATTGTGTCAGGTGGTGGTAATTATCTGTACCCTTTCTCCCATCACTACACATTGTGAAAAGCTGCTAATAAATGCTTTGGGGACAGCTGCAGGTAAGGCTTTCATTTCAGCAGATGACAAGGTCCGACTTTATTTCATGCAGCGTCACGCACCTACTCTGTAATGTTCCTGGGTTGAGTGCCTCATGAGGTATAGAGTAAAGAAATTGCTATCACCAGCAAATACTATGGCAACGTGAAAAAATTGATGTGAATAGAATTAATATGCATTTCTTGCTGGGGGATTGAGGACCACAGGTGCAAGTGATAAAATGCTATAATATACAAAAATTTGAATGTCTGCATTTTTATAAAGGTGGCACACTTCCTGTAGGAGTATTCGGTTTCAATTCCACGTTGAACCCCACTGTCGTGTAACAGTGTGATGTCCATTTAAAACCATTAGTAAAATATTTTGTTTCCTTTTGTATTCTTGTAGTGTTGGCCAGCCATTCCAAGGGGCTTACCTGGAGATCAGTAAGGACCCCAAGTATAAGAAACTCAAAGATGCCATTGAAGAAAAAATCATCATTGCTGAAGTTGTGAACAAAGTTAACCGAGCTAATGGGAAGGTAAAAATGCCAACAGTGAAGACTTACCTAAAAATGTGAATTAAGTAGAATATTTTTACCTGGTTTCCCAGATATTAATGAATGATTTAAATTTCTGCTTGGGCTTTCGTTAGGGACACTTCGAAGGATGCTACAGTGTGGTGTAGGGGAGAGGGCTCTGGGATTTGGAACCAGTATGATTTGGGGCAAGCCCTTTCCTTCTCTACCCTCCTCTTCTTCATCAGAGTTACATTAGAACAGTTGGAATTCAGAGTTTTTTTTATTCACAGCACAGCATTATTCTTTACCAGGAAGAATTATGGCCCAATTCAAAGGAGTTGAGAGACTCATTTGTGACATACCTAGCCAAAACTTAATGGCCCATTGCTCTGCCTTGGCACACCATCCTTTGAGAACCACAGAGCTCATGGTCTTTAAAGTCCTTTCCAGCTCTGAATTCTATGATCTTTCCTCACCTGGTGTCATTAGATTAGACGATGTGATAGAGCCAAGATAGAATTTTAAAGCTTTAAGAAACCTTAGTTTAATTAGTATATTTAATTAGTATAATTCCCTCTTTTTCTACAAGTGAGAAGACTGAGTCGTAGGTAACTGAATGCCCAAGCTAGTTAGTGGTAGAGATGAGGCTACCACCCGGTTCTCTGATTCTGTGTTCATTGTTTTGTTTTGTTTTTTTTCAGTACACCACACTGCCTTTCATGCAACGCAGCATGTTCACTAGATTTATATATCTGTATGCAAAGTAATATATAATGAAATCAAATTATGTTCTGGAAATAACTGTGTTGCTTATGGTTTTTAATAGGTGGGTGGTTGTCGCCAATCCATTACTGTTACAAATCCTTCATTATTTCTATCTTGGTCTTTCATTTTGCCTTTTTTTTTCTTCAGTGTGCATCCAGGATATTCCTTTTAACAAATAATAATCTGCTTCTTGCTGATCAAAAGTCTGGACATATTAAATCGGAAGTCCCTCTGGGTGATGTTACAAAAGTGTCTATGAGCTCACAAAATGATGGTTTCTTTGCTGTCCACCTAAAAGAGGTAAATTTGAAGTAGGTTTTCTGCCACAAAGCTGATTGTTTAAAGTAGGAAGGTCTGATTTCCATGTGTGGTTCTTCGTATAATTTGAGGTTTATGCTGAATTTATCAAGTTACTCATTTTGGGTGAATGGAAACCAGCTTGTACGACTCAGACGTAGACCTTTCTAGTCATTAGATGACTACTCAGCTTTACTCATGTTTGATGATATGTTGTTCACTTAACTGTTCCTTTGTTGAATAACTTTTTCTTATACGTGTATGTACGATTAGTGGATGGAAGTAATGCAAATACACACACACATCCTTTTCTTCCTTGTCAACATGCAATTAACAGATGTTGAACATGTGAAGAAGGGAGTGCCAAAGAGAGAAAGCCTTACCACAATCACCTTTTTTTCAGGCATGCTGTGTTTTGAGCCATGTGACTGACTAGTTCTTCCTCTCTTAGACCTTTAAGGAACATGAATTCAGGAACCAGTAACACTACTGAATCTTATCCCTCGTTATCTCGACTCATGATTCTTTCTGCCCCAGCCTCTCCCTTTTGCAAATGTAATGATTACTTCTGAGTACTTTGGATGGAGAATGCTGGGTAAACTCATTCTAGGACTTTGAAAACTTAGAAGAAATGCTGGTTTTGTAAATACGAGAGTGTCCGAGGGCTGAGTCTGCTCCCAAGAAAAAAGCAGTTCCTAAGCACCTGTTGTTTAGTTGTGTCTGTTGTATATTTCACTATGATTGGTTTCCTTTGTAATCCCATATATTCTATATTATGCATGTTAAAGCATTATTCTGAGAAAGGGCTCCATAGGCGTTACCAGACTGCCAAAGGAATCTGTGACACAAAAGTGATTAAGAACCCCCTTCGCCAGGTACAGTGTCTTTATTGTTTATGCAGTAAACAATAATGGCATTGACTCAACATAAAGAGAATTCCTGTCCCTTTCAGCTCAGTAGTGCCTTGGTTAGTGTCCTGGACCTGGAGTCAGCAAGACCTGAGTTGAAATCTAGCCACAAACACTTGATAGAACTGCGTGGCCCTGGGCAAGTCATTTACCTTAGTTTCTTCTTCTGTAAGATGGGGAAAATTACGGCACCTGCCTCCCAGAGTTCTTGTGATGATCAAAGAGAAAATTATTATAAAGTACAGTGCCTGGCATATAGTAAGCATTATATAAATGTTAGCTAGTGTTGTCAGTATTATTATTAAAACATATTTTTTGTCACTAATGTTCTTTCCTTACTCCCATGGTAATTTTCTTGATCTTTTGTTCAGTTCCGAAGTGAAGCCAGAGATACCCTTACACTCACCTCTGCCACATCCCTTTGGCAGCTTCCTCTAATTATGCCATTTTTAAAAACTCTCATTCACTCTCCCTCTCTCTCAGGGCTCAGGAGCAGCTAGTAAAGGGGATTTTCTCTTCAGCAGTGACCACCTCATTGAAATGGCCACCAAGCTCTATCGGACCACTCTCAGCCAAACCAAGCAGAAACTCAACATTGAAATTTCAGATGAGTATGTTTGTTTTCCTCTTGATAGATGATTTTCTTTGCTTCTTTTGTCTCCCTTAAGACTTCCAAACTACATCCTTTTTCCAAAATGTTTTTTTTTTTTTGGAGTGCTAGTGGTTATATTAATCTGAATAAGTAAGATTTTAAAACTAAGAATTAAATATTGTCAATACTCATCACCAGGTGAAATTGGGCAATAAAGCAGGGACCATCATTTTTATTCATTTGAAATTTTCTTTGACTTGGGGGAACAATGTTGAAATGTCAGAAGACTCCAGTTTGTTAAGTATATGGATGTAATTTTTTAAAAAAAATTTTGATTTACGGTTTTAATTTTTGTCTCACCCCAAAAACTTGAACTCTCAGTGCCCCCAGGTTATTCTCTAAGACTGTTAGTTGTAGAGAAGATGCCAACTTGCCTGGGTAGGGGAATTTTCCTCATTGAGGAGTTCCTTATGCTAATGAAATAACAGGTGCTGCTAATCCCTGTTTTAATTTTTACTTGATTCAGCAAGTGGTTTGTTGTGCATACTTTTGTGCGTGGACGCAGGTGCACTGTACATAATCTTCCCAGAAGCAATTAAATCTTAATTAACCGCAGGGCTCAAAGTTTAATAAGTTCTGGTTAATTTATTTTTTCAGCTTAGCTAAGAGCTGACCAGAGAACCTCTGTGTTTCAACCTTTGCTGGAAATCTCTCTAAAATAATATCCTTCTCTTTCCTGCCCTTAGGACATAAAGCTTATATGGAACTTGATTCAAACTTTTTTCGTTGAGAATCTCCATCTTTAGTGTCTTTAATCATTGTATTCTACTGGAGCTGGTGTAGGCCAGGAGATGGCTGTGTAGTTTGCCTTACTTGCCTCTTCTCCTTACAAAGAAGAAAGCGGGCTAGAAGGATGAGACTCTGGCTACTTCAGTAACATCTGATTAAGCTTTCTACATAGATTCTAGGCATATTTAGAATAAGGGCCATTTCTTCTGTTATTTTCAGACATTGCTAGGAGGTATAGTAGATAGAGGGTTGCATCTAAGAGTCAGATATACGTGAGTTCACATCCCGCCTCAGACACTAGCTGTTTGACCCGGGGCAAAGCAGTTCAGGCTTTTGGACCTCTACTTCTTTATCTGAAAAATGGGATTGTATGAGGAGCAAAAGATGAGGGATGTAAAGTGCTTCGCGAACCTTAAAACGCTATGTTCGTGCTGGCTAGCATCGTCATCATCTTTGATATCACCTGTTCCCCCAAGAACTCAGTACCATATTCTGTACACCATGAACAACTATCAAATGTGAAAGAAAATGAAAATCGGAGGAAGGTATAAATTAGTCTATGTCACCTCAGAGCCTAGGATAGGACTGCATATCGTCATCGTTAGTAATGATGATAAGACACAAGTTTCAAAGTACTTTATGTGCATCATTTCCAATAAATACAGTAGTTGTTAGTGGGCGGAATTAGTATTCCTATTAGCTACCCTAAAGATTCAGGCCCTCATTACTTCTTGCCCAGACTATTATAATGGTCTCTAACCTGGTCCATCCCTAGTTTTTCCCTTCACTAATTCCTCGCACCATTGCCAAAAGAACCTTTGTAATACAAAGTTCTGCCTGTGGAGCCCTTCTCCTAAGAACCATTTTTAATGGCCATCCATTGCCTATAGTACGAAATATAACCGCCCTACCCATCTCTCCCTGCTCCCTTCCCCCACTAGGGTGGTATCACTTTTAATTTTTGGCATCCTAGTATATCACTTGTACATAGGATCAAATGCAACAATAAAGGAAAAACTCTTCGCAGACTTTAAAGCATTTATAAATGTCTGTTTTTATTATTTGCTTTTAAGTCCTCAAAAAACAATTTTTGAATTGGTTTTTCCCTGAGGAAACATTTTGTAAAAAGGAAAGAGCTGGTGGAGATTTCCTGTTTATTCTGGGCCTGTCTGAAGGCCACTGATTTCTGAGGCCTTGCCTAAGCAGATCCTTCTAGACGGTGTTTCAGATTTAAACAAAAATTTGCCCAAAAGCCACTTGGTGGGACGAGCATCTCAGAACAGCACTGTGTTTTTCATTCTCAGATGGATTCATTTCCACTTTATCATTTGTTTTGTAGACAGACACTCTTAGGGTTTGGACTCGGTATCTTTTTTGGAAGTAGAAGCAGTTATTCCCAACACCACTAATTTCTGTAACCATCATCGAGCAATGGTTTTGGCAAATTACAGGGAGAATGGCAGAAGGCGAGTCGATCTCTTATTACAATGTCGCTGTCTCTATAAGTAGACATCGGATGAGACAAGGGAAGGCTGCAGATAGTTACAGCAGGCAGATACCCAGCTGCCACAGCTCAAGCTTCTCTTGAGCTACAAGATTGACATATATAGACCATTTCTTTTCTGTCTGGTCTGTGGAGTATATAGTAGTATTTGGAATGAGTTTATTGTAAGCCCCAAGTGTGAGTGATTTTAAGGATTCATGAATTTTGCGTGCATTTTTATAAATGTTACTAATTCAAACAACAGGCGGCCTATTATATTTTGTTGTTGGTCAGTCGTTTCGACAGCGTCTGACTCTATGGCCCTATCTGGGATTTTCTTGGCAAAGGTACTGGAGTGGTACCGGAGCCATTTCCTTCTCCAGCTTATTTTACAGGTGAGAAAACT
The DNA here is from genome assembly GCA_028646595.1 of Phalanger gymnotis. Classification (NCBI taxonomy): domain Eukaryota; kingdom Metazoa; phylum Chordata; class Mammalia; order Diprotodontia; family Phalangeridae; genus Phalanger; species Phalanger gymnotis. The sequence goes on along the minus strand of CM053622.1, from coordinate 612,515,790 downwards.
GAGGCTGAAACAGTTAAGTGGCTTGCTTGGGGTCACGCAGCTAGGAGGCATCTGAGGCCAGATTTGAACTCGGGAAGAGGAGTCTTTCTGGTTCCCAGCTAGGTGCTCTATCTGCTGCCCCATCTATTTTACTGGAAATGTACAATTCGTAGCATTGATCTGCTGAGAGAACCTTTTGGAGTGGTACATGGAGGACTCCATAGATTGGTGCTATATCCTGATACATGCTTATAGTCCTGCCAGAATTCATACACTCTTCTTAAGGGGTCTTGTGCTAAAAACACATTGGGGAAAAAGCAGTTGCCGTCCATATTTTTCGTAAAACCTCAGAGCTGGAAAGAGATCTTGGGGTTCATTTCAGTTCAAACCCACCTAGACTTAAGCAGAAATTTCCCTGTAAGTATGCCATAAAAGTGAAAATGTATTGCCATCTGCGATGTCAATTAACTGCTTTCAGTATCTTAATTGAACTTTAAAAGACTGTTCACCCACCTCCACCCCACCCCTTTCAGGAAGAGTAGTACAGAATTGTGTGTGAGAATAAAACCCTTCCTTTTTACGGTCTTGGCTTCTAAAACCCGTTCAAAGCCACAGGAAGTGGTGTATTTTTAAATTAAAGCTGAGCCAAGGCCTGGCATATCAAATTTCATCCTAGTATGTAATGTCTGAAAGAATTAGGTTGTCCAGCCTTTGAAACTGAGACTTAACTTAAAAATATCAGAACTGTTTATATCTTCTTTGTTGCTATGGATTTCTCAGTAGATGTGTCAATTTCCTTTCTGTATACTTACACCAGTAACATTTATACCACTGTTCCATAAGAAACATATAGAAGATACTATCAAATTTAACTCTGCCTTGTGCCTATAGAGACTGTCTACCATAGTGTAGAGAGTACAGGGCTTAGAGTCAGGAAGTGCTGGGCTTCAGATCCCTGTTGGGGCTCATTGTGATGCAGTGGTAGGAATATAGAATTTGGAGTCAGAGGAACTGGGTTCAAATCCCAGCTCTACCACTTACTAGTTCCAGATGACCTAAAACTGTAGTCACTTTATCTTCTATTGGCCTCAGTTTCTTCATCAGTAAAATGAAAGGATCAGAATAGATGGCCTTGTATTTCTTCCCAGCTCTCAAATTTGTGATCCATTGAACTTGCCTCTAATACTAGCTGTGCAACCCTCTATGAGTCATTTAACCGACAGCTCACTAGCAGTTATCTGCTAAACAAAATCACATTTATTCAGTCTTTTCAATTGGGTCTGACTGTTTGTGACCCCATTTGAGGTTTTCGTGGCAAAGAAACTGGTGTGGTTTGCCTTTCCTTCTCTAGCTCATTTGACAGATGAGGAAACTGAGGCAAACAGGGTTAAGTGACTTGCCCAGGGTCACACAGCTAGTAAGTGCCTGAGGCCAGATTTGAACTCAGGTTTTCCTGATTCCAGGTCTGTCACTCTATCCACTCTGCCACCTAGATGCCTCTTAATGTATTTGTGAATTATGCCTATGAATCAGTCACTAAACATTTGCTAAGTGCCAACCTTCCCTATTTTCAGTTAATTAAATATGAAACATCTGTGCAAAATTTAAAGCCAAAGAACAAAAAATACTCCACAGAGGAAACACAGTGTATTTTGTCTGTTTAGCTTCCCCACCTCAGAAAGTGAGAATAATCGTCCCTATACCTTCTGACTTCAGAAGGACGTCATAAATATGAAGTAAGTTAGCATGCATCATTTTCATTAGAGATAAAGCTGATGATGACATCACATTATTAGTAGTACTGGTGGAGCACAGGGTGCTAATGACATAAGAGAAATTATTGACTTTATCCAGGGTTGCCGCCAGGATGTTGTTTTTAAATCATTGGTTAGCATAATCTGTGTTTTCTGCTTGCATGCTTTACTTACCAGTTTTCTTATCTCTCCTAGGTTCCTGGTTCAATTCAGGCAGGACAAAGTGTGTGTGAAGTTTATTCAGGGCAACCAAAAAAATGGTAGCGTCCCAACTTGCAAGCGAAAAAACAACCGTCTCCTCGAAGTGGCTGTACCTTAACTGCAATCCCGCTCTTGGTCTCTCACGGACTCTTTTTTTGTCATAGTGCAATTTTAGGGTTTTATTGGGGGGCAGGGGCAGGGGGGAGGCAGAGTTGACCACTTGGGGATTGCCAGTGGCTAATAGTGTTAGAGACCTTTGGCAAAATATTTTGACTAATCAACTTTTAAATCTTTTCTTACTGGAGTAGTTTTAACCCCTGAAATGCAAACTGTCCAGTGACAGGATTTTAGAAACTAACAATGCTTGTGCTCTTATTAGTCATTCATCAGCTAGTTCTACATTCTGTCAATTGACATGTGACTGATAAAATATTAATGTGTTAGCATAGAAACCTGACTTAAGGTAGATTGAGGTCCTACTGTGAAGGATAATGAAACCTTACTTGGACTTTTCCCCCCAACACATTGCCTTCAGGCATTTTCACTAAGTGCTAAGAGCTGGCTAACTCTTAGACTAGGAATGTTGAAAACAAAAATGGTAACTCTGTTCATAGTAAACAGCCTTATTAAGCTGCGTAATCTGATCATTAATAGAACATAGTGCAAGAAGGACTGTTTCTGTGAGGCAGAAGGAATGTAAGACTGCAAAGAAAGCCCGTGCATACGGTTTCTATTTGAAGAAGAAAATTCTGGTGTTTGGAAAGGACTTTTGAATTTTATTCAGATTATTTGTAATGGCTTTAAGTTGTAGAAAATGTCATATTCTTATTTTAAAAGAAGTGACAGTAGATTTCCTCATTTTCCAAAGCAATGCAGTGAAAATATATTTTTCTCTGATGCATATTCCTTTGTTTTCAGTTAACCTTAGATGAGTCTACATAATACTAATGCCTGCAGAGTGCTATTATCATCAAATTTCAGGTAGCTATTTAAACAGTTAAGTGAAGGGTGAGAGCCTTTTCAGATACTGGTATATGTCCTTATGATGTGCAATAAAGCATTCAAGACCTTTTTTTTTTTTGAAAGTTATTTATAATACACTTTTGTGTAGAAGAGAGGTGATTGGTACAGCTTGCATATTTTATGCAGGGATTAAAGTGGATTTGTGTTATTAATCTGTAGGATTTTTTTTTCAAATATACACTAAAGTTCTCAATTTGGAAACTATACTTGGAATTAAAGAGTTTCTTAATTTGGGGAGATGATGTATATAAATTGGTATTATGTTAAATAATAAAATTGTTCTAATTCGGTGCTTTTTGGTATTCCTATGTTGTAATCATACTTTGTATTTTAAACTGTTTTCTCTGTTTTGTGCCTGATGTAATGTGTGTGCACAAAAAAAAACCTTCACAAAGTTTACTTTATGTTTTCAGTGTAACTGATTTTCCACTTATCTTTATAAACCAGAAATGTTCGTTGAAAATATTAATTTTCTTTTTCATTTTTAGATGGAAAGAAATATGGAGAGATTCTTGAAGTCATTTTTACTCATTGATGTATAGAGAGGCGTTTTTTTCGGTGTGATATATCAAAATTCCTTCAGTGATAGGTTAAGTGATAATCTCTGAATTATGGAGTAGAAATGTGGGTATAAATATACATATGCCCAAAATGACAGGAGTATTCAAGTTTTTCATTGGTTTACTTAAATTCAAAACTAACACAACTAAATACCTCATTATTTTCAAGTCATTTCTTATACTATCAAAAAATAAGGCTTTTATTGCTACATATATGTGTGTGACACACACACACGCACACATATTTTTTGCACACATATCCTATGATAGTGTCACTGAAAATTGACAGACCATACTGTGTTCATCTCCCATAGATGAACTACTTAGTCTCAAACTCCTTGTGCAGTGTTTTTATGACATTTTCTTACTAACTAGAAAAGTTTTTAATAATGATTTTTCTCCAGTAGAGATTTGTCCTTTGCTTCAAATGTGGCAGAATGAAAGATTCTTATCAATAAAGGTTCACATAGTTTTTGGTCACTTTTTTAAAACCATAGAATTCTCAGGATGGTGGTGTTTGCCTTTGCTGGGTAAAGAGGCCGTTCGGCTTTCTCAGGAAAGCTTTCTCTGGAAAGCTTTCTCTTGGTTTTCCATCGCTGTCTCCTTAGAGTTCTTTAGCCCAAGCTTGCCAGAGGATGTACTATCTTTAATGTTGAGTGGGAGTTAAGATAGCCTCCTAGGGACTCTGATTCAAGAAGTCCCAAATTTGTGTGCATGTATATACACACACGCACTTATATATGTGTATATATACACACATACATACATATATATGTAATAGACATTTGAGTCCAATTTGAAATTCCCCTGAAGCAATCATTTTATAGTTTTCAGCATGTAAAAAGAATTAGAAGTTTGTGGCGTATCTTAAAGTAAGGCTTGCTTGCCTCTTAAATTAGCCAGATCATCCCTTCCTGGATGTGGTCCCCATGTTGGGTTTACAAGATTGGAGAAGGACAAGGGCTAGTCTACCAGAACTGTGAATAAATTGGGAAGCCAGAATCCAGTTGGCCAACCCAGAAAGCATTTTTTTTTTAAAAGACTGGAACTACTCTTCACATGATTAACATCGACTGCTTGTTCAAGGCAGAGCCCTAAAGATAGTTAACAGCTCTTGTGCTTATAGTGGCCAAGCATAGAGACTTATGCCTACCTTTAGCAAGCACCTGAGAGATACATTGCAATGAGCACACTCCAGAATTTTTATGGAATCTTCTCTGACCATGAAGAGGATCTCCCTATGGAAGATCATTCTTTCCTGAGCCCTGGGACTTGATTCAGTTGCTCTTATAATAGAGGTTTCCATTCCTGTGGGAAAAGGGAATAGGGGGATAGTTGAGCGTTAACAAAGGTTAGGTACTAGCAGCTAGCTGCTGGAATTAACCACCACTGACCACACTCTGCTATGTTCCACGAGGCTGAAAAAAAGAAAGACACTTAGGAGTTTTGCTCTTTGACTGTTAGAACAGCATCCTGGAAAGCAGAGACCCAGACTCACATGCCCAAGGGTATGAATTAACTACAGTTAGAATTCTATACATGCATGTGGAGTTTGGGCTCTGTTTGGCACCATGGCTAGACATGTCATTGAAATACCTGCTAGTAATGAAGTAGATATTTAAAATTCTTGTTATCATGAAATGTATATGCTAAGTTACCATGCCATTCATGCCATATACAAGAATTTTTCACACTACAAAAATTCATTTAATCTTTTCATTTTGTTTTTAACATGATAAATGGTTATTTGTAATATAAAGCTTTTTGAAATATTTAGAGAATACAGTGGAGGGATAAATTATTAACTTTTATGAATGCATTTATTCCTTTATACCAGACTTAAACATGATTTTATTTTAATAACCCTCATTACCTGAAATATGGATTAATGGGATGGAGAGTATAGGATAAAAAGAGCAGTGATTTTCCTGCAAAATTCCCTCATTCAAAGGCTTAAGTACAGTAAAATACAGGAAAGATGAAAGAAATCAACTAGGCTCTTCTCCAGTTTTGTGGCCTGCTAAGGAGTTCAAAACCACACCATTTGGGATGTCTGCAAATCTCTTGGGGAGGTCAATATCATTGCATCTGCTGTGTGTTTGAGGGTCTGATATTGACCCATCATCATGGCGGGCTATCATTCAATGGAGAGTGTCCTGTAGCCAGACTTTGGCTATCATAGTTCATTAGGGTCTAGTTCATACACAAACAGTGTAAGACTTGGGGAATTGATATATGTGTATATGTGTGTGTGTGTGTGTACACACACACATACACACTCTTATTTGGCATGAAGAATATTTTCAAAATCTTTCAAAAACCACCCTTTTTTCAAAAGTTTCCTGTTCCTAGAATGATAACGCCAGGAGCTTGGGCTAAAAATCTTTTTTTGCAATCAAGGAAGAGTCCTCTCAGCTTCTAAGTGATCTCGAAGAAGGTATTTTGTACCATCATTTGGAAGATAGATCCCTTACCTCGAATCTAACCCCATCATTTTATGTATTAGGAAATTAAGATCCAAGATGATTAAGAGACTTCCCCAGGGTCATGTAACAAATGTCAGCACCAGGATTTGGCAAAATCTCGGACTCCAGAACCTTTGCCTATATCATGCTGTCTTTGTGAAAGGAAAAACAAACAAAAATGGCAACCAAATAGGAAATCCACTTATCCTTTCCTTTCTTAAATTCATGGGTTTAGAGCCACAGAGGACATTAGTGGTTGTCTATACCCTCACTGATAATAGATTTAATTTATTCTTGAAAAAGGAAATCAGTAACTTTTATTTTCTCTTTCAACCTTAAGGAAAGGCCCTAAGTCAGTGGTGGTCAGGAAATGTGGATTCAAATCCTGCTTCCTCCACTATGTGCGATTTGGTGCAAGTCACATAACCAACCACCCCAGACTTCAGTTCCTTCACTTATAGAGAAGTGAAGAAATGAAGGATTGAGCCTTAAAGGACCAGACCTGACTTGCCACGATTCAAATGAATGTGATATGTTCTTGCAAACCTAGTTTTTCATAGTAGTTTTATAGCTACGAGCACAGAATCAGGTCTTTTCTTTAACGTTAATAAAAATCACATGTTTTGGAGTTGTTTTTTTTTTTTTCCTCAGGGGGCATTTTGGGGTGGAGTGTTCTCCTTGGGATCATGCAAGGAAAATATTAGAAGAGTTTCCCGGGGAGAGAGGACTTCTGTACTTTTTCTGTGGCATTATGGTTTTCCATGGATTCTGTGGTTTCTAACCTCCCTATTACAGTTCTCTCTTCTCTCTTACCCTCCACCCCCTTTTTTTTCCCCTTTGTTGGTTCTCTAAAGTTACTAGCCTGGAAGTGCACATGAAATTGTATTTCTTCCTTAGGCAGATCTAAATTGGGTGAAACTTCACAGGCATTCAGATTGAATTCCCATCCCATCCCCTTTTTTAGATCTGGTGCCTTTTCCTGGGACGTAATGAAATAGACATTTGGGGGGAAGGTCAGATATGATAGTGGAAAATGAAAAATTAGCTCCTTGTCAGAAGATGTATCAAATCATAGGATCATCAGATCACAGATTTAGAATTGGTGTCTTGGAGGTCACTGACTACCCTTTACAAATAAGGAAACTGAGGTAATTGCTTTTATTTTGAGGTTTCACTGTCATTATTTATCAGTGAAGCTAGAGAGATGCTACAAGTGAAATTCATGGCTACATTGGGTTACTCATTTTCCCAGAGGCAGCTGGTGGTACAGTGGATAGAGTACTGGACCTGGCTTTAAGAAGACCTGAGTTAAAATATGACCTCAGATCTTTACTAGATGTATGACCCTGTGCAAGTCACTTAACTTCTGTTTGTCTCAGTTTCCTCAGCTATAAAATGGGGATAATTCTTCCCAGCCTTGTTGTAAGGATTAAATGAGATCTTTGTAAAAAAAAAAAAAATTGCTTAGGCCCTGGCAGGCACCACATAAATGCTTATTCCCTTTCCTTTCCCCCCACCATTTTATTGAAAAATATTCATCTTTCCAAATCTTTTCTGAGAAATTCAAGTCAATGCCTCACTGTCGAGTGTGTTACATATAGGACATTGCTTTCTCTAAACCAATCTGCTAGTTCAGCTTTTCTTATGTTGGGAATTAAATTAGCTGCCTACTATATACAAAGCCAAGATTAACTTCACTTTTAAAAAAATGTTGGCATAAAAGGCACTCGTATCATTTCCCAGAAGTGGAGATTTTCAAACCTAGTGTGTGTGGGGTTGGGTGAGACGGTGGGACATTTTTTAACTCCGTTATTTTGGAGAAAACTTAAAACAGCATTTACCCCCCCCAAAAAAAAAAGTTACATTGTGAGGCCAGTTAATGAGAAATTCAGTTTTGTTTTTTTTTTTCCAAATGTAGATACATAAGTAGTTTTGAAAGGGGCAAAGCAAAATGTTATACGAGATCACAGATATATAAGTAAAAGTTCTGGTTCTATAAATATTAGCTATTATTCTAGAATCAGGGAAAAATATTAAAATGGAAAAGTAGGGAATGTTTCATGAAGGAAGTAAAATTTGAGTATGCAGGATGATTACGGAGTTGAAGAAAGAAGGAGGGGAGACATCACAATATGATAAAAGGTGGGGGACAGGGGGAAGCAAGACAGCATGTATAAGGGACAGGGTACTTTGGTTTGGCTGGAGAAGAAAGTGAAGGAGAGACTGAGTGAGAGAAGACTACAAAAAAGAAATGCTAGAGTGGGGCCCGGCTGCAAAAAAATTGAATGCTAGGCGAGGGATCTTGAGCCTTATTCTGTAAGTCATAGGGAGCTACTTGAGATTTTTGTACAGACCAAACTTCTTTTAAAGAACAATCCAATGCTATATAAACTATTTGGGAAAACTGGCAAAGAAGGAGACCTACCAATTCCTTTTGCTAAACAAATATGATGCTGATAAAGGAAGAGCAAAAACAGAAAACTATAGACCTATTTCCCTAGTGGATATAGATGCAAAAAATTTAAATAAAATTCTGGGGGGGGATTTATACTAGGATGCAGGAAAACCATCAGCATAATTGACCATACCAATAATAAAGCCAACGGAATCATCATTATCTTAATAGGTGCAAAAAATAAAAAGCTTTGGAGAAAATACAACACTCCTATTAAACACACTAGAAAACAGGAATAAGTGGACCTTTCTTTAAATAAAATTATCTTAAAACAGCAACAAATATCTGTAATGAGGATAAGCTATAATCCGTCCCAGTAAGATCAGGGGTAAAGCAAGGGTTTCCATTATGATTATTCCATATTGTTCTAGAAATGCTAGCTGTGGCAATAAGAGAAGAAAAAGAAGTTGAAGGCATTAGAATAGACAATGAGGAAGCAAAACTATCACTGCAGAAATAATGATATACCTAGACAATCAACTAAAAAAACGTTGAAATAATTATAGCAAAGCTGCAGGATATAAAGTAAATCTACATAAATCAGCACTATACATATATATTACCAACAAAGTGCATCAGGAAGCCTTGGAAAGAGATATTCCATTTAAAATAACTGTAGACAATATAAAATACATGGGAGTCTACCTGCCAAAACAAACCCAGGATCTATATGAACAGAATTATAAAATCACGCAAAGGAAGTCAAATCTAAATACTAATTGCTCATGGATAGGCTAAGCCAATGTAATAAAAATGACAATTTTGCCTAAATTAATTTACTTATTTAGTGCCATTCCAATCAAATTACCAAAGAATCATTTTTATAGAGCTAGAAAAAAATAAAATTCAACTAGAAGAACAAAAGGTCAATGGTATCAAGAGAATCACTGAAAAACAATGTGGAGAAAGGTGGCTTAGCAGCATAAGATCTCAAACAGGATTACAAAGTGGTAATCATTAAAACAATCTGGTACTGACTAAAATAGAGTGGTGCATCAATGGAATAGATTAGGTGCACAATACGCAGTAGTAAATAACCATAGTAATCTAGTGCTTGGCAAACCCAAAGATCCAAGATTTTGGGACAGGAAATCACTTGGACAAAAATTGTTGGGAAAACTAGAAAGCAGTTTGGCAGAAACTAGGTACAGACCAAGATCTTGAAACATACACTGAGATAAGATCAAAATGGATATATGATTTAGACATGAAGAATGATAGCATAAGCAAATTAGGGGAGCACGGAATGTTTTGCCCATCAGATTTTTGGATGAGGGAAGAATTTATAACCAAACGAGATAAAGAGCATTACAGGTTGAAAAATGGATATTTAATTACATCAAATTAGAAAGGTTTTACACAAACTACAAATGCAACCAAGATTAGAAGGAAAACAGAAAACGGGGAAAAAATTTACAGCAAGTATCTTCGATAAGGGCTTCATTTCTTAAAACAGATATTAGTTAACTGTATAAGAATATTGGTCTAGGGGCGGCTAAGTGACACAGTGAGTAGAGCACCAGCCCTGGAGTCAGGAGGAACCAAGTTCAAATTCAGCCTCAAACACTTGACATGCTTACTAGCTATGTGACCTTGGACAAGTCACTTAACCCCAATAGCCCTGCCTTCCCCCCTCCAAAAAAAAAAAAGAATATTAGTCTTTCACCAATTGATAAATAGTCAAAGGATATGAACAAGTAGTTTTCAGAAGAGGAAATCAAACCTGTTTATTCTTCTTGTTTTTGTTGAGTTTAATAGAGTCATGTCCAACTCTTTGTGACCCCATGGACCATAGCATGCCAGGTCTTTCTGTCTTTCACTATCTCCCAAAGTCTGTCCCAGTTTGTTGCTTCCATGACACTATCTATACATTTCATCCTCTGCCATACTCTGCTCCTTTTGCTTCATCAAGAGGCTTCTTAATTCTTCACTTTCTGCCCTCAGAGTGTATCATCTGCATACCTGAGACAGTTGATATTTCTTTCTGCAATCTTAATTCTGCTATTAATTTGTCCAGCCTGGCATTTCACATGACGTTCTCTGTATGTAAGTGACAATATACATAATCCTTTCCCAATCTTGAACCAATCAGTTGTTCCACATTCAATTCTAACTGTCGCTTCTTTGCCCCGTGTACAAGTTCCTCAGGAGACAAGTAAGATAATCTGGTACTTCTGTCTCTTTGAGGACTTGCCACAATTTGTTGTGATTCACAGTCAAAGGCTTTAGTGTAGTTGATGAAGCAAAAACAGATGTTTCCCTGGAATTCCCTTGCTTTCTCCATAATCCAGAGAATCTATAGTCATATGAAAAAAAATGCTTTTAATCACTATTGATTAGAGAAATGCAAATTAAAACAACTCTGAGGTGCCACCTCACACCTATCAGATTGGCTAGTATGACAGAAAATGAAAATGACCAATGTTAGAGGGGATGTAGAAAAATAGAGACATGCTCTTGGTGGAGGTAAGAACTAATTCAACCATTCTGTAAAGCAATTTGGAGCTATGCCCAAAGGGTTATAAAACTGCATACGCTTTGACCCAACAATACCACTACTAGGTCTACCCCAAAGAGATGAAAGAAAAAGGAAAAAAGACCTATATGTACAAAAATTTTTATAGCAGTTTTTTGTGGTGACAAAGAATTGGAAATTATGGGGATGCCCATCATTTGGGGAATGACTAAACAAGTTGTGGTATATGATTGCATTGGAATATTACTATGCTATAAGAAATGAGGAGGAAGCTTTCAGGAAAACTTGGTAAGATTTACATGAACTGATGCAAACTGAAATGAGCAGAACCAGGAGAACATTGCACACAGAACAATATTGTATAATCATCATCTGTGAATGACTTAACTATTCTCAGCAATATAATGATCCAAAACAATTGTGAAGGACTTGTGATAAAAAAAAAATGCTATACACCTCCAAAGAAAGAACTGATGGAGTCTGAATGCAGATCGAAGCACACTTTTAAAGCTTTCGTTATTCTTGGTTAGGTTTTGTTTTGTTTTAACCTTTGTTTTCTTTGGTATCATGACTGATACGGAAATGTTTTGCATGACTGCACATGTATACTCTATATAAAATTGCTTGCCTTCTCAAAGAGGAGTGGGGGGAAGGGAGGGAAAGAATTTAAAACTCAAAATTTTCTTAAAAAAATGAATGTTAAAAATTTTTGTTTACATGTAATTGAGAAAAATAAAAATTAAATGTAAAAAAAGATTTTGTGTGTTATTTTGTGTATTATTTCAGTGTTTGTATGAGGCATTGGGAGTGAGAGGAGGGACTTAGGCTATTGCAAAAGTCTAGAAATGATAATGAGGGTGACAGAGTTGAATCTTCTCAGCAAAAATTCTAGAAGTAAAATATAAAAGTGTCCTGAGTCCTGATTATTCTCCTGAGTATTCTGATTTTGGTTAAAATTATCCTTTAAGGTAAAGTCTTTCCCCATCCAAAGAAGTAGATTTGTTTGACCTCAAAATCAGGGTGGTTACATGCTAATAATAATAATTATCATTAAAATTATTACATAAGGAATATTCTCCTCTGTCCTAACTAGACAAAGGCATTTGAACCCTGATGCTGCTTTCTATTGGAAACATCATCTTCCTCTTATTGCAGTTATAAACTGAAACGCACAGGCATCCCCATGACAACAGTATTGTTAGAAGCCTAACCTCAGTTAGTCATCCAAATCCAGGAAGTGGAGAGAGGTGTGGAGTCAAGTCTTGATTATTTCTAATTTGTTAAGTAATGATTGTCCCTACTCGCTGGCACAAGTTGTATCTGAAAAATAAATGGAATCTGGCAACTTTAAATGAAAAACAGTTGGGAGCTATGATCTTATAAAAGGAAGGAAATCTTACCAACCACTCTGTTCTTTCCACTGTGAAAAACCGCAAATGAAGATGCCATGTGTTTTGTTTAAATTTTCCAGCCAACATCAGGCATCAGTCAAGACTTACATTAAAATTTTTTTTCAGGCATTACTAATGCTTTGTAGAAGTGGGTACACATTTCCACCTCTGTTCTAAGAAGTTAGTTATTTCCAAAGCATATGCATATAATAGCTGGGGAGTAGACTATAGTGGATGAGGTGCTGAATTCAGGAACAGGAAGACCTGGGTTGAAATCCTGTCTGAATTTACTATGTAGCTTTGGACATGTCATTTAACCTCTCTGTTCCTCACTTTCCTTGTTGGTAAAATGAGTGATAACTCAAGATGACTGCCATGGTGTAGGGGAAAGAAAAAAAAATTCCTATCGCTTGGATGCATATGCCTCTCAGAGATAGCCTTCATCTGGTTATTTTTCTGTCATGTGCATTAATTTTCTTTGGTCTTGCCAGGAAATAGCAATCTGGTGGATAGAGCATTGTGGAGTAAAGACAATTTTAGTACCAGCTTGGCCAAACATTTGCTTTTTTTTATACTTTTATCCATAGTGTTTAACACAGTGCCTGGAACATAGTGATTCATTCATAAATGCTCTTTCATTCACTCATTCATTCAGACTTGTTACCCCTACTGACAGACAGTGAGATAGTCTGTGAGGGTTTTTCTCATAGAAAGCTTAAGGCTAAATTCACAGGCTATATATGGGTGGTAAGAATGAATTATGTAGTGGAGAGGGGAAAGACTTGATCTTCTATGAAGAGGTACAATTCAAAGTTTTCACCAAGAAGCCTGCAGGATACCAGTGAGGATAGCGAGGCTGTTCTAAGCCCCTAGATTTATATGCATGCAAGTTTTGTCATTTATATAAATTTATTTAAAATCTATGGACAGCCTGCTCTCTCTGGTAGTATCCTAGCAATGTGATAAGAATGTGAGGAAGGTCCTCGGGACACTGCATGGAAAATTTGTGATGACATAGGCGGGCTATAAAGTATATCGTTCATGGAGGAATATCCATATTGAAAATAGCATAGAGTCATTGACATAGACTCTTCATGACAGATATTATTGGGAAAGCCCTTACGAAAGGGGTAGGTAGCATGGGCAGGATAGCATTCTTGAAAATTCTTCAACTAAGTTCCCCAACAAATAGAAGTTAAGCCTATAAAAATGATAACACATAGGGCAACTGTAAATGACTTCTTCTGGATGTCTTACCTTACTCCATTACATTCCCCAAACCTCTAAGTTTCTAAAGCCAACATCCTTTATCAATTCGTATCTTTGACAGTTGTATAAGAGATGCCCTTCAGGAAAGAGATCTGGACCCTGAAGACCTAGGTTCAAATCCTATCTGATGTGCTTCCCACCTGTGTGACCTTGGCTAACCATCCTTAATTGCAATTTCCTCATCTGTAAAATCATGGATTTGATCCTGATGGCCTCTAAGGTCCCTTTCATCTCTAAGACTATGATCTTATGACCATACAATCATTTTAAAAAACTGATTCCTTTCTTTAATGATCGTATGCACATAAAACATCCCTGCAGGTTTTATACCTGCCCTTTTTTCTAGAGGCCATGAGTTCTAATAATTCTAGGGTATTAATTACCCCTACTTTATTTGGGGGGACCCTCTCCCTTTTGTACCCTATTCTCTCAAGAAGGTGAAAATGGTTTGAGTGATTCAGTAACCTTTTCTGAGGTCTTCATTTATCCCTTTCTGTAATTATTCCAAAATAACCTTCAACTCTAGTTTACTATTGCTTTATTCCAAGACTATACTTTGGGCTCTAAAGCATGATTCTACCAATCAGGCTCACCCCTTCCAGACACATTTCCTGGGTTCCTTTAAAAAAATTTATATATAGTGAGAAGTTGTTATTTGAATTGGATGGAAATCTCCTTGTGTGCAAATGCCTAAGGTGGAAAGAATGTAGAAAGACCAAGGAAGATATGATGTATGATGACATATAGATGGAGAGTATTGTAAGAGAATATGATTTTAAAGAAATGTATATCTAGATTTAGAATTATTTTTAAAAAAATGAAGTTGTATGCATTCGTTGTCTCTAACAAGGAACCAGAGGAAGCTGATAATGCAAGTTCCCAGAAAGGGTGTTGCAACAATCTGCTAGTGGCTGCTGAAGGGGTGTAAGACCCACCAACAACCAGCACACAGAAAGCTGCCAACACAGGTTCTTTTGATCTGCTTTCCTAAGGAAAGCAACGTTAAGGGATTAACAATCTTACTTTAATCCAGTATTCAAATAAAATTCTCTTAGTTCAGGGGAAAAAGCCAGCACCCTGAACTTCAGAGGAAATACAAACAAATTACAAACATCAACAGACAGACCTTGTCTGATTCAAATCCCAATTCATAGTTACCAGAGTTTAACAAAGTCCGAACATCCAAGTTTACAAGCTGGAGGGCTCTTAACTACAGCTGTCCAGAGTTTCCACATCAACACACCTCCAAGAGCGAGAACCCCCGCAAACAGCTCTGTTATAACTTTTTATACCCTCTTTAGCTGTCTGTGTTGGTAAGCAAAATGGGCTCTTAGCACTCAGTTCAACCAAGTGCCCTTGAAGAGTTTGGCTTTTGTTTCCTTTGAATAATTCAGTATATTTCATTGAGTCTTACTAGGTCCTAAGCCCGAAGCCCAAACCCCGATTAGGTGCTAAGCCTACGTGGGTGTGAGGCTCCCAGTGTCCTAGGGGGAGGTGCTAACTCCAGAGCCAATCATGGCAGCCTGAGTTCTGGTCATTCACATGATATTTGATGACCTCTGAAACGGTATAAGAAGAGAGGAGGGAGCCATTTGCTCAGAGCTCTCACTCTTGGTGGCACGCTGATGCAGAAACTCTGGGCAGCTGTAGCTAAGAGCCCTCCAGCTCGTAAACCAAGATGCTGGAACTTTGTTAAACTCTGGTAACTATGAATTGGGATTTGACTCAGACAAGGTCTGTCTGTTGATGTTTGTAATTTGTTTGTATTTCCTCTGAAGTTCAGGGTGCTGGCTTTTTCCCCTGAACTAAGCGAATAGTATTTGTATGCTGAATTAAAGTAAACTTTTTAGCCCCTTAACATTGCTTTCCTTAGTAAAGCAGATCCAAAGAACTTGGGCTTTGGCAGTATGCTGGCAGCATTCTTGTTGTTGGGCTTGTGTTGGTTTTTCATCCCCCCAGCAGTTGCTGGCCAGATTGTTGAAACACCATCATCAAACGTCATCTGAGCGATCAGAACTTAGGCTCCTACTATTGGCTCTGGTCTTAGCAACTCCCCTTAGGACCCTGAGGGCTTCATGCCCACATAGGCTTAGCACCTAGTAGATAGGGGTTTGGGCCTGGGGTTTAGCACCTAATAAGGATCAATCAAAGATGCTTAATCATTTTCAAACAGTAAGTCCCACCTTAATTGATATTACAAAGGGACACAGTAAATTTTGATATTTTAGGTCTTAAGGACGTTCATAGTTTCAAAGAATACCAGAGCTAGAAGGAACCTTACAGCAGGTTATCAGTTCTAGAGCAGTATGTTAGCATTAGGGTGAAAAGTAAAAATATTTGTGCCAGAATATGGAGTCTTAGAATGAGAACTCAGAACCCATTAGTGCAGGTTCTCTAAAGCCATTTATCTAGCAGCATTTGAGTGAATGGATGGTAAAAGCACTAATTAAGCATTTACTGTGTGCCAAGTGATTAAAGTCAAGCCTACAAGCATTTATTAAATGTTTGCCATTTGTCAATCACTGTGCTAAAGAAAAAAAAAAAACAAAAACATTCCCTGTACTCAAGGAGCTCATGTTTTAATGGGAGAGACCTGTCAATAGCTAGTTACATACAAGATATGTACTGTATAGATGGGGATAGAATTAATATTAGAACTTGCATTGGGGGAACTGGGAAGTCTTCTAGCAGAAGATGGTGTTTGAGCAGTCTTGAGGGAAGCTGGGTAAGTTAAGAGGTGGAGGTGAGGAGAGAAAACATTTCACATATAGGAGACAGCCAGTGCAGAAACACAGGGACTGGTGATGAAGAATGGCTGCAAGGAGCAGCAAGGAGCCTAGTGTGTGGCTGGATTATAGCATGGGTAGAAGGGAGAAAAGTGTAAGAAGACTGGAAAGGGCCAGGTTATGAAGATGTTTATATTTAAACCTAGATGTAATAGGGAGACACTGGAGTTTATTGAATAGAAGAGGAACACAGTCAGATCTATGGTTTATAAAAATCACATTAACAACTGAGTAGAGGCTGGATTGGAGTGAGAAGACGAGGCAGGAAGAGCAATTAGGAGGCTCTTGCAATAGTCCAGGCAAGAGGTGATGAAGGTCTGAACTAAGGAGGTGGCTGTGTGAGTGGAGAGAAGGGGATGTATGTGATATATGTTGTGCAGGTGGAAACAGGAAGATTTTCCAATGGATTGGCTGCAAGTAAGGAGCTGAGAGTGTATGTGTCAGGCATTGTGCTAACTGCTGGGATATAAAGAAAGCAAAAAACACAGTCCCTGTCCCCAAGAAGCTTACATTCTAATGGGGGAAGACAGCACATAAGAGGGAGCTGAAAAGGAGGGGGAGAGAGAATAGGTTAATTGTGATGAGAAAGGGGGTAAGAGAAGAAGGTAGAAAAATCCTGAAAGGCAAGAATAAAGTGATATGTGGATGCACGCTTGTGTGTGTGTGTGTGTGTGTGTGTGTGTGTGTGTGTGTATTCAACTCTCTTTTGTCCAGTTCAGATGAGAGTGAAGTTCATGTGATGTTTTCTGCTTCCACCATTTCCTCTATGTTGATATACTCTTCTTATGAGGCATGGTAAATTCTACCCCTTTTAAATTTTTTCCCCTAAAGTATTCCTTTTCTCTTTTGTTCTTTTTCTCTTTTTGTTATTCTCTCTCTTAGGACCAACAACACAAAACAAAACCATTCCCAGTTTCTCTATTTGTCTTGTTTAATTCCCAATTCAACCCTTGAAGAACACATTCAGATTCTGAAAGGTCACTGTCACTTCTCCCTTTATTAGAATGTTAACACTTGATCACCATTTTTTAGACTTTTTCATTTGCTCATATTTATTTACTTACCTAGGTTTCTCTTGATTCCAGCATCATTTTTCATCAGGAATGCTTAAAAGTCTTCTATTCCATTAAAGATCCAGTTTTTCTCCTGTTCAGTTTTGCATGCTAATTCTTAGTTCCAAGACAAACAATAAAGTTTGCCTTTGAGATTATAGTATTCCAAGATTTTTCTTCTTTATAATGCTGCTACTAAGTCTTGTGTGACACTGACTGTACTTTCTTGAAACTTGATTTCTTTCTGGTTGTTTGCTATCTATCTATCTTCTATACACACATACACACATGTATGTAACTGGAAGCTTTGAATTTTGGCTGAGTTTTCATTTTAGAGTTTCAGAAAATGAACAGTGGATTCTTTCAATTTACACTTCAAACTCTCATTTTAACAGGTCTAGGGAAGTTTTCGTTTATACTTTCTGAAATTATTATATCCAGGCTTTTGAAGGGAATGAAGAAAGAATCATTGTTTTCAGAAAGTCCAGTGATTCTTAAATTATCTTTTTTTGATCTATCTTCCAGGTCAGAGATACACACACACACACACACACACACACACACGCCTATACATGCATATCAGTTATCATATATTTTCTTCTATCTTTTAATCAATATTTCTTATCTTATAGTCATTGTATTCTGCTTTGTCTCTTGTAATTTCCAAAAAGTATACCACTTGACTATTCTATCTTCTATTCTAAGTGATTTATTGTCTCATATATATGTATGTGTTTATGTATGTATATATATATGTATATATATTTTTTTTTCTCCAGAGCTCTTATTTTTTCTTTATCCCTTACTTCATTTCTTCCAAATACTCCTATAGTCCTTGCAGCCAAGTCACTGTTTTTTTCTGAATCTTTTCTGAATTGTTCTCTTTTTCTGGGTTTTCATTTTGGGCAATGCTTTGGGTAGATCCATCATATTTTTCCATAGTGTTTGTGTCTTTTATTTGTTGATAACTCCTGCCTCAATTTCTTATTTGGGTCTTTTTGCCAATGCCAGGTTCCACCTTCTCATGATGAACTATGTAATCTTATACAGGGTGTGGACAGGACCCATTTAGTCCTTATCTCAAACCTGCCAGCAGGTTTCAGTGACCTAGTCAGTACACTGCTGTGATTTTCCATCTCCCCTAGGATTTTCTCAATCAGGATGCTGCTATCATTTTCCATCCCCCATGAGATTTTGACAGTCTAGGTTGTTGCTGCAGACTCCTAACCAGTTCACCTGAGCTGCCTATTGGCTTTCTGGTGGGATCTTTCTCCCATCACTCACAGCTTCTGAATGCCTTTTTTGTATAGTCCTGGGCTGGATGAAGAAGCTTACGAATGTTTCCATTGGGGTTTCTTTAACTTTTTTTTCAACCTAGTGACCCTTTTTGGATCACTGCCAGGGCATAAATGGGAAAGTTCGACTCCTTTATTCTTTTTTTACATCATCGTCATAACTGGAATTCTCATTACTACCCGAGCCTCCACGAGCCCTTCATTTTTTGGCTGAAGATCATCACACAGCTATGGAAGAGAATCAGGCTTACTGAATGCAGGAGTTCCATCCAGATAATCAATTAAAATATGAATGGGGGATGGGAGAGGGAGTACCAGCCTCAGACCAATCTCTCGAGAATACAATGTTATGGTTCCTTCTCCTGTTGGCTACCAGGGATGATAACTCTTTACGAACGACCTTACAGCTACTTGTATTTCCACCTAGAAGTTTTGACCCACTTTAAAAAAAACAGATATACACAAGTCCTGACCTACAAAACCAGATACTTTATAAATAACTTGCTTTACAAAAGAACTCACTGTAACATTCCTCTACAATTAGATCCCTTCCAACAATCCTATGATCCTAGGTTCTCCCAACTCATATTAAGTGGTCATTTATGTAGTATCACTAATTACTCCGATTGGGAAGGAAGGTTCTGAGATAAACACTGAATATTGGAAACCATTGCCAGTTATCAATCAAACTAAAATATATGATTATTGTAATTTAGATTTTATTTATGCCTCATTTAAGATTTTAAAATGCTGCTCCCATTAATAAGAGCAAAACAATGATGCATAAGGAAATTAATCCCATACCTCCTTTCTCTGTTTCTAATCCTTATGCCTAATAAAAGACAAAACTTTGGGGTTCTTATTTTTAACTAAAATTTCTATTGGCCCTAGATTGCTGAAGTAGGGGCAATGTATATTTAAGCTTATTTGGGAAGGGAATAGGGGAATTCTTACAATTAGAGCCATCTGAAAGTGAAATGGATTGGCTTGGAAAGTAGTAGGTTCTCCCTTCCTGACAGATGTTTTAAAGCAAGGGTTATATAACCACTTTGTTAGGTATTATGGAGATAATTTTTCATGTATCAGTTGAACCAGATAGCTGCTGAGCTCTCCTCCAAATTAGAAATTCTGTGATACTATAAAATGGTCATTTAACTTGATAGAAAAGCAGATTTCTTAAAATTCAAAAATATGTCTATATTTTTTCACAAACATATCCAGGCAATGTGGCTTGGCAAAAAAAAAAAAAGAATTCTGGACATAGAATCAAGAGATTTGGATTTAAATCCTAGTTCTGATGCTTACTAGTGGTAAGACACTGGGCAATTCATTTACCCTCAGAACCTCATTTTCCTCACCTACACAATAGGGATAATGATAATTGCATTTCCTAGCTCTTATTGTGAAGTGCTTTGCAAACCTTAAAGTCCTAGATGAATGTCACTTATGATTGTGCAAAAGTAAGGTGATCCTGTATTATCCCAGTGTAGGGTTTTGAGGGGTTTTTTGTCTGTTGTGTCTAATGCTCAAGAACACAAGACAGATTTGATCTCCTTCCCTCTGATCTGCAAGGATCACATTTAAGAGCTAATCTACTTCTGTTATTGAAGGAAATCAAAATAGTTTTATCAGCCCTATTTTTCTTAAAAAAGCAATGGCTCCAAAGTCGCCCTACCGCCCCCTCCAAAATAGTCTCAGTAACCAGAGTTACCAAATGCTAGTTTAGCATCTTAGCTGTGTCCTTCAACACATCATAGAGATGACAGCTGATACCTGTGAAATTAGCAAATGGCCTCAGGAGCTAGGACTACGTCTGGATCTTTCACAGCTGTTTGGACTATAAAGGGAAATAAGTCTATGTCTGTTGGGTTTTATTTATGTTTCATTTATCGTTCTTAAAGAGTACTTTGCTACTTTTCCCCTTAAGAATAAGGTAGCAATGCATATAGGAGCAAATCCGGCATCTCCTTTCTCTTTTTTTGGTCCTAATGCTTCACAACAGAGCATTGAATTTAGATATTTAGAGATATTGAAGCCCTCTTGGCTTCCTCCTATTGCTAATGACTTCTTCATGTGCTTGTAACTGACAGATGGACCCCAAAGAATGTTTAAAAATAATTAAGCCTATTTTCAGCATTTGGCACCATTTCACCCAGTAGTTCTTATAACTGAAATGATGTGTGAATCCCCGTCCCCCCCAAAAATACAAAAATCCAAAACAAACCATGTTTTTCAAAAGAAAACATTTGCTAGAATCTTCAGTCCTAAGTAGCATTATGAGTCAGGTGTGTATTTAAGCATATGGTTTTTTTTTTTATGACCCAATGTGTAGTTTCAGGGACTGTGGCCTCTTCTTATGAACATGTGGGGCTACTGTTATGCAGCTAATCAGGAAGCAATGGGAATATTTCTGTAACTATTTTGCAACATGATACTACATCCTTCTGTTTTCCTTAAAAACAGTATGTTCTGTCCTAAAAGAAGATCATAACCCTGGGGTTAAAAAGAAAAATAGGAGAATTCCATGGTCCACTGTTGAACTATACCCATGCATTGGGCCTAGCAAAGTACCATGATACTAGACCCCTAAGAAAGATAGGATAGGACAACTGGCCTTTCTTCCCCACCTTGAAAAAGGGTAGGTTCCCCACATACCCCCAGGAACATACCCAGTTGCTTGGTGGAGAAGGCCTATTACTCTCAATTCATTTGAATAATACGTACCCATGTGCTAAGGAGAATCCAGAAAAGTATAGAGAATACAAGGTCTGATTATGCTTATTACTTGTTGATTTTTTTTAAAATTATTCATTAGGAGTGAGGGAGAAAAAGAAATACAGTAAAAAGTACAGCAGAGAACAAAAGAAAACCCAGAAGGAAGCAGAGCTGAATAGCTTTGAAAACAATGTGTAGTATTTATTATATCAAATTTCTTGAAACAGGAATTTATTGTTTTATGTTGAATCCTCTCTTATGTTTTGCTGTTGTAGTATTAATTAAGTTGGGACTTTTTTTTTTTTTACTGTTTTAGAATGCTAAATTAGTTAAGTGTCTTTGATTGAGCCTTACTAGGTACAAAGCCCCAGGTCCAAACCTCTATTTACTAGGTGCTAAGCCTATGTGGGAGTGAAGCCCTCAGGGTCCTAAGGAGAGTTGCTAAGACCAGAGCCAATAGTAGGCACCTAAGTTTTGGTCACTCAGATGATGTTTGAAGATGTCCAAAGACTGTATAAAAAGAGATAACGGAGCTATTTGTGGGGTGGGGCTCTGAGCCACGGGAGGAATGGCGCATGACTCTAGGCCAGTCGTTGTTATGAGCTCCCCGGCTCCTAAACTCAGATATTGATGTTTTCTTGGTAACTATGAATTGTGTTTGGTCTGTTTATAATGTATGTTTGTAATTTGTTTGTATTTGCTCTGAAGTTCAGGGTGCTGGCTTTTTCCTCTGAACTAAGTGAATTGTATTTGTATGTTGGATTGAAATAACATTGTTAACCCTTTAACACTGCTCTCCTTAATAAAGCAGATCAAAAGAACCTATGCTGGCAGCATCTTTGTTGTTGGGCTTGTGTTGGTCTTTCACTCCCACAGCAGCTGCTAGCTGAATTGTTGCAACAGCTATGTACCTGGAAATGTTCTTTTTTTTCTTTTCTCACTATTATTTATGTATAAAATGATTTAAAAAATTTACAAAGGAAAATATTCATTACGGCAAAATACCTCTTTAAAGACTTTCATCCCACAGTGTATTTCTTAGGCATATGTCAAAATCATACAAAATTCCTTGAAAAATATAACAGAGATTCATAGTATCTCCCTCCACATATCTTTGGAGGTATGAGTTTGAATCCCACACTGCTTTGTTTAAAGGCCACATGGCCTCAGGGATGAAGAGCTGGCTTTAGGGCCAGGAGTATTTGGGTTCAGGTCTGGTCTTTGACACTAGCTGTGTAATTCTGAGCAGTCACTTACTCTCTCAGTGCTCTAGGCCAGTGGTATCAAACCCAAGTAGAAATTGGGGTGACTCAGAGATACATAAGGATCCCTGCAGGCCACTAGCAAACCATATGTCAACATTATCAGTAGGCAATGGGAGCCTCTGGGCTAAACCAGAGATGGGGAGTTGAGATTCAAATGCCAGTCTTTCTACTTCTAGAACCTTGGGTGCTCCTCTCTTTATTTTTCCATCTCCAATCTTTCCCTTATACTGTTGCTGAAGTGGTATTGCTTAAGCACAGGTCTGACTGTGACTTGATAAACTCATGGCTCCCTATTACTTCCTAGGATTAAATACAAAGCCCTCTGTTCAGCACGTAGAGGTCTTTGCTACTTATCTCCAACCTTCTTTTCCAGCCTTACTATACCATACTCACTTTCGCACAGTCTATGGTCCAGCCAAACTAGTTTGCGGGTTGTTCCTCACACTGGACGTTCTATCTGCCACCTCTTTGACTTTTTATTGCATGCCTTTCTCCATGCCTGGAAACCACTCGTTCTTTATCACTGACTCTTAGAATCAATCCCTAGTTCCCTTTAAAGTTCAGCTTAATAACCCCACACGTAAAACCTATATCACATTGTATTCCATCTCAATGAGGGCAATGGAGAGGAAGGGAGAGAATTTGGAACTCAAAATTTAAAAAAAAAAGTCAAAAATTGCTTTTACATGTAATTGGAAAAAAATAAAATACTAAATAAATACTTTTAAAAAATAAAGTTCAGCTCAAACAATGATTTATATAGGGGACATTTCTTGATCCCCACCCTTCAGTGCTGCTAGTATGCCCTCCCCCCAAATTTCCTCATATTTGTTCTATAAATACTTATACTTCATTGTTGTATGCTTATGAAACCTGGACAGTATGCCAGTGCCATGCCAGGAAACAGAATCACTCCATTTAAATTGACTTAGAAAGATTCTGAAGATCACCTGGCAGAATAAGATGCCAAACACTGAGGTCCTTACTGGAATTAAATTGCCAAGCATTCAAACTCTGTTTGGGCAACTCCAATGGGCTGGCCACATTGTTTGAATGCCAAATGTACACTTGCCTAAAAGACTATTTTATGGAAAACTCACACAAGGCAAGCATTCACATGGTTGTCAGAAAAAGTGATAAAAGGACACTCTCAAGGTCTCTGTTAAGGGCTCTGGAACTGATTGCATGACATGGGAGATACTGGCACAAGACTGCCCAGCATGGCATGCCCTTATCAGAGAAGGTACTGTACTCTATGAGCAGAGCAGAATCGAAGTAGCTTAAAAGAATGTATGATGTGCAAATTTAGAGAATCCACCCTAAATGTTCACACGGACTATTTGTGCACAACCTGCGCTAGAACATTCCAAGCTCATATTGGTCTGATCAGCCACAGTCAGACACATTGCAACTTGACTTCAACATAGTGATGTCAATTTAGTCCCATTCAATGAAGGACAATAACCAACCATATAGACTTGTGGTTTTCCCCAGTAGAACATAAACTACTCCAGGGCAGGTACTTTTTCATTTTTATCTTTGTAAATCTACCTTCTAGAGTGGTGCCTGGAACATAACAAGCCTCTAATTAATATTCATCGATTGACTGATTTCTGTCTCCCACAAAATTTTAAGTGTGGAAGTGTCCTCAGAAACCATGTCTTTTAACCTTCTTACTTTACAGGGGAACAAGTAGAAACGCAGAGAAGTGTCCCGTTCAGGGCACCAGAGTAAGTCCAAAGCAGAGAGCAGCTAGAACTCCAGTCTACTGACCTCTCCTGCCCCACCCCACCCCCAATCTTGTGTTCTTTTCAATATGCCATAGTACCTCTCTGCTCTTGAAGGAAGAAGTAAGTTCACTTACCTAATAAATATTGCAAGATTACCAGTGGGTAGTTTATGTGAAGTGAGAATTGCTTTAGGATCACAAACATGGCGACATTTAGATGGAAGACTGAGGTGCTATGATAGATGTCTGGTTATAGAAGCAATGATTCCAAATATGATACGCCATAGTTTATTCAGTGAAGCTTTCAACTTTCTATTGATTGACCAGTTATTCCAAGGAATAACTTTAAAAGTAATTAAACAGTTTTTAAAAGAAAAATGAACATCTGAGTGTAGTATTATGCTTCAGATAATTCAGAAATCTACATCTGTTCAAAGATGGGCTTGGACCTCAGTCTTAAGACATTGAAAAACTTTGTGATAGGTTTTTATTGGTAGAAAAGATGAGTTGGGATTGATTGCATGACACGAGAGATCAGGGTATTGATCATTTTTATCCAGGCAGGTAGGTGGCACAATGAATAGAGTGCCAGGCCCGAGTTCAAATCCAACCTCAGCTACTTACTAGCTGTGTGACCCTGGGCAAGTCACTTAACCCTGTTTGCCTCAGTTCTTCATCTATAAAATGAGCTGGAGAAGGAAATGACAATTACTCCAGTATCTTTGCCAAGAAAACCCCAATGGGGTCATGAAGAGTCAGACAAGACTGAACAACAAAAACAACAAGCATTTTTATCCACTTAAAGGTGGAGTCTAAAGTAGGGATTCTTAACATGGAGTCAGTGAACTTGGTTTTAATAAATATTTCAATTGAAATAGCTAATATTTTTCTACTACCTGCTGTTTCCAGGCACTGTATTAAGCACTTTACAAATATTATCTCATCTGATCCTCACAACAGCCCTGGGAGGGAGATGCCATTATTGTCCCCATTTTGTAGATGAGGAAACTAGGCAAGCAGAAATAAGTGACTCTCTCAGGGTCTCCCAGGTGGGATTTGAACTCAGGTCTTCCTAACTCCAGGCCCAGCGATCTGTCTACTGCACCTCCTAGCTACTTCATTACACTCCTCCATGTACTCTGTGATCCAGCGACACTGGCCTGCCTCCTTGCTGTTTCCTGTACAAGACACTCCATCTCCCAACTCCAGGCATTTTCTCTGGCTGTCCACCAAGCATGGAATGCTCTCTCTCCTCATCTCTGTCTCCTGGCTTCCCTGACTTCCTTCCAATGTCCCAGCTAAAATCCTATCTTCTACAGGAAGTCTTTCTGATCTCTCTTAATTGATGCCTTTCCTCCTTTGCTTATTTCCAGTATATCCCATATATAGTTTATTTGTACATCACTGTTTGCATGTTGTATCCCCCATTAAATTGTGAGCCCCTTGAGGGCAGGCAGGGACTTTCTGTTACTTTTCTCCGTATCCTCAGCACTTAATGCAGTCAATACCTTGGAACAGAGTAGGCACTTAATAAATTTCATTGTCTGACTAATTGTATTTCAATATAATTGATTTCTTTTGTCATCCTACATGCATATGCACATCCTATGTTCTACATTAAGCAACAACAACACAATTCTGAGAAGCACTCCATAGGCTTCAGTAGATGACCAAAGGGATCCATGATACAAAAAGGGTTAGGAACCCCTAATGTAGAGAAACGTCTCCTCTCGTGCTTCTGTTAAGATGAAGGATCTTTCTTTTCTTTTCTGTGATCATGAATAAGAATGCATTTAGCCTTGTTTGAAAATATGGCTAGACATTTATGACTTAGATTGCTTACCTTCTCAGGGAGGGCAGAGGAGAGGAAGGGAGAGCATTTGGAACTCAAAATTTTAAAAAACAAATGTTAAAAGTTGTTTTTACATGTAATTGTGGAAAAAATAAAATATTATTGAGAAAAGAAAATACTCCCAGAAGTACAATGAATATTGGATATTATATATACATAATGTGTGTATATATGTATGTGTATATGTACATATACATATACAACCATATATATGTATATATATGTAATATATAATATGAGCATCTAGGTGGTGCAGTAGATAGAGTGCTGGGCCTAACATTATTGAGTTCAAATCCAGCCCTGGGCATAGCTATGTGACCCTGGGCAAGTCACTTAACCCTGTTTGCCTCAGTTTCCCCATCATTTCCTTCATCATTTTAATGAGCTGGAAAAGGAAATGGCAAACCATTCTAGTATCTTTGCCAAGAAAACCCAAAATGGGGTCATGAAGAGTCGGATACTACTGAAATGACTGAACAACATCAAAAGTCTATTATGTTACTGCTATATCGCTGAGGTGGAGTGGGCAGGGTAATTGGGGACAGGGTGGGAAGATACGTGACAAACAGACAAGGTACCATGGGATTCTCAGTGGCACTCCATTCTACCTGCTAGTCTTCTAAAGGTGTATTTCAATTTAAGAATGCCTGTAATCGCAAGCAAAGTGGGACTTTTTGTTGTCTTTTGTTTTGGAGTGCTTCTCAGCACTAAAGCAATCAAGTGCCTTTGATTGAGTCTTGCCCTTGTTTGCAGGAAGGCCCACACCCTTTTGCTAATTAGGTCATGAGAGATGTGAAGCCCTGGAGAGGTGTGAAGGCCTCAGGCCCTAAAAAAGGGTATATATACACTGAGGGTAGGTGTTAAGCTAGAACTCTCAGAACTGCAGGAGAAGAGGTTTTGCTTAAGGGCTTACTTACTGGAAGAGTGTTGTGTGATTTGACCAGAGGAGACTCTGGGTAGCTGTTAAGCCCCCCACACCCCTGTTTTGAAAACCCAGATATTGGTGCTTCTCTCTCTGGTATGCATTGCTATGGTCAGATGTCTGTTGATTTGTGTTATTTTTCTCTGCTTGTAATTTCTGTTTATATTTTCTCTGAAGTTCAGGCTGCTGACTTTTCCCCCTGAACTAAGTGAATGATATATGTATGTTTAATCAAAGTAAGATTGTTAACCCCTTAAGGTTGCTTTCCTTAGAAAGGTAGATCAAAGAATATGTGCTAGCAGCCCTCCTGTGCACCGTGCATTTGGCCTTACATAGCCACAATAGCGGCAAGTAGCAAGGTTGTTGTTACAATGCTCAACATAAACATCTTCAAAAATGTGGTGCCCAGAAATGGACACAGGACACAAGTGGTCACCTGACCTGTGTAGAAGCAAAGTTTTTGTGCACCTTAGGGTCACGTTAACCTATTTGGGGGCTACTATAGCATGCTGTTGGCTGCCAATGAGTTTGCAGTCTACTAAATCCTCCAGATTTTTTTGCATGAAATAATATTTAGCTCCACGTATACAAAGTAATTGTTAATTTTTACTACTTCATCTGAATATTATTTTTAGAGCCTTACATCATCTTAGATCTCTCACAAACAGAGTAAGTTCATTTTCTCTTTATTCTTTTCCCAATAATAAGCCTTTTTTTCATAATGTACAAAAATTTGCCAATACAACAAGGTAACAGAGACAGAGACAGAGATGGAGAGAAACAGAGAGACAGAGATAGACAAGACAGAGACAGAGAGAGAGGAGAATTTTTGCTTCTTTTCAAAAACAATTCATATAGGATATTTGTTATGAATGCCTCTTTTCACTGGTTCCTGTTAGATTTTTTCTAGGCCCTGATTTTTATATCTAACCTTTGGGAGTATGATGTCTATATAAATCACAAATCAGAACAATGCAAGGAATGTAGCAGT
Source organism: Phalanger gymnotis (assembly GCA_028646595.1). Classification (NCBI taxonomy): domain Eukaryota; kingdom Metazoa; phylum Chordata; class Mammalia; order Diprotodontia; family Phalangeridae; genus Phalanger; species Phalanger gymnotis. Next base: position 612,487,610 of record CM053622.1, on the reverse strand, counting down.
GAGGCCCCAGTCCTCTGCTCCCTTTCCGGGCTCTAAAGTGTCAGCATCTTTTCTTGAGAATAAACATGGGACCAAGACACGGGATGGGTAAATGTGGAGAGGGAACCTTTGATTAAGCTTTGCCTGACTTCGCTTACAGCATGAGTAGTAGGACCACAGATTTTTAATTCAGTGACAATGAAATCTCAGCATCATCCTGGCATGGGGTGAACACTTGAGCCAGCCAGATGTTCCAAATCACATGTGGAGAAGTGTTTGTGGTAAAAAAAAAAAAATTCTGTTTGAAACTGATTGTTGATATTCTCTTGAGACAGCCTGTGACAAATTGTATAATAAAAATGTTAAAAATAACATAGTTATTCCCTGAAAAAGCTAAGTTCCCACAATTCAGCAAGCTGGGAAAATTGCTGAACTTACTTTGGACATGATGTGCCAGTTCCTTTTACTTACTTTCCACCACACTTACAAGATTTCCTTGGGGTTTCTTTCTCCAAGTTCCAAGGAATTCTGTCACCAACTTTTTGTATAAAGCCGATGTGTTAACTTATATTTTTAATTTTTGTTCTAAATTCATAGTGATTACATATATTGACTTTAGTGAGCTAAAGTAAACATGCTGGATAAATATAGCAAGAATGTTTAATTTGTTTCACTGGTTCAGAGATTATTGATCTCATCTGTGTGGCTACTCTCTTCAGCTACACAGATGATTTAACGCTCTAAACCTTAGTGGGACTTTTTCATATATTAATACAGAAAAAATTAGTGCCCAGTGTTTGCTTTTCTGATAATGTAATTGATTACACATTTATAGATTGGTCCTCAGATTATCACTAGGCCTTGACTTGAAGCCATTCCTGAATTTTCCGTGTGCTATACCCAGCATACCCTCCTCTCCCCGAACTTAGTAGAATTTAAGCTTCAGGGGAAGGAGCATTTCATTTTTGTCTTTGTATTTCCAGTGCAGAGAATGTACAGACCTGCACTGGTGAAGAGAGTTTCTTTCTCATCTTAATTGACACCACCTCCCTCAGCCTTCTCTCTGCCCTGATTGAAAGAATGGAGGGTAGAGTACAAAACTCCTCCTTTGTAGAGGGCAGAAATGGATTTTCTGGATCAATCTACTCTGCCTTCCCACTCCACTTTCCTGTCTCCTTTTCTGTGTTCTCTCCTCCCACTGAAAATCCCTGAGGTACTTAATAAATGTTTATTGAGTTTGATTGGATTGATACTAAACAGATGAGGTTCTTCATGCTTCTACAAACACTTGCCTTGGGCCCTAAAGGGCAAAACTAGGATCCATAGGTGAAAGCTGCAGAAACACCAGGTTTAGGCTCAATGTGAGGAAACTAAAAAGTAAATATTTTAAAAATAAAAAATCTAGGGTTTCTGAAGATCTGAACTTTCCACAAGTTGAGTGTCCTCAGACCAATAAGTAACATAAGGTGAATAGAACTTTGCTCCAGGGTAACATCGTGGGTTAGGGTATAATTTTCCTTGCTCATGCTTCCACCTTTCTTCCTTGAGGTGACCCTGTTCCAATTCTGCCCCTTTCCTCCCAAAGTTCCTGCAGGTACAATTATACCTGTGACTTTCTCTGGAGGATGATCAGCCCTGTGTGATGACAGCCATAATGATACTGTCCTTTGTCCTCTCCCAGAGGTATGCTGGTAAATGTCTGCATTGTTAACTTTTCCTCCATTTCTCTCCATTACTACTTTAGTTCTAGACAATCAACACAGCAACAAATCAAGCCCTGATTTATAACATTTACCAGTCTCTGAGATGAAAATGCCCACATTGAAAATTTAGCAATTGACTCTTGCAAGAATCTGGCTCCAGCTACCCATGTGCCACTTTCCCTCCCCCCCCCCCCCCCCATTAACTGAATATAGCAGAGGTTAGTTATGGCCCTAAGTGTGCATACTTCTGCCTTGCTTAAATTATTTTATAATCTTTTCCCCTCACATTGTACTTTAAACAATTGAACTCCCTTGCTGAAGTTTAATTAATATGATTACTGAAGTTTAAGCTGGTCAAGAATAAAGGAGCTTCTACTAATAGGCTGTTTTTTCTTTTCACACGTGTAAATCTTGTCCAAAAAGCCCCAATATTGTTGGGAGCTACAGAGAAGTTTGTATTTGTTAACAAAGAATAAGATAGTCCTATTAGAAAAACAACTTTGCCTGAGAATGTAGGAGTCCAGAATTTGACCATAAGCTAATGGGTGTGTTTATACAGAAGATACTTAAGGGCAAGTATCTTAAATTCTGACAATTGTCCACTTTTTGGAAAACACCAACTAAGTTTCTTCCGTACACCAAGGGGAGAAATGCTCATGTAGACAAAACACCCAGATAAATGTTATCTTTGGTTTGTATAGACATTGCTTCAGGGAGGTCATGAGAAGGCTAAATTTAGAAGACTCATATTTAAAAGCCCTTCTCTATTTCCATCAGTTCATTAAAACCTTTTGTATACACTAGATCAGAAGTGTCAAACGCACACTGGAGCAGGAGCAATTCCTAATACGGAGGAACCAGATTAAAATGTAATTGGGAAATATTTAACAAAATACATAAAAATGTAATAGAACATAATGTTAATATATAGTTTTCTGAGTCAATATGCAACCCCGAGGATCCTTTTGTGTGGTTTAGTGGCCTCGTTTCTTTTGAGTTTGACACTACTGCATTATATTAATTTAACTAACAAACAGATTTTTAAAAGTCCCACATTGACAGGATTGACTGTATTACTTTGTCTCCTTCCCTGCCAGGGAATGGAGAGAAGACTCTGTTGTTATCTCATTTGTATGTGTCAAGTCATTACTCAATCATGGCTTTTAGTAAATATCATTGTATTTTACCAGAACTTAAGGAAGTTGCATCTCTGTGATTCGGATAGAGGTTGTGATGGGATGCTTGGGTGCTTGTGCTTGGACCCTAATTCTAACATCACATTTCTCCTTAGCCTTTGCTTGCATGCCTATGCCTAGACCCCAATTCCAAAACCACATCCAGTTCTAAAATCACATCTCTACCTAACCTCAAAATACTGTCTCAGGCAGTTCCTCTCCAGCTCAAGGGCTGCATGCCCTAGCAAAATACTTATCTCTCCTCCTCATACTGTGGCCAGCTGTACCTATAGAATTTATTAGTTTGGACTCCCTGTGTATGTGCTGAACTGGCCATGTACTGGGTCATAAAGACATTCACTACTTATTGGCCTATCATGTGCATGCTAGACCTAGACATATGTATATTCCCTTACATTTATCTTGTCTAACAAGACGTTGATGGAAGCAGCCTGGATATTTCCAGTCAGCCCTGACTGTTAGTGGCCTTAGTGATATTTCAGACCTTAAACTACACCTCCCTCTAGCCCCACCTTAGGCTATTTCCCAGTGAACTCTGGGTAAGATACCTGCGCAGTAGATACAAAAAGTGCACATTCCTTGAAGAACTGAGCACCCCTTAACCACTCCCTGATCCCGCCCCAAAACACCTAATTAACATATTTGGCAGGTTTTACCATCAAATATAAAACTTTATATAAAAACTTTAACCGCACCCCTGTAAGGTTGCAGGTTCCCTAAGAACTCTTGCCCGCTGAAAAGCATAATAAATCTTTGCCACCTTGACTTGAAGAATATTTGAGCACTTGGGTTCTTTAGGGGTACTCCCCCTCAATTACACTGTCTGGGAACTCCAGTATTGGGGTTCCTGGACCTCTTCTCCCAACCCTCAACAGTTTTAACATGATTCCTCTACTTTAGATTGCTTGTTGTTGTTGTTGTTCAGTTGTTTTCAGTCATGTCTGACTCTTTATGACCCAATTAGGGGCTTTCTTGGCAAAGATATTGGAGTGGTTTGCCATTTCCTTCTCTAGCTCATTTTACAAATGAGGAATGTGAAGCAGCCAGGGTAAGTGATTTGCCCAGAGTTATACAGCTAGTATCTGAAGCCAGACTTCAGGAAGATGAGTCTTCCTGACTCTAGACTTAGAGCTCTATCTACTGCACCACCTAGTTGCCCTTTACCCATTATGGTGTAAAATAATAACATCTCATATCGCTATAGCACTTTTAGGTTTACAAAGCATATTCTTCACAAAAGCCCTGATAGGTAGGTAGTATAAATGTTATCTCTATTTAAAAGATTAAACAATCAATCAATTCCTTATTCCCATCCCTTTCAAACCTCCCATCCCCAAGTTAAACCAAACACAACTAAGCCATTTTGCTGTGCCCTCTGGAATGCCTATTCCATAGGCAGCAAAGTTCCCTTCATCCTAAATCTTCTTAGACCTTACTTCCCAACATGTAGTCCTTGATTCAGTTTTATTGACCTCTACATTGACCTGCTGGCTGTTCCATAAACAAGACATTCACACTTAACCTCCCTGGACCTGTTTCCTCATCTGCAAAATTAGGGGTTTGGACTAGATGACCTCTAAGGTCTCATTCACTGTGAGATCTCTGAGTTCGTATTTTTGTGACTTTCTAATCAGCCTAAACACCCATTCGATTAAGTAAAAATGAATGGTTTTCCAATTGTTTGCCACAGAGTTCCAGGATTCCTAAAACAACATAATAAGTTTTCAGTCAGACATAGGGTTTAGACTCAGCAAATCTGGTTTTCCATACCAGCTCTGTCCAAAGCTATAACAAGGATGTGGCCACTGGGATTTTATCCCATGCAGGAAGTTTAGAAGACACATCTAAAACGACCTCAGGGTACCTTTTCCACTTACCCCCTCAACCCTGGAAAGTAACACCCTTTCTCCTAGAGTGCTTCCTCCTTTGCCTGGATCCAGGCCTGCCCTCCAGGGTAGTGGTAGCTGGTTCCTCCTCCCTTATGTTTCCTCCCCCTTTAGCAGCCCAGAAACACCCCCATGTCTGGATCATTTTTCCTTCCCTCCTCCTTGCACCTAAAGAGAGGTATACTTCTTATCTGCCTCAGGTGCAACAAAAGCTAGTTATAGCTCTGCCTCTGCCATTTACGCCCATGACCTTAGGCAAATCAACCTCAGTTTCCACAACTGTAAAATGAAGACATTGGACCGAGTGGCCTGTAATGTGCCTTCTGTCTCTAAATCTGTGATTCTATGAAAGTACCCAGAGATTCCTTAGGAGAAAACAAAGTTAGGTTCTTTTGAATTCATACGTTGTCAGACCTTGCCTCAGCACCACCTCCTAAGCTGGGTTTCTGGGGTTTGAGAATCATTGCAGGGTTGCAGAGATTCCAGTGATCTAGAGCTGAACTTTCTAGTGTGTGGATAAGAAAGTTATATGGGGAGCGAGTGCCACGCAGGCTTACAGATTGTGGAAGGCCCCATACACGCCAGTGAGGGTGGCTCATTGATGCCCAGTGATTACCTAGCAATCCTACTCAACCAGACTAAGTACTGACAATACAAGCTGCCAATTGGCTAGAAGTATGTCACAAAGTAACCTAAGGCAGGGAAGGAGTCATTTTTGTCCAGAAGCTGATTGGCAAACATGTTTAAGAAAAAAAAAACATTGATTTTTTTTACTCTGGCTAGCTTCCTGCCCGCCATTGTTAGAAGCAAAGAATAGAGGTGAGTCACTGAAATGTGGAAGGAGTGAGGGCAGAAGAAATAATTCATATATCTAACTCTGATCAGGAACAGTTTTTGCCTTTTCTTTGTATTCCCACATCTATCACAATACCTAGCACATAGTAGGTGCTGAATTATGTGTTGATTGATTGATTCTCTGCCTATCACTCTTTCCAGGCTTTACTTTCAGCCTTTTGTTTTCTGCTCTCTCTCATCTTTTGTTTTCTGTCTGACTCGGGCATATCTTCTCCCACAGCCCTCTTCTCTCCTACTGTCACTCTGTTTAAGCCTTTCCCTTCTCCTCTTCCTTACCCATCACTTCTCCCAATAAGCACACAAAACAAGGGGCGGCAAAAAATGATTTTTAAATGAATAATTTACTTGGGGATTTTCTCAAGGAGTTAACAAGTATACTTGGTTCTCTCTATAACCCATCTTTGTTAAATTTCCTGGCCATTTGCTATGTCTGATTGAACATCCTCACCTTAGATTAGAAAGCTGCAGGAACAGAGACCCATCTATGGGTTAAAACTCTTCCTCCCAATGACTACTGGTCACTTGATCCAGAATACCAGCCTGCAAACATTTGTCAAAGGCACTGTTGCAATTAGGATACTTACTACTCAAGGATTAGATTTAGTTTAAAATATATTAGAATTCATCTTCCCAGTGAATTAGGTGGATCGTAACTCTTCAGAGATGTAGTCATTTTTTGGGAGAATTCTTTCAGTCCCCAAGGGTACTTTTTAATGCTCAGGGAACAGTAATTTACTTAATGGTACCTAGTGACCTAGAGAAGTTAATGTGCCTTCCAGTGATGAGCCCTTAAATCTCCCTTGAAGGCTCTGAATTATCTTGTATTTGAGCTCTGAAGTGTAAAAGAGAAATGGGATGGTTTTAAGAGCCAAAATAAAAGGCCTGGTATTTCAATCTAGTATGTTTCTTTTTATTTAAAACTTTTGCCTCTCCTGAAAGATCTTGAAGCCAACTTGGCTTATTTAAGAGCAATAAGAGTAAACATACTTTGATCTATTAGTTCAGTTTGCCTAGAGTGTTAGAAACAAGAAGTAACTTTTACAATACAGAGCTGATTACTATTTGTAACTCTAGAACCAAGGCTTTGGGCTTCTCTAAATAGGAAACATTTTCTTATGCATAATTAATAAGAATTTTTATCAAGTCTGTTTCAAATCCCAGGAGTTAAGAAACTTTACTAGCAGGAAATAGCAAACAGCAAGAATGTGTAAATCTTGGCCTTCTTCCAGTTTGATATTATTTGTGTTATGCCTATTTATCTTATGCCGATTATTTACTGTGGCTGCTGGAGAAGAATGGTCTCTGTTGCTAGCTTACCTGGGGACAGTGTTTTGTTTGGCTCTTAAAATAGATGGAATCACACAACAGCAAGTGTCCTTTAGGAGGTGAAGAGTCAGAACTTTACTTTGAAAAAAAAAAAGATGTTTGGGGTTTTGTTGGTCAGGATAATTGAATGGAGGTCCAGGAATGTGGCCTTTCCAAGCCCCACAGCTGCAGAAGCCTCTGGGAATTAAGTTTCTTCACTTCCTGTAGCTATGGGGAGCTCCACTGGGACTCTTTGCAAAAGATTATCATGAAGGAGCAGGTCACCCACCCCTATGAAGTTTTTCTTCACCATTTTCCACTGACTTGACCTAAAAGGGAATAAAAAGGGAGACAAAAAGACGGAGACAGACACACAGAGACATAGGGAGCTCATTGAAACTGTTGTTGACTTAGTTTTTCATAGGAGAACTATAAATTCAAACTTGCTCTGTCATATTAAACATTTATTGCCTTAGTTATATCTTTATTTAAAATAAAAACCAAATACAAAACTGGCAGGCATGTTAGGGAAGTCTTTATGAGCTCAAAATAGTTTAAAGGATTCAAGTCTCAAAATGGCAGCTCTGCATACACCTCAACAAATAACATGCAACAGGGACTGTGGCAAAATTTACCTGGTTTCTCCTGCTTAAAATATCTTTATTCAACCTAGTCAATGCTTTAGAATAAGAGATTAAGCTGGTATTGAATAAGGTTCGCTTTTCTCAGTCTTTTGAGAAATACTTGATAGAGTTTGAGAGTAGTTCCTATTTTTAATCATGAGCTTAATGATACAAAAGGCAATGTTTATTTAATGACACACAGAACATGCATTTTCTTCACTTACCCAAGGAAATGGTTTCCAGGCATGGAATTATAAACCTATTGAAACAAATGTGACAGGAAAAAAAATAATCTTAAAGGGCACATATGCCATTTCATGTTCTGGATTGGCCTTTACTCATTTTTAATCAGAAGAAATCAATATTTTATTTAGCCAGTGCAAGAAATAAATAAATAGGTTCTCAAATCAGTAAGTTCAAAGTAAAAATCTCCACTGCCTGTTAACAGATTTAGTATATATGGTAAACTAGCCATCAAACCCTCAGGGATACTGTTTGGTCCAACTGTCCCTATTAAGTTCTCTTGTGACCATTAGAACTTCAGTAACTTTATCTGATCATAGTATGCATTTGTAAAACACTTAATGATTTATAATTGTAAGGCCCTCCAAGGCAAGAAAAGGATCTTATTTATCTTTTTGTGCTTGTGCTCTGCATAAGGTTACCCAGACCAGTACATTACTATATGTTGTTGCTAATAAGGGACCGGTATTTCCTAGGAAACTTTGGAAGAAACCTGTGTCTAAGTGGGTAAATACTCCCAGAAGAGTATGAGGCAACAAGAACTTGGGTCCTGGAAGTGATTTCTGAGCTAGGAAACATTGATTCCTTATAAAAGCATAAACAACGACCTCCTTCACTGACTCCCAGGAAGGAAATACTGTGGTATAAAGATACCCTGTATTCAGAGCTTGGAATCCTACCTGCTTTCTAATTGCTGGTGAGTAGAGAATAACGTTTTACTAAAAACCAATTAGAAAACATTTCTGGGCAGGTTCAACGTAGTATCAATAAATCAATCAGTCACAAGGTGTATCAACCAAGTTACCGACCCCATCTCTTCTCTTTGGATTTACCATCCTCCTCCACTGTACCGTTTCAGTTGTGTCCAACTCTTTGTGACCCCATTTGGGGTTTTCTTGGAAAAGATACTGGAGTGGTCTGCCACTTCCTTCTCCAGCTCATTATGCAGATAAAGAACCGAGGTTAAGTGACTTGTCCAGGGTCACATAGCTAGTAAGTGCCTGAGGCCAGGTTTGAACGCATGAAGATGAATCTTTCTGATTCCAAGCCCAGTGCTCTATCCACTTCGCCACCTCGTTGACACAAACAAATTTCAGGGCCTCCAAAAAGATCAGCATGTCAGCAGAATTAAGTCAAATCTACAAGCATTTATTAAGCACCTGATGTGTGCCAGGCATTGTGCTAAGGCTGGGGATACAAAGAAAGGCAAAACAAGATAAAACAAAACCAAACAACAGTTCTTGCTTTCAGGGAGCTCACAGGACCATTTTCCCATTCAACCTCATGCTCTCCCACCCCATGCTTCTTACAAACAACCATAGATTTGCTAGGGAATGTATGGGTGTGATAACCCTTGCCCTTGCCTCATTTGCCAAGTAAGAAACCCTTAGATATCTAGGTGAAGAAAAGAAAGGATGTTATGAGGAGAGGGATATGGCAATATCATTGTAACAATTATACAAACGTTGGTCACTGAAAGACCTCATTGAAGCACTAACAGTAAAAATTTTGTCCCATCGGGAATGTTATTTCCCTAATTTTAACTTTTTCCTGTGGAAATTAGTGCCCTCTTTAGCTTTATTTCTTCTAATATCATGCTTTGTCATTAGATGTGGTATTTTCCACCAGCCGCACTCCTTGGATTTGACTTGGCATCATCATTTCTCCACCCTCCCTCATCCCTCCTCCTTCACCCCAAGGAAAAGTTCATCTTCATGAGACTTCATCGGCTTTGGTACTCACTCCTCACTAGTACCCTCAATCACCTCTGTTCCTCTGATTGGAGGGCTTGAGGGAAGAGCAAAAAACTCCTCCCAAAGCATACACTTAAAGAAGTCTCAGAAGCCCAGTCAAGTCTTCATTTTCTTTCAGCTGCCCTCCTTGTAACAGACTCTACCATCATTTTCCCATCCTCAGTGTCCTTTCGTGTTTTCACTTTCCTTATTAGATTTGCTCCTTGAGAGCAGAGATTGTTTTTGTTTTTCATATTTGGATCCCCAGTATTTATCACGATGCCTGACATATAGTAGGCACTTAATAAATGTGTATTATATTGTGTTGTGTTGTATTGTATTACATTGTACCGTACCTTCCCCAGAAATTTAACCCATGGTTACATCTTTGTTCACTATGATGATAAAGAAAGTTCGTTCACATCCTGATGTACTTTTGGTATCTGACAAGTGCCACCCTCCCTGATGAAACCCTAAGTGAAACTAAAATATTCCAAGTTCAGCTAGGGGATAAGAATGCAGAAACTAAACAATATCTTAGTGCAGCAGATGATGAATTTCGGGAGGAGTTTATACAAGAGGGAAGCCTGACTCAACCACTGCAAGAGTTGAACATGCAAAGTTATTAGAATAATCGTCTTTCTTTTTGAAGATCAACTTTTGGACTTTTAATAGCAGTTGGGACAAACTAAAAATAGAACTTTTTAAATCATTTGATCTTCATATAATCTATTCTGCGGATTATTTTGGTATTATTTTAAAATATTTACAGTGTCTTGGTGTGACCCAATAAACAATTTTCCTCAATAAACATTTTTCCTCAAAAAAAAGTGGTGCCTAGTAGTCACTTAATAAACATTTATTAAACCGACTTGAAATGAGATCAACCCACTGCAGACATTTCTATAGGCCTATTTGTGAAAAGGTGAATCAGGAGATCAAGGATGATTCATCCCGTGAGATTACAGAGTGTGGCATCATTGTTCATCTCAGGTCAAATTGAACAGGTCCCCACTGGAGTAATCAAACATGTATTCAGCTCCTGCTATCTGCCAGGCACTGTGTGAAGGCAAAAGACAGTCACTTCTTTCATGGAGCTCACAGTCTAATGGGAGAGACAACATGGATAGAACCGTGTACCAACAAAAGATATATGGGATAAATTGGAGATATTCACCAGAGGGAAAGCATTGACATTAAGGGAGATTGGGAAAAGTTTTTTATAGAAGGTGGTAGGATTTTTAGCTGGAAATTGAAGGATGCCAGGAGGTAGAGATGAGGAAAAAGAGGGTGTGAGGCATGAGAGGAGTAAAAACTCACAGAGTCAAGAGGGTAGAGTCTTGTGTGAACAACAGCAAGGCCAATGTCTTGGGATCTTGGATCTCAGAATATATGGACCTACGGACAGCTGGGTGGTGCAATGGATAAAGTGACAGGTCTGGAGTCAGGAATGGGCCTAAAAAATACATGGACATTATACAAGGTCTTATACCTTCTGATACAAGTTATAAGAAGACTGTAAAGGAAGGAAGGGACCTATTTATGATGGGCCTTAAAAGCAGCCAGTAGACAGAAAGTGATTGAAGATTAGGGAGAGAGTAGAGATGATAGAGGGGAAAATCTGCTGCAGAACAGCAGGAATTACCTGTGCAGGTGTTTGCCTTGGCAAGAAAGGCCACCTCTCCTGTGAGATAAGAGTGAAGTAGAGATAGAAGCTCAAGGCATTTGAGTGATATGAAATAAGGGAGAAGAGGGAGCTCTCAGTGAATGGTCTAATTTTTTTCAGAGAACTATGAAGCAAGGCCCATAGAAGGCAGTGGTGCTGTGGGAGTTTTGAGGAGGGATGGAAAGGTTTAAGAGAGGTACTGCCATCACAATCAAACAGTTTACAGGGCATAGACCACTTTTTTTGAGGTAACTGACAGGATACAGAGAACTCCAGATGAACAGACTTCGAGACAATCAGCTACCTCTCCTTGAATTATAAAAGCAAGCTATTGATACTCTCTGGAAGCTTCCTCAGTAATTCCTCCTCTCCTCCCGATTTCTTCCAGGTTGTGGCAACTAGGGAAGGTATTTCTCTTGCATGCATAGCCAGGAGTAATAATGGCAGAAGCACATGGCTACAGCAAATGTTTACTCACTGAAAACCCAAGAGGTAGACACTGTTCTGGGACGCTGGTCCTAAACTCCAACCTACTGTGTACAGGAAGGGTTGGCAGTGGTAGTGGTGGGGGAGGAGTTTTAATTCCCTTGGTAGCAGAACCCCAGAATCTAATCCTCTAGGACTATTTCCTGGGGTCACAAATTATGGAATTATTTTGTGGATAACCCAAATTCAAGAGTTCCTGAGTTTGAGAGTACAGGTTCTGTACTTTTTTTTTTAATTAAATTTAAATTTATTTATTTATTTTTAATTTATGGAATAAAACAAGCATTTCCATAACATAGTATAATAAAAAAGATGATTGCACATGAAACCACAAAATCACTATGTACAGTTTGCCATTCCTTTTAAATACACAACAAAGTTATCATGTAAATTTCCTTTCCCCCAACTTTTTTCCTCCCTCCCCAACCCCTGCCTCAGAGATGGCTACCATTAGACACAAATATATACACACACATATACACACTCACACATATAGATCTGCATATATGCTTATGCATGTGTGTGTAATAATTATTCTATACATACTTCTATTTATCATTTATGAAACAAATGTGATACTATAAATTCTAGAGAGAAGAGATCTAGATGCAACATACTCCTTGAAAAACTAGTAAGACAGTACACGTACTTCTTGCCACTTCTTGTACTTGGAGAGCAAAGTTGGTAACTTATTCAGACAATGGAGATCAGATTTGCTTATTCAGAAGGCTTTGGAGCATGTTTTCTTCTGAGAGGAGTCTAATGCTCAGAGTCCAATGGAAGAGGCAATAGAGGGTTATATGACATGTCTTGGGGAAACTAACTGGATAAGAAAGAAAGTTCGAGGAAGAACAGAGATTTATTAGAATGACAGATGCTCCAAGAGCAACCCCACATTTGTTTCCTTCCTAATGGGAACCTGATGGATTATTTGAGTATTTAATGTTTCTCTATTTGTCCATGAGTTCCTTAGTGTCATGTGCCTTTTCTGTGGGAGGGAAATAAAGGCTGCCCTATATGATATTCAATAACTATGTTGTGGATTGAGTGCCTATATACGATGTAGTGACCCTGTTACCCCATTTGGAATGTTCTAGACACAAGTTAATTTTTATTTTAGAAACTCTTTAAGCTTAATCAAGGTGTGGAATGATGAGCCAAAGGAATAGAAATTGGCTCTTTAGGATCAAGCCCCCAGAATCACATGAAACCACAGTCCTTGCTAGCTTCTTGGCCACTCTCATAAGAAAAAGATATCTTTTTGATAAACATAAGAATCTAGTGCTTTTCAGAAACAAGTCTTCTGACCTCTAGGGTAATTTCTAAGCTGAATCTCTATGACTGATACCAAGGCTGGAGAGGAATGCTAAGGACAATAAAGGGTCAGGGTTTTGTTTAAGCAATATTGGGAAGAGGAAGATCAAAGAAGATGGTCAGGGTGGATGGGAGCATGATAACAAAGAACAGAGAGATGGCAGAATTATTTATTTTTCTTATTTCCTCTGCCAAGAAGAAAGATCTTTAGATTAGAAAGGACTGAACAAAAATGGCTAATAGAGAGTTGAAACTTAAGATAAATGAGGAGATAATAGGAAAACTTTTAACTGTTTTCAATGTGCTTACATCACCAGAACAGACAAATTACATCCCACTGTGATCACTGAACCACTGACAGGGATCTTTGAAAGACTGTGGGAGAATTGGAGAGATGCCACAGGATGGAATGGGAGTAAATTTGCCCATTGTCAAAAAATTTTTTCCAAACTGTAGGCTAGCGAGCTTCTTTGATTCCTGAGAAAAATACTAAGCATATTGTTAAAGGGATGGTTAGAGAGTGTCTAGAATAGGAAGTGGTGATCAAAAACAGCCAACATGGTTTTATCAAGGAAATGTCATGCTATGAATATTAACCCGGGCTTCAGAAGGCACTTGACAGAAATCTCTCCTGGTATTCTTACGGATTCGGTGAAAAGATAAGGGCCCGATCATAGGATCAAAGAAATAGAGCTACAAGGGACCTTAGAAGAGGTCACACTAGGTGTATGACCCTGTGCAGATCATGTAAATCTCTATCTGCCTCAGTTAATCAGGAAGTCATCAAGCACTCACAATTTCCTAGGAATTGGCCAAACAGGGGAGTACAAAGAAAGGCAAAACAATTCTTCCCTTAAAAGAGTTCACATTCTAATGGGGAAGGCAACATGCAAATAAATCTGTACATACAAGATATATCCAGAATGGATAAACATCATCTCAGAGGGAATGGAGGGCTAAGGGGGTAGGGCAGTGCAATATGCAGGGACTAGGAAAGGCATCCTGGGAGTCAGATCTGAGCTGAATCTTCAGGGAAACCATGAGTCAGGGCAAAAAAGGAGAACACTCCAGACATGGGGGACAGTCATCGAGGAGGTAAGGAAGCAGGAAATAGAGTGTCTTGTGTGAAAGACAGCAAGAAGGCAGATCTTAAAGTACACACGACCTTATAATAAATAAAATGTAAGAGTGGAAAGATAGAGGCACAGTTGTGAAAAGGCTTTAAAAGCCAAAGAGGATTTTATACTTAATCCTAGAATTAATAGGGAAGTAATAGAGTTTATTAAGTATGGGAGGGGGAAAGGGAGGGTGACAAGTCCAGACTCGTCCTTTAAGAAAATAACCTTGGCAGCTAAATGGATGGTTGGATTAGAGTGGGGAAAGCCTTGAGGAAAGGAGATTATCTATTGCAAGGCTATTGTAATAGTTCAAGCATGAGGTTATGGGCTGTACCAGTGTGGTGGCTGTGTGAGTGGAAAGAAGGGAGTGTGTACAAGAGATGCTATAAAGGTAGGAAGATATGATGAGGCTTGGCAACATATTGGCCATGTTCAGTGAGTTCAAGAGAGAATTCAAAGATGACAGTGAGGTTGTAAGTGTGGGTGACTGGGAGGATGAAGATGCCCCCAATAAGAATAAGAAAGTTCAGAAGAGGGGAGAGAGAGCTAGTGATTTCTGTTTGAGGCACGCTGAATTTGAGATGCCTATGGGCCAGCCAGTTTCTGATGTCCAAGGGGTAGTTGGTAATATGAGAGTAGCATTTTGGAGAGAGATGAGGGCTAGTTAGATCTGGGAATCATCTGCACAGAGATGATAATTAAACCCATGGAAGTGGATGAGATCACCAAGACAGTATAAAAGGAGAAGAGAAGAGGGCTCAGAACAGAGCCTTGAGGGGCACTCATGGCTAATGGTTATGACCTGGATGACCAGGTTATGGACCAGGTCTAGGAAAGGAGACTGAAGAGTGATAAGACAGGTAAAACGAGAACAAGGAGGCAGAAATGTCATAGTAACCTAGAAAGGACAAGGTATCTAGGAGAGGAGGGTGACAGAATATGTTAAAAGCTGTAGAGAGGCCAAAAAGCATAAAGACTAAGTAAAGCCCGTTAGATTTGGTAAGGAAGAGATGACTGGTTACTCTAGAGAGAACAGTTTCAATTGACTGATGAAATTAGAAGCTAAACTGTAGAGGGTTCAGAACTGAGTGAGAGTAATTGAGGCAGAGATACCTTGAATGTAGATTACTTTCTCAGAGAATTTAGCTGATAAGAAGAAGAGAGAGGTGGGGCAATAGCTAGAAGGAATGGTAGGATCAAGTGAGGGTTTTTTAAGGAAGGAGGAGTTATGAATGGAAGGAAGCCAATGGACAGAGAGGGAATTAAAATGAGAGAGAAAAAAGCAATGATAGTAGGACAATCTATTAGAGAAGACAGGATAGGATGGGATCGAGGATGAATGTAGAGGAGTGGCAGTTGGAAGGGCCATCTCTTCATGAAAAATAGAAGTGAAGGAGGAGATAGTGGAAGGTTTCTGAGTGATGTGGGAAGGAGAGGAGGAAAGAAGAAGGAGCTTTTAGCAAATGGCTACATTTTTTTTTTTTGGTGAAGTATGACGCAAGATACTCAGATGATAGGGTAGAGGAGATAAATGCTATGAGAGACTGGAGAAGAAATAAAAACATTTAGGATAGCTGTTGTGTGAGAGATTTATGGGGGAGATGTAGAGGGATTGCCTTAATGCAGTGAGGTCCAGTTGAGATTATATTACATAAATGTGTAGTGGTCCCAGGCAGTAGGGTTTCATGACTTTCTCTAGTTTCATTCAGATACATATGGAAAGGAGTTTTGGCAATAGATGGGAATACCGGAAGGCTGGGTTTGGCAAGGCATAACTGCTAATAGGACAAGTGGGTAAGTGGTTTAAGTGTAGAAGTATAGAGTTGACCTGTTTCCCCAGTGGGTCTAGAAAGGAGGAGAGTGCAGTCTATGTGAGGGTGAGGGTCTGGGAAAGAATGAAGGACCATAGTGAGCTTAAAGAAGGGAATTAGGAGTTGTAAGGCAGAGGGAAAGATGTCATGATAAAAGATAGTGATTCAATAAAAGAATTTCAAAGTCCATGAACATGGAAGTACAACAATTGTGGAAGGTCTCCAGATTGTGAGGTGTGTCTGTTTCTGTGTATAGCTGAGGAGTAGAGTTAGTGTTGTTCAGTCATTCACTTGTGTCCAGCTACTTGTGACCCCATGGATCATAGCCCACCAGGCCCTTCTATCCTCCACTATCTCCTGAAGTCTGCCCAAGCTCATGTTTGTTGCTTCCATGACACCATCTACCCCTCTCATTCTCTGCCATCCCCTTTTCCTTTTGCCTTCAATTTTTCCCAACATCATGGCCTTTTCTGGTAAGTCCCGTTTTCTCATTATATGGCCAAAGTATTTAAGTTTCAGCTTCAGGATTTTACCTTCTAGTGAATAGCCTGAGTTATTTTTTCTAAGTATTGTCTGATTTGATCTCCTTGCTGTCCAAGGGACCTGCAGAAGTCTCCACCAGCACCACAATTAAAAACCATCCATTTTGTGGTGTTCAGCTTTTCTTATACTCCAAATCTCGCAGCCATACATTGCTACTGGAAAAACCATGGCTTTGACCATATGGACCTTGATCAGGAAGGTGACATCTCTGCTTTTTAATACACTGTCCAGATTTGCTTTCCTTCCAAAGAGCAAGTGTCTTTTAATTTCATGGCTGCAGTTGCCATTTGCAGTGATCTTTGAGCATAAGAATATAAAATCTGACACTGCTTCCATTTCTTCTCTTTCTATTTGCCAGGAAGCGATGGGACCATCACTTGCCGAGATCTTAGTTTTTTTCATGTGAAACTTCAAGCCAGCTTTGATATCCTCTTCTTTCACTCTCATCAAGAGGCCATTGGAATTAAGATTGAGCAACTGAGGAGTTAGGGTATTTGAGGAAGTATCTATATGTATGTTGAAGTCTCCTCATATGAAAACAAACAGTAGTAAAAGACTGTGAACTAGGCACTAACTGAGGGAGGAAGGTGAATTTCCTAGGGTTCAATAGATTAATAGCCACTGGGATCTGAACTGTAGGATAAATTTCAATAATGTGGATCTCAGAGGATGAGAGGCTGCTGAATGATTGTGATATCAGGGGAATCTGGAAGTAGCATTCCAACTCCTCTACCACCACAGGGAGTCAGAAGTATGGATGAAAGTGCAGTCAGTACTGGAAAGGCTGTCCAGGGATGTGACGTCTACAGTAGGGAGCCAGAGGGTGGAAAGTACGATAAAGGAAAAGGTTTCAGATGAAAGCAAGTGTGCTATTTATGGAGCAGGCATTCTGGAAAACATAGTGGAATGGAAAGGCGGGTAGCTCTTAAGTGGGATATTAGTAGGACAGGGTTGAGGGGAATGAGAGGAAAGGAGAAGGTAGCTGTGGTTGGGAGAGTTTGTTCCTTAACAGCCAGGGGTTTAGATGCACTAGCACGGGGAGAGTGTGAGGAAGTGGGAGTATGCTAATGAGAATGATAAAAACATCTATCTCCCAGGATTATCATGGGGATGAAATGAGATAATATGGGTAAAGCACTTTGAAAACCTTTAAGTGCTATGTAAATATTAACTACCATTATTAACATCTAGTTCAATCAGATGAGACTCATGGTTGTTAAGTAACTTGCCTAAGGTCATAGAGGCAGTAAGTGTTAGAGGTAGGATTTGAATCCAGGTCCCCTGATTCCAGAACCAGTGCCCTTTACACTGTAATATAGCATATTCAATTAGGTGTATTTAGAGCTAGTTGAGTGACCAGATCCAAACAATCATCATTAATGGCTTCGCTGTCACCTTGTAGGGAGGGCTGCCTCTAGAGAAGTGTCCCAGGGTCTATGCTATGCCACATCTAGTCAACGACTTAGATAAAGGCATAGCCAGCTTATCTATCAACTATGCAGAAGGGATGATGCTAATAGAGACAGCTAACTTGTTGGATGACAGAGTGAGAATCTCAAAACAGTTTAATAGGCTGGAATGCTGGATTGAATTTAATAGAAAGTAATTTATATGGTTAAGTATAAAGTCCTATACTTGGATTCAAAAAATCAATTTCATGTGGGGATGCATGGCTAGATAGTAGGATTTTTCTGAAAAAGATCCAGGGGTCTTAGTGGACTACAAGCTCAATATGAATTAACAGTATGCTATAACACTCCCAAAAAGGTAAGATAGTATTAGGTTACATTAAGAGAAGTGTAGAATCCAGAATGAAGATGGTACATCTGGAGTGTTGAGTTCAGTTTTAGGTGCCACATTTTAGAAAAGATGTAAATAAGCTGGAGAAATCTGGACATGAGAACCCATGATATTGAAGGGCTCCAAGGCCATGCCATATGAAATAGCTAGGTAGTTCTGGGTCCAGAGTCTGGAGGACTTGGGTTCAAATTTATCCTCAAGACACTTACTAGCTGTGGGACTTTAGACAAGTCATTTAACCTCTGCTTTCCTCAGTTTCCACAATTGTAAAATGGGGATCATAATAGCACCTATATCTCAGGATTGTTGTAAGGATCAATTATTTGTAAAGTACTTAGCACAGTGCCTGGCTCATAATAGGTGCTAATTAAATGCTAGCTAACTTATTGCTGTGGTTGTTATGATTAGAACAGATTTAAAAAGCTGAGGCTATTTAGGCTGGAGAAGAGAAGATTTAGATGCCTTTGAGCACTTGATAGACTATTGCCTCCAAAACAGATTAGATTTAAAGTAAGCAGAATCAGAAGAACAATTTATACCATAACATCGAGATTACAAAAATAAACAATTTGGAGGACTTTTATAGAATGATGAATAATGAAACAAGCAGAACTAGGGGAGCAATTTATACCATAAAAACAACCCTGTAAAAATCTGCAACTTTAAAAGCTGTAAGGACCATGATCAATACAATGACCCTTCATAATTCCAGAGGACTGATGATGAAACATGTTATCCATGATTCACGGTGCAAAATGAGACATGTATATTTTTGTATATAGCCATTTAGGGAATTAATTTTGCTTGACTATGTATATTGTATATTTGTTACAAGAAGTTTGGGTTTTTTTTTCCCTAATGGAGTGGGGAGTGGAAGGGAGAGAAAAGATGTCCGTTATTATTATTATTTTTTAAAAAAAGAGGCGTAGGAGGGTGCTACAGGTATAGATTGTTGCATGCAGTTCAGATGAGGTCACTGTATTATTAGTTTTACTTAATTGTTTTACTGTGTTCCAAGAGATCTCTCATGAAATGGGAATAATCTACAAATGTTTGTAATGGAAAAACAAAACACATCAATAAAACTTAAAAAAAAAAGATTTGTTCTGTTTAGTCTCAAAGGAAAGAACTCAGAAATTGATAGATGCTGCCAAAAGGCATATAGCTATCCTTTCCACATCACAACTTTCCCCATCAAGGTTTTGCTCAAATATTGAAGGTTGACATAAGAAATTAAATGGGAATTTTTGGGGAGTTTTGCAGAAGCCATAGACAACACTCAAAGACCAGCAGATGACACAAAAAAATTTTGAAACTCAGAAATGTGCGAAGTATATGTATGGTATTGTACATCAACATTTTATCTTTTAATACCATAATATTTCAGACTTCTTGGGTACAGAAGGAGGACCAAAAAATTTTACATGGATTTTCCAGGTCTCAGTGGGTGGTGGTGGTGGGGATGGGGAGCATGCCCCTAACCCCAGCAATATGGAAGAAATAACTATTTTGGCTTGATATGAAGAAAAACTTCTTAACATTTAGAGCTACTGAAACTTGGAATGGGCTAACTTGGAAGTTAGTTAGTTTCTCTATTCATTAGATGTCTTTAAGCAAATGCTGGATGGTGACATGTTAGGCCCATAATGAAAAAGATTCTTATCCAGGAGCATGCTGCAACAGGTGGCCTTTGAAGGCCTTTCCAACTCTGCATTCTATGGAGAACTTTATTTTTAGAAAGCACACATCCAATTTGCTTTTCAGGCTGCAAGTGTTACACTTACTATTCTGCCCTTTAGTAGGTGCTTCATAAATGCTTCTTTCCTTCTTCCCTTCTGAATCCTGCCCTGGAATAATTCTCTCTCATTCTTTTCCCCTATTCAACTCCTAACCATTCTTTAAAGACCAGTTCCATTTCCATTTCCTCCAAGTATTCTTCCTTGACCACTCCAACGCACAGTGATCTCTCCTTACTATGAAGTCATGGTAGTTATGATCTGAACCAGTCATGGGGCTCTTAATCACATACTGCCTTCTGGTACTTCTTGTAGTCTTGCCTTCTGTTACTATTTAGCTCTTGGATTGCTCTCTGGCTTTTCAGATGTGCATGTCTTGCCTTCCCTTGATTTATAATCTCCTTCAGGGGGATAGTGTGTCTCCTTCCAAGGTTCTAGTGACACTGAAAGCTAAGTAGGTTAGAATTCATCCAAGCATGGACATGTATATTTGGCTGTTAAATTTCTTTTTGAAATCTCTGTGTTCAATGAAATTCAGGTTTCACAGTCACAATTGTTTTTCTTTGTAGCCCCTGGGACAGTTGGTACAGGGCTGTGCACATAAGATCAAAGACTTAGATCTGGAAGAGGTCTTAGAGGCCATCTTGTCCAAAACTTTCATTTTACAGATGAGAAAACTGAGATCAAGTGATTTGCCTAGGGTCACATAAAGTATATAATCAACACACACACACACACGCACACACACACGCACGCCCGTGTGCATGCGCGCATTCCCTTAATGAATGATGGCCCACTGGTTAGTTTTCTAGGAATTTTGATTCTTTGGGTTATGTTCCCCCAGACTGGAAAGAAGTTAAAAGTTCATATCCTGAAGCATTAGCTGTGCCTAACAAAGGATAGACTATCTGCAGATATTGTCTGGTTTGGGGTAAAGAACTCAAACTATAGAACCGGGAACAGAAGTGAAGCAGAAATCAGAATGCCAAGACTAAGTCAAAATTGTAAATTGTTGCTGAGAAAGTCGGGCCAGAGTGAAAGCTGAAACAAAGATGATGAAAACCAGATTCAAATGACTGATTGGGCAATCAGGAGAGGGGTCAAGAGGAGATAAAGAGCCAAGATCAAGCTGGGGTCGAAATGTCAGAGAAGTAATTCAGAATCAAGAGGTCGAGTCAGCCCCGTGCCTGGTGGATGAATATTCTGGTACAGCCTCCTCTTGAGTGGCTGGAACTTGCTGGTCACATCCCATCTTGCTCCTTAAAGGTATCAGTAGTCAGGGCCTTGGCACCTTGACACTTTGCCTTTGATGGCTAGGCAGTCAGGTTTGTGTTCATGTAGGAAACTTATTAATTATTTCCTGCCGTTGTAGCTGGCCCCATTTTCCCATTTGAGGAGTTCTTGTCTGACATCTTGATTTGAAGAAATGCCCGATCCAGCTGCTGCTCACTTTATCCCTGGCTCTACTGCTGATTCTTGGGACCTTTCAGCCTCGGTCCCAGCTGCCTTCTCACCTTGGCAATGCCTCTGCCCCGAGGCTGGCCCCCTCCTCCCACTGGTGATTTCCTGCCCAGAGGAAATGTCCAGGCCAGTTATGACTCATTTCAGTCCCATTTCCACTCCCGACTTCTGACTTTTCCACCTTGCCCACTTTTATGGGCAAATTGTCTCTCTGACCTCTTTGCTTCCTCCCTTTTCAACTCCCTTTTATGTGTGGTCTTCTCCATTAGAATGTAAACTCCTAATTTGGAACTATGCTCAAAGGGCTATAAAAATGTGCACACCCTTTGGTCCAGCAATATCACTCCTAGGTCTGTATCCCCCCAAAAACCATACAAATGGGAAAAGGACCCACATATACAAAAATATTTATAGCAGCTCTTTTTGTAGTGGCAAAGAATTAGAAATTGAGGGGATGCCCATCAGTTGGGGAATTGCTGAACAAGTTGTGGTATATGAGTGTAAATAGAATATTATTGTGGTATAAGAAATGATGAGCAAGTAGACTTCAGAAAAACCTGGAAAGACTTACATGAACTGATGCTGAGTGAAGTGAGCAGAACCAGAACACTGTATACAGCAATAGTAATGTAACGTACAATGATCTACTACGACTCAGCTCTTCTCAGCAATCCAACGGTCCAAGAAAACTCCAAAGGACTCATGACAGAAAATGCTGTCCACATTCAGAAAAAGAACTGTGGAGTTTGAATGCAGATTGAAGAGTATTAATTTGCTCTCTCTCTTTTTTTTTTCTTTTTGTTTATTTCTTGTTTCTCATGGTTTCTCCCATTGGTTCTAATTCTTCTTAACAACATGACTAATGTGAAAATAGGTTCAATATGAATATATATGTAGAGCCTGTATCAAATTACATGCCATCTTGGGGAGGGGAGAGATGGGGAGAAAATTTGGAACTCAAAATCTCATGGAAGTGAATGTTGAAAACTAAAAATAAATAAATAAATCAAACTTTAGTATCATCAATGCTATCAAAAAAAAGATGAAGAAAAAGAAGGAGGAGAAAAAGCAGGAGAAGAAGAAGAAGAAGAAAAAGGAGGAAGAGGAGAAGAAGAAGAAGAAGAAGAAGAAGAAGAAGAAGAAGAAGAAGAAGAAGAAGAAGAAGGAGGAGGAGGAGGAGGAGGAGGAGGAGGAGAAGAAGAAGAAGAAGAAGAAGGAGGAGGAGGAGGAGGAGGAGGAGAAGGAGAAGAAGAAGGAAAAGAAGAAGAAGGAGAATGTAAACTCCTTTGGGGTAGGGACAATCTTTCTTTTTATTTGTACTGTATTTCCAGAGCTTAGCACAGTGCCTGGCATATATGAAATGTTTAACAAATGTGTCATCTAGTTTCCCTTCCCTTCTCTCTTTGTTTCTCTGTCTGTCTCTGTAATGTTAATGGAATAGGATGATCTTCCCCATCCATTAATAGGCCTATGTGAACGCATGTGTTCAATCACGGATGTCTTGCTGCTTTGAAATCTGGCCCAGCTGTGATACATCCTGAGTCACATAGAATCCATTGGGAGAAGAACTTGCTTAAGGAGGAGCTTGCTTAAGGGGAGGCTTGCTTGTAGGAAGGTTTTCACACCTTTTGGTACCAAGCTAATTAGGCACTGAGTCAGGAGGGTTGTGATGCCTTCTGGCTCTGAGCCTATTAGCTAAAAGTGTATATGTATTCTGGGGTTTTTGCTTTGGGGGTTCACTCATGAGAAGGACCTTTTGATTCCCTTGATGGTACTCTGAGTAGCTTTTTGTTAAAAGCTCCCCAGCTATTCAGATGATGGTGCTCTCCCAATCTGGTGGTGTATGTAGATGGTTGTACTACTTTGTTCAGACAGTTGGCACCCTGTCTATTGAATCTCTGTGCTAATTTCTCTGCTTGCATTTTCTACTTATCTATAATTAAAGTAAGATTGTTGACCCCTTTAAAAGTTGTCTTTCCTTTAGAAAAGCAGATCAAAGAACTTGTGCTAGCAGCCCTCCTGTGTGCTGGTATTATTGGTCTTACACCTCCACAGCAGCTGCAAGTAGCATTGATGCTACACTCTCTATGTCTATCTCTCTCTCCAAATGTTGTAATAAGAAACAAAAGAATGAAGGTAGTTTCAGACACGGAATGCTTCCAAGAAAAGAGGAGCATATTTGGTTGTTGAGACACTTGTTGAAATTTCTGCATTCAAAGAAAAACAGGTCATGAAGAAACTGTTAATGTATATCTCTGATGTAAAAAAAGAGAATTGTGCTAAGATACTGAAGGTTGGCTGCTAGGTCTGCTTTTGGCTAACTTACCTGGAGCCATGGGTAATTTACCCAGGCAGGCACCATGAAATTCTGGGAGAATTAATCTTGTTGGACTTGAACAAATATATTGCTTCTCATTCTTCTAACTGTGTCTTCCTGTAATTCAGGCAGGTGCTGTTCCAGTTGTCACTCTTGCTTTATAACACAGTCCTTTCAATCTGTAAAGTGTATTTCACCTTTTGCCAATAATGGTATGAAAGCCCATAATCCAGCAGTGATGTCTGTCCTATTTGTAGGAGAGAATTAAAATGATTTTCCAGGCAAATAGTTGTAGAATTTACATGAGTTGGATTTGGGCCACAGAGAATTACAGAACCAGAGATTAAGTGCTAGAAAGGACCTTAGAGGACAGTGAATCTAACTCCCTCATTTTATAGAGGAGGAAATTGAGGCACTGTAAGGTGAAGTGACTTGCCCAAGGTCACACAGGGAGTCTGTGAGGCAGGAAGAACTCAAGGCTTCTTGACACCAAGTCTAGTGCTTTCTCCACTATGCCATGCTGTATCTTAGTGATGGAAGTTTTTGGACAGTCTGAAATAATTCCTGCAAAATAGTAAATGTTTATGCTTTCCTCCTCTAAGTATGGGGCACCTAGGTGGTAAAGTGGATAGAGTTCTGGGACTGGAGTCAGAAAGATCTGAGTTCAAATCCAGCCTCAGACACTTATTAGCTTGTGACCCTGGGCAAGTCACTTAACCTGGTTTGCCTCAGTTTCCTCATCTGTAAAATGAGCTGGAGAAGGAAATGGCAAACTGCTCCAGTATCTTTGCCAAGAAAATCTCAGATGAGATCGCGAAGAGTCAGACACAACTGAGAAAGACTGATCAACAATGATAAGTATAGGATCGCAGCTGTAGGGCTGGAAGGGACTTCTGAGGCCATATAGTCCAGCTCCAACATTTTACAGATGAGGAAACTGAGGCTCTGGGAGTTTAAGTGATCTGCTCAAGGTCATACACAAGTCTGTCAGAGGCAGGATTCAAATGTAGTGAGTCAATCATTAGCATTTATTCAATATTGCTACACATGCCAGGCACTGTACTAGGCAAGCTTTGGGGATACAAAGAAAGGCAAAGATATAGTCTCTGCCCTCAAAGAGCTCATATTTTAATGGCAGAGATAACATGCAAATGCCTGTACATACAAGATATAGACACTATAAATGGAAATTAATCTCAGAGGAAAGGCCTCTTACAGAAGGAAGATTTCGGTTGAGTCTCGAGCGAAGCCAGGAGTCAGAGGTAAGGAGGAAGAGCATTCCAGACATGGGAGAGAGCCAATAAGAATGCATGGAACTAGGGACAGTGTGTCCTGTGAGTGGAACGTAAAGAAAGCTGGTGTCATTGAATTATAGAGTATGTAGAGAAATACAAAGTGCAAGAAGAACGGAAAGGTGAAGGGCTGAGCGTTTGATAAGCTTTAAATGCCAAAGAGAAGATTTTAGAATTGATTCTGGAGGTAATAGATACTCACTGGAGTTCACTGAGTTGGGGTAGTGGGGAGGGGGGAGAGCGGGGGAAGGGAGATGGTCAGATCTATGCTTTGGGAAAAATCCCTTTGGCAGCTGAGTGGAGGAAAGATTGGGAGTAGAAAGGGTCTTGAGGCAGGGAGTTAGGAGGCTCTTGCAATAGGCCAGGGCTTGAACTAGGTGATGGTTGTGTGAGTGATGAGAAGGGGATATACATATGTGAGAAATATTATGAAACAAGATGTGGCAATAAATCGAATATATGGGGTGAGAGTGAGGAATAAGGCTTTGAGTATGGCTGACTGGTGGATGGTGGTGTCCTTAACATAAATAGGAAAGTGCAAAAGAGGAGAGATTTGAGAGAAAAGATAATGAGCTCTTTTTGAACATGTAGAGTTTAAGGCATTTGCAAGTTATCCAGTCTGAGATGTCCAAGGACAATTGGCTATATGTGACCGTGGATGAGAAGAGAAGTTAGGGTTGGATGTGTAGATCTGGGAATCATCTGCTTAAAGATTGGACTTGTGGAGGCTGTTGAGAAGACTGTGAAAGATACTGCCGAGGGAGAAGAGAGCAGAAGATGCCCCAGGGCAGAGCTTTGAGAGACACCCATGGGTGTGCTGGTAAATATTTAATACTTGGGTCTTCAAAAATGCATACAATTTTAAGTGTAGTTTGCAACATTAATAAACTACTTTGCTAAAAGAAAGTATCTGTAGAGAAGCTAGTGCTTCAGCTTGCATTAATTTGGGACAGGAGAAGTTTTCAATATTTGCAACATTTAGTTGCAACATTAGTTTGCAACATTTTCTCCATCACTTTCTTCAAACTAGACAATCAACAAAACAAAGAATCAAGCCCTGGTTTGTAGCATTTGCCCATTTCCTTTTTTTTTTTTTTTTAAGAACAAGGCCATTTATTAATGAATCTGGTGTGGTTTGTCCTAGCGTTTCTTGTTGGCAGATGCCACCTGTCTAGCAATTCAGTCCAGGTCTCTCTGTCCCCGAGGTGTCAGTTTCTGGCTCCCATCCTGGTCCTTTTCCACTATCTTGAGGCCTTTCAAGGCTTGCAGGACCCTCCGGGCCACTCTCTTAGAGCCCCTGCTGAAGTGACTGGGCATGACCCCATTGCGCTGGCACCCCCCATAGATCTTGGTCATGGATCCTCCTCCGGCCCCGCTTTGGAGGTAAAGGTGCCAGGCCGTGGAGGCAACCCAGGTGTAGAACAAATTCTAGTCGTAGGGCGCCAGCTCCTTATGTTTGGCCAACTTGACCATGTCCACCCATATCGGGGACTTTCAGCTTCCCTGACTTTTTCAGGAAGGCGGCCAGGGCCCAGACGAACTCCTGCTGGTTCATGTCCTTCACCATGACTCCAGGCATTGTGCGGGCTCTGTGCAGCAGGCCAGGGGAAAAGCCATTTGCCCATTTCTGAGGAATAAAGGTCACACTGAAAATTTAACAGGTATGAGTTGGCTCCAGCACAATGCTAGAATGACCTGCAGTTAAAGGGCACAAGATGAAGGAAAAACCATTAAAAAAGGCTGAGGAGGAGAGATCAAACAAGTAAGAGGAGAATTAGGAGAACACAGTATCAGGAAAACCTGGAGAAGACAGAATTTCTGGGTGAGGGTGATTAGCAGCTTCAAAGCTTGCAGAGAGGTCCAGAAACCTCAGGAGTCAGAAAAAGCCATTAGATGTGGTGATGAATTGATAATTTTGGAGAGAAAATTTGCAGCTTCATGATGAAGTCAGACGCTAGACTGCAGAGAATTTAATAGAGAGTGAGAGGAAAGAGAGCAGAGATATCTATCCCAAGTGTACATGCCTTTCTCAAGGAGTTTCGTTAGCAGGAATGGTCTGATGAAGTAAATTCAGATCCCCTGACTCCAGACTCGGCTCTCTTTCCATTTTATCACAGTGCCTTCCCATGGCATTTAGTTAAAGATAAGACTAGCCTACAGTAGACTCTGCCAAAACTCAAAAGACACTGTGAGGTAACCTTTGATAGGCCTCTTTCTTTGGCTTCTTTCTGGATCTGATCACTATCTGATTCCAAGTTGGCTCATATCTAGCCCAAAGTACCTGGGTTTGTGATTTCTTAGAGATGAAGCTGTACATGGGAGAGTCCCAGGAAACCAACCTTTCACAAAACTTTAAGCTGATCCTGAGTAGCCTTGGAGTGATGAAGACTATTATGGTTTTATACTCAAGATCACAAAGGGAACAGAAGCCTTTTGCAAATATCCCAAATCAAGATAATCAGATTATAGTCGTTAGTCATGAGTAAGTTAGATAAGGATAAACACAAGGGTTCCTAAAATTCCTCTGATGTTTTGAGGCTACTTTTATGGTACTTCTCACTGCTTTTGGAAATGAGTTTGCCCCCTCCTTTCTCTAGGGGGAGGGGCCCAGGTTTCTCAAATTTCACAGTGACCTTAGACAAGTCATTTAATCTTTCTGCTCCTCAGTTTTCTCATCTTCAGAATGAAAGGTTGGGACTAAATGATCTTTCAGGTCCTTCTAGTTCTAAGGATCTGCTAGTCTTTACACTCATTCTGCAGGGTCTACTAAGTTCTCCTGTTGGAAAGTTTCCCAAATTAATGCAAGCTGAAGTACAATCCAAAACTCTAGCTTCCCTACAGGTATTTTCTTTTAGCAGAGTAGTTTATTAACCCACAGAAGTTCCACATTAGAGAACGAGAAACTTGAGACATCATTAACAATAGGCCAGTGCATGGTTAATGGGGTATAAGATCTTCCCAGTCCATTAATAGGCCTCAGGAGGAGCCCATTGGGGGAGGAGCTTGCTTAGGAGAGGCTTGTTTGTTGGAAGGCTTTCCCACCTGTTGGTACTAAGTTAATTATATATATATATAAGGTGAGGTTTTGCTTTGGGGGTTCACTTATGAGAAAGATCTTTTGATTTCCTGGGCAAGACTCTGAGTAGCCATATGTGCAGAGCCCCTCAACTACTCAGATGTAAAGGCTTTCTCGATCCAGCGATGTACGCAAAGTATATAGCAATATTGCTTTGATCAGGCAGTTAAGAGCCCTTTCTGTTGGCCTTTTGTGCTAATTTCTCTGCTTGTATTTTCTCTGATGTTCAGGGTACTGACTTTTCCCCTGAACTAGTGAAAGTAACTAAAAGTAAAATTGCTGACTCCTTTAAAGTTGCTTTCCTTTAAAAGCAGATCAAAGAACTTGTGCTAGCAGGACATCCTGGGTATGTCAAGGTGCTTGCTATCACAGCCAGTGAGGACCATCTCTTTACCCCTCATACAAATGTCATATGGTCAATCGCCTATAATTTTATCTTAATATTGAAAAGAACATTAGAGGATGTTGACTGTTGGAGATCTCAGTATATTTTGAGGCAGCTTGTTCCATTTTGGGAACAGCCCTAATTGTTAGAAAATTATTCCTTATGTCAAGCCAAAAATCTGAAACTTTTCCCTGTTGGTCCTATCTAGTATTGTCCTGCAGAGCAAAACAAAAGACTCAGCCTCCTTCCCTATGACAATCTTTCAAATACTTGAAGACAATTGTCAAAATGGTGTCACTTTGAGCAAGTCACTTAATCTGTCTGAGTCTCATTTTCATTGTAAAATTAGGGGGTTAATATAGGCGATTCCCAAGATACTGTTCAGCTTGAAGATATTGACTCAACATCACTCTTGTCATCTTTTTTCCAGCTAAACCTTTGTAATTTCCTTAAAAAGCATGGTGTTGCTTGCATGTTTTTGAAAATAACCATTTTATATTTGCTTATATATGCGTACTGTATTTCACCTGTGAGAATGTAAGCTTCTTGAGGACAGGGGCTATTTCATTTTTATAGGCATCACCCTCACCTAGCATAGTGTCTGGCACATAATAGAGATTGTGATAGGGAGCAGACCAGTGATTTTACTGGTATGGGGAACTCCCCGGTGAGGAAATTCTCTTTACCAATGCAGGCTAATAACTCTTCAATTCATAGTCTTAGACAGTTGCCTAAAGCACTGAGAGTTTCATTGACTTGTGCAGGGGTCACAAAGTTAGTACAGTAAGTTCTGCAGTGACATTTGTTTTGAAAATGTAAATTTGTTCCAGCATTATTGCTATGTTAGGAAACAATTTGAGCATAATGTGGATTTTGTGTTTGCTTATGTGCAATTTCATTCATAAGAAACCATATGTGAACACAGAAAACTGCACCCAAATGACCTGAGTCATCTAGAAATGCGCACGTGCGTGCACGTACACACACACACACACACACACACACACACACACACACACACACTCCCCTTAAGCATCTATTAACTACCTCAGTTTGCGACTCCAAAGGTATTTTTTGGTATTTTCTCATTTGTGAAGTTTTCGATATATTAAAAAGATACTATTTAACATCTCAAATATGTCTGAGCATCTGGTTTCAAAAATGCCAAGTAGTGTGTGCATCGGGAAAGCTTTAAATATTGAGGAAAAGCTTGAAACAAATACAGCATTTTGACTGAAACGAGGGAACATGTGGTATCTCCTGAGAAATGGGTGTAAAGGAATCCATATTGCAGATCATCAGAGACGACACCATTAAAATAAAAGAATTATCTATGGCTGGAAGTGTTGTGCCCCAGCTCCACTTCTTCCACAAGCCCTGTGATATTTATTGTGAAGCTTTGTGCAGTGAAATGATTTTTAGGAACATATATGTTGAGTTACAGGAGAACTAACTGTACATGTCAGCAGTGGGAGCCAAATCTACTTGCCTTTTGCTCAGTCTTCACTCTCCTTGACCTCTTTGCAGCCTTTGACACCACTGAGCACCCTCTCCTCCTTGATTCTCACTTCTTTCTAGGTTTTCAGCGCAACCCTCTCCCCTGGTTCTGCTCCTACTTATCTGACCACTCCTTCTCAGTTTCTTTTGCCAGATCCTCCTCTAAATCATGTCCTCTCACCAGAAATGTCCCTCAGGGTTCCGTCCTGGGCCTTCTTCTCGTCTCTCTTTATACTAACTCACTTGCTGACCTCTTCAGCTTCTGTGGATTTAATTATTTCTATGCTAACAGTTTTCAGATCTAACTATCCTACCCCAAACTCTCTGCTGACCTCTAGTCTTGTATCTCTGCCTTTCAGACCTCTCCAACTGGATATCCAGTAGACTATTTTAAACTCAATATTTCCAAAACAGAATTGATTGCCTTAATTCTCCCCTTGTTACCTTCCTTATTACTGTAGGGGGTAATATCATCCTCCCAGGCCCTCAGGCTCAAAACCTAGGAGTCATCCTGGATTCTTTACTATCCCTCACCCATTATATCCAATCTTTAGCCAAAGCCTGTTGATTTCACCTTTGCAACATCTCTGGAATATACCCTCTTCTCTCCTCTGACACTGCTACCACCCTGGTGCAGACCCTCATCGCCTCACACTTGGACTATTATAATAGCCTGTTGATGGGTCTGCCTGTCTCAAGTCTCTCCCCATTCCAAACAATCATCCATTCAGCCACCAAAGTGATTCTTCTAGAGCACAGATCTGTTCCCTATTACCTTCAGGATCAAATGTAACATACTTCATCACCTAGCCACCTCTTACCTTTCTAGTCTTGTTACATCTTATTCTCTCCCACTGGTATCTTTCATCTGGTAACTCTGGCATCCTGGCTCTTCCACAGAAAAGATATTTTATCTCTTGGCTCCAAGCATTTTCTCTGGCTTTCCCCCACACCTGGAATGCTCTCCCTCCTTATCTCTGCCTACTGGCTTCTTCACTTTGAAGTTCAAACCAAAACTCATCTTTTACAGGAAGCCTTTCCCACAGTCTCGTAACTCTAGTGCCTTCCCTTTCCTAATTATTTCTTATTTATCCTGTGGTATGTAAGGAGGATTTTGTTATCCTTTTAGAGTGCAGTTTCTCAGGATCCATGGCCATGGCAATGTCTAGTTTCCAGTTGTTAGATAATAACTCCCAAAACAGCCCCAAGGATCCTAGAAAGTAATTCCTAATCAGTGCTAGGCAGTCCTACTGAGGCTGCACCTTGAGATATGGGGGTGACACAATTGATGTTTACTACACTTGCACAGAATGACGATATTGCTAAAGTTAACCCGTGAGCTTAATGTTGGTGAGATACCTTCTTTGCCTGTTGTCCTATAAAGCAAGTGGGCACTGGTCAGTTGAGTGGGGAAAGTATGGGGAATCTGTGTGTGCCTCAACTGGCCCCTATTGAGGCTTGCGGGGATTTAGGGGAGTTCACAAGCTGTGCTTGTTTCTATTGACCCCATCAAGACGTAAGGATAGTTGCCTCCCCTTCTTGCCAGCTCCTGCGAGAAGGGCTGTTAGGGAATGCTGTAGGAGTGTGCTTCCATTATCAGCAACCTTCTGAGAAGACTAGACTAGAATAAAATTTATTATTGACCCCTCCCAAGCTGTCTTCTTGTCTGCCCAGATCAAGAGTGAACCTGTAAGAGACTGGAGTCGGAAACCTCCAGTGCCTCCTGTGTGTTATCTGTGAAACACTTGGATAGAGCTTGTTTATACATATTGGTTTGCTTACTGCCTCCCCTATTCATTTGTAAGGTCTTTGAGAGCAGGGTTTAGCTTTTGCCTTTTTTCACATCCCCGGTGCTTAGTATAGTGCCTGGCTCAAAGTAAGTACTTAAAAAGTATTTACTGACCAACTTCCTGGGTTTGAGGCCAGCTCACTATCCACTATGGCAAGCTGCTTCTTACCATATCATAAACACTTTATAAATGCTCATTGATTACTGATTCTAGTGGGAAAAGCACTTTGAAGTCAGACAGCCCAGATTCAAATTAATGTTCTGTTGCATCTTACCCAATGACCCTTAAGCAAGTAGCTTTGTCTTCTGAGGCTTTAAATTCCTCATCTCAAAACCTAGAGATTCGGATTAGATGGACTTTAATGGTCCTTTCTAGCCCTACAATCCTATGATGTGATGGCACAGTTTCCAGGTACTTCACCACCATGATTTCCCTTCTCTGGATTGTACCCTTCTCTACTTTGTCAAAATCCCTTTAAAAATATTAAAAGTGCACAGGCCTGGCCATGCTGATCCAGATGCCTGACCAGAGCAGAGAAAATGGGATTTTAATCTAAATAACAGACTTCTATTAATGTGGGCAAAGATTGCATTAGGTTTTTTGGCAGTCAATTACACTGGTGGCTTATATTGAACTTTATTGTAGTTAACATAAACTCCCAAGTCTTTGTTACATGACCACTGTTAAACTAGGCCGATTAGATCCTGTATGTGTGTGACTGGTTGCTTCATTATTTATTTAACTTAAGGGCATTTATTAAGTTTCATCTTAGTTTAGATTTTTATGAATCTTGATTTTGTCACTGAGGCTATTTGCTATCTCTCCCAGCTTTGTGCCATGGTCACAATTTGATAAGCATGACATCATTTCTGTTTTCATCTAAGATAATGATTAAAAATGCTAAAGAGCATTGAGCTCTCTGTGTGACTAATAACCTTCCACTGCCTGTCAGTAAGAACAGCCTCTACTAAGAGTCAGTGATTTAATTGATGATACATTTTATAAACAAAAAATGTATTCTACATTTCTAGAACTGCAAAAGTACTGAATTTGAATTAGAGGACTTGGGTCTGAACCCCTGTGTGGACCCTGAGCTTGTTACTTAAACTCTGTAGAACTGCCTCCAAGGAACCTTTCCAAACTTCTTTCAAGCAAGTTAGTCTCCTTTTTGCACTTATTCTTACACGATTGTTTGCTAAATAAAAAATTGGTACACTCGGGCCGACAAAAGACAACATTATTCTTTGAACAAATCCACATTTAAAAAGTATTTTAAAAGATGTAGAAAGAACTACAAAAAAAAAATCTCAGTCTCTCTTTTCTTAGTGTAGGTTCCATCCATCTTCCTCTCCTTTGGGGATCTTTCACAAAACAGCCCAAGGTTAGTTTGAATAATCTGGCCAAGTTTCTCAGAGGAAGGTGTTTCAAGCTTCTAGAGGGCTGGTTCCTTGTGGAAGATGAAGAACACAATTTTCTAAGGATAGTTAGAATTACAAAAACCAACAAAGGAACTGAGCTGTAGTAGGCAAATTATTGAGGAAAAGCAATACCGGTAGCTAGGTGGGGCAGTTAGGTGGCACAAGGTCCTGGTGTCAGGAAGATAGCTTCGTGAGTTCAAATCTGGTCTTAGATATTTACTAGCTGTATGACCCTGGGCAAGTCGCTTAACCCTGCTCTCCTCAGTTTCCTCATCCATCAAATGAGCTGCAGAAGGAAATGGCAAACCATTTCAGTATCTTTGCCAAGAAAACCTCAAATGGAGTTGTGGAGAATCTGACATGACTGAAAAATGACTTAACAACAACAAAAGCAGTACCAGTAGCTGAGCTGTGGGGTGTGATATCAAAGGGAACAGAAAGGTCTGTAGGTCTGCCAATTGAGAGTAGTGATAGGAGATAGAGATAGAAACCAGAAAATAGTGAGGAAGGGTGAGTAGTGGTCCAATTTGGCTAAAGCATAATACATCTAGATTTTTGGAGAGATTCCTAATTTTATGCAATCCTTATGTCAGAAGCTCCCTCCTTATATGAAGGGAGTGGTTACACTTTGAAGACTTCTTACTTCCATAACTCATTGCCCTTATGGAAATAGAATCTGAGACTATTTAACATTTACTTAAAGGTAGCCACTAGCATCCCTGACAAGCACTCAAAGCTCACAAGGCTCAAAACACAACACATTTTGTTTACACAATAATGGAACTAGATGGGTCTAACATTTAAGCCCCCACAAATTAAGATCCTTACTCATTTTGTCCTGTCACAACAGGCAGCCCTTTCCTCAGGGATTCGCAGTTTCTGTGAGTAATAGCACTTATTCTGTCAGGAAGAGGGAGCTTGGTGTTTGTTTCTTCCCATCATTTTCTGCTCTCTGCCTCCTAGAGCTTGCCCCTCAGCAGGTGTCACTCTTTGGGGGTCCTGCTCTCTGCCTCCTGTAGCTGTGGCTTCTGCATTTCTGCTCTTACTCAGGAGATGGTACTCATCGCTTTCTATAGAGGACCAGCTCTCTAACTGCTGGTCTGTATGGAAGGACCAGTCTGGCGTCAAGGCAGATGTGTTAAAGTTCAAAAACACACTTATGGCCAAAGTACCTCTGTCCTATAGAAGGCT
The DNA here is from genome assembly GCA_028646595.1 of Phalanger gymnotis. Classification (NCBI taxonomy): domain Eukaryota; kingdom Metazoa; phylum Chordata; class Mammalia; order Diprotodontia; family Phalangeridae; genus Phalanger; species Phalanger gymnotis. Next base: position 612,453,186 of record CM053622.1, on the reverse strand, counting down.
TTTTGTTTCCTAAATACATCTCTGTTTTTCCACCCCTATACTGTTTATGCTGTTCCCTCTGCCTGGAATGCCCTTCTTTCATCTCTATCTGCTGAAATGTAACGCATCCTTTAAAGCCGATTTTGCGTATCTTTTCTTCTGAAGCATTCCCTGATCCCTAGTCAGGAAAAAAAAAAAAAACTCTGTTCCTTCCATATTCTCATTTCACTTTGTATTTCTCATATAGTACTTACCCCATTATATATTGTTATAATTATTTGCATACACATCTCAGCTCTGCTTCTAGATTTATAAGCTCCATGAAGAAAGGGATTGTATCTTGCTTATCTTTTCTAGTATCTAGCTTGGTTTTCCATATACAGCAAGTACTTAGCAAGTATCTATTGAAATGAACTTCAGGAACTCAGAAATGTTCTGAGTATTGGGGGGGTGTGCAGTCCTACAATGGGCTAACATATGTAGGGGTTCTGTTAATGAGGCATCCTGACCCATCATCTCTTTATAATCAGTGTTAATTAAGCCTCAAATTTCAGATGAGATCATTGCTTTTCTTGTGTAATCCGAGCCTCAAAGTCCATTGATGTGGGACCCTCTCCTCACTGGTGGAGATCGATATCCTAAGTCTGCATGAGGGCAGAGTTGGAGAGCAGGAGAGAGGAGGGCTCTGGTCTCTTCAACTCCATTCAGTCTTTTGGGGTCTCTTAGGATCTTTTGAATCCGTTGAGGCTCTTCAGTCACTTTGGGTGTGTCTGGCTTCCAGCTTTGAGAAAGAAGCTGGATGATGCTGACCCCACTTTAGGTGGCTGAAGGGAGAATAAGAGTCTGGGAAGAGGCCCATAAGAAAGGATTTGGCAGTCTCCATCATGTCCCTATCCCTAGCTTGCTATACTAGAAACTTTGGGGAACTTCCCCTTGGGTGAAATCTAGGACTCTTTCTCTTGCTTGAGCTGAGTCACTTCTCTTCCAATGGGAGGTTCCTTCCCTTAGTATTGTCTGGTATATATTCTCTTATGTATACTTTCTCTGAATTCTGTTTTGCTATTGACTTGTATAAATAGAACCCCATGCTCCTTCCTGTGTGTGTTCATTGTATAACTGGCATTTGGTGGGAAAGGGGTCAAGTCTTGGATATAAAGTTCATAGTTCTCCTTTCCTCATTAATAAATAGTTATCACAAGTTTAACTTGAACCTAAAAACCACATCCCTTAGACTAATAATAATATTTAAAGGGACAGATAGATGTAATTCTGACCCAGTATCCCTTCTCTTTGAGGAGAGCAGGGAGGCCAAGCTTCTGGCTCCAAACTTTTGCTTCCCCTCCTGGCAGGAAATAAAGTCCCCCTTAGAGAAGGGTGGGGAGAGGAGTGGCTAGAGATGTCTATTCTACCTCCCTTTGAGCCATATCGCCTCTCTCTCCCATGCTACATGTGGGGGACAGCCTCACTACACTTGTAAAGGATGAGGAAAACATGCACGAAACTGAATATTTGGTGACACTATTTTTTCCATGAGCTTGTGACTTTACCCAGTTGCCTCATTAAGAAATAACCCCCTGGGAGCACCATCTGCATATGGGAAGATGAGGACTTGGGGTGATGCAGAATAACTCTAAACCTTCTGTGTCTCACTGGTATCAATCACCCTTTTAACCCCAGAAGCTTTCCCAAGCCTCTCCAGGGAAATATCCTCTAGAAACATTATTCAATGTTGTTGTTGTAGTTTTCTTTCTTCCCACCCGCTCAGCAGATGTAGTTGTTTAGAAGAAATGGGGCTGAGAACAATAGACTGCAAGCAGTAGATTTTCAAGCTGTTCCCTCTCCCCATCCCTCAAACCCATCCCTTTTTTACCTGTGTTTTTAAATTCTGCTCCAGTGACTGGGATATAAACTGATGACTAAGAAGATCGGATGCCTTGGGCTTTCTTCAAATGTGAACCACTCGGTACTTACTCTAGAAAAGGAGCAGGCACAAAACAACGTAAGGCAGACTTCAACTTCAATAAATAAAACCCAAAGCAAACCTTCACGGGGCTGGATGGAATGGAAACTCTGAAAGGACTGACTCAAATGGCAAAGAAGTCTTTGTTTTTTCGTTAAGAGGAAACCAAATCAGGATCCTGAAGCCTGCAATCGGCCTTTTATTCAATTTATTTATTTATTTGTACATCAGGAAGGAAGCCATTCAGGCCACAAGCAAGGCTCTCTTATCCTGAGCCCTCTTATCATTAACCAGAAGCGCTTGTGCTGGAAATGAGATTCCCAGCTCTGGCCAGGAAAAGCTGCTTCCTTAATTGAGAGAGCTGCCCTTTTGAAGTCTTTTCCATCCCAGCAGAGCTCGGACCTGCGGCATTTCCCCTCTAACTGGGATCACTAGGCGCGATCTCTCACATACGAGAAGCAGATGGTTCACTGTGTGGGTTTTTTCTTAAAGATATCCCAACCGTCTGCGTCAGGCAGCCTGGGGAGGGGTGAGTTCGGAAGAGTCACTGATCTAAGAGTGTCCCATTTCAAGATGACTTCCTATTCTGTAGGCTACCATCATCATTCTCCACACTTTCTAGAGCTGTAAGAGACTCATCATTGGTTTGATCCCAAAGTAAAGAGACTTTCCTTCTCCTCATCTTTTCTACATATATCCCTCAAAGAACTTTAAGGCATCTGCTGGATTTGTATTATCAATAAAAGAAATAGAAATTAATTTTGTTTTGAGGATTTCTTGATACTCTAAGAGAAATAGATCCCCTAGAGACTAATTGTTCCTAGCCTATGGCACAAGGTCCCCTAGAGAGCGGTGGAATTATAGCAAGGAGTTCATGATTTGTTATTTTGATCTTTTTAAAGCTCCAGTGAAATATGCAACATGATTCAGGATAATAGGACCATGGATTTCCAGCTGGAAGGGACAGTGGAGGTCTTTTAAACTAAACCTCTCATTGTAAAAATGAGAAATGTGAGGCCTAGAGAAGTTAAATGGCTTGCCTGAGGGTTGCACAGGTAATAAAGTTGAAGAGTGAATGAATACAGGTTCTCTGGCCACTCTACTATGCTAACTTCTAAGTAAGTAAACTCATCTCCTATAGAATGAATAAATACTCTCTCTCACATTTTTCTCCTAATATAGCTATTACTATTTTTAAGTGTATGTAGGCCCTCTTGTGATAAATAAAATATACATTCAATTAAATATGTCTGTGAAATATCTTTATATTAAAAATGGTTCTACACATTCAAAGTAGAGGTTGGAAATCACTGCCCTAGGCTGTTAGGAATAAGTGAGGAATATATTGGATAAATAGGAATTGAATAAATAGGAATACATTCTTTACAAGTGTAGTGAGGCTGCCGCCCACACATAGCATGGGAGAGGGAGGTGATTTGGCTCAAAAGGAGGTAGAATAGACATCTCTGGCCACTTCTCCCTCCTCACCCTTCTCCAAGGGAGACTTTATTTCCTGCCAGGAGGGGAAACAAGAGGAATACATTTATTAAGTGCCTTCTATGTTGTTAGGCACTGTGCTAAGTGCTAGGAACACAAAGGAAGGTAAAAAGACAGTCTTGCTCTCAAGGAGCTCCCAATCTAATGGAGGGAGACAACACACAAACACCTCCATACAAAAAAAATTATAGACAGGATAAATTAGAGATAATCTTAGAGGGAAGGCATCAGTATTAAAAGGGATCAGGAAAGATTTCTTGCAAGGGGGATGAGATTTTAGCTGAGACTTAAAAAGAGCCTGGGAAGCCAGAATTTGGAGATGAGGAGGGAGAGAACTCCAGGCAATGGGGACAGCCAGTGAAAATGCTCAGTTAGGAGGTGGCCTACCTTGTGCAAGGAACGTAGAGGCCAGTGTCACTGTATTATAGGGGACATGGAGGAGAATGAGGTGTAAGAAGATTGTAAAAGTAGTAAGGGGCCAGGTTATGAAGGCTTTAAAGGCTGATCGGCAGACTTTATTTTTAATCTTAGAGATGACAGGGATCCCCTGAAGTGTATTGCCTCATGGGATGACATGTGTTTTAGGATGATCACTTTGATGGCTGAGTGGAATGTGGGCTTAGGTAAGGGGAGACTTGAGACTGCAGGACTAGCTGGCAGGCTACTGTAGTAGTCCAGATCTGAAGAGATGAGGGCCAAGAGAGATGTTTCAAAGGTGGAATTGACAAAACCTGGCAACAAGTTGGATATTGGGAGTGAGAGAGAATGAAGAATTTTGGGAATGATGAATAAATTGAAAGACTAGGTGACTGGGAAGATGGTATACTTTCAACAGTAAAAGAGAAGTTTGCAAAGAAATATAATGAGATGAGTTTTGGATGTGTTTAAGATGTCTAAGGACATCCAGTTAGAGATTTCTAATAGGCAATTGGAAATGTAAAACTAGAGGTTAAGGCCGGACAAGTAGGGGAATGGGAAGGGAATAAGTATCTATTAATCACCTACTATGTGCCAGGCACTGTGCTAAGCCATTTTACAAATATTATCTCATTTGATCTTCACAACAACACTGGGAAGGAGGTACTGTCATCATCCCCATTTTACAGTTGACTAAACTGAGGCAAATGGAGGCTAAATGACTTGCTCAGGGTCACACATCTACTAAGTGTCTGAGGCAGGATTTGAACTGGGGTGTTCCTGACTCCAGGCCCGGGCTTCTATCCATTCTACCACCTAAATGCAAATAGATCTGAGAATCATCTGCATAGAATGGCAATTGGATACAGGTTGATGTTACTCGTGTTAGAAGCTCTCCCTTAACACAAAGGGTCTGGTTATAACTTTTGGTTATCTCTCACTTCTCTGCCTTGTTGTCCGGGGGCATGTCGGGTATGTTCAGGGAAGACTAGTATCTCTGGTGCCAGGGCTGCTTTCTGCCCTTGGTGTCTATCTGATCCACCTAACTCTCACCTGTGACTCCAAGAAGCTGTAGCATGTGCAGCAGCTATACCCCAGTAAGCCATTTCAGCAGACAGGCTAAACCAGGCTGAGGGTAACCAAGAGGTGTCAAACCTGTTGGTGAGTTAAGAGGGTGTCTGTCCCAAGCATGTGAAGACTTCCCCTGGTGGAATGGGTGAATGAGAACAATTTGTTCTAACGGCCATGAAGGCAGCCGAAGCAGGCACTATGGAGTGTTTAGAGCTTGGTTGGACTTCAAAGACACCAGTGTTGTCCACTGCATCTTGAGCCATCACCAGTCCTCTTGACTCTGTACGGCCACTAGACTGTGATGACTGGAAAACAGAGTGAACCGACAACTTTGTGCAGCTCTGCCTCACTTAAATCCAATTTATGCACAAATCAAAAGACATCACCCATACTATTTTATCATTTTCACCTATCTCGAAGTCTTGGGGTGACAAGCAAGGGATGAAGCAGCAGGTATAGATACACTGGGAGGTGTAGTCACAACCATGCACACAAGCAGCCCAAACCATAGGGTCATCTTCTCACTGGAAGTAGCAGTGGGATTTGGCAGCCCCCTGGGTGTCTGAGCAGCCTTTTAAGGACCCTCGTGCTCACCTCCTGGTGTGAGGAAGGGGTTAGAAAAGGTGACCTAAAAACTGTCTGCTTACCAACACTGGCCTGATTGCCAAGGCAGGCAGAGATCCCACTCTGTGGTTTGAAATACAAAAAAAAAATGTACAAAAACTTCTGCAAAGATTACCCCACTCACCATCAGTACATGGATCGTGCACACACTTATAGACAACACAAAATCCCCTAGACTTGAAAGACGAACAGCTCTTGTTGCAAGAAAACTCAGCAGGTATCACATCCAAACCGCAGCCCTGAGGGAAAGAAGGTTGGCAAATAAAGGCCAGCTTACTGAAGCTGAAGCTGAATATACCTTTTTCCGGAGTGGTCACAGTGAAGGGGAGCAGCACTGTGAAGCTGGCATAGGTTTTGCAATCAAAACTTATCTAGTCAAGCAGCTTGTATGTCTGCCAAAAGGAATGAGTGGCAGGTTCATGACAGTGAGATTGTCACATGCAGGAAAATGCCATGCCACCATCATCAGTGCCTATGCTCCCACCATGATGAACCCTGATGAGATCAAAGAAAAATTTTATTGAAAAATTTTATAAAGACCTAGAGACTCTTATCATTACTGTGCCATTATAATTCTGGAGACTCTAATGCTAGAACAGGCTCAGACTACCAGACATGGCAGGGAGTCCTTGGAAGAAATGGAGTTGGAAATAGCAACAGCAATGGTCACTTACTACTGAAGACTTGTGCATCTCATGACCTCATCACCAACACTGTCTTCCATTTACCTAAACATAATAAAACTTCATGGAGACACCCTTGCAGCAAACATTGACATTTAATAAACTATCTGATATTTTAAAATTTTATGTATTTATTTTCAGTTTACAATATTCAGTTCCACAAGCTTTTGAGTTTTAAATTTTCTCCCCTTCCCTCTCCTCCCCCTTCCTCAAGATCACATGCAATCTGATATAGGCTCTACATATGCATTCACATTAGACATATTTTAACATTAGTCGTGTTGCAAAGAACTATAACCAATGGAATGAATGACAAGAAGAAACAAAACAAAAAAAAAGAGAGAGAGCAAATAGTATGTTTTGATCTGCATTCAGACTCTGTAATTCTTTCTCTGGATGTGGATAGAATTTTCCATTATGAGTCTTTTGGAGTTGTCTTAGAACGTTGCATTGCTGAGAAGAGCCAAGTCTATCAAAGTTAGTCATCACACAATGTGGCCGTAACTGTGTGTGATGATATCCTGTTTCTGCTCACTTCACTCAGCATCAGTTAGTATAAGTCTTTCCAGGTTTTTCTGAAGTCCATCTGCCCCTCATTTCTTATAGCACAATAGCATGCTATTACATTCATATATCACAACTTGTTTAGCCATTCCCCAACTGATGGGCATCCCCTCAATTTCCAGTTCTTTGCCACTACAAAAAAAAGCTGCTATAAATATTTTTGTACATGTGGGTCCTTTTCCCATTTGTATGATCTCTTTGGGCCACAGCCCTAGAAGTGGTATTGCTTGGTCAAAGGGCATGCACATTTTTATAGCCCTTTGGGCATAGTTTGAAATTGCTCTCTAAAATGGTCGGATCAGTTCACAAGTCCACCAACAATGCATTAGTGTTCCAATTTTCCCACATCTTTTCCAGCATTTATCATTTTCCTTAAACTATGTGATTGTAAAGAGAAGAGACAGACAGTATATGATAGTGATGAAGGCAATGTGTGGCTCCGCATGCTGGACTAATCATAGAGTTATCGTTTCCAAGCTAAATATTAATATTCAACAAAAGTGGCAGCCCTAAGGCAAAATGATTACCAAAAGACTTAATGTCAACAGATTAAGAGAGCTTCTCTAAGCAGGAACAGTTCATTGCTAATTCGGAGGGAAAGTTGAGCCAACACATGGTTGGCAACATTAGAGCAGAAGGGGTGTAGGCAGCTTTCAGAGATTTGGTGTATAGCTTTGCATTTGCTCACCTGTGTTAGAACACTGGAAAACATCAAGATGGCTTTGATGAAAATGACAGGTAAATTCAGAAGCTGCTAAACGAAAAAAATGGGTAGTGTATACTCTTTGACCTCACTTTCTCAGCAAGTGCTCCAGGGGTCCCTCTAAGGGTCTATTTTCTTTAATGCCACCAGATGAACACCTCCCTCCCCCCATTCCAGGGTCTGTTCCCTTCACTGTTAATCTCCAATGACTAGCTTCTCAATTCCATTTAACTAATTAACACCAATTAACTTTTACAAAGGGGCATTTACTTCATTTACTGAAGCTAAGATGCAACAAAGCTGGGTTTACCAGCAGGACAGTTTATCCATCTCTAAGAAGGCAACATTTAACTCCATCAAAAGTTAAAGGGCGTACAAAGCTTAGAGAGCTGCAGGATTCTTGGCTCAGTAAGAAGGCAGATGAAATTCAGTTTTATGCTGATAGTATCAATCCAAAGCACTTTTATGATGCCCTGATGGGAATTCATAGAGTGCACATAAAAGACATACAGTGCATCTCAATTACTCAGTGCTGATGGTGCCACATTGATTAGTGAAAAGGATATGATCCTGGAGAGATGAACTGAACATTTTCATAGTGTTCTCAACAGACCCTCATCAATCAATGCTGAAGACATTGACTGTTTACCTCAGGTTGAAGTCAATCCCTCTCTAGATAAATTTCCAACTGAAGAAAAGGTTTTGAATGCCATTATACTCCTCTCCTGTGGCAAAGCAGCTGGTGTTGATTCTGTTCCAGCTGAGATTTAGAAGGTGGGGGTCCATTGCTCATACAAAAATTGACTGAAATTTTCTGGGTTATATGGCAAGAGGAAGGTATCCCTCAGGAGTTCAAAGATACCTCCATTGTCCATCTTTTCAAGGGTAAAGGAAATATATTGTCCTGTGACAATCCAGAGGAGTCTTTCTCTTAGTCATTACTGGCAAGATTCTTGCCAGAGTCCTCCTTAATAAGCTGATCCTTCATCTGGAAAATGACCACCTACCTGAGAGCCAGTGTGGCTTCAGAAAGGACTGAGGAATGGTTGATATGGTGTTTGCTGCCTGACAACTCCAGGAGAAATGCCAGGAGCAGAACAGAGGTCTGTACACAATGTCTGTAGATCTGACCAAGGCCTATGATACTGTCAGTTGTGAGGGTTTATGGAAAATCATGTCAAAATTTGTTTGCCCAAAGAAGTTCATCAGTATTCCATGTCAATTTCATGATGGCAGGCTTGCCCATGTTCTGGATAATGGGCAATGCTCTTGCCCTTTCCTGGTCACCAATGGGGTGAAACAAGGCTGTGTTCTTGCTCCCATGCTTTTTAGCATGACATTTTAAGCCTTGTTGTCAAATGCTCTCATTGAGGATGAACCCGGCATCAAGGTCAGCTACTGCACGCATGGTAAATTCTTCAACTTGAAAAGGCTACAAGCCAAGACCAAAGTGGAGGGAGTGTTGGTGTATGATTTTCTGTTTGCAGGTGATTGTGCACTCAATGTAGCCTCTGCAGCTGAGATGCAACAAAGTATGGATCTATTCTTTGCTGCTTGCGCTGATTTTGGCCTAACAATTAACAGCAAAAAAAACAAAGGTGCTCCATCAGCCCGTACCACACTGTCCATAAATGGAACCAGCGATTACAGAAAATGGAGAAATTTTGAATACTGTGGATAAGTTCACTTACCTTGGCAGTATATTCTTCAGGGATGTACACATTGCTAATGAGGTTGATGCACACATTGCCAGAGCTAACTGTCTGGGAGGCTCTGAAGGAAAGTGTAGGGGAGAAGAGGTATTAGACTGACTACCATACTGAAGGTCTACAGAGCCATTGTGCTGGCCTCATCATTGTATGCCTTTGAAACCTGGACAATATACAATTACCACGCCAGGAAAGTGAATTGCTTCCACCTGAGCTGTCTTAGGAAGATTCTGAAGATCACCTGGCAGGATAAGGTGCCAGACACTGAGGCCTTTACTTGAACTAAACTGCCAAGCATTCAAACTCTACTTCAGAGAGCGCAACTCCAATGGGCTGGCCACATTGTTGGAATGCCGAACATACAATTGCCTAAAACACTATTTTATGGAGAACTCACAAAGGGCAAGTGCTCACATGGTGGTCAGAAAAAGCAGTACTAGGACACTCTCAATGTCTTTCTTAGGAACTTTGGAATTGATTGTGTGACATGAGAGTCACTGGCACAGGACTGCCTAGCAAGGTGTGCCCTCATCAGAGAAAGTGCTGTGCTCCATGAGCAAGGCAGCATTGAAGTAGCTCAAAAGAAATTCAAGATGCACAAATTTAGTGAATCCACTCCAGATATTCACATGGACTATTTGCGCCCAATCTGTGCTAGAGAATTCCCAGCTCGTATTGGTCTGATCAGCCACAGTGAGACACACTGTAACTTGACTCTAACATAATGATGTTATTTTGGTCCTCTTCAAGAGTGAAGGACAGCAACCAACCAACCACCTTGTGCCCACCTAAATTATCTGGGAACTTCATTATTGTACCCTAACCAGAGTGTTGGGCAGTTAATTGGCAAAGTGGATAGAATGCTGGACCCGGAGTGAGGAAGAATCATCTTCCTGAGTTCAAATCCGGCTTCAGACACCTACTAGTTGTGTGAGCCTGGCTCAATTACTTAACTTTGCTTGCCTCAGTTTCCTCATCTGTAAAATGAGGTAGAGAAAGAAATGGCAAACCACTCCAGCACCTCTGCCAAGAAAATGTGATTCCCCAATGGGATCACCAAGAGTTGGGCATGACTGAAAGGACTGAACGGCTAAAATCTGGAGTGTTATTTATAGGTCAATGAAAACAAACTGAACTTATAAGGAAAATCACGAGATCCTTTGAGCTGGAAGGGTCCTCAAACACCGCCTAGCTCTCCTGCCTCTCTTACAGAAAACTTAATTGGCAGAACTCGGATTTGACTAGATTTCTCTGACTCCAAGTCCAGCATTCTTCCCACTCTACAGCCCTTAAGCAACAACAACACCTGCCTCTGAGCAGTCTTCCCCCGGGGACCTGTAGAGGCTCGGTCATTACAGTCGTGGCCCTGGGCAGGTGTTGTCTGTAGTGTGGCATTTCAGTATGTCTCTCCTGAGGAGCCTCTCCTACTTGAATTCCTTGGTGTTGTTACACTCTTTTATGATGCAATGGAGAGTCCTAGTTTTTAGAGCTGGAAGGAATTGTGGAAGCTATCTCATACAGCTTCTCACTGCACATGAAGAAACTGAGGCTCAGAAAGGTTAATTAATTGGTTTGAGTCCTATAACATTGTTGGGTTGTTATTTAATTGTTTCGTGTCTGACTTTTCCTGATCTCATTTGTTTTTGGCAAAGATACTGAAACGATTTGCCGTTTCCTGCTCTAGCTCATTTTATAGATGAGGAAACTGAAGCAAACAGAGTTAAGTGACTTGCCCAGGGTCACACAGCTGGTAAATGTTGGAGGTCACATTTGAACTCAGGAAGAGTCTGACTCCAAGTCCAGCGCTCTGTGCACTGTGGCGCCACTTAGTTGTCCTTAGATTAAGTGGCAGAGCAAATCATCAAACTCTGGACCTGTGACCCCAAGTTCAGCCTGATTTCTCTCTCTCCAGAGCTCCATGCTACCTCTTATAGGACCTGGGTTCAAGTCTTGGCTCTGCCCTTACTACCTTGTTTAAGCAAGTCACTTAAACCCTCTGGGCCTCAGTTTCCACAACTATTCCCATCATTCTCTTTTCCAGGGACCCAGATCTCAGTAATGGGTGGATCAGGGAAACATTGTCCAGAATTCCTATCTCAGGAGTCCAGAAGACAGCTCAAGATGCAGATCTAGGCCAGGGTGCCTACCTTTGAAGCCTTCTGCCTGAGGTCTCTCTCCCAGGTCAGGAGTGCACTCTCCCTGGACACTTACGAGTAGGACTACATTCAAAGTCCTTATGATATCCTTTCCTAGCACCTAGGCAGCATACCTCCTCTTCACATCAGCACTTTCATTAGAGCTAGACATGTAAAAGAGATCCTAGTTTCCCCTTTCAGGTGTCTCTTAAGGTCCCTAAAATCCATCTGGAGGCAACAAGGGTTATTCAGATTATCTAGGTCTTCAGTCTCTCCGTGTTATCTCTGTTTTCCCTCTTACCCCTTCCTTTTTAGTTTAAAGCCTTTTTGATAGGATTTGTAAGACTCCAGGCAAATGCATCCCTACCAGCTCTTTTTGGGAGCATTCCACTCCCTGTCTGTTATCACCACCTATTAAGTCAGGATCCAGAAATTTGATTCCTATTGTAGTGTATACTCTTTGACCTCACTTTCTCAGCAAGTGCTCCAGGGGTCCCTCTAAGGATCTCTTTTCTTTAATGCCACCAGATGAACACCACCCTCCCCCCTTTCCAGGGTCTGTTCCCTTCACTGTTAATCTCCAATGACTAGCTTCCCAATTCCATTTAACTAATTAACACCAATTAACTTTTACAAAGGGGCATTTACTTCAAAGATGTAATGGATTGAAGCTCAAACATCAGCCACCCCCTCCCCCTTCCCCATACCTCAAGGGCATATTCTCCTTAAAGCAAACTTGGTGTCTGCTAAGTGTCCACTCAGACACAGACTTAAGAGTGTCAACATAGCATTAATTCTTCTAGTTTATGTCCAAATTTGTTTGAATGAATTCTCATTTCAGCTACCTCTGGGCTGAGTTCTAAAGGTCACTCCTTAGGGCATCAGTATTAGGCTGGTTGCAAAACCTGGCATGGACTCAGACATCCTGTGTTTCACTTTTGAAGTTAACAAGGTTTTAGGTGATGATATTTTTCCCTTAAAACGAACAAATGCCAAGGCAAAGAAACAAGAACCTTCCTTGTTTCTCTGTGTGTTGGCCTCAGATTGTCCTTAATAATGTTGTCTCTCTTCTCTTCCTGGAATGCCAGTAGCCAAGAAGTCAGCAGAAGTCAAACCAAAGAAGGAGCTAGGCCAACTAGTGTCTTTTAAATTCACTGACATTTCTGTTGTTTGTCCTTCATTCCGGAAGAGGACCATGACATCAGGGAGGTGATGTCACGACCATGCAAGTGAATTGGATTTAAGCAAGGAAGGGCTGTGCAAAGTCACCAGCCTCCCTTTCTCCTCTGAAGCCATTTGGGTCTAATGGTGGGATACAGATCTAATTATACAGTCGAAGAATAAAATACGCTCCTCTTTATCATGTGGCCAGCAAACCTGTTACAGGATGTCTGTGGAAGCTCTACCACTCTCCAAGGCATTTCCATTGTGAGCCATCTGGATTGTCCTGAAAGTAGGTTCCCAAACATTATCTATGTGAAGAGTTGCATTAGTGGCATCCTTGACTGGGCATCCTCAGACCCTATCTTTTTAAACAGCTGCTACTCCTCAAATTTGCCTCTCATATCTGAAACCCTCACTTTCATCATCATCAATGATCAACATAGCCTCTTAGTTCTTATGTCTATTGCTCAAAACCATTTTATTCCTAGAAATTCTTTCCAAGTTCCATCTCATAGTATCCCATATAAATGACCAGAAATGGCCGTGAATCTTCCCTTTGACAAGAGAGCTCATTGTATCATATCTGTCTCATATATATCTATGTATAAATGTGTGTATGTGTACACACACACACACACACACACACACATACACACAGAGCTGTGTCAATCAGAATCCTCCAACACAGTGGATCTAGGCTTTCTTAAGGGTCTCATCTTTATCCTGAAAGTACTGTAGCTGTCACGCCTTTCTCCTTTTTCTTTCATCACCTCTCCCATTCTCCTTTCTCTCTTCATACTCTCCCACACACCCTAATTCCTACTCTCACCCTCAGCCTTTCCCTAGACATGCTCCACCAAACACTGACTCTCATTCCCATAGAAAACTCCCACCTGCTGCCTCTCCCTGTTTTTCCTTGGCCAAGTTGTAAGAATAATTTTCAGTCATCAGCCTCTTCCCACCCTTCCCCAGGATCCCATTGGGTAGTTCCCTGGAGGGAAGCCTCTGATTTCCCTTTTCTTCTGTAATGTTTGCTCCATCCAGAGTTCTGTCACAAACATGGACTATGTGTATCCTTTCTGTCTCTCCAGTTGAGAAGTAATAAGATGGTGGTCTCACCCTCTAGGGATGCTATTTGGAAAAAAGACTATAGGGCATTTAGTTGTGACATACAGTGGACAATTCCTTCTCTGCTACTTACCTAGAACAAGTCACTGAATTTCTTTAGCCTCAGTTTCTCCATTTATTAAATTTGAATACTAATATCTGCTCTGACTACCTCATAGGTTTGGCAAAGGGCTAAAGTGCTATTACCATTATCATTAGAAAAACCCCTTTGGGGCCCACCTTGGAATTCAGGAGCGCTGTTGAAGGGAGGCAGATAAGGGCTGAAAGGTTAAGAAATAGTAACAAACCACCCAGATAGACACAGGCTGGATCCAGGACTGTATTTGCTGCCTGGTCTTACTTAAATTTCCTCTGGAGAAGTGCATCCTATGATTGCCATAGTAACTAGAGCTAAAAACATAGCTTCTCCCCAGTTGTTGGATTAAGAATTCATTTGCAGAGCTGCCCATTTTGTGTGGAAATACCAGGTACCTATTCCACGGGCCACAAATCCCATTCTCTGAAGGGAGGGACACCAGCACAGCCCTCAGGAGGCCAGCATGGGGCAGGCAGATGGGCTCTGTTTTGATTTTTGGAACTAATGGGCTGTGATTCATAACCACAGTGACTTCAGTAGAAACCCAGGCTTCAGGTCTCAGCAGGGAATGGGGGTGTTGGGAGGGGTGGTTATTGCTGTAGTAACTAAGTACCACTCAGCTGAGACAGCAGAATTTGGGAATGCTAATGGAATAGTGATTTGCTGACTCCCACTGCCTGAAGGCCAGGTTTGTTACATTTCACCCCTTCCCCAGGGTTTAGCATACCGTTAGTTGATTAGGGAGCCTCTCATTTCTACCATTGGTGCAAGCCTCTGTTGATTCTATTCCTTCTAATTTTATCTGCCCAAGCACTCCAGTTCCATTTAAACACTTAACAGTAAGAGTAGATTTCTACAAAGGAATATTTGACTAAAAGGTATAGCAAGGGCAAACATTCCCTCCTGACCCCTCTGAGATATAATTTGCTCTTATACAACCATTAGTCTCTGGAAAAGGGAACTTAAGTCAGCTGCTGAGTAGCATTAGTCCCACCAAGTATTAAGTTCAAAACCTCCCTTAGGCTTATGTCTAGAGACCCTGGCTTCTCAGGGCTTCCCTGCTGTGCTGGTCACAACATCCATCCTGGAATCCTGGGACACACAAAGATGCCATGAGTTGAGATTCTCATCTGGGACTACACTCCTTGTATTGGGAACTGAAAAGGACAAACAAAACAAGACCAAAACCCTAAGCCTGTTTCTTGGAGTCATAGGGCCTAAGGTGAAGGGAAAGGGGAAAGTGGTCCTTCACTCACCTGGTTTACTGCATAGTACCCATACTGTGAGTGAATGAAATCTTTATGGCTGGATGCTGAGAGAGGAGAGAGAGAAAGAGAGACAGACAGACAGAGAGAGAGAGAGAGAGAGAGAGAGAGAGAGAGAGAGAGAGAGAGAGAGAGACAGAGACAGACAGAGATGGGGATGGGAAGCATAGGAGAGCTACAGAGAAACAGAGACAGAGAGACTTTCCCAGTTTGAGCAAAGAGCTGTTACACATAGAAAAAACAACTCCTATCTTTTCTTTTCCATGAACTGGAAGTTCTCATTGGAGGGTGTTCATTTTCTCCTAGGAAATATAGACAATCTACTCTCAACAGAGATCATAAAATTTAGATTTGGAGGTAGAAATGACCTTAGAGATCATTAAGTCCACACCATTCATTTGACAGATGGTTTTTAGAGAAGGAGTAGAGGCCCAGAGAGATGAAATGGTTTGTCCAAGGTCATATAAGTAATAAAGATCAGAGCCCAGATCGTCAGCCATCAAATTCATGTACAAGCTCTCTGTCCTCCCAAGTTAGACATGTTCTGCATAGAGAGAGGCCTGCTCTCTCCATCCATAACCCAGACTGGCCCAGCTAAAGGCTTGGCTACCCATTAATGAATTTTTGTGATTATTGAGTTTTTCTACCATGCTGAACAGCAGAGTCTACAGTTCTCCAAAGGAAAAGTTGAGGCCAAGAGGTTTCCCTAGTGGTATGAACACATCATGAGTTCTCCTCACTAATGATTATGATCTTAACTGAAAACATCTCTTAGAACAGGGTCTATATTAGGCCAGTCCATTTCCTCCTTGGAGCTGGGCAGGGTTCTGAGTCTTCTGCACATAGATATGTACTTCCAGTGTCAACTCATTAAACTATTTGCTGGAAGGTAGAGGGAGTCTCCCATAAGTGCCTTTGAGGGCAGAAATTGTTTCACCTTTGCCTTTAAAACCTCAGAATCTAGCACAGAATATGCAACTAAAAGCTTAGTGGATGAATGAATCAATGAATGAATGAGTCAACCAACCAATCACAGATTCTTGAGTAATGAAGTATGCTTACTCTGGACAAACTCTTGATTATCCAGACGGAACACTGGCCTGGATAATCTAACATGGCCAAGATAAGCCAGAAACGTGGTATCTTGTGCAAGGAAGATGATGATCTACGTAGACTTAACTTTTTGGGTCTGTACTCGTGGACTCCCTCATATCACTTTTACTAAATTCATTTGTAAGCTCTTTGCCTTCCAGATGATCTACTTTCTTCCCTTTCTAGTATTGGTCTTGTAGTTAACTACTTCAACTTTTTATTATCCTTTATTCTCCGTCCTTTGTCCCCTTTCTCATTTTGTTGCTCACCACTTTGCTAAACCTTAGCCCCAGATCACCCCTAGTGATAATAAACCTCATTAGAAGTATAAATTAACTATGGTAGTATTGTCATTTTTATTATATTGGCATGGCCTACCCATGAGCACTGATTATTCCTCCAGTTATTTAAGTTCTTAATTTCTTTAGGAAGTACTTTGTAATTAAATCTGTAAAAGTCTTTTGTCTGCTTTATGGGTTGATCCCCAGATTTATGCATTTTGTTATCATTTGGAATGGTATTTCACTTTCTATTAATGCTTCTTGGGTTTTTATTATTATATAGAAATGGTGTTGATTTTTGAGAGCTTATTTTGTAGCCTGCAACTTTGCTGAAGCTATTGTCTCAATTAGTATCTTTACTGATTCCCTAGGAATTTCCAAGTATACTACCATATCATCAGCAAATAGGGATAGTGTTAGCTCCTCTTTATTTATCTTTATGCCTTCAATTCCTTTCTTAGGTCTTATTGTTGTTGCTAGCATTTCCAGATCTATATCAAATTATAGTCAGGAGAGTGGGCATTCTTGCTTCATTCTTGTATTTTTTGGAGAAGGTATTAGTGTGTCCTCATTGCATAGGATGCTTGCTTTTGACTTTAGATGGATGTTTTTTATGATCTTATGTATTTTACCTTTCTTAAATCTATTGTTTTTCTTCACTGTGACTTTCAATCCATCTATCTATTGGTATATTTCTCAGGCCATAACCCCCAGTTTGGCTTTTACTATCTTCCTTTTCTAGTATTGGTCGTATAATTAATTAATTCAACTTTTTACTATCCTTTATTCTCAGTCCCTTGTCCTCTTTCTTATTTTGTTGTTCATGCTTTGCCAAACCTTAGCCCTAGATCAGCCCTAGTGATCACTGTCCATGTACTCTCTGAGCCAGTTACATCGGCCTTATTGCTGTTCCTCGAACAAGACTTTGCTTGTTGTCTTCCATGCCTGGAATGTTCTCTTGTCTCATCTCCACCTTCTGGATTCCCTGCTTTGTTTAAATCTCAGGTAAATCTTCTGCAAGAAGCTTTTTGTGGCATTCCTTTATGATGCTAGTGTCTTTTCTCTGATGTTCTTCCAGTTTATTCTGTATATATCTTGTTTGCGTGTTACTTCCCTCATTGGATTTTGAGCTCCTCGAAGGCGGGACTGTTTTTGCCTTTCTTCGGAAGGCTGGCATTTAACACACTGTCTGCCATAAAGAAGGTACTTAATAAATGCTTGTTGACTCACTGACTTATCCCCACCATCTGCCTCCTCTGTTCCCCACTCGTGTGCTACTGAATGGTTTTGGAAGGAATCATGTAAATCTAGTGACTTCAAATTTATATTACTTAACATTGGTCTCTCACGGTGGCAAGGCAATCCTTTTGCTTTTCTTTAACTATGTTTCATATACCCCATATCGACTTTTATAAACCTTTTCTCTGAGGCCTCTGAGGAGGTGGCCCATCATCTCCTCAGGGCCATCCTTTCTACATGTACCATTGATCCCATCCTGTCCATTAGCCTTCAACAAACTGACCCATAATCATCCCTTTCTCTTTCACCTATTGGCTTCTTTACTGTTCCCTACACATATGCCAAGGTTTTCCCTATCTTTTCTTCTTTTTATTATTATGAATTTGAAAAACATTAATAACCTTGAATAATTCCTTATGTAAAAAGAACAGAAAAAAATCATAAGTGACATCTTGACTCTATCAGTGGTAGGGAGAAGTTATCCCTAGAATGGGGAAGGGAGACTGAGACCAGCTGAGTTCCAGGGAGAAGAATTCCAGGTCTTAGGAACTCATTTAATCGATCAAGCCTCTGTTATCGAAAATAGTACACTTTGTTTAGAATAATCTAGCCTTTTTTTTTCCCTTTTAGTCAATTTGCCTAGATTTTTTGGAGAATGCAAGCAAATGAAAGTAAAAAATTAACAATTTGTTTGCAGACTAAAAGGCTTTGTTGTCAGTTTTCACAGAATATAAATTTTTCTTGGAAAGCTATTCAACCCAGAACATTCTCAAATAGAATGGATTGAGGTTTTCGTGTAGATCTTTTTCGTCTGAAGAAATTCAGCATGGACCTGTCTCCCTCTTGTGGAATTAATTTAGCAAGTTTTTCTTTCTGCCATCCAGTATTTTGTTAAAATAAAGCTGAAGGTCATCTGCTTGTCTTCCTCAAAAACAAAACAAAATATATTCACTCTATAGTCTGAAAGGAAAAGATTTAAGGTATCTGATTCGAATCACCTATCGGTAGAAAAAAAATATAATACAAATATTTTATCTTACTTCCCTGGTTCCAAAGAAGTTTTTGTCACTATAATTCAATGTTTGAAGATTTAATGTTACCGTAAAAATCGCTTCATGTTTACATTGGTTTTGTTTAGAAATTATTCACTTTTATGTGTAAAGTTGGTTGCAATTCTTTTTTTTTTACAGAGATGGAATGATAAAAGGTTATAAAAATGTATAAGGAAACAGAGATGTGATGAGATTAATTGACTTGCTTTAGGTGATTCCTCAAGTCAGCACCAAACTATTTAGCATCAATTTCAAAATCAGACATAATGTTGTTGCTTTTGTTTTAGAAATTTGTTTGCGTATATTTCCTTTCATTTTTAAAGTTTTATTGATACCTTTTAAAAGCATTGTTTTTATTGACCAGTAACAATTCACTACCTCTACCCTCCTTTGTTAAAAATTATAGTGGAGCAAAACAAATCCACATATTGGCCATGACTGACAATATATGTCTAAATCTGTTCCTATAGTTCACCACCTCTCTCCTAAGCACATGCTTCACCATCAGTCCTGGAAATCAAGACTGGTGATGGCATTAATCAGAAGACTTTCTTTCAGTGTCGTTCCTTCATATTATTGTGTGTAAGTTGTTTTTCTGGTTCAGTTTACTTTTCTTCAGTTCATTCAAATCTTCATTAGTTTCTTTGAATTCTTCATATTTTTGTTTCTTCTGCTGTAATGATGTTTTCTTATTTTTGGATAACAACTAATCAACAAATATTTATTAAGTGCTTTCTATGAGCTAGGCATTATCCTGAGCCTTGGATAAATAAAGACAAATGTGAAACAGTGCCTGACTTCATGGAGATTACATTCTAACGTTGAATATGATATGCAAAATTAATGTAAGGTAGGGAAGTAATGTAAGGTTGGGAAGGCACTAGCAGCCAGGGACATTAGGAAAAGGTTTATGTAGAAAGAATCACTTGAGCTGAGTCTTGAAGGAAACCAGGAATTCAAAGAAATAGAAGTGAGAAAGGAGTGTATTCTAGACATAGCATTTCCCTCATCTGACGGCATCCCCTTTACTTAGCTATATTTACCGGTGAAAAATGAGAAAAGAAAGAAAAATGTCATTAAATGAGCCTTCCAAATATCCACTTTATCAAGAATTTAATTCAGCAATGACTTATTAGAGGTTACTATGTTCAATGTACTCTGCTGGGTATATAGAAACAAAGAACAGCACAGACCCTGACCCTAAGAAGCTTATACTCCACAAAGGAGGCTGTGATATGTGCACAGAGAACTATGTTACAAGATCAATTATGATAAAGGCAAAAGAGGAATGTAGGAAAAATGCTAAGAAATACAAGAGAGGACAGATCACTT
Source organism: Phalanger gymnotis (assembly GCA_028646595.1). NCBI lineage: Eukaryota > Metazoa > Chordata > Mammalia > Diprotodontia > Phalangeridae > Phalanger > Phalanger gymnotis. The sequence continues at coordinate 612,433,215 of CM053622.1, read as the reverse complement.
TCATCTGGAGGAATGGCAGGGGTAAGATGTAGCTTCATTGTGGACCTCGGCTAGACCTTGAAAGAAGGGGAAAATTTCAACAGACGGAGATGTCAGGAGAGTGTACCTGGGAACTGGGATGTATGAGTGCACATAGAAGTAGGGGAGATGTCAGGAAGAGAGTATGAAAAATAGCCACTAGTCCAGTTTGACTAGAATGGGTTATTAACCCATGAACATATGAAGTAATTTGTCTCCACTGATTAATTCTTATTAGGTTTCTGATATTGAAAGTCACAAGATATCGAAATGCAAAAGCATTTATCAGGGATTCTGGTACGTATAACATATAGTCAGATACAGAACTAGAGAATAATAATATATCTCCAACAAGTAAGTGATAGATATTACATACATGTATATCGTTATATAGCTACATATACATATATGTTTGGAATTTCTCTGTGGAGAAATATATTTATATGCCTATAGTATGTATATAAATATGGGTATATGTAGAAATTTTCTCACATATATGTATCTATGCTTATCAATTTCCTCACAGAAGCTATTTCAAATGATATATATGTACATACACATATATACACACACGAATGTATCACTCACTTGTTGCCTACCATTAATACATATATACACATGTACATATGTACATATATACATATATGTCTATATTATTGTAATAAATATATATTATAGAAATATGATTGTTAATGAACAAGTGAGCCATCTAGAAACATGCATAAATATGTATCACTCTTTGGATAGCTAGAATTATATATATATACATATATGTATGTATATATATATACACATGCACATGTATATATAAATTTATTATATGTATGTATCATATATGGCAATACATCATTACCACATACAGTACTATAAGTATATTAAAGATATTACATATTATTGTACTATATGTTTATAATATTATATATGTAAATGATATGTCACAACACACATAAGACTATATGGGTCATATATTTATAATTATTTGGTACTGAGAACTAACAAAAGAGTGATACATAGACAACACATACATGTAGAACAATACACAATGCTATTATATATGTATATATGTAGTAATGAATAATATCCAAGTGATACACATATTGTACATGCATACCTACATACATAACTTTGGAATAGCTTCCCTAAGGAAATCTCTGTAGACACACATACATGCATGCATATGCTTATATGCATACAAGAATACTACTTATGTATGCAATTATCCATTATAAAGTGGGTGCTCTTACACTAATCTCTCTTTCTCTCTCTGTCTCTCTTGCAGGATAATGCACCACATAAGCCAGCCAATGATGGCTGAGTGGCTTTAATGGACCACTGTAGCACTACATTTTAAAGTTCTGTTGGAGACTGGCAATAGCCACTCGGTCCTTTCAAACACTATGTTTTACAAATTTATTGACAGAAGGAAGGGAAGGAACAAGGATTCATAGTGTCCGTTAGGTGCCAGGCTCTGTGCTAAGTGGTGGTGGTGGTTTTTTTTTTTTAAAACAAATGTTACAAGGCTCAGGGGCTTGTACTGTGTGATGATGGAGAGGACCCAACTTGGTGGCTGAACCACAACTCAGTAGATGTCTAAAAGGGACAGTCTGCTTTTCCATCAATCTTTTTCCTTCTCAGAGGTGAATGAGGACGGACAGCTGAATTTCCTCTGAAAGGCTCAGTGGAGGCAGTTGGTCTTGTTCCCACCCAGCCATGAGCACTTTGCCTCTTTAATGTTTATTCTTTCCCGATCTTAGGTGAATGTGTATTCCATGGCACATATGTCTAGGGCTGGCTTTATGAATTCTAAAAGGTCCTGGGAGACTTGGGAGGTGTGTTCCTGGACCGATAGTGGTTGATGTCATGGGAACAATCTGCATTGGGAATGGAGGATAGAGAGTCACCTGAGGCAGGTAGTAGCTCCAGGGATTTCAACCCCTCCTGGTGAGAGAAATACTAAATATAAACTCATGAAGAAATCGATCCCCACGGTCTAGCTGAGTAACATGCTCCACCTGGCAGAGACTACCCAAAAGGAATTGTGTGAGGACTTTATGAAGGGGAAAAGGATTTCCAGGTGTGCCATGATGTGTCCAAATTCCCACTTATACTGGAAACAGGAAGGGGATATTCACACAAACTCCAAGCACTGCTTCCCCTCTCCCCTACTGGGGATAGGCTAGTCTATGCACACTAAAATAACCAAAAAATAACAAGATGCATTATAAATCTGGGAGTCAATCTATGAAAGTACACTCAAGAGAATTACAAAAAAAATCTCTTTAAAGAAATAAAAAACCTCAGATAATTGGAAAAATGTTTTTAATGTACTGATGAAGGGAGAGACTAGTATCAGGGAGACAAATTAGGTTTTTCCAATAGTCCTGATTGATAATAAGGGCCTAAAATCAGACTGTAGCAGTGTGAATGGAGAAGATGAGAGAGATATTGTGGACTTAATAATACAGATGTAGATGTAGGGCCAAGAAGAAAGGTAAAGAAACCTGATATTTTCAGCCTAGATGGCTGGCAGACAGCATTGCTATCAACAAAAATAACAAAGTAGAGAAAAGAGGCTGGTTTAAGGGCAAGATGACAATCAGTTGTGAACTCATCACTTCTGAGGTGTCAGCAGAACATCCAGATGTAGATGTGAGTTGGAAATTCCAGACTGGAGCAGGGGAGAGATTGAGGTTGGATATATAGATGTGGAAATCATATACCTAGATAATAATTGAAGACATGGTCATAGATGAAATTACTAAGGGAAAAAGAGAGAACACTGGAGACCAGGTGGAAGAAAGGGGAATGAGAACAAAGAAAGAAGTAGTCAGACAGACGGGAGACAAAAGAAAGAGCCATGGCATGGATACATCCAAGGGAAAAAAAGAGTGTCAAGAATGGACAGAGTATAGAAAGAATATCAAGGATGAATAACACTGTCAAATACTACAGAGTAATAAAGCAGGTTGAAGCCATTGGTTTGACCATGAGAGGATCACTGGACATTTTGCAGAGAGAAGCCAGATTTCAAGACATTGAGGAAGGAGTGGTTGATAAGAAAGTAGAGACAACTAGAATAGAATTCTAGAAAGAAGGAAAGAGATACAGTTTCTAGAATAGAATTCTAGAAAGAAGGAAAGAAATACAGTTACTAGAATAGAATTCTAGAAAGAAGGAAAGAGATACAGTTGAAAGCACACTGATGTTGAAGTCAGAGAAAATTGGTTTAAATCCTGGCTCTGCCATTTATTTACTAGCTATGTTACTTTGGGTAAGTCTTAATTGCTCTTCTCTGGGTCTCAGTTTTCTTATCTGTAAAATGAAAGCAGTTGGATTAGATGATCTCTTAAGTACATTCCAGCTCTTAAATCTATGATTTTACTGTAGCTTAAGGGGTAAGAGGATCAAGGGAATGGTTTTGTTTTGCTTTGGATAACAGATCTAATCGTATTTGTATGCAGAGGGAAATAAAGGATCCTGAAAGGAAAGAATTGAAGATGAAAGAGAGTGAGGGGTTAACAAAGGCAAAGAGGAGAGCCACATTATCCTCTGAGACCAGAGGAGAGGAGGACTAGATGAGGTTTTGAGGTGTGGAGGAGGGGAAATAGAGGAGTTCCTTGACAGATGGCCTCAATTTTCTCATTAGGGAAGGCAATGAGGTCATCTGCTAAGAAGGGTGTTAAAGCCAGGGGCTTGAGGAGATGTTCTGGAACAGCTGTTGTGAGGAGTGTGATAGGGACTCAATTAGTATTGAATGGAAGGATTGCGCGAAGCATCGGTGATGCTTCACTTGAGGTTAGCTTGAGTTTGTTTTGTACCAGTCAATTTTGCTGGCATATAACTGGGCATGATCATTTCTAACAATTTTCTTTATTTCCTCTTTACATGTTGTGAATTCTTTTTAATTTTGGTAATTTTGTTTTCCTCTCTTTTGTGGAGTGGGATTAAATTAGCTAATGGTTTATATATTTTATTAGCCTCTTAAAAGCAGCTAAGTTTTATTTATCAACTTAAATTTTCTTCATTTTCAATTTTATTTGATTTTCAGAATTTCTACTTTTCCATTTATTTGGGATTTAAATTTTTTGTTAATTTTCTATTTTTTAGATATATACTCAATTTATTGATATTTCTTTTTCTGTTTTGTTGATAAAATGTTTAGGTACATAAATTTCTCCTACTGATTGCTTTGGAAACACCTCCAAAATTTGGGTATGTTATCTCATTGCTATCATTTTCTTTGATAAAATTATTTATTGTTTCCTTGACCCGCTTATTTTTAGAATTTTATTATTTTGTCTCTAAATCTGAATCCTTTCTTCAAGTTCTCATTTTTGGTTATAATCTATACAGGGCATATTTCATAATTCTATTTTTGAGATCATAGGACCATAGATCTAAGCTGGAAGGGACGTCAGAGCCCATCTACTCCAGCCTTCTAATTTTACAATTGAGAAAACTGAGGCTGAGAGGTAAAATGAATTGAGCAAGGTCATATAGATTAGTGTATGAGGTGTGATTTGACTTTATGTCCTCTGACTCAGAGTCCCTTTCCACTGTACCACATGATCATGTCCTTGCACACTGTCAATTTTTGTAAAGGTGCTATAAATGTTAAGAAGTATGTGTACTCCTTATGACTCCCATTTATCAATCACTAGAAGACTTTATTTTTTCTAAAATCCTATTCAGGTCTTTGGCTTCTTTCTTATTTATCTTTCTGCTTGATTTGCCAAGATCTAAAAGTGTCCCATTAAAGTCCAGTCAGTATACTGGAACTTGGAAGTATAAGAAGAGAAATTAGATAGTTGGGATGACTGATCATAACAGGGGATGTAAGCAGTATAAAGACAAGGAAGGAATGAGGATGGTACATTGTGTAACTAGAAATTAAAAACCCTAAATAGAAGGGAGTGAAGCCAGAGCAGAGAAAATAAGTGGGACTGAACAACCAGGAGGACAAAGAACGTGGAGAACAGGACATAGTCAGAAGAAAGGTAAAAGCACTGGAGACTGTGCTTCAGAATGTGTGATTTTAGAGATACATCAATTTGTGGCAATACTATGCTCTAAGGCAAGATCGTTCTTTTGGGTGGCCATGAATTAGACATGGAGATACTAGAAGAGATGGAAGCTGGTAAATTGAATGGTGTGAACCTCAAAGGAAGAAGGATTGATGAATTGTGGCACAGTGAGATTTTGGAAGTAACAGTGGGAATCAAAGAACGTATTCATTTATTCTCTCCAGGGAATTAGCGTAAGATGCCTAAGAGAAAGAACCGGTGTTATAGAGGGTGATGAGAAAAGATATCTCAAGAGAGCTGCGGTTGGAGGGGTGGCAGAAGAAAGGTTGGTAGTTCTGTCAAAACTGTATCTTGTTCTGGTTGGCAATCACGCTATTAGTCTGACACATGTGTGTGTCAGACAGAAATCTGTCTGTTGATTCTTGTTTATTTGCTCTGTTTGTATTTGCTCTGAAGCTCAGGGTGCTGGCTTTTCCCCCTGAGCTGTGAATGATATTTATATGTTGGATTAAAGAGACTGTTAACCCCCTAATGTTGCTTTCCCTAGTAAAGCAGAGCAAAAGAACCTGGGCTTGCAGCATTCTTGTTGTTGAGCTTGTGTTGGTTTTTTTACCCCCATAGCAGCTGCTAGCAGGATTGTTGAAACACTGTCCCAAAGATCAAAGGAGTGTAATTTACAAATTGTATCATATGTTAACCAAAAATCACATCCTGGTAGTATATGTGGAATCAGAAGATATCGGGACTCTACCATCATGGTTTTTGATCCTATGATATGTAAATATCAGACAAATGCTAGACATCCATGGAATACCAGAAAGAGTTGATAATTTTGAGGTGATGTGGACATGTTAACCTTAAAGTTTTACTGACAACTTTGAGATAAGTAGGATATGTTAATGAACTAACCCCAAAGTGGCACAGATGAGAGTTGAGTATGTTTGTTCCCTGTAAAAACCTGGAAAAACCAGAGTTCAAGTTCCTGCCCTCCCTGCTCTGCCCCTCCCCCCAGCCCTCTTCCATCTCCATTGGGTCCAAGCTGTCTAGAGTTCCCAATGGTTACACAAATGATACTTGCTGCCTCTCCTCCCCATCCTCTTCCCCACTGTTTGCCTTTCTTCACCATCCCATCCCCCACCCCTACACTGTTTGTCTCTGGACCCCTTTTCCCACTTGTCTTTATACTTTCTGGACTTGTTTGCCCCTAAACTCTTTGTGGTTATTAAAGTGTGATTGCCATCCCATTTCCAGCTGCCATCATGATTTTTCCAGTCAAGTACACAAAGAACTGAGTGTGGCTGCCCCCATTTCATAATTTCATAAATTCATTATCAATTCAGCAGCTAAGGATAGAGACCAGGGAGGAATATGGATGAATAGGGATAAAGGTTCAGTGAGAAGTGAAAGGGGAAATGAATTTCTGCCTGGACAGTTAATAGTCCTGAAAGTCTTAGATTTAAGAGAGCTGAGAGGGAGGGGGTTGGGATTAAGTAGTCACAGTACAGTGGAAAGATTTGGTTGGCAGAAGCTACAAATAAAGAGGTCCCAATGTACTGATTAGAATGTTGGTGTCAATGGATGTCATGAATAGTGTTGGTGTCATGAATGGAGTCAATCTCAGGTCTGTTGTCTGGGTCTGGCTACAATGGGAAAAGACCAGTGGCAGTGTTGAGATGAGTTAGAGGTCAAAGGATGATTTCGCAGATCCTATTTCCAAAATGAATCCCTTAGAGGACTTGGCTTATAGCAGGGCATATATTACTGTAGTCATAGAAGGAAATTTTTTGGGCTTGGGGGACAGTTGTCTTATATCATTATTTGTTTCATTAATATGCTCTATAATTTTATCACATATGCAAGCAATAGTAATTAATATTAATAATAGCTAGCATTGATATATCCTTTTAAGGTTTGCCAGGTACCTTACACAGGTCATCTCATTTGATCTTCACAAAAATCCTGAGAGTAGGTGGTTTTATCATTTCTATTTTACAAAGGAGGAAACAGACCGAGAAGTTAAGTAATATGTCCAAGGTCCCACAGATAATGAATTTCTCAGGCAGAATTTGAATTAAAGTCTTCCTGACTCCAAGTCCAACACTGTGATAGGACAAAGCCACAGCCTTATCTAAAAATCCCTTCAGGCAAAATAATAGGAAAACCTGGAGCAACTGAAATGTTTTTGAAATATTATTGCTGGGGAGGCACTGTTGTGGTAGAGATGACCAAGTACTAGGCTGAGAAGGAGGAAGACCGGAGCTCTAATCCCAGTTCTGACACTAACAAGCTTTGTTATCTTAGGCAGGTCACTTATATTTCTGGGCCTCCTTTACTTCTGTAAATGTTGGAGTTACAATAGTTCTCTACAGTCAATTTTGGCTCTACAGCCCTTTGATTCTATATTTTAAATTTCCCTGTATTTTCTTTCATAATCAGCTTCTTGTCAACTTCAGCCTAAGGTTTAGACCAAAATCTAAGATGAAAGACAGGCAGCTGAGTAGTGGTCTCTGAAGATTTGGGTTCAGGTCCTGACTCTGCTACTTGTTAATAGGAAAGCAAAATTCTTACCATCTCTGGACCTCACTTTCACAAAACCCCAGGATCTCAGAACTGGAAGAAATCTCACAGTTGGAAGGGACCTCAGAGGCCAGTCTCATCTGGTCCATTCCTCCATGCCTGGAAAAGAAACTCCTCCATATAAGATAAATGGGGCAGCTTTGATTGTTAGATTTTCTTTACACTCAAGCCTTAAGCTCCCAGCTTTGTAACATCCACCCATGGTTCCTAGCTTTGCCTTTTAGGACCCAGCAGGACAAGTGTAATCTGTGTTCTGTGGCATAGTCCTTCAGACACCTAAATTTTTTTTTCTAGTCTCCCACCTCAACCCCTCCTCTCAAAGATAAGCATCCTAGGCACTATTGTCATGTAACACAGACTCTAGGCAGGGCCTGGTTGCCCTTCTCGGAATTTTTTCTAGCTTATCAGTCCTTCCTGAAGAACTGAATTTATTGTTGTTCAATCATTTCAGTCATGTCTGACTCTTCCTGACCCCATTTGGGGTTTTCTTGGCAAAGATACACTGGAGTGGTTTGCCATTTCCTTCTCCAGCTCATTTTACTGATAAGGAAACTGAGACAAACAAGGTTAAGTGACTTGCCCAGGGTCACACAGTTAATACATGTCTAAGGCTAGATTTAAATTCAGGTCATTCTGATTCCAGACCTGGTGCTTTATCTACCGTGCCACCTAGCTGACTCTGAATACAGACTTCCAGATGTGCTCTGATCAGGGCAGAATGGAGATTACCTGCCTAATTCTGAATCCTGAGCCTCTCTTACTGAAGCCTCAGGTTACAATCAGTTTTTTGTCTGCCATATTACAGTATTGACTTAGAATGTGAATCTTGTTAATTTCTCAGAGCTTTTTCAGATGAAATAATATTTGGCTATTACCCCTCCCCCCCATATTGTAATTATGAAGAAGGGTTTTTTGAACCTTGGTGTAAGACTTTATATTGAATGTTAGGCTGAATCTAATATGATAAAACTTAGTTATTCAAGAAATATTAAATGCCTACATTTACAATGTAGAGTATACTGTTACAGTGTAGAGTAGAATATAGAGATATAAACACACAAAACCAAAAAAAAAATGTTATCTGACTTCAAGAAGCTTGCGTTTTATCAAGGAAACCACATGTGCACCTATAAGAAAATGTAAAATATATGCAAAATAACTTCAAGGTGGGAGTTAAGTGTATTCTGGTAAATGTTTAACAATGGCTCTCTGGGGGAAAATGTATTGCTCACTTAATAAACATTTATTAAGCAAGCATCCTGCTACCTTTAAATCTAACTACATCATTAACATAGGCAGCTAGATGGCTCAGTGGTCCTGGAATCCGGAAGGTCTGAGTTCAAAGATGGCTTCAGACACTAGCTGTGTGACCCTGGGCAAGTCACTTAATCTCTGTTTGCCTTAATCCATTGGAGAAGGAAATGGCAAATCACTCCAGAATCTTTGCCAAGAAAACCCCATGGACAGTATCAGAAGGCAGTGGTCCAGGGGGTCATGAAGAGTCAGACACAATTGAATGACTGTATCAGTAAGGCAATAATAACAATGTAGATGATAATTGCCAAAATGCCTGTGTGGTTCTGTATCTCAAAGTATATGAGAATCTCCACATGGAAGGTAGAAGTAAACCATTTATTCAGACACCAGAGAACCATATCCCGTAAGCCATTTATCTAATCAGTCCACTTCATCATAACAGCAAGGAACCCAAAACATTTAATACATAATATAACAACCTGGAGCCTCAACATCCCAAAACCTCTCTGATCCCCTGATGGGGTCTTCCCCAAAACAAACTCACAAAACAGCTAAGTCAGCCTGTTCAGTTCTAACCACCATGAGAGCAGCCATTAGCAGCCATAACATCTTTCTCTCTCTCTCAGCATTTTCTGTGACATAACTTCCTTTTCCTCTCAGGAAGCTCCTCTCACCATGTAACTTAGGCTTCCTGTGATGTAAGCAGGTCACATGGCCTATTGATGGGAGGGAAAGATCTTCAAATCCAAATTGCCATTACAATGACTGAACAACAACATTATTATATTATCTCCTTTACTTTCTGCCTAGAGTCTAGACCACGTGCAAAACAACAAACCAAGCCCTGATTTGTAGCATTTCCTAACTTCTGATGTTAAAATGCTCAAAGTGAAAATTGAACAATCAGCTCTTGAGAATAGTTGAAACTGGTTTACTCACATCCAGAATAGTTTCCATGTAAGAAGTGGTACATAAGGTGAACTTTGAGAGGAGCAGGGCGATTGGGGTTAAGTGACTTGCCTAAGGTCGTACAGCTAATAAGTATGTCAAGTGTCTGAGGCTAGATTTGAACTCAGGTCCTCCTGACTCCAGGACCGGTGCTCTACTCACTGTGCCACCTAGTTGCCCCAGAGCTGGGGCTTTCTAAGAAGTGGATATGAGAATGGAATACATTCCAGGGGGGAAAGGGGTGCAGCCCCTGAACAAACATAGAGATAGGAAAGGGGTGCTCTATATTAGAAATTGCATGTCAGACATTTTGCCTGGTGCCAGATTGTGAAGGATTTTAAGTACCTGCAGAAAATTTTCTGTCTTGTCGTAGAAGCAATAGGGAGGCACTGGTGACCTCCCACTTTTTTTTAAACAGGGGAATGATCTTTGCTTTAAGGATGCTTATCTGTCAGCTGTGGGGTGTATGAGTTGTCCAGGGAAGACTAGAGCCTCTGGTGTGAGGGCTGCTCACCCACCTTTGGTGTCTACCTGGCACTCAACTCTCACCTGTGACTCCAAGAAGCTGTAGAATGTATAGTGGCTACACCCTGGTAAAACTGTCTGTACAAACAGGCTAAACAGGTTGAAGGTAACTGACAGGCCTCAAACTCATCAGTGGGTTAGTGAGACGTCCACCCCAGGCGCGTGAAGACTTCCCCTGGAATGGGCAGATGAGAACATTGGTTCTAATGGTCATGAAGGCAACTGAAGCAGGCGCCATGGAGCTCTGAGAGCTGGGTCAGACATCGAAGGTGCCAAGGTCATCCACTGCATCCCAGGCCATTGCCAGTCATCCTGACTCTTGTCTTACCACTGGACTTCGATGACTCTGCAAGAGAGAGTGAGGCTGACGACTCTGTCCATTCTGCCTCACTTAAATCCACTTCATGTGAAAGTCATGGAATCACAGGGCGTATCATTGGTTGCCTTTGAAAATGAAGGACAAATAAAAACAGCAACAACAACCTGTGGGGAGGATATACTGGAGAAGGAAGAGACTTGAGGCAGGAAGACACATTTAAAGGCTATGGAGGTAGTCCAGGAGTGAGGTGATGAGAGCACACTCCCTCACCAGGGTGGTGGCAGGTTTGGAGGAGAAGGAGGAATATAGGACAGATGTTTCAAGGGTAGTAATGACAGGCCTGGCCATGATTAGCTCTGTGTGTGTGTGTGTGGGGGGGGGGGGAGAGATAGTGATAGTTTGGCTTTGGACATGTTGAGTTTGAGATGCCTGCTAGAAGATCAAATTGTCTTGGAGGAAAAGATCAATGTCTGAGAGCATGGGGGAGAAGGGGTGGGAAGGGGGCCATACAGGCAGGAGTGTGCAGGTAAACGTTTAACTACTAGCTTTCCAAAAAAAATGTGTATAGGACACACTTTTAAGTTTAAATCTGTATTATTAACATTTTTGACATGATTTTATTAAGACTAGACCATAAACAAAACAAACAGCAAACAAACAAACCTTGATTTGTAGTATTTGCAGAACTATAAGGTGTAAATGCTCATGCAGGAAATTTAACTATTAGCTCTCTTAAGCTATTTCAAACTATCAGTAAAGGAATATTTATTAAGTGCCTACTATGTGTCAGACACTGTGATAAGTGCTGGGGGCGGGCACAGATACAAAACAGATACAAAAAACAGATACACGGATACAAAAAAGAGCCCCTGTCCTCAAAGATCTTATAATCTAGCAGAGAAAAGTTGTACAGTTGTTTAGCCATGTCCCATTCTTTGTGATCCTGTAAGGGGTTTGCTTTGCAAAGATTCCGGAGTGCTTTGCCATTTCTTTCTCCAGTAGATTAAGGCAAACAGGGTTAAGTGACTTGCGAAGGATCACACAATTAGTAAATATCTGAGACCAGATTTTAACTCAGGCCTTCCTGACTCTAGGCGCTCTCTCCACTGAGCGCAACACACACACAAGAGGAAGCTGAAAGGGGTGGGGGTGGGGCATAAAGGTATGTATTAGACTTGGGGGCATGATGAAGAAATCAAAAGGAGTCCAGACTGGGATGGAACCCATGGCTAGCTTGGGCACTTTTCTTAAATAGAGGCTTTGAGAGGACCTCTTCACTCTGCCCTGCAATCAGAAGGGTCCCAGGAGAGAGGGTTCTGATGAGGCATGAGTACCAAAGTGGATGCAGTGGGAGACCTTGGCCTTTTTAAACCATCTCCAGTCACCCTGATCTATATCTGGCCGCTGGACCCTAACGGCTCTGGTGGAGAAAGTGAGACTGGTGACTTGGCACAGCCCTTTCTCACTTAAATCCAATTCACTTACAAGTCAAGACATCATCTTCCTGATGTCATGGTACTCTTCAAGAATGAAGGACAAACCACAACTACAACACAGCCAAGGTTGATACAATCTTGTAGGCTGATGGGGTTCCTGGGAGTGTGATAGAGAAGTCCAGAGGAGTACTGGCTTCACCACAACACTGGCCACTAGAGCAGTCTGAACATTTCTCTATTAGGATAATGGTAAAGTAATAAAAATTGTTTTTGTAGACTTGTGCCAATAATGCAGAATAGAGTACTGACGGTTTTTACCTGTTCGTTTTACAGTATTCCTAGCTTTTCCTTCCTGAAGGGAGCTGAGGGAGGAGTCACCAAAAAGGCAATGTGGGGAGGGAAGTAGCGAGGGGGAAAAAAGACTTAACTTCCTTCTTAGCTTTCTCTAGAATTGACTTCAGTTACAATACAAAACTGGCTATCACTAAGAATCCACCGATTTGGACAGCAAGAGGCATTGACCACTTTCATCTCCCCCCACCCCCCACTTGCTTTGGATCTAAACAGTTCAGTAGTATTAGAAAGTCCTTCATACATTATTTCATCTGGTTCTTACCCACTGTCAATCAACAAGCACTTATTAAGTGCCTACTATGTGTCAGGCAGTCACAACTTGATCCTGACCTTCAAGAAAACCCTGCAAGATACACAGTACAATCACTGGTGGGATTCAGCCAGTTTACACCAGTTCAGAAGAACCAATACCTAATTTTATGTTCAGTTCGGCCAACCTTGTTGTTAAAATGGCACTTATAATCAGATTTCTCTCTATGGTGGGCGCCTGGGCAGCTACCCAATGTAGAAATCACAATATATATATATGTATATGTATATATAGATATAGATATAGATATATTCCCTGCCCCTCCCAAAGGTGGTGCTGTGTCCTGGTCCAAGAATGGAAAGGGAAAGCAAGAATGCCATAATGAGATGCCAGTACGAGATGGAAGGAGGAAGGAAAGAGGAGAGCCAGGTCCAGGATGGAGGGCTGGCTACAACTCTGGCAGAAGCTGCCACTGGTGGAGGGGAGGGGAACGCAGTGGAGTGATAGCAGCAGCAGCAGAGGATGCTATGGGCTTAGACCCTTCCCCCTCCCCTGCTTCCTCCCTCTCCATCTACTTGTGAATGAATCACCCATCAAGCCGAGCCTCTGGGGTCCAGCAGGGAAGCTAAAGGGCTGGGACTTTGTCTCCTAACATAAAGGCGAGAAAAAGCAAGCAGTTACCTTGGGCTTCCTCCTAGGGCCTTCTGCCTCCTGCCTGCTTGCCACTCCTACTGTACCTAGTGCTAGGAGGCAGAAGGTGCTAATGGTGGAAGCCCCCCAACACATGGCAAACGCTGCCCCCCCCCCGCCCCCGCCACTGCCCCTAACCACCTTCACCCTCTGGCCCTTACACACCTGGCCTGGCCCTTACCAACCCTGCTCCCTCTGCCAGCACCCTCTCTCCTTCTTGTAATCAGCCTGCCTTTCTCCCTAGGCCTGAGCCCTGACTAGGGCTGGTCCCAACTGATCCTGGTGACTGGGAGACCCTTGTGTCATGGAAATCAAGGATGCCAAGGATGTTTCTTCTCCTACCTGCCTCAGAGAAAGTGTTCCATGTGGGGCAAGAGAGGGGCGGGGCAGGGGGAGATGTGCTAAAAAGTCAGATTGTCCTTGGTGCCTCAGACTTGGCCTTTCAGTGTAACTAAAGCTGTTCAAAAGAAACTCTGACTTTTCCCCTGGCCCCGAGCTCACCTTAGTCCTGATGATTACAGGTCTCGGGATGGTGTTGGCTGACTCCTGGGAGAAGTTGGGCTTCGAGTCCATCAGTACAACAACCCCATGTATACAATCCGTCACAAGACCATTTTTCTGAGTTGGTCCACATTTTCTAAATGTGTCTATCACAAACACATTCACACACACACACACACACACACACACATATTCATACACATTCACCAACATTCACTCACACACTTCTACACATTCATACACACTCACAAATACACATCCACACACAGTCACAGACTCATATACATTCATATATGTTCACTTACACACTCATACACATTCACACACCCATACACAAGCTGACACACACTCACAGACTATACATATTCTCATGCACACACACACACACACACACACACACACACTTCATACACATTCACCAACATTCACTAAGCAGTCATTAGGGCAGAGAACTGGTTGTTAATTTATTTGCATCCCACCACTGAGTCCAACTATTGTGTTGCTCATCTGTATTTTTGTGCAAATGGTACAAATTTTATGATGTTGACCCTGCTTCAATATTCCCCTATTCCGATGAATTTGTGGTGTCATACAAGCTGCAACATCCTCATAGGACTTGTATTCACCTATGCAGATTCCAAAGCATCCATACCTGCCCATCCAGTGAATTTCTAAGTCAGGTCCTCGCGTAAATTTGTCACAGAAGGGTACATCCTAGTAGTAGTGAACCTTCCTCTAATTCTCTTGGCTATACTATTAAGCTAATTTGACTTTAAAAAATTGGCTCCATAATCATTTCCACGCTAGACTCATTGACTCCAAAAGGCTTTATCTTTACAAAGGTGATATATGGATAGTCAGTCACATTTGAATGTCAAGTTTCCATTGACCTAGCCAGACGTGTTGCTTACCTCATCACAATAGATTGGCCCATTAACTGATTCTCTCTTTAATCTAGAGAACTATAGATCATGACTTTCAACCCTGAGGTTTGAAGGGTGCTCAGAAACATAATTGACAACAATCACTGGCATCGCTTGTCTACCACTGACTTTTTTTTTTTTCATTAGAAGGATTTGTGACCTTCTGGTTCAACAATCTGATGTTTTATCTTCATTTTGAAGGATTGATGACCAATGAAGGGAATAAGCATTTATTACCAAGGATCTCTTAAATGCCAAATCAAACGTCCTTTCCTCAGTCCTCATCCTTCTTGATCTCTCTGCTGCCTTTGACACTGTTGGTCATTCTTTTTTCTTCAATACTTTTCTCTCTATGGTTTTGTAATACTATTCTCACCTGTTTCTTCTCCTACCTGCTTGACAGATCCTTCTGTCTCCTTTGCTGGATCCCCATCCATGACATGCCCTCTAATTTTGGTGTCCTCCAAGCTTCTATCGGGGGCCCTTTTCTCTTCTCTTCTCCCTCTATGCTATTTTGCTTGGTGATCTCATTAGCTCCCAAGGATTCCATTATCATTTCTCTGCATTTAATTCTCAGATTTAATCTCTCTCCTGACCTGCAGTCTGCCATCTCCGCCTGCCTATTGGATATCTCAAACTGGATGTCTTGTAAACATCTTAAGCTCAACATGTCTGATCAGTTTAGGAGCAATTAGGTGACACAGTGGGCAGAGTGCTGTGCCTAAAGTCAGGAAGACACCTCTTCCTGTGTTCAAATCTGACCTCAGACACTTACTAGCTACAGGACCCTGGGCAAGTTGCTTAGCCTTGTTTGCCTTGTTTCCTCATCCACAAAATGAGCTGGAGAAGGAAATGGCAAAACACTCCAGTATTTTTGCAAGAAAACCCCAAATGAAGTCATGAAGAGTCGGACATGAATGAAAAACGACAGCTACAACGATGTATCAGGCACTGAGAATACAAAAAGAGGCAAAAGATAGTCCCTGCCCTCAAAAAGCTTACACTCTAATTGGAGAGACAACATGCACACAAATATATAGAAAGCAAGTTATATATGGAATAAAGAAGAAATAATTAACAGAGAGAAGTCACTAGAATTTAGAGGGATTGGATAAAGCTCTCAGTAAAAGATGTGCCTACATCTTTTTCCTCCAATTTTTCCCTCTTCCTAACCTCCCTATTAGAGGCTTTGTTATCCTCTCAGTCATCCAGGGCTTGAAATAGTCATCTCCCCCCACCCCAAATATCCAATCTGTTGCCAAAGCCTGTCAATTTTGCCTTTGCAATATCTTTCAACATATCTTCTCTACTTAAATACTGCCACCATCCAGGTGCAGGCTCTCGTGGCCTCATGCCTAGACTACTGCATTAGCCTACTGCTGAGTCCCTCTGCTCGTGTCTCTTTACTCCAGTGGATTCTTCATTCACCTGTCAAAGTGATCATTCTACAGCAGGGCTGTCCAATCTTAGGTTATCTTGGGGCCGCATTAAAATAAAGTAATTATTCAATGGCCGCACTCAGAATAAAAAATACAGTGCACTAATAGAAAGTGAGGGAACACGTGTCATTAATACGACAGGCGAAGTCGTGAAGCACGAAAGCAAACACAAAACAACAAAGCAACAACACAGCAGTATAAAGGTAGGTGCATACTGACTAGTCTACATGGTACAGATGGAACGCATCCCACAGCCTGAATGAAAATTCTGTGTGATATGTTCTGTCTGTAATACTGCTTAAAAACACCAAAGAAAATTAACATCAATTAGATTATTTATTAGTGACTGAATTAAAGAATCTAATACACATTCCATGCAAATTGTTATCTTATTTTTTGCTTTTGAAAATTAAAACCCACAGGCTGACCGTATAAAATTGCACTGCCGGCCACATTTTGGACAGCCCTGTTCTAAAGCACAGGTCTGACCATATTACTCAGTAAACTCCAGTAGCTCTCTACTACCTCAAGGATCAAATATTTAATTTATCTATTCATTTTGGTGGGGAGGCAATTGGGGTTAAGTGATTTGCCCAGGGTCACACAGCTACTAAGTATCTGAGGTTGTATTTGAACTCAGGTCTTCCAGTCTCCAGGGCCGGCGCTCTATCCACTGGGCCACCTAGCTCCCCTTCAAGGATCAAATATAGGAAAATCCTGTTCGACTTTTAAAGCCCTTCATAACTTGACCCCTTTCTACCTTTCCAGTCTCCTTATTCCTTACTACTTTCTTCATGCTCTGAGATTGTGATACTGGAATCCTTGGTCCTCCAACAGAAGGGACCCTCTCATCTCCACATTTTGGGCATTTTTGCTGATTGACTCCATGACTGGAACGCTCTCCTGCCTCATCTCCGCCTCCTGCCTTCCCTGACTTTCTTCAAGTCTCAATTAAAATTCTACCTTCTGCAAGAAGGCTTTCCCAGACTGGAAATCTTAGTTTACTCTCAATTTATACTGTATTTATCTTGTTTTTACCTGGGAATTTGTACATCATCTCCCCCATTAGGACATAAGTGGAGCACTCTGTTTTGTTTTTTATTTTCTTTGTATCCCCAGCACTTACCAGAGTGCCTGGTGCATAATAGGCATCTAATAGATGTTCAATTGAATTGCTTTGATTAAAATGCCTATGTGTCAGGTATAATTCTAAGCACCTGCAATACAAAAACAAAAATAATAAATCAATAGTTGCCTATTATGTGTCAGGCACTGTGCTAAGCCATGGGGATGCAAAAAGAAGCAAAAGAAGAACTCACTTCTTGTCCTCAAAGAGATTACAATCTATAGGAAGAAACAACTAGTACACATGTAAGCATATGTGAAATGTAAATAAAAGGAGGTAATTTGCTTTTTCTTTATGTCTCCAGTATTTTATGTAGTGCCTGACACAAAGTAAGCACTTAAATGCCTGATTGATTAGTAATGCAGATAACACTCATCAATGATAAATCCTTGGAAGTTAGTTACCTGAGGGCCCCTTCGGGCCAAGAATGTAGGCTACTTGAGGACCGGTATGACTTTCTTTTGTTTCCCTCCCCTCCCCTCCCCTCTCCTCCCCTCCTGTCGCCTGTCTTCTTTCTGTCTTCTCTCCTCTCTCCTCTGCCCTGCCCTCTCCTGTCCTCTCCTGTCCTGTCCTCTCCTCTCCTCTCCTCTCCTGTCCTCTCCTCTCTCCTCCTCTCCTCTCACCTCCCCTCCCCTCCTCTGCCCTCCCCTCCTCTCCCCTCCTCTCCTCTCCTCCCTTTCTCTCCTCTCCTCTTCCTTCCTTCCCTTTCCTTTCCATTCTTTTCCTCTCCCCTCCCTTCCTCCCTCCCTTCCTTCCTCCCTCCCTTCCTTTCTTCCTCGAGTAAAGTGCCTGGCACAGCATTGGGCACTTAATAAATGTTTGTTGACACTTGTTATTCAGTAGTGTCTGACTGTTTGTGACCCCATGGACAATATCACAGCAAGACCATCCATGGGGTTTTCTTGGCAAAGATCCTAGAGTGGTTTGTCATTTCATTCTCCAATGGATTCAGACAGACAGAAATTAAGTGTCTTACCCAAGGTCACACAGCTAGTAAGTGTCTGAAGCTGTAGTTGAACTCAGGTCATCCTGACTTCGGGCCCAGGGCTCTATCCATTGAGCAACCTGGCTGCTTCTACTAAGTGTCAGAGGCCTAATTTGAACTCGTCTTCCTAAGAATTCCTCAGAATGCAAGGTCACTGAGCCCGAGAATTGCCTGGCTTTTTGTTTTTGTAGATCACTAGTGCTTAGCACAGTGCCTGGAACGCAATAAGCAATTAATGAAAGCATTTTCATTTATTCTGACTCCTCCCCCAGATGGCTAAACCTTGCTGCCTCTTAATAACGATAATAACACCATTTCCCCCAAATGAGATCTGTAGTCCCTGGGCAAGTCAATATTAGTAGACCTGGCCTCTTCAAATTGCTAATAATGTCGAAGTGAATTGTTTATATTAGGAATGTGTCAGATTGTAAAGGGAAGCTGTGGGTGGAAGCCACTTGCTAACTGCTACCCTTTGTGGCAGGCTGGACTTAATGAGGAAGACTCGAAGTAGCAGGTAATCACCATAACATCCCCTGGGAAAGGGCCCAAAGGGGTATTTCTTTCAGTAACTCTCAGGTTTGGCCTCTTGAACAAGAACAGTAGAGTTTAAGGGGGTAAATAAGGTGGTCTCATTTACAAGAAGCTCAGCAGGTCTATTGAGCATCCCCAAAATCTTTTCGTGTTCACGTGTGTGTCCCAAACCAGAGACTATCTATCATCTGTGCCCATATGCCGCGCCGCCCCCCACCCCGCCTGTGCTCATGGACACATGTGTAAATTGTTTTTCAACAAGTAAAAATTGTAACCCAAGCCTACTGTTGCTCTGGGTCACATCCTGTTACTATCTCCCTGTCGCCTTTTGCCTAAGCTTGCAGATGGGCTAAATTATGTTGCCTTAATTACAAGAGCCTGAAGTGCCAGCTGTCATTCAGAGTGGCAGACCTCCATGCTAACAAAGCCCTCATTAAATGGCTTGCTTCAGGGTAATTTGCCTACTTCTTTCTGCCTTTTCCTGTAACTGACAATTCAGCTGCTTCCCCGAAACCCTCCGTGGACTCTGGTTGAATCGCTTATAATTCTCGACCTTTGCTAATTTTTTTAAAAAATATATTCTTATTCTTTTTCTGCTCGGTTTGGGAATCTATTAATGAAGCTGCTACCCAGAATTCTGCAGCCAACAGTCATTCAATAAGGAAATAATAATTGTTAATTTTCTTCTTCAGAGAACCTGAGTCTTATCAGGAATAACATTATGCAAATGATTATGTAAATACAAGCAAGAGGACTGTCAGAAAAAAAGGGAAGATAAAACTTACAGAACACATTCAAACTTTACTGAGAAAATACCCAAACATTATCCTGGTAGTCAAAGAAATAAATACTCAGTATTTTACAATGAAGAAAGGGACATACCTTTTTCCCAACTTGGATTCGTTATCTTTTGTCTTTCTCGTCTTGTTTGCTAGCCACCTTTTGTCAGCACCTCTATGACAGGCATTACATTAATTTTTTTTTTAATCATAGACTGTTAGAGTCAGCTAATCCAGTCTTCATATTATAGGAAAAGAAACCAAGGCCCAGAAAGGGCAAGTGACTTGTCCCAAATTACAGTCACAATTACACAAATCACAATCTGCAAACACCAGTACTGTTTTTTGAATCCAGACCTTTTTCCACTACACCAGCCTCGCCAGAGGCAGACAGGTGGCCCAGTGGATAGAGCCCTGAGCCTAGAGTTAAGAAGACTTAGGTTCAAATCTAGCCTTAGATCCTTGCTGGCTGTGTGACCTTGGGATGAGTGGCTTAATTGCTGTCTGCCTCAACTTCCTTTAACTGTGAAAAGGGGATAATCTGCCTTGCAGGATTATTGTGAGGATTAGATGAGATAATATTTCTAAGTCCCTGGTACACAGTAGGCACTGTTTCCTCCCTTCATTCTCATATATTTCATAATTTCTAAAAGTATTCTATGCCAAAAAAGCCATTATGCATCTTTTGATTGGTCAGCATTTTTGTGTTTATGAGATAACCTATTTAAAGGCAGTAAGGACATAGCGGACAGAAAGCCAGATCCAATCAGGACAACGTAGATTCAAGTCTCTCTTCTGACATATATGGACTGGGCATGTCCTTTAAAGTCTCAGTGCCCATAGACAACTGATTATAAATTGCAGAGCAGTTGGTGATTTCCTCATCTGTAATTTAAGTGGATTAAATGGCCCCTGAAGTTCCTTCTGGCTCTGGCTCTATGATCCACATTGATAGAAGGGGTTTACTCACAGAGAAAAACTACTTCAGTGGAATCATGGGTCTAGACCAATGTGCACATGCACGTACACATGTGCATACACACTGGTAGAGAGGGGGTGCTGGAAGGAACCTCAGAGGTTATCTAGTCTGACCCTCTCATTTTATAGATGAGGAAACTTAGATAAGACCCTAGGATGAAGTGATTTGCCCAAGGTTGCCCTCCTAGTAAGTACTGCAGCTGGAATTTGAACTAACATTCTCTCATTTCAGAACTAGTAATCATTTTACTACACCAAACTTAGTTGTTGTTAGAAAAGAGGTTCTAGAACTAATATGGAGAAAGCTTAAGGGCTCTGTTGACTGAGAATGTTCTCAGTGAATATGAATGGAGGGACCTTTGAATATCCATTCTCAGGATTCCATTAGGAGGAAACCAGGGAAAGAAGGTAGATTTCAACTAATTGGCTAGAAATAATTTTTGGTAGAAAGGATCCTGTATTGGTAAATACAAGACCTTTTAAAGCTGCTTAGCTTTTGGGTAACCTTGGGCAAATCATTTAATATTTCTGACCCTCAGCTTCCAGCATTAGCCTAGGCAAAGGTTTCCTAAACTTTTTGAACTCAGGACCTCATTACAATTATTTAGGACTCCAAAGAGTTTTTGTTTATGTGGGTTATATCTATTATGTATGTATGTAAATAGGTACATTTGTTGTAGTTGTTGTCGAGTCACGTCTGACTCTTTGTGACCACCTGGTGGACTATAGCATGCCAATACTGTCCATGGGGTTTTCTTTGCAAAGATACTGGAGTAGTTTGACATTTCCTTCTCCAAAATAATACTTGTATAATAATATAATTCTCTAAAATACATGTAATGTAATATATATGTAATGATTTTCCAAAACACACATGAGTACCTATTTATAAAGTGGATGTAAGGTAATTTAGAGGGAAAAGCATTAGCAGTTGAGAGAACCAGGGAAAGGTCTTCTCCTGAGTCTTGAAGGCAGCCAGGGATCTTAAAAGATGAGGGGAAGGTGAGAAAGCATTTCAGGAGAAGGAGACAGCCAGTCTAGATGGGAGATGGAGCATCATGGGAAGAATAGCAAGTAGGCCAGTATGGCTGGTTTATCATAGATTCTCCCTTTTGGGGTACATAAAAACTGGGTGCAGGAGCACCTTACTATTTGCTCTATTCAGCTTCTCTATAGTTGATTAGCAGAAAATACAAGTCATCTCTTATAGCAAGAGTTCTTAACCTGGGGTCATTTAAAAATATATACATATATATAGTTATCTATATTTTAAAATAATTGATTTTCCCTGCAGTCCTCTGTATTTTATATTTTGTATTTAAGAGGCATTATTCTGAGAAGTGGTCCATAGGATTTAACAGATTGACAATGATAGGTTAAGAACTATTGTCCTGTAGGTAAAACTCCTTGGGTTTCTGCATGCTTCAAACTGCCCCTTCCCAGCCAGCTGATGGCTTACCTGGGTCAGGTAGCATCTCCACTACTAAGCCAATTCTACTCCAAGGCAACAACAGGGTTTCCCCCGCCCTCCAACCAACCAATCAGCAAGGCCTACTATGTGATAGGAAATGGAGTTGCAAAGATATGCCCTCCACCAACCCCCCAAACATTCCCTTCCTTTAACAGAGGCATATGACTTGTGTCACAAGTAAATTAGAGACTGGATAGAAGCTGGGCCTGTAATTTAATTGCCATAGGAAATTCCTAAGTGAGGAAACTCCCTCTACCAATATAGTTTGGCACTTTCTGTGCCATTTACTGATTGACTGAGAAGACATATCCCAGTTATAACTTGTGCACAGATAACTGTGTAACAGTAGAGATTGCTATGTGTTGATTGTACTAGATTGGTGATAAAAAGAAATTTTTGAATAAAAATGATCATTTCCATATGGGGGGGGACTATGAAGGGGTGACACTTAAATTAGGCTCTGAAGGACCTGAAGGGAATTCAATAAGCAGAAATTAGGAGTGAGGAGGAAGGGAATATATTCCAGGCAAAAGTATGGAGGGTGGGACAGGACGGGAGTAATAAGTTTGGGGAATGGGGAAAGGATGAACTATCTACTTTGGCAAGAACTTTGTCTATGGGAAAGTTATGTGATAACAACCTCATTTATATAGAGCTTTGAGGTTTACAAAGCACTTTGTCACA
>CM053622.1:612365961-612409900 GCA_028646595.1 Phalanger gymnotis | reverse complement strand
ATGAACAGATTTAAAACATTTACCAAATGCCTACTATGTGCTAGGTGCTAGGGGAAAAATACAGAAATGCAACTTGCCTTCAAGGAGCTTATACTCTAATAGGAGAAGGTGTAAGAATCTCAGTAGCCTCCTTACCCCATGTGTTGTTAAGCAAAATTGTCTCATTAGCATGGCTTTTGTTTCTTTTGAGTGGAAGTACTTTCAGCTGTTAAGTGCTAAGCCCCAGGCCCAGGGCCCTGTCAGGTGTGAAACCTGTGTGGGTGTGGATTGGTGACTTGGGAGGGGCCAGCTTGGGAACCAATGGTCTCTGGTCATTGAGGCAGGGCTTGAGAACGGAACGTGAGCCAAGAGACAGTTTCAGCGGAAGAGGAAGCTGCTGCGGAAGCCGGAAGCTGCAGAAGCCGGAAGCAGGGCTTACCCATGTGTAGACCAGGAGTGGGAGCAGGAACGTGAGGCCAGTAAAATGATTTGGCTAAATATTATCTTGTTTTTCTGTGGCCTCCTGGTTGCTCTTGTGAGATGGGCTTTCTGGGCCTGGAGTCTTTTGGTCAAGATGTCGGAATGGGGAGGCTGGTTCACAGATCAGCTGCGGTGGGGCCTAAATAAATTTTTTGTTGTTTTCTCCTTAGAGAACCTCTTATACCTTGCGATTTTGAACCATTCAAACATACACATGATTATATTTGAGATTATAAATTCGGCCTTCCTACTACACCCCACTAAGCACTCTCAGTGCAGTAAGACAAAAGCTCACATATACAGGGAATTGGTGACCAGGAAAGAGACTTTTGTTCTGAGGAATCACAGGGATTAGGAAGAGAACCATAAAGTCACTTGTCCTGTTCCTTCTAGTATTGATTTGATTATCTTTCCCAGAGGAAGAGGTAGAAAGAGGCGGAGTGGAGAGGATATGAGTGGCATAGATGGTATAGATGATGCTTGGACGGGTCCATTATGTAGTAGAATAAAGGATAATGGGTGGATAGCCCACATACTCTATTTGGACTGTTGTGGGCTTGTGTGACTCAAATCAGCCCCCCTGGTAGATTAGTTCCTGTTAGGAATGAAATGACACATTTAGGTCGTTCAACAGATAACAAAAGGAGATTTATTTAGTCATTGCAATATTGTGTAGGGAGGATATTGCATTGAGTTAGCTGAGCATGAATTCCCTGCCTCAGAATTGCCCATAGCGATCTGTCACCCAAACATCCAAGAGGGGGTGGGGATCCTCATGAATTTTTAATTGAGGCAACCTGGAAACGATGTCAGTACCTCAAGCCCTTAGTCCCCTGAGCCACCCCTAAGTTGGTTTCAGGACCTCTTAACGAAAAAAATTAGGCCAGTCCACATGGTGGAGGACCCTAGCAGATAGTCCTCCTGCATCAATTACACTGTCAAGAGATCAAGAATGGTAGACTTCTTGTGGGGGATTTACAGCAGGACATGGACAAGAGTTACAGAAGAGCAGGTCTGTGAGTTACAGCCTTAGAAGGAGAACCCAGGTAGATGAGATCACAGACTATCTTATTTGTTTTAGAGACTGGCCAATGGGGGCCCAGTCCATGGGGCATGTTCAGGGCATCCACATGGATGTTTGGTAGGGCCTGCTTCTGGAACTACGTGATGACGCAGAATAGAAGGGCCCAGCTCTCCACTTCTGAGAAGGAATAGGCATTGTGACTGTGACTAGACTGGGACTGTGGTTTAGCACAATGCTTGACACATAGTAGGTGCTTAATAAATGCTTGTTGAATGACTGCTTCCTCTCCCCTTGCATTACGGTGAAGAGGAGCCAACTAGGTTGGTTGTTGAACCAACTTATCTTGCATGCACAAACCCTTCACTGACCAAAATGTTCTTCTCTTCTTTGGCGGCAAGCAAGGCAAAAACTCCTGTGGGCCTCCTGGTGGGGGTGGGGGGTGGCACTGGGGCCTCCCAACGAGGGTGCCATGTGACCTGTGACCTAGGGCACCTGGGTCACTTCTGTGCCTGTTGCAATTATTCTTTCCTTTTCTTAGGTGAAGGATGATTGCAGATGGAGTGACCTTAAGAGTTTCAAAAGGTCAGAAGACCCAGTAGAGTTTGCCTGCAGGTACAGCCTTAAGGCTCCTGAGGAGAGACCTTTTTAATTCAGTTCAACTGAGTGAAGCGGCCTGGCGGCTGAGAAACTGTGTCCTGAAATCAAGCGTCCATCTACTGTGGTTCACTCCGAAGTGAACTTTGTGGGACAAATGCTTTGTAGTAACGATTTTATGTGTGAGCCTACTCAAACACGGTGGTGCAGTGGATTGAGAACAGGGCCTGGACTCAGGAAGATGAGTTCTAATCTGGCCTTAGATCAGATGGTGTGACCTTGGGCAAGTCACTTAAACACTGCTTACCTCAGTTTCCTCAATTGTAAAATGTAGATAATAATAGGGCCTGATTTGAAGAACTGTGAGATTCAAATAAAATGATTTCTGTAAAAAGCTCTTGGCAAAGAGCCTGGAACATATTAGGCACCAAATAAATGGTTATTCCCTTTCCTTTTCCCCTTCCCCACTCTCTCCAGGATCTGAGGTGGCAGGAAGGAGAGAGGGTTCCATCTAGGGGTGGGGGATGTTTTTGTGCTTTTGTTCTTAATGTTCTTTTCAGTAATGATCACTTTTTAAAAGTGAATCGATTGGGGCAGCTGGGTGGCACAGTGAGTAGACCATCAGCCCTGGAGTCAGGAGGACCTGAGTTCAAATCCTACCTCAGACACTTGACATACTTACTAGCTGTGTGACCTTGGGCAAGTCACTTAACCCCAATTGCCCTGCCTTCCCCCTTCAAAAAAACAAACAAACAAAAAGTGAATTGATATTCTCATTCAGTAAACCAAGATGAAATGTCACAAAATACCTGCATGTACTTTGAAGTAGAGAGCAGGGCCCTTAATTCCCCAAATACCCACTGCCCTAGGTGGCCTTCATTATCAACTGGAGAGGTATAAATTGGCCTTGGTCTTAAAAGGAAGAGGGTAGGTATGAACAAAATAAAAAGGATGTGATGCTATGTTAACATCTGAGGACAGAATGTGGAGAAGACAAATAAGAAGAATGAAGTTTTAATATGCATGAACAATAAAAGCAGGAACAAATTGATAATTGGGATATCCTTCAAACTCATCGGGTAAAAGCCATTTATGTAAATCCAATCCAATCTGCTTTAAAAATAGCTAATGAAAGAAAAGGATCTATATATACAAGAACCCTCATAGCAGCACCTCGTGCTGTGGCAAAAAACTGGAAACATCCATTGGAAAATAATTGAATAAATTAAGCAAATAACAGTAATAATAATAATAGAGAATATTTATATAGTGCTTACTATGTGTTGGGCACTGTGCTAAGCTATATGAATGCAATAGAATTTTATGGTCCCATGAGAAATGAAGAATATGACACATTCAGAGAAGCATGGAAAGATTTATGAACTGATTCAGGTTGAAGTGAGTGGAACCAGGGAATGATTTACGTGGTGATCACAATGTGAAGGGAAACAATCTGAAAGACCTCAATGATCAATCTTGACTTCAAATGACTGATAAAGCACATCTTCTACCTCTTGGCAAAGAGGTGATGGACCAGAGGTACACAGCTGGACATATGTTCTTAGATATAGCCAATATCTTGATTTGTTTTGCTTTACTGTACATATTTGTTATAGTGGAGGGCAGAGGTGAACTGGAGTCAGCTCCAATCAGCTGAGAAGAGTTAATTGTTAAATTTTCAGTATGAGCATTTAACATGTTGGAAATTGGCAAATGCTACACAGACCAGGGCTTGGTTTATTGTTCTGTTGATTGTCTAGACTTAAGAAAGTGATGGGGAAAATGTCAGTAATGCAGCTTTAATTTAAAGTGTGTCATAGAGAGCTGGTTGTTAAACATTTACTAGCATACCCCTGATGGAAGGCTGCTGTGTGAGAAGAGGAAAGTTGGGAGGCAGTGATAGCTATTTACTAGCTGTGGGACTTTGAGCAATTCTTTTTTTGTGTTGTCTTGTATTTTTATTTATTTTATTAAATGTTTCCCAATTATGTTTCGATCTGGTTCTGACTGCACCCAGGATTTCTGCCTGACGCTGAGTTTGACACTCTTGATAGTCTATCCCACATGCACTTTTTACAGATGAGAAACATGGTCCCAGAAAGGCTAAATGACTTGTCGGTCTCACAAGTGACAAGTAGCAGACCAGGATTTGAACTCAGGTCGTCCAACTCCATATTCATCCCTCCATTGACTGGGCTGTGCTGTTTCTTTATCTATAGACTGAGTCCTCAAATATGGGCCTATAAAAAATTAAACAATTCATTAACCTTCCCAGGTCTAAGTTTTCTCATCTGTAAAATAAGGGGTTTGCAGGAGAAAAGGAAAGTAGATTAGGAGACCTGGATGGTACAATGGAAAATTCAATGGATTTGGAATGAAAGTACCTTGGTTCAAATCCTGCCTCTGTTGTTTGGGACTACCTCCATGACTTTTGACCTATTGGGGCCTTCATTGCCTCATCTCTAAAAGGAAGGGCTTAGACTAGGTCACTTCTGATATAACTCTCAACTCTGAGGCTATGATTCTATTCTAAGATCATTCCTAAAGTCTGACAGATTTTTAAAGCCTCTGAAAATTCATTTCCATCTTTCCATTGAATAAGAACATTATACAGAAACAATCTTCAGCCTTCCATTTATTCCAGGTTCTTGATAGTGATGTTACTCTGAGAAACATCCATCACCCAAGAATAGCAGTACTATATAATTTTCCCAAGTTGTGTGATTTTTTTTTTCCTCTTGGTTACAGCTTGTCATCCATTAGGGAGAGATTATTTTTTTAAAGTGTTACTGTGCTGCTGAACTAAGAAGTTTCCAAAATAAAATAAATTTCACAAAAGAAAGGCCCTAGGACAGGCATGAAGGTGGCAGGCTGCCTCCAGAAATAAAATCTGTCTTACTAAAGCAGTAAGTAGCTAGTGAGTCAGTCTCAGCAAGAAACAAATTGTTTGAACAATAGACTTAATTAACTTGTGTTTAGGTATTCCATCACAGCAGGTGTGAAGTCCCAGAGCACCTGCTGCTAGACCTGAGTTGGCACCCTGGGTTTCCTGTAGAACAGTGTGAAGAATAATGGAAGTCTTCAACGTGGCCAGTGGTAGCAGGAACAGTCTCCTGCTGACTACAAGAATAGGTTTGCAGGAAGGGACAAAAAGCCAGGTTTAGCAGCATCTGTGAATGACATGTTTCTTTAAGCATTAAAATGGTATTTAGCACAAATAAAAATATCACTGTGGTTGCCTTATGTCAAAACTGTCTGACCCTTAACCACAATAAAAAAGGCTATGGAGCTTCTAAGTTGACTTAAGGTTTTTGTATACCCTTCCCAAATCACTCAACCTCCTTTATTTCAATTTCCTCATTAGTAAAATGTAGAGCTAGGAGACTTAGATCTAACAGTTGGTCAATATCAGATCCCATATCAAATCTGTTCTGAGTTCTACTGATTCAATTTGTGCTCTCTCTGTCTCTGTCTCTCTGTCTATCTCTTTCTGTCTCTCTCTCTCTCTCTCTGTCTCTCTGTCTGTCTCTGTCTCTGTCTCTCTCTCTCTCTGTCCCCCCAGCTAGCATTACATAATTCATCTCATTTTGGAAACTTGCCTACATCAGTGAATCCTTAGGAGATAGGTCTTAAGCATTTGTCTGCAAGAGAATTACAAAAAAAAGAGTCAACAGCTTGGAAAAAGAAAACAACTGCTTAAAATGTAGAATTGGCCAAATGGAAAAGGAGATACAAAAATCCGCTGAAGAAAATAACTTCTTAAAAAGTACAATTAGCCAAATAGAAAAGAAGGTACAAAAGCTAATTGAAGAAAACAACTCCTTAAAAGTTAGAATTGGGCAAGTGGAAGCTAATGACCCTAGGAGATATCAAGAATAAAATAAACAATTCAAAAGAATGAAAATGTAGAAGAAAATGTAAAATACCTCATGGGAAGAACAACTGACCTGGAAAATAGATCCAGGAAAAAGAACTACCTGAAAGCCATAATCAAAAAGAGGACCTGGACAGCGTCTTTCAAAAAATTATCAAGGAAAACTGCCCTGATATCCTGGAACCAGAGGACCAAATAGGCATCGAAAGAATGCATCAATCACCTCAGGAAAGATCCCAAAATAACAAAATGAACATTATGACCAAAATATCAGGGAGCTACTATCAGGATTACATAGGATTTAGGAGGTGAAATATTAAAAGATTGGAGGTCATAGAACATGATATTCTGGAAGGCAATGGAGCTAGAACCACAACCCAGAATCACATACCAGGCAAAATTAAGCGCAATACATTAAGGTAAAAAAATGGCTATTCAATGAAATAGAAGGATTTCAAGCTTTCATATGGAGAAGAAGGGAATTAAACCAAAAATTTGATCTCCAATATCAAGACCCAAGAGAAGCATAAACAGGTAAAAAGGGGGAAAAAACAACATAAGGGATTCAATAGAGCTAAACTGTTTGCATCCCTACATGGGAAGATGATATTGTAATTCTTCTTTTTTTTTTAACGTTTTTTTTCAGTTTTTTTTATTTGGGGGGGAAGGCAGGGAAATTGGGGTTAAGTGACTTGCCCAAGGTCATACAGCTAGTAAGTGTGTCAAGTGTCTGAGGTTGGATTTGAACTCAGGTCCTCCTGATTCCAGGGCCAGTGCTCTACTCACTGCGCCACCTAGCTGCCCCAGTATTGTAATTCTTAAAAATTGTATCATTAATAGTAGAGCTAGAAGGAATATACAGAGACAGACGGTATGGGTATAAGGTGAATTTGAGGGAATGACATAAAAATAATTAAGGGATCAGAAAGAGGAGTACACTAGGTGCAGAAGGAAAAGAGAGGTAGAATGTTGTAAATTATTTCACATGAAGAGGCAGGAAAGATCTATTATAGTGGAGGGGAACCTTGGAGGGTGGACAATGGGCATCGCTTGAACCTTACTCTTATTAGCATTGATTCAAAGAGGGAATAATATATACAGTCAGTTAAATATAGAAATCTATCTTACATGAAAGGGAAGTAGGAGAGGAGAGATTAAATAAAGGGGGAAGGGGGACTGACAGAAGGGAGGGCAGATCGGGGGAGGTGGTAGACAGAAGCAAAACACTGTAAAGGAGGGAAAGAGTGAAAGAGGAGAGAGGACAAACAGGAAGAAAAATAGGATAGAGGGAAATACACAGTAATCATAACTGTGAATGTGAATGAGATGAACTCTCCCAGATAGCAGGGTGACTTAAAAACCAGAATGCTGTAATATGTTGTTTATAAGAAACACACTTAAAGCACAGAGACATACACAAAGTAAAGATAAGGGGCTGGAGCAGAATCTACTATGCTTCAGCTGAAGTAAAAAAAGCAGGGGGAGCAATTCTCATCTCAGACAAATCAAAAGCAAAAATAGACCTAACTAAAAGATAAGGAAGGAAACCATATCTTGTTAAAAGGTGCCATGGACAATGAAGCAATATCAATACTAAACATATATGCACCAAGTGGTATAGCATCCAAATTCTTAAAGGAGAAGTTAAATGAGTTACAGGAAGTAATAGACAGCAAAACCATACTAGTGGGGGACCTCAATTGTTTCCTCTCAGAATTCAATAAATCCAACCAAAAAATAAACAAGAAAGAAACTAAGAAAGTAAACACAATTTTTAAAAAGTTAGATTTGACAGACCTTTGGAGAAAACTGAGTGGGAACACAAAGGAATACACCTTTTTTCTCAGCAGCACATGGCACCTACACAAAAACTGACCCTGTATTAGGGCATAAAAACCTCAAAATCAAATACAGAAAGGTAGAAATATTAAATATATCCTTTTTGGATCATAATGCAATAAAAATTATATTCAACAAAGGATGGTGAAAGGTAGATTAAAAATTAATTGGAAACTAAATAATCTAATCCTAAAGAATAAGGGGGTCAAAGAACAAATCATAAAAACAGTCAATAATTTCATTAAAGAGAATGACAACCATGAGAAAACATACCAAAATTTATGGGATGCAGCCAAAGCAGTACTTAGGGCAAAATTTAGTTCTCTAAGTTCTCACTTCAACAAAACAGAAAAAGAACAGATCAATGATTTGGGCATACAACTAAAAAAAACTAGAAAAAGAAATTTCAAACCCCCCAATTGAGCACCAAATTGAAAATCCTGAAAATCAAAGGTGAGATTAATAAGATTGAAAGTTAAAAAAAAAACAACAACTAGTGAGCTAATAAACAAATCTAGGAGCTAGTTTTGTGAAAAACAAAACAATAAGATACATAGGCCATCAGTCAATTTGATTAAAAAAGAGAGACAGAAGAAAATCAAATATTCAGTATAAAAAAATGAAAAGGGTGAAATCACCAACAATAAAGAAGAAATTAAAGCAATCATTTGCAAATATTTTGCCCAAGCATATGCCAATAAATCTGACAATCTGAACAAAATCAAGGAATATTTATGAAAATATAAATTACACAGATTAACAGATCAGGAAATAGAAGGGCTAAGTAATCCCACCTTAGAAAAAGAAATTGAACAAGTCATTAAAGAACTCCCTAAGAAAAAATCCCTGGGGCCAAATAGGATCACAAATGAATTCTACCAAATATTCAAAGGACAATGAATTCCAATACTATATTTGGAAAAATAGATGAAGAAGGCATCCTATCAAACTCCTTTTATGACATAAATATGATGCTGATATCTAAAACAGAAAGAGCTAAAACAGAGAAACAAAATCATAGACCAGTTTCCCTAATGAATATTGATGCAAAAATTTTGAACAAAATACTAGCAAGGTGATTATAGCAATATATCACAAGGATTATACACTATGACCAGGTGGGATTTATACCAGGAATACAAAGCTGGTTCAATATTAAGAAAACTATCAACATAATTGACCATATCAATAATAAAACAAACAAATCATATGATTATCTCAAAAGATGCTGAAAAAAACTTTTGACAAAATACACATCCATTCCTATTAAAAACAATAGAGCACAGAGAATAAAGGGAGTATTCCTTAAAATGATAAGCAGTATCTCTCTAAAACTATCTGCAAGCATTATCTGTAATGACGATAAGCTAGAAGCATTCCCAATAAGATTGAGGTGAAGCAAGGATACTCATTATCACCACTATTATTTAATATAGCACAGAGGAATTAGATGGGGGAGGAGGGCTGGTAGTTCTGGAACCCTACTCTTATTACAAATGGGTTAAAAAGCACAACAATGTTGCTTGCAGCTGCTGTGGAGGTGTAAAGACCAATAACACCGGCACACAGGAGGGCTTGCTAGCACAGGTTCTTTGATCTGCTTTTCTAAGGAAAGCAACTTTAAGGGGTTTACAATCTCACTTTAATTAAACATACATATGTCATTCACTTAGTTCAGGGGAAAATGTCAGCACCCTGAACTTCAGAGTAAATACAAACAGAAACTATATAAACAGAGCAAAATAACACAAATCAGCAGACAGGCTTTATCTGTTCATAGCAATACACACAGTTACCAGAGAGAGAAGCACCCTAAAACAAAAAACAAAAGGGTCCCACTTTGCCTGCCCCATTCAAACAAAGGCAAGACATTAAAAGCACTTGATGGTCTTAGCATTCCAAAAGAGAACAGCAAAAAAGTCCCACTCTAATTACCATAACAAAGAGTGAGCAATATATATCTAGAAAGGCATATTCAGAAAGAAATAAAAGGCAAAGGGGATAGGGAGGGGGGAGAGAATATGGGAGGGATTTTAGGAAGGGGGGAGAGATAAGGGAGGGATCTTTGGCACAAGGGGAAAGGGTGGGGAGGAGAAGATAAGGGAGGGATCCTTGGAGGAGATAGATAGGTTAAGTAATAGAGGACAATGTAGCAGGTAGAAGTAAAGAAAAGGAGTCAACTGGATTAGGAAATAAGAGATATACGCAAACATAAATAAAGATCAGGAGTGGAATTTATTGGTTAAAAAAAAAGCAGAGGCAGTAAACATGATCTGAGACTAAAGATTAAAGCTAAAATTTAGATTAAAGCTAAAATTGCTTTAATCAAAAGAGAAAAATAGGGTTAATTAATATTATTTTAGACTATTTAAAATAACTACTAGACAGTATAAGGTTGGAATATTTCTGTGGTGTAGGAAATGTTAAGTTGGTGGATTCAGAAAAATATGGAAAGACATAGGCTTATGAAGGAAGATGTCATCTACCTTCAGAGAAATAGAGGACAAACAAGCATAGTACTGTCTTACATAGATGAATATAAATGTATGTATGTGTATGATTGTAGATATCTATGTACTTGTATGTGTATGCAAGTGTATGCATGTGTATATGTATGTATATATATTTGTGTGTATATGTGTATGCATATATACATATGTGCACATGTATATACACACATATATGTATATATGTGCTTAATTGTAGCCTTCTTGGGGTGGGGGAGAAGAAGGAGCAAAAAAGAAAAGAACAAAGTAAAAAGTTCACATCAGAGAACAGAAGAAAACCTATAAGGAAGCAAAGAAAAAATAGACACCTATTTATTATATAGGTTTGTCAAAATGGAAATTCATTGCTTTATATTTGGAATCCTCTCATGTTCTGCTGTTCACACAACAATCCAATTTTTTTTCTTTTCTTATTTTGTATTTAAGTTTAAAGTAAATTAATAAAAATTTAAAACATTATTAAAAAAATAAATTGCATCTAAAAAAGAATTGATGGACTTTGAATGCTGATCGAAGTATTTTTTCACTTCATTTTTTTGTTTTTTTTCTTTTGATCTTTTCTTTTTTCACAGCTGTGACTAATCTAGAAACACATTTTACATGATAGCACATGTATGACCTATATCAAACTGCCTGCCATTTTCAGAAGAAGAGGGGGAAGGAGGGAGAAAAATTTGGAACTAAAGGTCTTGTAAAAAATGAATGCTAAAAATTATCTTGACATGTAAGAGGGGAAAAAACAAAATAATATTTAAAAAAATAAAATAAAATAATTGTAGATGGTATAAACTACCTGGGAGTGTACCTACCAAAACAAATCTAGGAACTACATTAACATAATTATAAAACACTTTTTATACAAATAAAGTCAGACTTAAATAATTGGAGAAATATTAATTGCTCATGGCTAGGCAGAGAAAAAAAAATATGTTGACCAGGGTCACATAGACAGTATATGTCAAAGGTAGGATTTGCTGATTCTAAGAGTTCTTTCCAGGTATCTTACCCTGATCCAATGAACCTTTCTTTGCAACAAAGTAAAAGTAAAGTAAAGTAAAAGTAAAGTAAAGCAAAACCACCAAACAACTGACTAATTGGCAGGTATATAGTATTCTGAACCAATAACTCCCTATGTCTCTACTGAGAAATGTTAGTTATTGGGAAATGTTAGTTATTACAGATCTTATGGCTTTCTTTTATTAATATTCTTTTAGCTTACATTATTGTAGTCTTGATTTATATTATTTTTCATGGTTCTGTAGGTGTATGAGGAATTATGGTAGTAAAAAAATTGTTTTTGGAAAACATTGTGCTGGATGCTGGGGTTACAGATACAACGAATGAAACAATTCCTACTCAAGGAGCTGACATTCTAATGGAAGACATAACAAAGTCATATATAAATATATACAGAATTACTATAAAGAGAGAAGTAAAAAATACACAGTAGTCAAATACAAGATAGATTGAGGTATGTAGGTAAAGATGTTGGTGTACCAAACATAATTTCTGCCAGGCATTTTTCCTGTTTCCTCAGTAATTCTTCTTAAGTAGGGAGTTCTCTTATGTTTGGGGGTTTAATGAATATTTGAGTGTTTATTTCTTATTCTTCCTTGTTTCATTAAACTAATTTTTTAATTTTTTAACCAATACTAAACAGTTTTGATGATTACTGATTTATAATATAGTTTGAAGTCTGGAAGCACTAATTTCCTTCATTGCCTCCCTTTTTTCATTATTTCTGTCATTATTTTACATCTTTTGTGTCTTCGAATATATTTTGTTATTATTTTGTCTAGCTCTATAAAATATCCCTTGGCCCTAAATTAGCTTTGGTGGCATCGCCATTTTATTTTATTGTCGTGACCTGATTTAGACACTTTGTTGTAGATACGAGATTACTCTGGAATAACAGAATTAGTAGTAAACATTTATTTAACATTTTAAAGTTTACAGACTTCTTTATGCATGTTAACTCGTTTGACCCCTAGAACAACCCCATGAGGTAGGTGCTATTATTATCATTACTATGCTCATTTTATAGATGAGGAAACTAAAGCAGAGAGATGTTAAATGACTGTCCCAGGATCATCCAGGTGAGGAATAGCTAAGGCAGGATTTGAACTCAGGTCTTCCTGACTTCAAGTCCTTCCCTCTATTGGCTGTGCCACTGATGAGGGGTCCACTATTTGAATCCACTACACTCAGGAACATATGTCCCTAAATCCCTTTAACTCATCTTCAGAGAAAGACTAGTTGGT
This sequence comes from Phalanger gymnotis, assembly GCA_028646595.1. Lineage (NCBI taxonomy): Eukaryota > Metazoa > Chordata > Mammalia > Diprotodontia > Phalangeridae > Phalanger > Phalanger gymnotis. Next base: position 612,397,342 of record CM053622.1, on the reverse strand, counting down.
TCAGAGAACAGAGGCCATGACCTAAAATTCCACAAGGCAAGTCCGCCCAGGAGGGATATGACAACTCTTAAGAAAGAAATTTCAGTGTTAGAATTCTAAAAACACAAACATCAGCCATTCCAAAGAACAAGGAAAGAGGGAACTGTCTAATGAGACCATTATGGCCACACGGGAACTCCTTGAACAACTTAGATTTTTTAAAAGACACATATAAAAGTTCAGCAAGGTCAGAAGAGAGTGGGCAGAGACAGGAGTGGCCTGGTCCTGTAAGAACCATGTCAGGAATGCTAAAGCTTAGAATGAGTGAGGGCTGACATTGAGTGCTGAGCGCAGTAAGACCAGCTCTTCTTAAAGTTATAATGAGGTAAGAGGTAGATTAAAGGAGGCCTGAGATTGCTTCTTGCTAGGGATGAAGGACGGAGAGAAGACAGAGCAGTTCTTCCACTTTCCTTCTGTTCTCTCTGCTAAGCAGAATGCTCTTCAGCCCAGAAAGGAAAGAACAAAAACTGTTAGCAGGGATTTGAAACCTAGTGTAATTGAGGAGGTGGTTCAGAAAGCACCCGACTACCCATTTGTACTTTTCCTTCCCTTTCCAGAGGCCCAAGAGTGGATATTTTAGTTGTCTATCTTACATTAGAGAGACTTCTCCCTTTCCATTCTCGCCCAACTTTTTTATTTTTCTGCTATTGCCATAAATCTTTACTACCTCACATGGACTCGATCCTGGTAGCTTAGCAACCTGCCCTCCCCTGTGTTCAAACCCCATTTTTGTACTGCCTGGCATGTTTCCCAACCTAGTCTCAGATGCCAAATCTACTTTGAGTCTCTTGAAAGGTCTGCAATCCTTTTATGGTTATTATTTCCACAACTCTTTCTAGAGGATAGTGCCTATGGGTATAGTTAGCTGACATCTGGTAAAATATGTCAGGGTGACTTATAATACATCTGTTAGGGAAACTCTAAGTTCTATGATGTGAACCCCACTAGGGTTAAGAGGCTCTGGAATTTCATTCCCTTTCGACTCCACTTCTGGAAATAACATCTTTTGAAAGTGGCCTTCTGATTCTCCTTCAGTGGAATAATCATTCGTTTATGCCAACCACAGCTTTGTTTATTTCTTCCACAGCGGCCCTGCCCCCCACCATTTCAATATGAACCAACAATTCAGGTCTTCTCTTTTGGAGTTTAAGTAGGTCATGTATTTTAGAGAACTCATTTTAGATCATTCTCAAAGGAAGTGCATGAAATCGTTATGTTTCTCTATCTGATTCAGGGTTCTCAATTCTAGATACATTTTAGGGGTAAGTCCTGGATCACAGCCTGTCCTAGAAACTCTTGGACTGCAAACTTTTAAAATTTCCAGTTTGTCCAAGGGCCAGCCCATATCATAGGATTCCTCTTTGTGGCAATATCACCTCTAGACTGGTGATTAATTTGCCCTGAGAACTGACAGGGAATTAAACTCTGGAATTTCTTAACTCAATCAAATGTTGTCATCAGGTAGGATTCCATTTGTAAGATCCGACACAGGTGGGGATATGTATGACAGCTTTGAATGGGTGCTTTTAGGGAAATCTTTTCAAACTTTTAATTGAGGAAACATCAAGTCCATTTAATGTCCACAGACCCCTCAAAAGCCTACTTCACCTTCTGACACCCCAATTTCAATTTTAAAAGGAATGATATGGGTCCTAGAGTAATGGTTACAGAAATTGACACCCAAGTTGAAGTATGAGCTTTTATACTTTAAACCTTTGTTTCACTTGTGATCTGCTCAACTCATCCAGATGATAAAAGGCAATTTCAGTAGCACTTAACTTAATTGCTTTGTGACCAGCCACAGACCCCTGGGCTCCACTTAAACATCTCAGACGTGCTGCCACAATTCTAGGAAGTGTACTGTGGCTCAAATGTGTATATCTCTTTCATGTCCAGTCATTAGCCTTCAACCATCTAATTTTTCTGTGCCTCACAGAAAGCCAAGCACAAGTTCTTTTCTGTACATCAAAACATTGCAAATAGATTGAGAAAATTCACTGACAGTGTATGTATACCTCCTCCTTAGATGATTAATCCTACTATTAAAAAATTAAATAAGTTTTATTGATACCTTTTGTGAGCTCCTTGGTGTTAGGGAATATAATTTTGCCTTTCTTTGCTTCCTCTGCTCCTAGCACATAGTAGGCATGCTTGTTGACTCAATATGCCACAGTAATTTCTGAAAATAGTCCTCTTCTTCTCTTGAAATTGAATCCTCCGCTCTTCCAGAGAAGGCTGTCACACCGCCGCTGCAGCCATGTCTCTTGTAATCCCCGAGAAGTTCCAGCATATTTTGAGAGTGCTCAACACCAACATTGATGGACAGTGGAAAATACCTTTTGCCATCACAGCCATCAAGGGTGTGGGTCAAAGATATGCTCATGTAGTACCGAGGAAAGCAGACATTGACCTCACCAAGAGGGCTGATGAGTTCACTGAAGGTGAGGTGGAGCATGTGATCACCATCATGCAGAATCCCTGGCAATACAAGATTCCAGACTGGTTCCTTAACAGGCAGAAGGATGTAAAGGATGGAAAATATAGCCAGGTTCTGGCCAACGGTCTGGACGATAAGCTGCATGGAGATCTGGAGTGACTGAAAAAGATTTGGGCACGTTGTGGGCTTCGGCACTTCTGGGATCTCCAGGCTCGAGGCCAGCACACCAGGACTACAGGCTGCAGAGGACGCACTGTGGGTGTGCCCAAGAAGAAGTAAACAACTTCATTGGCCTTGTCTATTAATAAATAGTTTATAACAAAAAAAAAAGAAAGAAATTGAATCCTCCACAATAATAGCAGCAACAACAAAACCAACCCAGATATGACAATATATGTGTGTGTATATATACTCTGTGTGTGTGTGCCCACCTTGATCTTTCCCTTCTCTGCCACCGCTGTTTTTTCCTTTTCCTTGTTGTCCCTGTTTTGCCAATTCTTTCCAGCTTGACTCATTTAAGTTCCAAATGGGGCCGGGAACATCATTTCCCTGTTTGTTCCTCAGTCTGATCTTTCTCAGGCTGTGATTATTTCTTTTTAAAATGTCCAGGTTGGTCCCAAGTTCCTTTTCTGGCTCAAAGACCAACATAGTTTAAATTTAACTACTTCATATGTTTGTATGTATGAACTCTCCATTTATGTCATACACATTTTACATGTGCTTGTTGTGTCTTTCATTAAAATGTCAACTCCTTATGAATAGGGATTGTTTTTGTTTCATTCTTTGTACTAAAGTACCTAGCACAGTGCCTGGCTCATAGTGGGTGCTTAACAAATTATTTTTAATGAATTGATTCTACATCATGAGTTGGAATAAAGACTGAGAGTTTTCTGCATGGCTTGACATTTAATTAAAAAGGATTTATTGAGTATCTACTCTGTGCAAAGTGATACATAAGACAGCTCTCCTTCTCTCTGCCACTTTGTGTCTCCATCCCTACGTCCACCCAAAGGAATAATGGGACATCTTCATTAAGGATTCTTTGAAAGTTTTGTAAGTAGCAACATACGTAGCTTAGATTAGAAAGAAATTTGTTACCTTCCCAAACCCACCTGATTTTTCTCCTTCCTGAAGGATCCTGGGAAAAATACAATTGGCAAATGCATATCTGATAATGGGGTACCCTTTCCTCTATTGACACTAGGTAACAGTCTGGGCCAATTTCCCTTTATTATATTTGTTTGGTCACTGAAAAATAATCTATTTTTATCTGGGTAGACTGACACTGTACCAAATCAGGGTTATCTTAGAAAAAGGTTCCCAGATTCTGTAATTTGACAATCTGGGCCTGCTAAGCATGATTTAAAACAAAACAAAACAAAACTTTCTTCAACTGTGAGCAAAGCTCTTATGAACAGTTGAGGTTGGAGGGCTGAGGATTTTATGTATAGGATCTCCAGCTTGCTCCTCCATCTGCTTCCCAAGTGAGGGCTGTTCCATATACAAGGTCATGCAGGGTGGGAATGGATGGTCCCTAAAACAAGTATTTGCAAGGTTGCCATGTGTCTTCAGGTATCTGAAAGGGTCTCACTTGAAAGGAAGATTAGATTCATTCTCCTTGGCCCCAGAGAGGACCATTTTACTTTGGCAGAGCATCTTAACAATTAGAATTCTCCCAAAGAGGAACGAGCTGCTTATAAAGTGGTGATTTTCCCATTACTGAATATCTTCCGTGGGGTGGTGCATGGCTACTTGTTGAGGAAATTATATAGCAGATTCCCTCTCAGATATGAACTGGACGAGACGACCTCTGAGTTCTCTTCTGTTACCAAGATTCTTTGATTCTGAGAAGCCCTTTCAATTAGTAGAAATGTTCCCCAAAGTCCAGAGAATAAGAATGACCCCTTCCTAAGTTTCACTGGTTCCAGTTCTGATTCTTTTGGGTGGCTATGGGCAAGTACTTTCCCCTCTCTGAAACCTCAGTTTTCTTTTTCTGTGTGAAGGGAATACTAATATTTTCATTACTTATCTTATTAGGTATTTGAGGAAAAATACTTTGTAAACTTTCAAGTTTTATATGTGTGTGTGTGTGTGTGTGTATACACCCAAGTTATTTTTATAATTATCTGCAGAGTTGGATCCTGTCCCTACTACCTAACTTAGCCTCCCTCTTAAATATTGAGGTTTGGACATTTTGAATGGAGACCTACATCCCTAACACACAGTGTCTCTCTATCTCTTCTCTCATGCTCCCCAGGATATAAAGGACCTGCCTGATAGATTCAGCAGTCCTTTTTATAACAGAGTCTTCCACTCATTACCCCAGGCTCAATAAGGCCAGAGCACAGCTCACAGCCTATAAGTAACTTATTTAAGACCCTTTTCAAAACTGACAAAGATGCTTATTACAGCATAATTTGGCTCCTCTGCTTCCCCCATGGAAGGGATCCATAAATATTCTTTGTTCTTTTCTCTGCTCTGACCTTCCATCTGACCTTGAATATATTTGTTTCTTTCTCTATTCCTGACTGACTTTGTAAAACATCTCCATATGTTCATCTCTCAAAAGCCCTTTAATGCTGTAACCTAATCATGTCTAGTCTTTCTACCTTTTCTTCTCTGCTTAGAAAGATTAGCTATGAATACACAGATGTCACCCCCAGCAAGAAGACTTTCCCACTCACCTCCTTGTTAGTTCTCTCATCTCTTTCCAAGTTAGATCCACCAATGAAATAGAAGGATGGTTTTATTTTTGTCTTTATATCCCTAGAGCCTAGAACAGTTCCATCTACTTAGTAGATCTTTTTCCTAAGGATTTGTTGAATTGAATCTACTAAGGCAGAACTGGGTAGCTGTCTGCATTGTGGCAGGGAAAAAACAACACCAAAGTAATCACAGGTGCTTAAATAATTGAAATTCAGATCTAATCAAGAACTATAATTTGTTTTAGAGCAAAAAGGGACATCATTATGGCGTTTCTAGGTGGTACAGTGGATAGAGCACTGGGCCTGGAATCAGGAAGACCTGAGTTCAAATACAACCTCAGACACTTGCTAGCTATGTGACCCTGGGTAAGTCACTTAACCTTGTTTGCCTCAGTTTCCTCACCTGTAAAACAAGCTGGAGGAGGAAATGTCAAGCCATTCTAGTATTGCCAAGAGGCATCATGAGGAGTTGGACACGACAGAAATAACTGAACAACAACCACAAAAACAACAAAAGAGACACCATTACATCCTGCCAACTCCATATAAAATCCTTTCTTTAATTTGAGGTAAAGTTCTATTTAGCTCATATAGCAACGGTGGAATATTTCCATACTCTTGTACCAGTCCTCCACTACACTAACCTCCATCTCATTTGTACTAAGGGGAATAAATGAAGTGTTTACATTGAGGTCAAGTGTAGACTAGTGACTTAATAGAAAAGAGGCACATCTGGAGGATTTGTGGGGACCAACTGGTAAAGGTCAAACAAGGTAGGAGTCAGAAAAAGGAAGAAATAGTGTAGTGAAGTGAAGAGTATGCTATAGACTTGAAGTCAGAAGACCTGATTGGAGTCAGGCTTTGCTATTCATTGGTGACATAATAGTGAGTGGAGCATTTCATCTCTCTGGGTCTCAGTCTCCTCACTAGCAAAACAAAGGAGTTGGATTAGATCACCTTCCCTCCCATTTCTAACAGTTTAGACTCTTAGTCATGGACTTATTAAACTGGAGTCTGTGAACTTAAACCTTTAAATAACTGTATTTAATATAATTGGTTTCTTTTGTCATTCTATGTATATTATTTTATGCATTTAAAAACATTATTCTGAGAAGGGATCCCTAGGCTTCCCCAGATTGCCAATTCTCCATTAGAATGTAAGATCCTTGAGATCAAGGACTGTCTCAATTTTCTATATTTGTATCCCCAGTGCCTAGCATTGTGCTTTGCACATTTTTTTTGTTGTTTTGTTGTTGAATCAGTTCAGTTGTGTGACTTTTCATGACCCCATTTAAGGTTTTCTTGGCAAAGATGCTGGAATGGTTTGCCATTTCCTTCTCCAGCTCATTTTACAGATGAGGAAACAGAGGCAAACAGGGTTAAATGACTTGCCTAGGGTCACATAGCTAGTAAGTGTCTGAGGGCAGATTTTAACTCAGGAAGATGAGTCTTTCTGATTCCCAGCCCAGTGCTCTATCCACTGGGCCACCCCTTTAATAAATGCTTCATTCATTCATCCATGCATTCATTTATTAGATTCTAAGCTCCTTGAAGTCAGGGTCGATCTTTTGCTTCTCTTTTTTTGTAGCGCAGCGCCTGAAGCATAACAGGCACTTAATTAATGTTTATTGATTGATTGAGCATTCATTTAAAGAGGCCCATGACCCACAAAAAGGTTAATAACCTCTGGTGTAGAGTCTATGTGGCTCATTCACAAGTGTTCTAGAGGCAGCCAGGAGCCATGTAACACAACAAAGAAATTCTTGCTCTTCATAAGAGGGAGCAGCCCGTGGAAACTAAGGGGAGGGCTGAAATTGTGACTATAACTTTCTGACTCAAATAGGATGTTCATTAATATAAGGAAATTAATCCTGTTACCACCAACCATCCCATGGTTTATAGGCTATAAAAGAGTTCTAGTAATTAGCACATTGAGCTGGCACAACGACGTCAGATCTTCCGTGGTATTTGTGGCTTCCAGCAGCGTCTCTGCTACCTGGGCAATTCTCCTTCTTAGTACTTATTTCTTCAGAACATGGTTTTTAATGGCTTGGACTTGACATTTATAACTTGAGCAAAACTGAAATGGGCAGCGAAAGACTAATTATGCTAAATATTCCAACATGCATAATTACCAGGGCTCTAGCAGGAGGCAAGAAAAGCCAATCTTGATTTTTTTTTCCCTTCAGCTCCTTATTTTAGGCTCATTTAATGAAAGCTGATTGTCCTATCATAATGATTTCTCCTTTGCATAATCTACATTGCAATAACCTAAGTGCATTTTTATTTTGGCATAAATTTAGACTTTTGCTTCTGCTCTGTTAGACCCTTTCAGCCTAGAGTGAAAAGAAAACTCATAAAAGGCTTGGCCTGTATTCAAAAGGTGTCTGAGCTTTCCTCATGAGGTTGTAGGTGACCTGTAGGTGGGCTTATGTTTAAGGGCTTCTAACTCTATAATACTGTCCCTTGCTTGCCATATTAAGGGTTAACTAAGAACTGCTCAAGCAGCAGTCATAGATCCTTACAGCTGGAAGGAGCATTACAGATTATCTGTTCCAGAGGCCCAGACAGGTAAAGATCAGATGAAACAGTGGACTAGAACCTGTGTTATGACCTGTTATAACACTGTAGAAATGAGCAGTTTTATGCGTCAAGCTAGTCATGCCACTCCCTTGGTCAAAAATCATCATTCCTGTTGCTTCCTGAGTAAAGTTCAAATTTCTTATCTTGGCATTCAAGGCACTTCATAATCTGGTACCATCTTGACTTTTTCAGACTTACTTTTCAGACTTTCAAACAATAATCATCCCATAAATCTCTAATGTTCAGTTAAAGTAGATCATAGATATATTGCCATACCCACCATTAAACCATGCACAATGCTGGTCCTTATGCTTAGAATGTCTTCTCTTTCCTTTTGTCATTCTTTAGTCATTTTTTCAGTTGTTTTCAGTTGTGTCTGACTCTTTGTGACCCCATTTGGGGTTTTCTTGTCAGAAATATTGGAATGTTTTGTCATTTCCTTCTACAGCTCATTTTACAAATGAGGAAATGGAGGCAAACAGGATGAGTTCCTGACTCTAGTCCTGGTACTCTATCCATGGAGCCACCTAGCTGCCTATTCGCTTTCCCTACTCAGTAATTAAAGTCTAACTCCAATGCCATCTCCTACACAAAGCCTTCCCTGATGCTTTTAACTCAGACCTTACACAGTTTTGTTTTGTAATGCAATAAGTACTTTTCACATAACATTACTATCAGTATAATTTTCTCTGTTGGTGTCTTGCCTTTCTCCTAGGGTCATGAGAGTAAGGAGCATGCCTTAAGCCTCTCCCAGGGTCTATCACAGCATATTGTATGCATAATAGAGACATTTAATAAACATTTATTGTTTCCTAACTCTCGATTCAGCATAACTCCCATTGTAGCACAGGACTTTATTCAATGTTTGATTTTGGATCAAGTCAACATCAAAGTGAAGAAATGAACTTTTTGTCATGCAAATGATTATTGTTAGGGATGGTAAAGGGAAAGTCCTAGACCATGAACAACGAAAAAAGCAGGTTAAAAAAATAAAAAGTGTTGGATTGTAATTTCCCGCAACTAAGAGTTGGCAACATTTGACTTGCATTGTCAAGGACCTTATGGGCAAGATTATCAGGAAAATCCCTTACTTTAGAAGCCTAAATCCTTTAAGGCTCTGCTATTTAAATGCTGCTATGTTGCTTATTAAAAGTCAGAATTAAAGTGAATTGAGGTGCCCCATTGAGTGATCAGCTTAATGGACCAAAATTTTTTTTCAGATGCTCTCACAAAAATTCTGCCACTGAATGAAGAATTTGTATATAAAGTCAGGAAAGGGATAGAGTCTTGGTGGGCAAAAGGAGCATGGTGGTGGTTAGTAACACTTGAGGTTCTAAGTCCACTAAAACCTAATCACTTAGTGGTAAAAGCAATGTGGAGCAGTGGACCTCTTGATGGATTTGGAAGCAGGAAAATGGGTTGGCCTTCAAAGATTTCTACATGTATGGTCCCAGGCAAATCACTTAATCTTTCAATTTCTTCATATACAAAAAATGGTCATAATAATATTTGGGTAAGGATGGGGTTAAAATCACTGCACCTCACCCTGATATGTACATCATGTGAGGACACACAGATACCTCTCTAGGTACCACAAGAAGTCCTTTTGGATTGGTTGAGGGTTGTAATGTTAATGGGATAATAAGATCTTCCATGCCCAATAATAGGCCTCACGTGGAGCCCATTAAGGGAAGCTTGCTTAGGGGAGGCTTGCTTGCAGGAAGGCTTTTCACTTTTTGGTACTAAGTTGATTGGGCACTGAATCAGGAGAGTTGTGATGCCTTCTGGCTCTGAAGACTATATATGTGCTCTGAGTTGGTATTTTGCTTTGGGGGTTCACTTATGAGAAGGACCTTGTGATTCCCTGGTCAAGACTCTGAGTAGTTGTATGTTCAGACCCCCTGATTGCTCAGATGTAAAGGCTCTCTCAATGCAGTGGTGTATATAAAGTATATGGCAATATTGCTTTGATTCAAGCAGTCAGAGCCCTATCTATTGGTCTAATTTCTCTGCTTGCATTTTCTCTGCCTGTTTTTTCTCTGATGTTCAGGGGACTGACTTTTCCCCTGAACTAGTGAGTGTGATTAAAGAAGATTGTTAACCCCTTTAAAGTAGCTTTCCTTTAAAAGCAGATTAAAGAACTTGTGCTAGCAGGCCAACCTGGTGCTTGCTGCTACAAGGGTTTTGGCTATTCCCTATGGGGCCTTAACATATTATAGGTACTTAACAAAACCAGAAGTTTGTTCAGAACCAGAGAGATTCATGTGAGTGACAAGTGAGAAGACAATATTCTAGCCAAAACCATGAGAAAAAAAACCACTTGGGAGACCACAGCCTTGGCCACCTGCCCTTTCCCCCGACTGCTTTAGTCAGAGGAGGAACGTAATGTAATGTAGTGGGTCTGGACGATTTGGCACTTGACACCTTTTGGTTAAGCATCCCCAGAACTGCTGACAGCAGTGTCTTCACCGGGAGTCAGGACAGACTGAGAGGGATGAAGAAAGCAGATTCAGAGCTCCACAAAGAAGCCAATGGAAAGACTACACCATGCTCTGAGAACTCCACGAAGGGCCTTAGAGGAGCCGTGAGTAACCCTGATTTTGCCACATTTCTTTAAGCAGGATCCTGTTAACCCCTGCAATCTAAATGAACTGGTGGAAGGGTTGTTGTAGACTTTTGGGGGGATGTTTTGTACCAACTGTTCTTCCTATATCATGTTAGTAAACGCCCCCTTTTAAAAAGCTAATTAAATCTGACTGACTCATCAATAGATAATCACGAGAGAAGCACACCAGTGGGCTAATACTCTAAAACTATAGTATTAGAAAGCTACCCCTCCCCCAGTCCCTCAGGACTAAACCTGAAGACTTGGGAGGATATCTGGGGAGTCCACTCAGGGAGGGTGAGAGTTGGGATGCTAACTTCAAAGTGCCTGTATCACCTACCTCACAAAGTCACAGCAAGGAAAGTACTTTGAAGCATTATATAAATACAATTTATCAGTATCTCAGTTTCTTTCCTGGAAAAAAAAGCACAAAAGCTACAAGGTTAGCCATCATAGATATTTCTGACTCACCTATCCTTCTTCCAGCCCTTCTCTAAATGAATGCTCCTTTGTCAGAGCACTTACATTACAATGCAAGCTCCACGAGAGCCCAAATGATCTCACTTTTGTATTTGCATCCCCAGCACCTAGAACACAGTGCCATTCACATAGTAGGCATTCAATGAATTCTTGTTGACAAAGAAACCCGATTAGACAAAATCAACCAATGCAATGTATCGGGATACAACATTCTACATCCATATGCACTTCTTCATACCTTCTCCTAGGTCAACATTAGTCACTACAGTTGCCAGGAATTTGGCTTTTTTTTTTAACATTGTGTTCATTTCTATTCCTGTCGTTATCATGTATGTTGTTTTTTTATACTTTGCATTGATTTATTCATCTTCCCATGTTTCTCTGGATTCCTAATATGCATTATTTCTTAAAGTAAATTCACGTCCCATAGGCCAGTTTGTTCAGCCATTCCACAAGTCATTTAAGCTCCTTAGGGCTTGGATTTTTTATCTGTGAAATGAGGAGGTTGGATTACACCTTGACATCTTGACATGCCTTTCAGCTCTATCTCCATGATCCTATAATGTACACCCACTTTGTTTCCAATTTTTTGCTACCCCCACCCCCTCTGCCCCAACAAAATGCTGCTATGAGTATTTTGGTACATATGGTTCTAGTCTTCATGTCTGTGGCCTCCTTTGTCTTTGGCCAGCAACAAAGTCTTTGAATGGAAGGTATGAAACGTTTAGTGATTTTTCTGGCATAATTTCAAATAGTTTTTCAGAAAAATATGGGCAATTCATAGTCCTACCAACAGTACACTAGTCTTCTAAGAGATATAAATCTACCTTTTATAAGGCTGTTTTTAAGAAGTGATCTTTTATTGTTTTCTAAGTCTTTTTCTAGATCTTCACTAAGACTATTGCCTACTAATCGGGATTTGGTCATCTCGTTCTGCCCCGCCTGGCTGATGATTTTTGACTGTGCGTCAGGCTCCCCCTACTTGCCCGCTCTTACATAATATCAGTCTTTTTCAAGATTGCATTCAGTCAACTATCACATCCTAATAAGTTGAAAATCTCATAGATTGCATGCTAGTAGGAGGCATCCTGGTGGTCATAGGTCATAGATTTAGAGCTTGAGGGGACCCCAGGGATCTAGTCCAAAGGTTTGTGGATAGATTTTTAGGGGTTCTGTGAACTTTGATGGAAAAAAAGTTAAATATTTTTACTAACCTTTGGTTTCCTTTGTAATCGTACATTTATGCGATGCATTTAAGAAACATTATTCTGAGGAGTCCTAGTTTTCACCAGAATGCCAAAGGGGTTCATAACGCAAAAAAGATTAAGAAACCTGATCTAATCCAACTTTCTTATTTTACTGATAAGGCCTCTCCAGGAGGAAGTAAACTGCCTCAAGACACACAGGAAGTAGGCAGAACCTGGAGCTTCCCTTCTTCTTACATAGGTGAACACACACATGAGTAAAGGACTTGTGATTTTGTAGTTTGAATGCTCACACAGATACTTGCCTCGGCAAGTTCATTTAAAAAGTATTAGAAAGGTGCCCGAGGCTCAGAGAAGTTGGGGATTTGCTCTTGGTCACTCAGCAACTATCAGGAAAAGAATCTAGGAAGAGATTAAGTGATCAGACCAAGGTTACACAGCCAGTATGTGTTGCTATAATTGAAATTAAGGCACAAAGTTCCAAGCACTATCAATTTATTAGCAAAGCATGAATTTACTAATAAATAGGATCTCAGCTTCCCTAGTGAAGCTAATACCCCAATGCTCCAACATGGGGAATAGCTACCCTTTTAATAGTTTTTAGGGAAGTGTAGAATAGGACTTTGTAGGTGGTTAGAAATTGGGAATGAGAGGCTAGCAACAATGCCCTCCTTTCTTCCAGTGACAAGGAAATGCTTATTGTTTGAGTCTACATGCAATGTTAGAGATAGTGGACCAGACATTTTTCGATAACAAAACAGCCATCCTTCAAGAATAAGAGATTTCCTTGTCACAAGTGTAGAACAATGATTAACAAGAGAATGGGATTTCTAAACTTAACTCCTTACAGGCCAGATGAATTTCTGAACTAAGTTCCGAGACAAAGAATCATGACTTTGGCTATTACAGGGCAAAATCAATTAACTGTAAATAGAATCAATTGAAAAAGAATCGATCCGATTATTTCAGTGTCAAATACATATGTGTCAAAGACATTTGAACACAGGTCTTCCGGATTCCCAGTCCACTAAGCTAGGCTGCCTCTCTCAACTGGAAGGTGAGTTCCATACGGGCAAGAACCATATCTGAATTATCTTTGTATCAAGCAAAAAGCATTTATTAAATATCTACTATATGCCAGGCACTGTACAAGTCACTGGGGATACCAAGACATAAGTGAAATATTCCCTGCCCTCAAGTTACTTACACAATTTAGCCAAGGGAAAGATTATGTATTCATATAGGCATACAAAAAAATGCAAGATGATCTGAGGGGGAAGACACTAGCTTAAACTAAGCCTTGAAGGAAATGAAGGATTCTAAGGAATTTCAGACAAGGAAGAAATGCATTTCAGGCACCAGGGACAGCCAGTGCAGAGGCCCTGAGTTGGGATATGGAGCGGCATGTGTGAGGAACAGAGAGAAAGCCAGACTGGATAGACTGGAGTGTTAGAGGAGGGGATTAATGAATGGCCAATAAGGCTGGAGAGTCAGGTCAGAGCCTGACTGTGCAGGGCTGTAGACATTAGAGGAGCTCATATTTAATCCTGGAGGTAATAGCATTCTTGGAATTTGCTGAATGTGGCAGTGATATGGTCAGATTCACATTTGAAGAGCAGTTTAGCAGCTGTCTGTAGGATGGATTAGAGAGGGGACTTACTCGAGGCAGTGAAACCAGATAGGAGGTTATCATAATATTTCAAGCAAGAGGTGATAAGGGCCTGAACTAGGGTGTTGGCTGTTGGCTGTGTAAGTGGGAAGAAGGGAGTGTATGCCAGAGATTCTGTGGGGATGAGAATGATAAGATTTGGCAACAGTGTGGCCATAATGTGGGGTTGACTGTGTGTCAGAGGGAGAGTGAGGAGCCGCAGATGACACTGAGGTTGCAGTCCTGGGTGACTGGAAAGACAGTGGTGCCCTTGGCAATAACAGGTAAGATCAAAAGAGGGCCCTCTTCTTTTGGGAGTGGAAAGATCATGGGCTCTTTTATGGACTCTTTCCACAATCTGGCTAGCAGCTTCTGTGGGGGTGCAAGATCCACCCACAGCCAGCACCCAGAAAGCTGCCGGACAGCACAGGCTCTTTTGATCTGCCTTAATAAGGAGAGCAAGGTGAAGGGGTTGGCAAGCTTACTTTAATTCAGCACACAAATATCATTCACTTAGTTCAGGGGAAAAAGCCAGCACTCTGAACTTCAGAGCAAAATACAAGCAAATTACAAACATCAACAGACAGACCTTGTCTGATTCAAATCTCAATACATAGTTACCAGAGTTCAACAAATTCTCAGCATCCGGATTTACAAGCTGGAGGGACTCCTTAGCTACAGCTGCCCGGAGTCTCCTCATCAACACCATCTCAAGAGCCCTTAAACAAATTACAAACAGACAGACCCAATACAATTCATAGTTACCAACATCTAGGTTCAGCCCGGAGGGCTCAGTACACCACTTCTTCGGCAAAGAGCTCCAGAGAGAAGAAGGCCAACCCCTGGTTTTTATATCTTTGTCAGCGTCAGGCCTCTGCTGTCCCAGACATATAAACTAGGCCCTTCCTGGAGTTAGCCCCACCTTAGTTGCCAATCCACACCCACATAGGTTTTACACCTAATAGGGGTTTGGGCCTGGGGCTTAGCACTTAGTAAGATTCAATGAAATAGCTGAATTACTCAAAGCAAACAAAAGCCAAACTCTTCAAGGACACTTGTTGAACCTAGTGCTAAGGAGCCCATTTTGCTTACCAACACATGGACATATTGAATTTGAGGCATCTATGGTGTAGCCAGTTGGAAATATCTAACAGACAGCCAGTGATATAGAAAAGGGGTATATTTTCAAGGAGTTAAGAGATAAAAAGAAGGGGAGAAGAGGGAGCTTATGGCTAATGTCTTCTATCTTCTCACTAAAGTATAAGGCAGAAGTCTTTGACTGCGAGTGTGGGGAGAGGAGGTGATGTGGGATGTTTCAGGAAAACAAAGAAGGTTTGTAATAGTCTTGGAGAGTAAGATAGAGATTCAATTACTATATGTCACCCAGTCATTCTATAGCCATTTACAGCAAGGTGGCATAGTGAATAGAGTGCCGGGCCTGGAGTCAGGAAGACTCCTCTTTCTGAGTTCAAATTTGGCCTCAGATATTAGCGGTGTGACCCTGGGCAAGTCACTTAACCCTGTTTGCCTCAGTATCTTCATCTGTAAAATGATCTCGAGTAGAAAATGCAAACCACTCCAATATCTTTGCCAGGAAAACCCCAAAAGGAGTCACAAAAAGTCAGATGCAACTAAAAAATGACTAAACAAAAAAATGCTTCTTATGTACAAAAAAAAATGTGGTAGGACATCTCAAGCACACACAGTCAACAACCATTTATTAAGATCTTACTAATTAAGGAGCAGGACAAGTATTACCTTGTTACAATGAGAGTCCAGTAGAAATTAGATGACAAATTTGTAGCTTACTCGGGCAGCATAGTTGCATGTCTTTATCCAGGCCCGTTTAGCAGCACATGAATTGGAGCAAAGGAAGCAGATGGTGGGAACAATCCAGGTTTGGGGTTTAGCAAGGTATGGGTAGTGATCAGACAAGAGAGGGAGGGCTTTAAGAATAGAGGACAGTGTGGTACTGAACGAGGCAAATGAAGGGTAGAGAAAGACTGGGATGGGAGGAAAGGAAAGCCAGAGAAGGGGTCGAAGCCTGGGAAAAATACTGAGGGATAGAGGACAGTGAGGATGAAGAATTGGATTTGGAGGAGTACGGTATATAAGGCGATGGAAGGTTAGGAAGCTGTCATCAGATAAAGGCATTTTAGAGTTCTTGATCATAGATGTCATAAGTGATGGCAAGATCAAGGCTATGACAGACACTGCGTGTACCTGAGATGCGCTACCACATTTCTTTGTACATAAGAAACATTCAATAAATGGTATTGAATAACTGGATGGTCTATATCAACCCCCTTATTTTACATCTGAAGAAACCGAGGTCTAGAAGTAAAATGACTTGCCCATAATCAATAACCAAGTATTTGAAATAAAGAATGTAGGTTCCTTGAAGGCATCAACATTTGGTGGTTTTTTGTTTGCTTGTTTTGGTCTTTACATCCCTCATTTACATATTTGTTATCGTTTGGTCATTTAATCATTTACTTTTCATGACCCCATGGACCATACCGTTCATGAGGTTTTCTTGGCAAAGATACTGGAATGGCTTGCCATTTCCTTCTTCAATAGATTAAGGCAAAAATAAGTTAAGTGACTTGCCCAAGGTCAGTCACACAGCTAGTAAGTGTCTGAGGCTGGATTTGAACTCAGGCCTTCCTGTCTCCAGGCCTACTGCTCTATCCACTGAGCCACCTGACTGCCTCCAATAATAAATGCTTAGAATCATAGATCTAAAGCTAGAAGGGACCTACCCCTTCACTTTACAGATGTGGAAAATGAGAGCTAGGAAAGTTACATGATTTGTACACAGTTAGGAAATGTCAGAGGAAGAATTTGAATCCAGGTCCCGTGACTATGGTGCTAGTGTGTATTCACTACAACTATGTTGTCTCTCTAGAAGTAACATCTTACTTCTTGAATAGTTTTACCAATTATCCTCTTCTTCTATACATCCAATCATTTGGTTTCTTTGTTCTCATAGCCTTCCTCTCACTGGCCAACTACCTTGCCTTCTAAAGACCCTCCTCTATTTTCTCTCCATTGGTATCCTCATCTTCCAGGTGAATTTGATCTCCCATTGCTTCAGGTTTCTCCTCTATGCAAATAATTCCCAAATCTATATCTCTAGTCATGATATCTTCCCTAAACTTCAGTCTCAGTCCATTCAACTATGGGACGGGCATCTCCACCTCAATTTTCTGCCAACCCCTAAACCTCAATATGCCCCCAAACAATTTAGGCATAGGACTATGGGATCATATATCTTTTTTCCCATTCTTCCAGGCACCCAGGTGATGAAACTGTGGAGTCATATTTTGCTTTTCTCCTTCTCACACCCACATAATCAGTTGCCAAGTCCTGTAGATTCTACCTCCACAATATTTCTCACATTATTCTTTCGTCTCCACCTACACTGTTACCATGTCATCTCATGTCTGAACTACTGTAACAGATGAACTGTTTTCTCACTCCTGGCTCTACCTCCCTCAGATCCACCATTCCCACAACTGTCAAAATAATGTTGTGAATCCACAGATCTGACCATTTCATTCTCCTACTCAAAAACCTGTAGTGGCTCCCTATTCATTACAAGATCAATACCAACTCTTTTGCCTGGCATCTGAGACCTTTTTACATGCTGGTTTCAATCTACCTTTTCACACTAATCCCATTCACATGGTATAGGTTGCTGGCCACACTGAAATAGGACTGCTACTTCTCCATCTCGTCCTGCGCTCTGACAGCTCTGGGCACTTCAGCAGGCTTTTCCTAAAATGTACTCCTTCCACATCTCTGCCGATTGAAATCTTTTTTCTTCCTTTGAGGACCAACCCACTTGCAATCTCCCACATGAAGGCTTCCTTCCTTGATTCTTCTAATTAAAAGCGATCTCTCCTGTCTCAAAATTCCCCAACATACTTTGTTTGGATTTCTCCTTACTCTCAGCCCATCCATGTGTATACATATCTCATTTCTCCTATCAGATCCCAAGTTGTTTGAGGACAGGTCTAATGTTATTTTATCATCTTTAAGCTATGCATAATACAGTGCCTTGCATATAGTTACACTTAATAAATGCTTATCGAATTGAATTATTGAATGGAGCTCAATGTTAAATGTTAAAATAGGATACCCAGTAATGAGGTACTGAAACACCTTTGCTGATCTGCCAGCAGTGAAATTTTGCTGCAGTGCAGATCTGGAATCATGCAGGGAAAGCAAGGGAAAGCCAGGGACCCAGACCCACATGATAAATTAGCATAGGGTAGTTTCAAAGTAGGTGGATAAACAAGGAGGTATAGTAGTAGACAAACAAGTCTACATCACTCAGAAAAGGACAGTCTTTCTCTGTCTTTCTCTCTCTCTCTCTCTCCTTCCTTTCTTTCCTCTCTCCTTTTTCTTTTCTCTCTCCTTTCTTTCTCTCCTATGTCTTCTCCTTCTTCCTTTCTCCTCTCTCTCTCTCTCTCTCTGTCTGTCTCCGTCTCTGTCTCTGTCTCTGTCTCTGTCTCTCTCTCTCTCTCTCTCTCTCTCTCTCTCTCTCTCCCCTGCCACCCCAATTCTACCTCCCTCTTTAGCAATGCCACTGGAACATGATTTGAAAATGTTGGTTGACTTCATGTTCAGCCTTTTAGACTGATAGTCACTGGTCACAAAAGTAACAACATATTTGGCAATGGACCACAATGATGGCTCAAACGTCTTGCGATTATTAGTTCGCTGTGTGTCACTGATATGATTCTAAGAGGTAAAATTAGTGAATTTTGTCCTTATTGTTCAAGTCATTTCAGTCATATCTGACTCCTCACGACCCTATTTGGTGTTTTCTTGGCAAAGATACTGTAGTGGTTTGTCATTTTCTACTCTAGCTCATTTTACAGATGAAGAAACTAAAGCAAACAGGGGTAAGTGACTTGCTCAGGGTCAAGCAACTAATAAGTGTACCACCTAGCTGCCCCCACCACCTAACTGCCCCTTAGCAAATTTACTACCACATATTTCAGTCTGTGCTTATTTTTAAAAATTCTTGTTTAAAATAAAAAATTGAAAACAAACAAAAATGCTGACCAGAAACCAAGGGAAACACTTAAATATGAAAAACAAACAAGTATAAGCCCCTCAGGTTCCCTTTCTTAACATGTCTTCTTACTTTCCCTATGGGCTCAGCGCCATTCTCACAGCATCTCCATCAAATTGTTGTTTTAAATAACATAAGCTGATAAGCTAAAAGGAAACTGGTAAGTGCATATGTAAATATATATTATTAAAATATATTGTATATAAAACTATCATTTAGGTAATAGCTTTGAAAGCTAATTATAGAATAAGCTATTAAAGAATTAAAAGAAATAAAAGCCACTTTTCATTAGCAGGTTTTCTATGAGTTTTATTTCATTCTGAAGGCGAAACTGAAAACATAAACTTTTGTACATAACATGCTGTTGCTGAATTAGAAGTTTAAACACTACCATGACAAACGTAAAGTTTTGCCTTTGTGTTTTATTTAAAGGCAATAATAATCTTCACCCTTTCTCCAAAAAGCCCCCACATCCCACAACAAATTTCTATTGGTCTCTAACCTTTAGGATTTATGATTTTAGCCACTAGAGGGCTCCCTAACATATATTTTTATTGACACAATTGCAATGGAGCATTTTGTTTGTCAAGGGCTTTCCAAATATTTGCCAAAGAATTATAGTGCGTGATAATCAGTGCTGAATAGAAGTACCCGATGAGAGTGTTTTCATTGGATCACAGGAGCGTTAGGAGTTATGGATTGCACAAATGTCAAATAAAATAGTCTCCTTCCCTCCTCAAACCTCATTTTTTTTTTTTTAAACATGTACTGGATGGAGAGGCAATATGGCAAAATGTATAGAGAGTCAGCCTCTGAGCTGGGAATACTAGGGTTCGAGACCAATCTTTGGCTGTATGAACCTAATCAATGCTGCTCAGGTTGCAGGGCACGGGCTGACCTTCCTTTGGCAGACGGGGTTTCCTACAGGAGGGAAAAAACAGGTCCCATCCCAACCTACACAGATGGACATCCTCAGTACTTCATTAGTACCTCTGAATGTACAAAGACCTGAAGGGAGTCCTCGAGAATGTTGAGTAAATCCTCTGTGGGGGAATCTATGAGAAGAGATGGCTGAGAATCATACAAGATGGGCAATGGACCCACCATGAGGAAGGGGATGCCCATGTCAGCGAGATGACAGACTCTTAAACATTGAAGTATTTTTCTTATATTAAGCAAAAAGGGGAAAGAAGAGGATTCATCTTATATATTTTTTCTGGGATATTGACAACAAATATGTATTTTTGGTATATGCTGATGATAGTAATAAGTAAAACCTGTGCTAGAGAAAGCAACTCATTGAAAACTGTTGGGTTGTTTTCCTTTTTTTTAATTCGTGTATTCTTAGCCTTAGTAGAGCAGATGCCTTAGATGTAGTGAGTGTTCAATAAAAAGTTGTTGGATTGCCTGGGTTGTTCAATTGTATGAATTTAGTTACTTTCTCTTGCTCTTCTGAATACACTAAAGAATGTTGTTAGTGCCTCTTTGATAGCTTGGTGGAGGACAGGACTCGAACTCTCTGGTAAATTCACTTTTTGAACCCTTTGCAAATTTACAAAGAGGTTCCCAGAAGGAATATCGCCTTCTAGGAAATTTTAATGGCTAGGCATTGGCTCTGGCTTCAAATCTTTCACCAATTTTAAAAACCAGATCAAAAGTCTTTAAGTTAGTGCATTCAGCTACTTCAGTCACTTATGTTATGAATGCTCTTCTATTATCCACAATGACACTTTATATCAGAGATCTTAATCTAGGTTCAGTCAGTCAGTCAATAAACTTAACTACATGTTAAGTGCTGGGGATGCAAAGAAAGGTAAAAGACAGTTCCTACCCTCAAGGAACATACTGGGATCCGTGAACCTTAAAACATTTTATTAATTGTACTTGAATATAATTAATTTCATTTATAATCCTATGTATTTTATGTATTTAAAATATTATTTTGAGAAAGGATCCATACCCTTCACTGGACCACAAAAGGGATCCATGACATACAAAAAACATTGGGTCCCTGATCTAGACAGAATGTTTGGTATTTAGTTATTGGCGTTCCATTGTCTAAAACAAAACCAAATTGAGAATCCAACACCTTTATGGGACATCTGATTTCACAAGAATATTACAATCTTATTTCTACATCACTCCTGTCTGGCCCATTCTCTTTATTCAAATGGCTACCACCCTAGTTCAGGTCCTTATCTAGGTCCTTGCTTAGATTATCTCAATAACCTCCAGTCTCTTTGCTCTCTAATCTATCCGGTATGCAGGGGCCAAAGTTCTATCCCATAAGCATTGGAATGACTATGAAACCCTTCTGTTTAAGAAGCTTCAGTGGTCTTTATTGCTTCCAGGATAAAATGCAAACTCCTTTTGTTTGGCATTTAAAGTCTTTCACACATTGGCTCCACTCTACTTTTCTTGACTTTTTACATAGACTAACCCTTCACCCACTCTGGATTCCAGCCAAAATGGCTTATTTGCTTTTCATACATAGCATTCCTTCTCCTTTTTGCGCCCTTGCATGGTCTTAACCCCACACCTCTGTAAGAGAAACACATTGAACATCTCCCACACCATTTAATATAACTAACAAGATACTCTGTCTCCAATACTTTTAACAGGGGAGTTATAGAATCAGTCAATCAAATGCATAAATGAGGTGAGAACAATTTCTAAATATCTCTATTGAATCAATCAAATGTATAAACTAGGTATGAAGAATAAAGCATTTCAACCCGTTGGAGGACATACGGTTATGAAATATATTGGGATATCTTGAAAGAATTAAACATACCTTTGGGTTGAAATGTCAGAGAAAGGATTTGAGCAATGGAACAGTGTGGCTTTGGGAGTCCTCTGAGGGGCCAGATCCTGGACGCTGTTACTAGAAAGCAACTGGATAGCCCCTCTCCCGTTCACCACATCAACAGAAAGAATCGGCCATTAACAAATGATGCATCCAGCTGTGGGGAGAGTGGGGACAAATTAGACACACTGAAGAAAGACAGCTTCAGAGAGTACCACTTCTTTGGAGCAGCTTCCAGAATCTATTTACAAGGGACCCCTACTACCAGGGGAATTTGATGAGGACTACAAGAAAGGAGAAAAGGACTTCCATTCAGTTAGGAGATGTGAGTGATCCCTTTACCATGTACTTTCTAAGTTTGAACCCATTTTCCTATGGATTTTGATATATTCCTGGAAGCTTGTGCCCCTAAATTTTTTTGGGGGGGATCTTTTTACATCAACTGTTCTTACTTTACCATTCAGTAAATGATCCTTTTTAAAGCTAAATAAGTTTGTCTGGCTGATAATCAATGTAACACATTGAAGTAGTGACTTGTGAGCAAAAGTTTTAGAAAACTAGCCCTAGCCCCTCAGGGTTATCCCTAGAGCCCAAAAGGAAGAAGTAAGTCAGCTACTCTCTGGGGATCCAACCTGTCAATGCTAATGGGAGTTGGAAGTGAGCCCTGGTGGAAGCTACACCTGTAGCTCTCCTTTCTCACCTCTGCCTCCTGGTGCTACTTAAAGGTTAAGTGTTCTTATTGTTATCTTTGCGATTGTAATTTTTAGCTTCCTTCAAGGCACAGCTCAGGTATTATCTCTTTTGAGAAACCTTTTCTGATTTTTACAGTTAGTGAACTCTTCCTTACAAGAATTGCTTTGTGTTTATCTTTTACATGTTGTTCTATCCACTCCCCAATAGAATGTAAGCCATTTGAGGGCAGGGACTGCTTCATTATTGTCTTTATATTTGCTGACTTAGCAAGATGTCTGCCTTAAATACAGTCAGCAAGCATCTATTAATTGTTTGCTACATGCCAAGCACTGTGCTTCCCACTGAGAATACAATGAAAGGTAAAAACACTGGTCCTTGCCCTCGAGAAGTTCACAGTCTAATGGAGAAGACAACATGCAGACAACTATGTACATGAAAGTTGTGTATAATGTAAATGGAAGGTAACCTCAGAGAAAAGGCACTAGCAGTGGGGGGAAGGAGATTGGGAAAGGCCTCATCCTCATAGTACACACTTAATAATAGAAAAGAAAAAAATGTTGAATTGACTTAAATATGAAAATAGAGATGCTACTGCTTTTCTTGATAAAGCCTGTCCCCAATGCAATAAGTCAAGAATAAAACAAAAACTATAGCAGTATGGAAGATTAGACCTTGGAAGCCATCTAGGTGACCTTTGTTTTTCAGATGGGAAACTGAGGCATGGAATCATTAGGCGATCTTTATGAGGCCACATAATGTCCTTAGTGTCAAAGCTGGAACTAGACCGCCTCTCTTCCAATCCAGTACTTTTTTCTTTCTAAATTTTCTGAGTTTCTAACCCAGGAACATATTCTCATATTATATGTGACCCCTTGATATTATACACTTACACGTTATATGGACACCTGTAACATTATATAGCATTAAAATATTGGGAGATAGTATAGTACAGCAGAAAAATAAGCTAAATTCTGAGTCAGATAACTTGGGTTCAAATTTTGCTACTAATTAATTACCTATTTTATCTTGGGCCCACACCTCTGGGTCTCAGTTTCCTCATCTATAAGACGATGAGTGGGATTAAATGATCTTTAAAGTCCATTCCCACTCTAAAGCTATGGTATTTTGATATACCATATATATATATAGATAGATAGATAGATAGATAGATATAGATATAGATATGTACATATACATACATATATACACACATACATTCATACACCTCATATATGGTGTATATATAGTGTGTCTATATGAAACATAGACACTCATAGATACATATATTTTCTAATGCATTCACATAAAATCTTGTTATTTTAGGAGTATTGCTTTAACCAGATTGAGTTTATGTAGAAATACACCAGTTGCTAAATCAATCAATCTATCTAGCTTTCTATCTAGCCATCTATCTCTTTTATTGGTGCCTTTTACAATAATTTTTCTTATATCTTTCCCCACCCCACACCCATATTGTCCTTCCTCAAAGCAAGGAAGAACAATTATACAAGGCAGTATTACATATAGATAGAGTTCTGGACTTGGAGTCAGGAAGACCCCAGGTTCAGATTTTGTCTTTGATGTGTAAGAGTGGTATGGACTTATTACAATAACTCAATCTGACAGTGCCCAGTGTAGGCTCTAAATATATTTGGTGACTGATTGATGGAAGTTTACTGCATCTGTTATCTCTCATTTTCCTACCAAGAGGAGGGATCAACCTTTACCTTTAGAAGTGAATAATAGGAAGAGAAATGAGAAAAAAAGTAGATGAAGTTTCTCAGAAATGAAGGCTGGAGTCAAAGCAATCTGTTTCAAGCACCAGGAGGCCTTGAAGTATAAGGGGAAAATGTGTTGATGGTAGACAATTCATTGAACTCTCTCCTACAGGGTGTCAGCATTTTCTTTTTTGAATTTTATAGGACTATAGATGGGTGTGGGATGGAGATTGGAAATCCAGGGCAGCTGGCAAGTTTATACAAACTTCAACTTGTGTTATTGCAAAGCTGTGTACTTTTTCTTCTGTTTGATGTCTGTGCTGTCTCCCCAGTGACCCTTCTCTGACAGATAACCAGCAAGCAAGCTAATGCACATTTTCAACAAGAAAGGAAAGTTTTTTTTTTTTAAAGAGCCTTCTAATAAAGATTGGAAGTAGTTCTGGGTGAGGAGGCCAGTAAACTGGCACTTCTGAGCTATTTGTGTCAAGTTAAAAGGTAGATGTCTCTGTATTGACCTGTTTTTAGTGCTAAAATCCCATTCTCTTGACTAGGGCTCCTTGGAATCTTATTTTTATTTGGGAATTTAAAATGACTTCATATGTAGCAGGGGAAAAAAGATACCAGGTACTGATGCTACATTTATATGCAACATCTTTGTAAAGACCTTGGTAGGTATCTTTATAAACATATATTCTCTGTAGTCCTTCATGGTAATTTTCTCCACTTTATTAAATACAGAGCATACAGAAGCCTTTCACGGTCTTTACCCAAAGAAATAAACTGCTAAATCTGTTGAGGAATAAAAAAGCATGACTTTCAGATGATTTGTTTTTGTTATGATAACTATTATTAGATAGTTATGTGCTGTTGTCTGGTAATCAGACTGTCTGGTATAGGACTGCCACCATCCTGCCTTGTTCCACTAATTCAGGTTTCTGCAGGGCTTTTCTTCATCTTCCAAGATAAATGATCTGAACAGCCGCCTAGATATTCTAGTATTACTCCTGTGTCTGTGTCAACAGAACTAACAGAGCAGAAAGAGTCCCTCGGTGTCTGTGGTTTGAAGGACCTCCCAAGGATGTTGAATTCCCATTAGAGCAACGGTCATGGATTACTTTCAGGGGATCTGTGAACATGAATGGGAAAAAAGTGTATATCTTTATTTTCACCAACCTCTAGCTATAATTAAGCATTTCCTTTAGTTATGAATGCAGATTGACAAACTTTTTCTGAAAAGGGGTCCATAGACTTTACCAAAGTAGTCTATGACAGAAGAAAGGGTAAGAACCCCTGTATTACAGTTACAATGCTAAAGGCATAGTTTAAAGAAGGGTACTTACTATCAAAAGGAAGACTAGAATAAAGTGAGCTTAGAATGCCTGACACTATCCCTTTATTTCCATTCCCAGCAGAGTCTGTAAAGGGAAAAGAAGGGTGGGAGGGAGGAAGGAAGGAAAGAAACATTTCTATAGCCCTACTATGTGCCGAGCACTATGCTACAAGCTTTACAAATATGATTTCATTTGATCTTCATGACAACCCTGGGAAGAAGGTGCTATTATCACCCCCATTTAATATTGAGGAAACTGGAGAAACAGAACTTAAGTGGAGAAACAGAAGTTAAGTGATTTGTCCAGGATCACACAACTGGTAAGTATCTGAGGCCATAATTGAACTCTGGTCTTCCTGACTCCAGGCCTGACCTTCTGTCTAGTATGCTACCAAATGGTGGATGGGAAGGATGATAACCGATAGCAGTTTCATGACTGGGTGATGGCTTCTTGGCTCTTACTAAGCTTCTGTGTTGGGTTGTTTGTTTTGTCTTGTTTTCTGTTGTTGTTGTTTTTTTTTTCCAAAGGGAATGACCTTTGGATTAAAAAGGATAGAAGGAAAATAGATGATAGAGACTTAATAGCAAGGTTATGCTGAAGCTGACTTGAACTGGTCAATTGTTAAATTTTCTGGGTGAGCATTTACACCTCGGAGATTGCTACAAACCAGGGTTTGACATTGCTTTTTTAATTGACTGTCACTAGACTAAGGAACATGATGGAGAAAATGTTAAGAATGCAGATTAAACTTAAAAGTATGCTATGCATGCATTCCTGTCCCTCCCAACCCTCCTGGAGAGCTGGTTGTTAAATATTTACCAGAACATTACTGGTTGATATCCTAGCAAAGAGATAGAAAGAGAACATTTAGTTGCCTTTGATGAATTCAAGTCACCTGACCCAGATAAGTTCCATTCTTGGACACTGAAAGAGCTTTTGGTTGTGATTGCTTAGTCGTCACTGGCATTTAAAAGGTCGTGAAAAATAGGAAAGGTACCACAAGATAAGAGGTGGGCCAATGACCAAATTTTAGAAAGGATTATTAAAGAAATGGTTAGTTAGCATCTGCAAAAAGAAGCAATGATTAAAAGTGTTCATGGCTTCATTAAAAATGGATCATGCCAGACTAATCTTAATTCTTTTAGTGACAGGGTTACTAAATTGGTAGGTCAGGGGAATGCTGGAGCTATAGTTGGTCTAGATTTTGGAATAGAAGAGATGTTGGATAGTTGATTAGTTACCAAGGGCTTATTAAATACTTACTATGTGCCAGGCCCTGTGCTAAGAATTGCGGAATAAAAAGAAAGGCAAAAGATAGTCCCTGCTTTCAAGGAGCTCAAAGTCTAATGGGAGACAGCATTCAACTATGTACAAATAAGTTTTATATAGGATATATTGGAGGTAGCAATAGAGAGAAAGTACTAAGATTAAGGAGGACAGAGAAAGGCTTCCTGTGTGAAGGTGGGATTTTAGCTGGAATTTGAAAGAAGCCAGGAAAGCCAGGAGGCAGAGATAAGGAGGGAGAACGTTCTAGGCACGGAGGACAGCCATTGAAAATATTCGGTTGGGAAATGGAGAGTCACATGGGAGGAAGAACAAGGAGGTCAGTGTTTGCTGGATCAAAGAGGATGTGGGAAGGAGTAAGGTGAAAGAATGCTGGAAATATAGGAGGGACCCAAATTGTAAAGGGCTTTGAATTTAAAAAGAAAAAAATAGATTTTTGATCATAGGACTGAATAAGGAGTCTGTAGGGTTTATTGGATGGGAGGATGATGTGGTCAGATCTGTGTTTAAAGAAGATTACTTTGACAGCTGAATGGAAAATAGACTGAGTGGAGAGAGACCACTCAGTAGACTATTGCAATAACCAAAGCATGAAGAGTTGAAGGCATACATCTGGGTGGTAGCAGCGTCAGAAAAGGGGATATATTTGAGAGATGTGCCAAGGGTAGTAACCACAGCACTTGGCAATTGATTGGATATAGTTGAGGAGAGATTGAGGTCAATACTTTTTGGAAGAGGTTTTAGGAAGAGTTTTAAGGAGCTGCCAATAATGGTTCAATGTCAACTTAGAAGGTGGTTTCCACTGGAGGGCCCAAGTGATCAGCGGTTGGCTTTCTGCCAGAGGTAAGCTGGATTGTTAAATTTTTAGTGTGAACATTTACGCCTTGGAAATCAAACTCTACAAATCAAGGTTTGATTTATTGTTTTGTTGTTTATCTAGATTTATAAACAGGATAGAGAAAATGTTAATGCAGATTAAATTTAAAATTGAGAATATTTTCTCTCCAGAGACCTAATCATTAAGCATTTAACAGCACACCCTGTGGCTTGTGCTATTTACCATTTTTATCAATACTTAGATAAAGGCATAGAAGATATGCTTATCAAACGTACAGATAACACAAAGCTGAAGCTGAAAGAGATAGCTAATGTTCAGGATGACTGAGTTGGAGCTTGAAAAGATCTTGATAGGTTAGAATGCTGGGCCAAATAAAATAAACTGAAACTTAATAAGGATAAGTGTATAAAGTCTTATGCTTGGATTCAGAAAAAATCAACTTTTACTAATACAAATATGAGGAGGCATTAGTCAGCATTTGTCTGAAAAAGATATGGGGGTTTTAGTGGACTGCAAGTTTGACCGGAATCAACAGTATGATATGGCAGGCAAGAAAAGTTACTGCAGTCTTGGACTGTGTTAAGAAAGGAATAGTTTCCAGAAATACAGTGGTGAGAATCTCACTATTCTCTGCCCTGGTCAGACCACACTAGGAGTATTGTATTCAGTTCTGCATTCCACAGTTTAGGAAGGCCATTGATGAGCCAGATGCTCAGAAGGAAATCAGAATGGGGAATTGCTTTTTCCCCGATAGCCGAGTTTCCAGTACCAAGGAGAGAAAAAAAGAAGGAACAGAGATTGTGTTTTTCCAATGAAAAGAAATATTGCCTAGAACATAGGATATAAGGACCACCCCTGTTATTTTCATTGTTAAGGAAACTCCCTCTAGCAACAGAGGGCAGCATTTTCTCCTCAATTTATAGGCATGTAGAATTTATAGACTTTATAAACTTACAGAATGCCTAGGACACTGAAAGGTTAAGTGACTTGGCCAAAGTCATTTAGCTAATATGTATCATTGGTAGGACTTGAATCTGGGTCTTCCTGGCTCAGAGGCTAGATCTTTCCCACTATGCCGTGCTGCTTCACATAGGGAGTGCTTTAAAAACAATGCTTGATGAATTAAATTGAACATAACACTAATAGTAGCTGGCAGTTACATACTTTAAAATTTGCAAAGCACTTTTCAAATATTGTCTCTCTTTGTCCACACAATGACCGTGGGATGTAGATGCTAGTATTACTCCCATTTTACAGATGAAAAAAGTGAGGCAGATAGAGGTTTAGTGACTTATTTGGTGTCTGAGGCCATATTTGAACCCAGGTCTCAGGCCTGGTGCTATATCTATTTCTCCACGTAGATGCCAACTTCAGGCAGTTGTCATCTCTCCTAACCAGCGGGGGCAGGGAGAGACAGAACAACCCACAATTAAAATAGGAAAAAAAAATCTGTTGTCACATGCTGTGCAATTTAGTATAAAATACCCATCCAGCTCTCTATAATGTATCACAATCCAGGGATGGTCACATGCTAGAACTTCCCATAGGCTTCTTTTTATTAGTTGGAACAGCAAGAAAGAAATGCAAAAAGACATTTAATACTTCACTCTAAATCTTTAGTTTTCCTCATTAGGTTGGCTTGCCTGCAGTCATCCTGCCATAAATTAAACAGCCTGGGCTGGGGCGTTGCCAGCGAAAGCAGCCTGAGAATGTTAACATTCTGCTCCTCTGTTCCTCTGGCTGATCAAACTTTAAAAAAGAAAAAGAAAAAAAGAAAGAGAAAAACAGAGAGGAGTCTGCTGTGTTGTCAGTCCAATAGATGTTGGAAAGAAGGTTTAAAAAGGCAAAGTGTCAGCTGATTTTGGGAAATGGAAATGGAAAACCTTCTCTATCTCTAGACTGGAGCTGCTCTTATAGAAAACCGATATGACCAAATTTGGATACATGCTTTTTCAGGAAACCTCATCAGCATCGCAACCCAGTGGCTTTTTTGGGAGGTGACCGATCAGAGTTGTTAAATTTCAGGTGAGCATTTCTTGTAGGGATGAAGAGAAAGTCATTTGATTAGTGAACCCAAATGAAGGTACAGTCATAGCTCTGTCAGGATTGCCATAGAAGAGTTTTCAGTGGCTACATTTTATTGATAAGGTTTTCAAAGGATGAATAAGAAATGATCAAAAGTAAAGCCAGGGAGATCCCTCAGCCACTGGGTTCTTCTCAGGGCTCCCTGGGCTTATTCTTTAATGGGCAGCCATAATTTTTTTTCTGTCTTCAACCATTGGTTTGGTTGGACAGTACTGCACTTACAGCTGAAATATTACATTCCCTTTTTCATCTAGAATGCTCTCATTCACATAGGGTAATGACCCTTTTTTGGTTGTTGCTAGGTTATTTGTCATGTTGGATTTTTCATGCTCCCATTAGGGGTTTTGTTGGCAAAGTTACTGGAGTGGCTTGCCATTTCCTTCTCCAAATCATTTTACAGATGAGGAAACTGAGGCAAATAGGCTCAAGTGGCTTGCCCAGAGTCATACAGCTAGTAAATGTCTGAGGCCAGATTTGAACTCAGGAAGATAATTCTTCTTGACTCCAGGCTGGCCCTCTACCCACTGTTTCTCCTACCTCCTCATCCTCTCCTCTCTGAAGTTTGTAACTTTTAAGAAGGAAGAGAGAGAAAGCTAGCCTTTTCTATCCGAAAATCCTTCCTGGTTCAGAGAAAGTTCTCTCACTAAGAGTCTCTACTTTTGCTTCTGGTGATCAGTCTCAAATCAGTCAGTTACACTTTCCAGACTCCTATAGGAATCTTAATCAGACTTGGCTAGGAACAGAGGCCTGAATGGAGCCTATACCTTAGCTTAGATGAAAGTTCATTGTCTTGCTGGCCCCTTTATATACAATTGAGCTACTAAAGCCTCAGACCCTTTCTAAATGTGAAATGTTTCTTCTATATCTGAATGGAGCTCCTCTTTACATTTCATTATCTGTTTTTATTTTTCTCTTCGGACCTTTACTTTGGAAAAGTTTGAAAGAATAGATCTTTACATACTGAAATGAGACAGTCTTAGCTCTCTTAAGGACCCCAAACTTAGTGCTTTCCCCCATATTTCCTCTATTACATCAAAGGCAAGATTGAGATGGACTTGATTTAACTGATAAGATTTTTCAGGCATGTTGAATTGGGTGCCTGATCCTAAAAACTAACCCCCGACTCATAGTTTTGGTAGCTGAAATTAGACAACTAAAGATTCATTCTTTTAACAAGCTAGATGGTTAAAAGTCAAATATCCCTGGAAAATCTTATACATTAGTCAGATAATCAGCACACATTTATTAAGCACTTGCTATGTGCCAGGTGCTATGTTAGACATTGAGGTTACAAAGACAAAAAAGGGCCCTACTCGTTAAGGAGCTTACATTGTATGGTAGAAACATATATGCACTTATAAGCAAATATACCTCCCTAAGTTATTTACTATGCCATTAACCACAAGGGCTATTCCAAACCTTTTCATTACATAGTGCTTGGCACATAGCAATTAATCAATACTTGTCACCTTGCCTTTTCATCTTTTCTAAAAAATTCCATGGCACCCTCTCAGCTGAACACCTTTCCTCATATTTGGAGGAAAATAGTTGAGGCCATTTGCTGAAGTCTTCCTCTTCTCCCTTCATCATCTCAAGTCATTCAGATATTTTCTTCCACGATTTCCTCCTTAACCCCTCTCTCCCAGAAAGGGTTGATCATTCTCTCTGCCAAGGCAAATTCCTCTTTGCAGCAGATTGCCTCCACTGTCATCCCTACTTTCTCACTAATCTTTCATCTGGCCTTATAATCAAGCAATTTATTAAGTGCCTACCATGTGCCAGGCTAAACACTGAGGGCAAAAAAGAGGCAAAAAACAGGCCCTGCCCTCAAGGAGCTT
>CM053622.1:612300779-612356947 GCA_028646595.1 Phalanger gymnotis | reverse complement strand
AGGAGTAAGAGCACTGGAGATACCGTACTAGGGTTTGGTTTGTGTATCCTTGCTACCCATCAGACTGTTGAAAGTGACTCTGTCTGGCATACTATGAACAGGAAGCACAGGGAGATGTCCTGAGGCCACCTGAAGTAGCAGAACCGGGAAAACAATGCACACAATGACTACAACAATGTAAGTCTAAAGAATAAATTTTAAAAATGGAATGCTTTGTAAGCTTGGCCCCCAAAAGAGATATAATACGCTTGATTTCATTGCAGAAGCATAATGGATGAGAAACATCGCACATGCTGTCAACCTCAGTTGATGTGTTGGTTAATTTTGTTGACCTGCCCTTTTCCTCTTTATTCGTCTCTCTCTCTCTTAATTTTTGTTTGCAAAATGCAGAGGGGATTTTACTTGTCAATGAAGATGACATAAAAACAAAGGACATGAATTCTCTTTTTTTTTTTTTAAGAAAGAATCAACCACGTGTAAGTTCTTGAACAGGTCCCAGAGGCTCATGGCTGGGCTCTTGCTACAGACAGAGAACTACTCACTGAACACCACTGAAAGGGATGTACTGGGATGAGCAGAAGAGCAGAAGTCCACCTCGTTTGTGGATGCCACATCTGCTTGGAGGGCAGAGAGTTGGGTCTGAGGATCAGCGGCCCATGCCGGCTGCTAGCGCATGAACTCCAGTAGGTCTGGTTAAAGGTAAGAGATTGCAGAATTTATGGTGTGCAGAAGGACCAGCTGAGTTGATTGATCCAGTGGGTATCCAGATCGAGGCTTTTCTGACGGCCCAGGTGCCAGTGAAGTTCGGGAATATGTGAGGGTGAAACTGATAGGGAAAAGTGATGCCTAATGAATCTGGTATTGATTTCAATTAGAATGAGGTAGATTTTGGAATCAGAGCTGACATTTATGTAGCACTTTAAACACACGAATTCATTTGATCCTTTTCCCAATGACCCCCGTAAAGTAGGTACTGAAAGTATTGCTGTCTCCTGATATAACACGTTAGGAAGCAGACTCAGAGAGACTTAATATCTAGCTCACACAGCATCGATGATAAGATTCGAATCCAAGACTCTGATAATTGCAAAATCATCACTTTTCCCATCACACGACAACACCTTTCAACCACTGATTTCTGAACCTGTTACTTTTATGCAACTGTATTGAAATGCCATTGCTGTTGTGTAGTTGTTTTAGTTGCGTGTGACCCCATTTGGAGTTTTCTTGGCAAAGACACTGGAGTAGTTTGCCATCTCTTTCTCCAGCTCATTTTTCAGATGAAGACACCAAGGCAAACAGGGTGAAGTGACTTGCCCAGGATGATACAGCTAGTGTCTGAGGCCAGATTTGAACTCAGGAAGATGAGTCTTCCTGACCTCAGACCCAGCTCTCTATCCACTGAACCATTTAGCTAGCATAGAAAAAGCAGTATTAGAGTTCAACGGAAAGTTGCCAATTACTAGATTTTCTTTTGTTCTTTTTAGCACACAACCCACCCTCAGCTGTCTGCACTAAAACCCTAGAATTTTGAGAAACCATAGTGGATAGAGTATCAAACTTGGAGTAAAGAATACCTAGATTTAAAACTCAATTCAGATACATACTAGTAGCTTCCTATGGCCTTGACATTCAAAGGTCTTTATAACCTAACCCCCTCCTAGCTTTTCAGTCTTCTCAGATGACACTACTCTTTAATCTAGTGACACTGGCTTCCTGGATGTTCCAGGAACGAGATAGTATCTCTCAGTTCCTTGGATTTTCTCTGGCTGTCCCCCATGCCTAGAATGCTCCTCCCTCCTCTGCTCCCAATACTGACCTCCCTGGATTCCTTTAAGTCCCAACTAAAATCTCATCTTGTACAGAAAACTTTCTGTAATTCCTTTTAGTTCCAGTGCTTTCCCTCTGTTAATTATTCACTATTTGTGTTATATATGGCTTGCTTTGTATATATTTGTTTGCGTTTTATCTCACCATTAGATGGTAAGCTCCTTGAAGGCAGGGACTGTCTTTTCCCTTTTTTGTATCCTCAGTGCCTGGCTCATTGTAAGCCATCAATAAATGTTTATTGAATTGAATTTGTATAACCCTGGGCAAGTCACATACCCTCTTAGAGAATGGGTCCTTAACCTGGGGTCCATGAACTTGTTTTTAAAAAATACTTCAATAACTGTATTTTAAAATAATTGGTTTCTTTTGTAATCCTATACACACACATACACACACACATATGTGCATGTGTATATTTAAAAACATTATGCTGAGAAGCAAATCTATAGACCAAAGGAATCCATAACACAAAAATGGTTAAGAATCCCTGTCTTAAAGCCTTAATTTCCTTAACTATAAGATAGTAGTAATGTCTGTAGTATTTGCTTCACAGGAGTATTGGAAAGTGCTATCATGTATTTAAGCTACTGTCTAAATGTCAGGAATTTGGTACATGAATATAATGAAATATTACCATGCTACAGGAATGATGAAGTCCGAGATACACGAGAAGACTTATGTGAACTGATGCAGAGTGAAATAAGGAGAACGAGAGAAACAATATATACAATTACCATACCAGTGTAAATGGAAAGAAGAAAGGCGAAACTCAATGCCATGTAATTATAATGATCAAGTTTGACCTTGAATGGAGAAAATGCACCTCCATCTGAGACTCTAAAAAAGTGTCAAACTCACAGCCTGGGCCCCTAGAAGCAGTGTCCAAAGCTTCTGAGTGCAGTCTGACTCAGATTAAATTGTAATTGGGATATATTTAACAAAATACAGTATAGATAATGTCAATTTGTAGTTTTCTAAGTCAATATGGAGTTCTCAGGGATACTTTTCTGTTTGAATTCGACACCGTTGGGTAGGACACTGAACATACTGTTAGATTCAGTCGGTATGTTGGTTAATTTTGCTAGACTTCTTTTCCCTCCATTAATTTTCTTTTTAATGTTTTGTTAAACAATAATAATTATGATGATGGCTTACATTTATATAGCTCTTAAAGGTTTGCAAAGCACCTTATATTATTTCATTTTATCCTCACAGTAATGCTGGGATGTAGATGCTATTGTTATCCCCTTTTATAAACGAGAAAACTAAGGTAGATAGAAGGTGAATAACTTGACTAGGATTATACAGCTAATGAGTGTCTGAGGCAGGACTCAAATTGATCTCCCTGATCCCAGTCCTGTGCTGCTCTACCAACTGAACTGTCTTGCTCCCTCAAGAGAGGATGGCCTGTATTTAGAAATGAAGATGAAATATATTAACGAGAATTAAAATTGAAAAAAAAATTTAAATTAAAAAAAAAGCATTCAACCAATTATTCTAAAATCTACCTCATTATCTAAAAATAACCTGAAAGTGCAGTAGTAAAGGTCAAGTGAGCTAATGTTTGTTAAGTATTTTAGAAAATTTTACAGTGCTATATATCCCCAGTAAAATGGAAGGTTCTTGAAGGCAAAGAATCTTTTGTTTGTTTTTGTCTTTGTGTCTCCGGGGTCTACTGTAGTGTCTGTATCATAATAGGTGTTTAATAAATGCTTGTGCAACATACACACACACACACACACACACACACACACACACACACATATGTCAGCTATTGTTCTTAACCTGGGGTCCATGAACACACTTGTCCATGAACCTTCAACAATGATATTACTTATTGTGGTTATCTTTAATTCAGGTTATCCTTAACTTGTTGGTGCCACTAAGATCATTTAATTATTTATATAAATATAATATCTTCTAGTCACGTTAACTTAAAGAAAAATGTGAAGAGAGTTGTTCATTGAATTCCTTCCTGAAGAGTGCAGTGGTAAAACAAAACAAAACAAAACAAAACAGAAACCCCATCATTCATAGGTCTTTGATGGTGAAAATGGCAGACTTGATCCTGTCAGCCATTAGCTAGTTCCCTCCCTAGCTAAACCTTTCTCATAGAATCTCAGTTTTTCTCAATATTCCCAAAAGATTCTGAGGGAGTTCAGCTGATAGCACCCTAATTATATTAGGGAAATGGGGAAAACAAGAAGAGTAAGAAAGATACTTTTCCCTGAAAGTAAATACGTGTTGCTGGGGAAAAGAAGTCAGAAATTATCTCTATTTCTGTTCAACTTCAATTGGCCTGAGAGCAGGGCGATCTAGCTCAGCAGCTGGTGTCTCCTGAGTATGATAAATTAGTCCAGTTCTACATCCCAAGCAATAAAAATATAGCTGAACATTACTTAAATCTCACTCCTCAGGGTTTATTGGTAATATGCAAAGCTTGGATGGCCCACATGAAAAAGGAAACAAGCAGACATGTGTCAGTCAGCACTGCAAGCCACCCAATTTCTCAGCCATTTATTTTGGTTCCTGAGAGGCAGAGCAATTCATGGGTGGTCATAGGGAAACTTAGCTCTGTCCAGAATTACAAGTTAAGTCTGAACCAGTAGCTGTGGGTGGCTGGGTGGGTAGCATAGTTTTACACTCAGGAAAGCAAAGGCAGCCATCTTTCTGAAAGGCACCAACAGACTCCAGGTGCTTTTACATACGCCAACCACAAATAAGCTAGATAAGGATGCATACAGGGGTTTGGAATGGAGAACTTCCTGTTTCCTACTGATAAGACTTGGTGTTTTAGAATGATTTGGTAAACCCTGAGTAATTCCTGGTCTTCCACTGCCTCTATTAAAAGAATAAATAATTTCTGTCTTAGTCTTTTTTGTTGTGACTCCCCAGGTGGCATTATTCCAATGAGGGATGGTGAAGGACAGGTGCTTCTCTCCTACGATATCATTGTGGCTCTTCTGTTGCTCCTCACATGGAGCATGGACTGAAGTGTATGAGTCTGTGCCAGAGCCTCTGGCTGCCTTTTTCTCTTGTGTCTGTTCTTTCCGGATCATAGGCAAATGACTATTCCAAAGACCTTGTGAGTTCTAACGGTATGAAAGTCCCATCGGTGGTTGGAGCTGAATGGGAGCATTCCTGGAGAGGACAGCCAGAGACAAGAAGAAGACAGGCCCAAGCATGAGTGTATTATCAGCAAGGAGATGTTTAGACAGTACTTTGCTAAGGTGAAACATAAAATGCTTAGTTAACAGACTTGCAAACTTTATGTTCTGAGAAGCTTAAGTATTAGGATTTCAGTGGGATAATACCAGTAGTTGTTACTCCTAATATGTTAGAGTGCTTGTGTTTTTTTATGTTTAGTCTTCCTTTGTATGTGTAGAAATGAAAATTACCCATCCCATAGCTGAATATATATTGAGTACTTCTTCACTATCTTGTTTTTTTAGGGAACCCCCTAGACTTATGAGCCATAATCTAATTGATTATAATTAAAATTGCTCCCAGGTGGAGAATTTAATGAACCAATAAATGCGAGAAAAGGGAATCTTTTCTCACCAGAGGTCAGGTTTCCATGGACTAAATTCAGTCTAACTACATATCTAGATAGAGACCACAGAGGGATGAGGGTCCCAGCCCTTCTTGACCCAGCTGAAAGGTCCCTCAAGGTTAGATGTCATTCTAACTGTTTCTGTCTGCCTGTTCCCTCTTCCCTTTGGGGGAAGAATATAGTTTGGACACAGTGTCACTATGCCAGTACCAACAAAGAATCTATATGCTCCCATTCAGGAACCTATAACTGAGTAGATAGTCTTAGAGAGTTGTTAGCGTCTCAGAGAGGTCTCTTGTAGAGTCAGACAGACTTGTCCATGGTCATATAACCAATAAAGGTTAAAGGCAGGATTTGGACTCAGGTCTTCTGGACTCCAAATCCAGGGGATCCTATCCACTATGTCAAGCTACCCGCTGCCTTGCCAAACTGTTATATTCTTCCCTTCTTAGAAGTAAAATACTATAAATTCTGTTCATCCAAAATTAAAAAAAACTTCAAATTAAGGATTTTTTCAATGCATCTTACGTTTAAGAGAAAGGACAAATGATAGTTAAGCAAGCTGTTAGTGGACTTTACTGTAATTTGATACTGTGAGGATGGTACTGGATTGTTGAGGCCAAAGAATTCTTCACCAAGTAGGCAACTAGTCAGTCAACAAGCATTTATTAAGCACTTACTAGGAGCCAGGCACTGTGTCTGGAGATACAAAGAAAGGCAAAAACAATTTTTACCCTCAAGGAGTTTGCATTCTATTGAGGGAGACAGTTTATAAAGAACTAGGTATAATATATACAGAATAGATTACAGATTTCCAGAGGATAAGGCATTATCAGCTCTAGGGGACCTAGAAAAGCCTCCTTTGAAAGGGGAATTTGAGCTGAGCCCTGAATCAGGAACCTAGAGCAACTAAGAGGTAAGGGGGAGGGAAGAGAATTCCAGATTTAGGGGCAGAGGTGGGGTGGGACAGTCCGTATAAAGTGGTGGAGACCAGAGATGGAATACTGTGTATGAGGAAGAGCAAGTAGGCTGTAGAGTGGATGGTAGAATATGTGAAAGGGATAAATGAACAAGAAGATTGGAAAGATAGTGAAGAGCTTGGAATGTCGAACATAAGACTTTAGAGTAGATCTAGGAGGTAATAGAGTCATGGGGTTTACTGAGAGGGGAAGGTGATATGAACAGACCTACATTTCAGGGCAATCACTTTGGCAGCTGAGTAGAGGATGGGTTGGATTGGGGAGAAACTTTCAGAAAATTAGACCAGATGATTTCTGAGGGTCTTTTCTGGTTCCAAAAGTCCACACATCTCACACACACACACACACACACACACAGAGAGAGAGAGAGAGAGATTGAGGGAGAGAGAGAGAGAGAGAGAGAGAGAGAGAGAGAGAGAGAGAGAGAGAAATGAATGAATGGAACAAACAAAAAAATTATTACAAACAGTAGACAGCAGTTACCCAACAAGTCAAGTAAAACTAATGTATCACAGGTTCTTGAATAAAAAAGGAACCTGCTTTTTGGTAGTAGTGGCTATATTTGATTTTATTTTTTTACAAGAGATATAGTAGTGGGTTTTATAGTCTGAAAGGAGAATATTCTCAAGGGAGAGAGAGAATGTGATGGATTCACTTCCCAGTTGAAGTTTATAATATATGGCAGTTTTAGTGAGAGCTGGTATTTGGTCTATAAACTTCTGGAGTAGAGCAATAGGAGTCGCTTGTTTCCAAATGAAGAAGAATGCGGCCTCTCCACATCACTACCTGTTATTAGTCCTTCTGGGGATAAACAGGAAGATTAAGTGTTTTCTTGATGTTTGTATTTGCCTGTCACGGTAATGTGCACAGGCTCCATTCGTAGCAACTTTGCTGAACCCCAACAGCCCAGCTATTGTTTGTTTGCATTAGCCTTCAGATTGCCAGACCTAGATCTCATTCTCCCTTTGAATGGAACGCTAGTTATTTCCTTCTCTTGGTAAAGTGCTTTCTTCACAATTAGATACTTTACAATTGACTGCTCCACAATTAGCAGGTCTCTTATTTTGTGAAGATGTGATTTCCTGGCCTCTAGGGGCCCTTTCATCTTTTCTCTTCCTCCAAAGCTTCTATACTGCTTGTCAAGATCAGGGGCTCACTGGAATGAAATTTATTTTTGAACCATGAAGCAAATTCTGCAAAGACCCTTTTCATTATAGAGCAATGTTGGAAGTCACATGGAAATCTTTAGAGGTCATCTTATCCATTCCTCTGACTCCAAAGAGGTTCTTTTTCCTTCCTTCCTTCCTTCCTTCCTTCCTTCCTTCCTTCCTTCCTTCCTTCCTTCCTTCCTTCCTTCCTTCCTTCCTTCCTTCTTTTCTTTGTTTCTCTCTGTCTTTCTTTCTTTTTCTTTCTTCCTTCCTTCTCTCCTTCCTTCCTTCCTTCCTTCCTTCCTTCCTTCCTTCCTTCCTTCCTTCCTTCCTTCCTTCCTTCCTTCCTTCCTTCCTTCCTTCCTTTCCCTTTCTCTCTATCTCTCTTTCTCCCTGTGTCTGTTTCTCTCACTGATACCTCGTGGTGCAGAAATGAGCTTGGCTTATCGAAGGCTATGACAATAGAAACAAAAAAAAGTTTTAAAAGGTCCTAGTAAGTTGCAAAGGCTCCTTTGAATACAACTCAGTGACAGACCCTGTGTCTGTCGTTAGAGGACAAGCATAACCAAGTTCAGAGAGGCTTATCGTCAGTTTGGCCACAGGGTGATGAATTTTTCATTCTCAGTATCTTCACAAAGACCTCCAACTAAGATACTGCCAGAAGGGTGAGAGTTGCATCTTTAGAATTAGTACCCACACTGTGAAACTGCATCCTTGAAGTGCTGAAATGAGTATAGTTATCTATATCTGTGTTTTCTCCCTCTACTAGATCACAAGCTCTGTGGAAGAAGAGACTATATTTATCTAAGCTTTGTATTTCTCTTAATACTAACCATAGGGCTATGTACATTTAATAAATCTTGGTTGAACTGAACTGAAGGGATTGTAAACCAGGAAATTTGCTTAAAAAGACTTTGTGATGGATAAACCACTTTATCTCTTTAGGGGAGACAATTCCAGGCATCATAGGGACTCAGAGAGAAATTAGAAGACACAGAATAATCTACTTGTCCTGTTCTTGCTAACCTGTGCCAACAATCTTGCTAAAGAAAGCTGAATTTCCTTGTAATCCTCGGGAGGGGGTGGTGATGGGGAGGAATGATACTGCGTATGATTTGACTTCATTCCTGTAGCCTGCATTTGCTGATTTCTTTTTCCATCTAAAAGACCCTGCTATCTTGCAAGAGATGACAAGACATAAAGGAAGACTGATTTTGGATGGGAAGTAGGAGTGGAACAGGAAAGGAGGTGGGTCCGTGGAGAATTAAAGATAAATAATAGTGTGATTGCAGTCTACCCTGGATATATAGCACCTTTGCTTGCAGATGAATCCTCATGCGGTACACGGCAGTGCTAAGTGCATGGAGCAATAAATCTCTTGAGCACATCAAGTAGTAAAGTGCATGTTTCCTGTTCAGATCTGGACTCAGCTCCTTAGGCACCAAGGCAGGTGGTGTTCGCTCAGCTGCTTACCATTTACAGTACCTTGTAAAACACTGTCTTTAAAAGCAAAAACAAAACTCACCCCAAAACCCCCCCAAACCCTAGCATCCATCTAGCCTCCCTCATGCTGGGAAGGAAGAATGAGCTGCACAAAGCAGTCCTTTCACTTTCTTTCTAGCCTAGATAAGATCACAACCCGAAACTTCATTTATATAAGAGCTCTGATCTGCTGCCTTTTCTGGATGCTGCTGCATAAAGGAAAGAGGATATTTAGTGATTACAAAGTTGGAAAAAGGAATAGGCTGGCCATTCTTACCATTTAAAATACTGATCAAACCACCAAGCTTGATCCTGGAGAAGAAATGAGGAAATGCATCTTTCTCCTTTCAATAGAGGCATAAGTACATGCCGTGTTGGGCGTGTTGGTTGGTTTTGTGGAGCTGTTTTTTCTTTAATTTTTGTTACAAGGGAAAGCTTTCTATGTAAGAGAGTGGGCAGAAATATTTTTGAAAACAAACGAGATTGATATAAAAGCAAAAAGCATAAATAAAACTTAAAAATATACAAATCAGAACAAGTGATCGACAAACAAACATTTAGCAACTGTCATGCGCTGTTGCTTGGAATACAGACAAAAAGGAAATCGCACCCACCCTCAAAGAACTTATTGAGGAAACAGCATACAGATATATAGTTATTCCTTCTACATCTTGGGGGCTAGGGGTGTGGTGCCCCCACAATCTTGAAAATCCATGTAAAATTTTTTGGCCATCCCTTTGTACCAGAGAAGAAGTCTGAATTATTATGATATCAAGCGATAAAATATATTGACATTATACAACACTAAATATATATTTTATGCATTTTTAAGTTTCTAAACCTTTTCTGCATCTTTGCTGGCCTCATGTTGTCTGTAGCTTTTGCAAAACTCCCCCCAAATTCCCGTTTAATTTCTTGTGCTGACCCACGATACATGGAAACCTCGATGGGGAAAGTTGTGATGTGGAAGGGATAACTGTATAAATATATTAGAAATTAAACTAAATGGAGTTAGCCTCACTTGGGGAACCTGATTCATCAATGTGACTGGTAAAAGGCCTACAGAGCATATAAGCCATACATGGGGCTCATTGAGAAAGGCTTCATGTAGAAGGTGGTGTTTTAGTTAAATTTTGAAGGAAACAAGAGATTCTAATGAGCACAGGACAGGAAGGACAGCAGATAGCCAGTACAAAGGCACATAAAAGAGAGGTGGAGTGTCTTGTGTGAGAATCAGCAAAAAGGCCACTTTGACTGGAGGACAGAATTCTTGAAGGGGAGTAATGTATAACAAAGCTAGTGAAGCCAAGCTCTCATGTGACTAGCCCATTTGGGAAGATGGACATTACAAAGACCAAAGCCTAAATTTCTTGCTTTTGCAGGGAAACTCAGAATGCTTGTTGAGTTCTGCTCAGAAGGAGACTTAAAATGTGAACTAAATAGGGCTTGTATTTTATTTTTATATTTCATTGACCTCTCTACTCCTGTCTTCAATTCTGTTGTTATTGGCAACTTGAATGTTTGCAGCTAGTGCTTTATAGAAGTATGCCTTAATAATCCTATCGTGGCAGAGCTCATGATCAGGACCAGGAAACTACTATAACACTAGAAGACTGTTTTTTCTTTTCCTTCCTTGGTTCCTTCCTTCATTCCTTCTTTCTTTCCTTCTTTCCTTTCTTCTTTCAGCCCTTGCTTCTTTCCTCTCCTTCTCATCTTCTTGGTCTCTCCTCCTCCCTGAAGAGGGTTGGTTCTTAAGGGGACAACCATCCCGTTCCTCATGTGCTCAGAAACCTGATTTGAGCAGCAATCATCTTGGCTGATAGACCCATAGAATGAATACTTGTGGTCCAGGGGCCTCAGGTTAGCCTAAGTCCTGGCATCCAGAGCATTGCAGTCTCTTTAGGCTGTTTATCCAAAACAGTGCCCACAGACTTTTCACTACGTCTACCTCTAGGCTAAAATTAGGAGTCCCAGTGACGGGAAAGAACTCTTCTGTACCAGCAGGTATGCAATGTATCCTCTTCTAATCTTAGCCCTGCTATATAGATCTAGCAGGACCTACTACTAGAAAGAACACCGAGTTAGCAGGCATAAGAGTTAGATTTAAGCCCTGACTGCCACTTAATAGTATGACCCTGGGAAAGAGACTTAGTCTTTCTGAACCTCGGTTTCTTCCTCTCTGAAATGGGGTTATACATACCTATTACACAGGGAAAATTAATAACTTACAATTAAAGAGACCTTTAGTTTCTCAGGTACTTTCCTTACAGCAACACTATAAGGTATGGAGTAGAATTCTCATTTTACAAATGAGGAAATGGAGGCTCAAAAGTATTAAGTGACTTGCCTGGCTTGGACATGCAGATACCAAGATTTGTCAAAGGTCTCCCTTGACTTCGAATCTAGCAGCTCTACCACGGTACCATAGCGCTTCTCATCACAATATGAGTACTGTGTGTAACATGGTTTTGTTCAAATAAAATCCTATATCGGTGTGAGCAATTTTTATTTTCTCAGTTAGAGAAAGATCTCCTCCAATAGGGGCTTGTCTTCTGACATAATCCTTACTCCTCTTCTTCTTGT
This sequence comes from Phalanger gymnotis, assembly GCA_028646595.1. NCBI lineage: Eukaryota > Metazoa > Chordata > Mammalia > Diprotodontia > Phalangeridae > Phalanger > Phalanger gymnotis. The sequence goes on along the minus strand of CM053622.1, from coordinate 612,345,371 downwards.
TAGCCTTGCTCTCAATGGCCACATTTATCCTAGTCTTAGACATAGTTTGATCTGGGAGAGGAAGCTGTATCCCTGCAAATCTACCTGTCACCCCAGCTTCTACAGTGCTAGGGTTCTTCATTTGTAACACCACATGTAGTTTAGTCATTTGTGTCTAACTCTTTGTGACTACACTTAGAGTTTTCTTGGCAAAGATACTTTTGCCATTTCCTTCTCCAGCTCATTTTACAGATAAGGAAACTGAGGCAAACATCGTAAAGTGACCTGCCTAGGGTCACACAGCTAGTGTCACAGCTAGAGGCTGAATTTTAACTCAGGTCTTCCTGACTCCAGGTCTGGAGCTCTATCAGCTGCACCATCTAGCTGCCCAACACCGCATAGAAAGTCAAAAGTCATAATGAAGGTCAGCCTCCTGATGTCTAAGAAGTAAATTGTTTGACTGACAATGTTCCAAAGTTATTTGTTGCAAAGGATGCTTCCTCAAGAAGTGTTCTAGCCAGGGATCCTTGAGGGCCCTTTTTTGGTCAGCGGCAGGCAGGGGAGTGGGGAGTGGGGGTGGGCATCTCGAAGGATTAAATGGAGTGGTTTGGTGTTAGTTAGTTTTACTCATGCTTCTAACAATGCAAGTCCCTACTGGCTGTAGAGTCAGGATCTAGGTTCAAATGTGTCTCTAGTACTTACTACTTAGGTGACCTTGAATAAATCACTTAACCTCCCTTGGTCTCATTTTCCTCATCTGAAATACCTTTCAGCCGTAGATCTGTGATCTTACCCATGGCCTTTGGTTTGGCAAAGGGTGCCATTGTGGGTTTCTGGAACTGAATATTGAATTGAATATCTGAATTGGTATTGAAACAAAGCAAACTATAAAATCTTACATAATATTTTATAGTGCCAGAGCAAAGATGTTGGGATCCATCAGAGAAAGGAATATGGGTTGATCATGTAGCAGGAGTAAAGTATCACCCACTGGCAGCTGAAATGCTCCATTCGGACGCATGCTCAGTCAAGAGAGCTAACGTTGGGCTTCTTTATAATTGGTTTCTGTCATAATCCCACTATTTTATTTTATGCATTTAAAAACATTATTCTGAAAAGGGTTCCAGAGACTTCAGCGAGCTAATACAAAAAAAAAGGGGGGGGGGCAAAGAATCCCCTATCAGGGTGGAGGCTGCCAGAATGCTGGGGGGAGCCCCCTGCTGGCGATTTACAGGAGGGCATGGACAAGGGTTTCATAGGAGAGAGGGGCATGCATATATCACAATCTGAATCATTGGAGGATATCCCCACCCTGATGAGAACATGATAGAATCCAAGTAAATAAATGTCATGAAAGTAGGAAATAGGCGTTTACTTAGTACCTACTATGTGCTAAGTATGTTTTACAAATATCATCTCATTTGATTCTTAAAACAATGCTGGAAAGTAGGTGCTATTATCATTCTCATTTTACATATGAGGAAACTGAGGCAGACAGAGGTTAAGTTGATTTGCTCAGGGTCTCACAGTAAAAGTGTCTGAATCTGAATTTGAACTCAGGGTCTTCCTGATTCCAGGCCCAGCATTCTGTCCACTGTGCTGACGAGTTGTATTTATAGTTGTCAAAGCACTTTTTTTTCAACAATTTTGTCCAGTAGAATGTGCACTTATTATCGTCCCCATTTCATAAATGAGGAACTGAAGCCTAGAGAAGTCAGTCAACAAGCATTTATTAAGCGTTTGCTACGTATCTGCCCTGTACTAAAATATGAAGAAAGGCAAAAAGAGACCCCTCCCTCGAGGAGCTGATTTTCCAACGGAGAAGACTGCATGTATATAAATGGGTATACATAAGATACATGGCAGCTAGGTGGTGCAGCGGGTGGAACACTGGGCTTGGAATCAGGGAGACTCATTTTCATGAGTTCAAATCTGTCCTCAGACACTTATTAGCTCTGTGGCCCTGGGCAAGTCGCTTAACCCTGTTTGCCTCAGTTTCCTCATCTGTAAAATGAGATAGAGAAGGAAGAGGCAAACTACTTCAGTATCTTTGCCAAAAAAAAAAATCCCAAAATAGGATCAGGCATGACTAAAACAACTGAATGATAAGAACAACACCAACCAAAAAAGACATATCTACAGCAGACGGAAGAAGAACTGAGTGGAGAAGGGCCTGGCATCTGAGGGTACTGGAAAAGGCTTCCTGCAGGATTTGAACTGAGTCTTAAAGGAAGCCAGGGACACTGGAAGGGTAAGTGAAGAGGGAGAGCATTCTTGGGGGTCAGCCAATGCAAAAGCATGGAGGTGGGAGACAGAGAAACAGCAAATAGGTCAGTTAAAGGACTTGGCCCAAGTCATATGGCCAGTTATAAACACAAACTCAGGTCTTGCAGCTCTGAGTTCAGAGCTCTTCCTAATACATATAATAGTACATGAACTCCCCTCCTTTGTGCTGGCATCACAGGAAGACATCTCCAGAAAACGAATTGAAAATACCCCTCTCTTTTCCACAGCCCAGCTTCTGAAGGCAGTCAACTACAAGTGTGACGGGCATACTTTGCGCTTGTTTTTAATAACTCCTTTTGAGTTGGTTTGTGAAAAGATTCTCAGCTGAGATTCTCCCCTACCCCCACTCCCACCCTAAACCGTTTTTGTCTGTTTAAGTGTTCATTACGAGAAGATTCAACTTTCAAAGCTCGGGAGAAAATTCTTTCTTGGAGAAGGTTAGAGGTTAAAGAAGATGGAACTAAAATTAGATTTTTCTTCTGGCTTGGCAAGTGGGTACGAAGCTCGAGCGACAGTCAGAGGCGAGAACTTAACAAATGACTTTAGAAATGAGCTCTTCCATAGTGATTTGAGAGGCCTTTCTATGCTTGATTTTTTTCTAATCATTGACTAGTTCTTGGAGAGACACTTTAAAACTTGGAGTATCTAAAAGTTTGGAGCACTTTCGGGTTAACTACATGTGTTTTCCTGGATTGCTTTGAACTTTTGCTCCAGAGTTTATTTACTAATGACTGTATAATAATATCAGCAGGCCTTTAGAAAGTTCAACAGTTGAGAATTCTAATACCATCTTTAATTATTTTCATTTAAAGAAATCAAAGTATTTCTTATTCATTCTCATAATATCTTGAAGATAATTTTGTTGTTGTCCAGTTTTGTCCCATTTGGGATTTTCTTGGCAAAGATACTTTTTGCCTTTTCCTTCTCCAGCTCATTTTACAGATGAGGAAACTGAGGCAAGCAGGGTTAAGTGACTTGTCCAGGGTCATACAGTTAGTAAGTGTCTGAGGACAGATTTGAACTCACCAAGAAGAGTCCTTCTGACTTCAGGTGAGGTACTCTGTGTACTATGGCGCCACCTAGCGGCCCCTTGAAGATAACAGCTAGAGCATTTAAGGTTTGCAGACTGCTTTGTAGGATCTCATTGGATCCTCATAACAACTCTGGGAGGCAGATCTGTGATTCTATGACCTTTGGTTTGGGAAAGTGTGCCAATGTGGGTTGATAATAATTTATGGTTTGAAACAAGGCAAACTATAAAATCTTACATAAATTATCAGCCCACACAGCCACACTTTGCCAGAACAAAGGTATTGGGAAATGTCAGAGAAAAGAATGTGGGGATGGTTAAATGGCAAGGACAAGTGATAACTGATGGGCAACTCTTGTTTTACAGATGAGGAAACAGACTGGGAGAAATTAAATGGGGTCATAGAGCTAATAAGAGTCTAGAGTGGGATTTGAACTTGGGTCTTCCTGATGCCAAATCCAGCACTCTATCTACTATACCACCGTACTGCCCTAAATGTCAATAATGTTGGGAAAAACATGGTGGTCCTGGTCCAAGGAGGATGGAGGCCATCAGTATAGGCTAGCATTCAGAGATTCTTTTTGAGTATCAGATAGTACCTGGAAAGCTAGGTTCCCCTACCTCCAAGAAGAGGGGAGACCCCAGCCCTAGTCCTGGTCCTATCCATAACTCCTTAAAAGGACTGAGACTGGAGGCTTTCCTAAGTGACATTACCCTCCTGGCCCTGGTCCTGTGTTGGACAATGAGAGAAGAATCAAATGCCTGCCCCTGTCACAGGGTCAGTGCTGAGGGCTAAGCTGCTAACAAGAGAAAACAGCACTTGGATGGGGCAGCTGCCTGGAACTGGGAAGATCTGCCTCAGACACTTCCTCGCTATGTGACCTTGGGCAAGTCGCTTAACCTTTGTCTGTGTCAGTTTCTTCAACTGTAAAAAGGGAATAACAGCAGCACCTATTTCCTAGTGGCGTTGTGAAGAAAATAAGATAACATTTGTAAAGAGCTTAGCATAGTACCTGGTATACAGTAGGCACTGTATAAATGCTTATTCTCTTCTCTTACCACATGGACTATGAGCAACAGGACCCTTAGAAAACCTCAGCCTCAAGAACCCTCTTATCTGGGATTGCAAGTGACTCTGGAGATTTTTACTGGGAATATTTGGGATTGCTGTTTTCTCCGTCAAGGGTGCTGTTGTATTCTCCTTTCAAGACAACATTATACTTTGAAGTGGAGTACAGTATAGTGGGTCACATCCGCAGAGATTTCTGGAGATTTCCTGGGTCAAGACTTCCAAGCCAAGGTAAGTCAGAAAATCCCCCAAAGGATACCCTATGTGTCATAAGGTTTATACTTGATGACATATTCTGTGCATTGAAGTATATGTGTATGTGTCCATGTCATCTATCTGTCTATATAGCTATCTCTATCTGCATATGTCTATAACTATCGATATCCATCTCTATTATCTGTCTGTCCATCTGTCTCCTTCTCTCTCTCTCTCTCTCTTTCTCCTGTCAATTACCATATTTCTTTTTAATGCTACTACTAATTTCTACTATGTACCAGGTACTGTGCTCAATCAGTTTCTCATTCTGTGTCATACTTATTGCCATCCATATCTAATTTTACAGTTTCATAAATTAAAAGTATTTATTTAAGTATTTTATTAAACATTGCCTATGTGTTGAACAATATACTGAGCGCTAGGGATACATATACAAAAAGGTAAACCATCCCTGACCTCAAGGAGCTTATATTCTAATTGGGAAGATAGCATATATAGGGAGGCGGTGGCCAGGGAGAGGTATTTTGGTTCAGAGAGTTACAAGGATGGTGAGTGGAGTCATAGTGGAACAGAACGACAAATCCTTTTCAGTAATATTGATTTGATTATGATTCCAGAATTGGAAAGGGGGTGGGGTGGCATAGAGGATATGGGAGTGGTAGCTATGTGGCTGGTGAGAAGTAGACAAGAAGGAAAATGAAGTGTGGTTGGAGGTGGCTTAGATGTAGGAGGTCATGTCAAGTGCTCACTAATCAGGACAGGTAGCCTAAAGTAGGACAGCTAGGTGGCACATGGATAGAGTGCTTGACCTGGAATTGGGAAGACTCATCTTTCTGAGTTTAAATCTGTCCGCAGATACTTACTAGCTGTCTGACCCTGGGAAAGTCACTTTACCCTGTTTGCCTCAGTTACCTCATCTATAAAATGAGCTGGAGAAGGAAATGGCAAACTGCTCCAGGGTCTTTGCCAAGAAAACTCCAAATAGGGTCACAAAGAGTCAGACACAACTGAAAACGACTGAACAACAAGCTGTAGAGTGGGAGTTCCAGAAATGAAAGAGTTAAGTTATCCAGGTCCTAGTTTCTGGTCTGGCCATCAAGAAGACTGCTAGAGAATAAAGTAAAATATTTTATGTGGGCATTTTCCTACCCCATCTACACTTACACATCCACCATCCTAGTTCAGACCTTCATTACCTCCCTTCTGGATTACTATAATACCCTCCTAAGTGGTCTCCCTGCCTCAAGTCTTCTAAAGTACAAGTCTAACTATGTCACCTCACTACTTAATGCATTCCAAAATTTCTCTTATCTTTAGGATATCAGACTCATCTGTTCATCATTTAAAGCTCTTTACAGCCTGGCTTTTTCCTATCTGTCCAGTCTTTAATGGGCTCTACACTCCAGCCATCTTGTTTCTCACATAGGATGCTCTATCTTCCATCTCTATGATTTTGCACTTACTGTCTCTCATGCCTGGAATGCTCTACCTCCTTCCTCTGTTCCCCTCTTCTTTATAAATTCTTGGCTTCCTTCGTGACTCAGCTCAAGGGCCAGCTTGCACATGAAGACCTTTCAAGTCTTTCCAGCTTCTAGGGTCTTTGCCTTCTAATTACCCTGTGTACACACACACACACACACACACACACGCACACATGCATACATACACACACACAGACAAACACACGCTACAAATTTTAATGTGGGGTGACAATATGTATGAAAATACAACATATATACCATGTGTATATAATAGATTACAAGCAATCTATTATATTAACACATATTACACATGTTATGTAACATGTCTACATGTTAAATTTGATATTCATATGCACATATACATGTATACACATGTATATACACAATCTATTATATTCACATGTTATGTATGTGTATGTCATATTTATGTACATACTGTCTCCTCACATTAAAATTTGTAATATATGTATATGTGTGTGCATATACAATGCACATATCTAATCTATTATATACACTACATATATATTGTATTTATATACATATTGTCTCTCCACGTTAAAATGGAAACTTGAGGGCAAGGACAATTTTTTGCTTTTTGTCTCCCTAGCAGCGTGTTTGTCACATTATATACACTTAATAAATGCTTATAAATTGATTGATTGAAGCCCTCTCAATCAGGTTGTCAAGTTCTGGCAAATATATTCTTCCCAGTTTTCAGGAGATACCAAGAACCCATCTTTCTGTTTTCCAGAGCTTTGGTCCAGAAAAACCAAGCCTTGATCTCATAGTGTTCCTCTCTGCCTTTAGGACACAGCTCAACCACCATCTTCTGCAAAAGCCTTTCCTGATCCCCCATGACTTCAAGTATCCATCCTCTCTCTCTCGAACTGCCTTGTATTTTGAATATATTTGTATTTATTCACTTCGTATTTATGTTTGTACATATTTTTACATGTACTTGTCTCCCTCATTGGGTGTGAACCATTTCATTCTTTGTATTTGTATCTGCTACACATAGCACAATGCCTGGCACATAGGCTTTTAGTAAAAAGTTGATTGATTGATAACTGCTTCAAGTAGACACTTCCCATATCCTCCTATTTCACTGAACATTTCAACCTTCAACTTAAAAGAGGAAATGAAAACATAAGCTCTGTGCCCAAACCCTCTTTCCTGGATAGAGGGGGGTCCTTTTGGCAGAGTCATAGAATAAGTTTTGAGGATGAGGCAGAAGGAGGGAGGAGAATGGGGCACTTTATGGGAGAAACATGGGTAGGATGGGAGACTTTGAATATTCACGAAGCAGAATGGGCATGATGGCATGAGGAGAGAAAAGGCAGTAAGTGAAAGGTGGGTTTAGTAATAGAGGTGGAAAGATTCCAAAGACAACTTTGTCTACTTTGAATTTTAACTAGAACCCTGGTGCCAGTAAATAGGCCATACAAACTGCTTCCTTCAGTTGCTGATGAAGATCTCAGGACTAGTTTGGAAGGCTCCCAACTTCAGCCTATGCTTGCCAATCCAGGCTATTGTAGTCTAGTCTTTCCTGTTCAGTGGAGTGTTTCCACAGCTATTTTCTGCCCCTCCGCTGATAGGAGGAGATAAAAATGTGAAGAGAAAAGAGAGGGAGGTAATACTGGCCATAGAGTCATAAGACTTGAGTGCGTCTGCTCTGATAGTTTTTAGCTTTGTCATCCTTTTTATTCCTCAGTTTCAGAGATTGCTAGAGCTAAAAGAGACCTTAGCAATCACCTACATTTTGCAGATGAAGAAACAGGGGCCCAGGCAGAAATTGGCTCATTTGCCCAAGGTCTTAGTAATTGGTAGACCTGGGACATGAACAAGGGTCTCCTGGCTCCTTTGCTGGCCCCCCTCCTGGTTGTTTCTAGTATAGTCCTCTCTATTTCCCTATGCAGTATTTTCACTAGCTGTCTCCAGAACACTCTTCAATCTCCTCTCTGCCTCCTGATTTCTCTGACTTCTTCGAATCCTAGCTAAAGTCCTTTCTTCTGCTAGAAGCTTTTCCCAATCCTTGTTAACTCCAGTGCCTTCCCTCTGAGACTATACCTAAAGTATATAGCGTATTTATACATAGTTGTTTGCATATTGCCCCCCATTAGACTATGAGCTCCTTGAGGGCAGGAACTGTCCCTCTCCCTCTTTCTTTGTATTTCTAGTACTTAGCATGCAATCCGATATAGGATCTACATATACATTCCTATTAAACATATTTTCACATTAGTCATGTTGTATAGAGGAATTAGAACTAATGGGAGGAACCACGAGAAAGAAAAAAACAGCAAACCTCCCTTTTTGTTTTGTTTGGGGAGGGGGAGGGAGGGAGAGGGAGAAAATTTAAAACATATGGAAGTGAAAGTTGAAAACTAAAAATAAATAAATTTCTTGTAAAAAATTAAAAAATAAAAATGAATGTTAAACATTTTCTTTATGTGTAATTGGAAAAAATAAAATATTGTTTTAAAAAATGCTAATTGTCTGACCAATGGACAAATTCCACGCATCTCAGTTTCCTCTCTAAGATGGCCTCTGAGGTACCTTCCTTTTCTAAATCTGTCTACTTTATACTTAAAATCTAAAGAAAACTCATACTATTTACCTCACAATATTATTATAAAGAAATAACCTTAAAGAACTATATAAATGTATTTTTATTATTATTTCCATTCCTCTTGTCTTTTTTCCTTTCTCTTTTTACTACTGTAATACTTTTCATGGGATTTTTCATTTACGCCTGTGTCACTTCCCATGCAATGCTAAGGTTCTGCTGTTTTTCCATTGTATGGTTTCTTTAATACAGCATCATAGCTGATCCTGGGTGATAGTTGGGGGGTATAGAGTGGGGAGGAGGGGCAAGACTGGAAATGGGTTATTAGGAATGGGAGAATGGACTGCTGTTCTTGGGGCTCTTGGATTGGGCTTCGCCAAAGGCCCTGGAGCTTGTATTGAGAGAATTACAACAATTTCCCAGGGAGAAGAGGGCTTCTTGATTGTATGATAATACTTGGTCGGTCAGTCAGTCAATAATCACTTAAATGCCTACTGTGTGTCAGGCACTGAGGTTGGGGATATGGAAAGAGGCAAAAAAAAAAAAAGTAGTTCCTGCTTTCAAGGAGCTCACTTTGCTTTGTTCCACAGCAGTTCCCCAAACCTACTGGAACTTGCAACAGATTAGATCTGGTGAAGACCAAGTCTTACTTTAGTTTTCTGATTTAGTCTCCCTTGAGAAGGGCTGAAGATTTTCATGATCGTGCCGTTTAGCAACCTGTGCTCTTGGCTCTTGAAAAATAGCCTCGGTTGGGTCTTATGCAATGTCCCCAGACAATAACGGGCAAGGATCTGTATCCCCAGTGAGGTCATTTACTTTTATAGAAGCCTATGGTTCACTCGCACACTTTAATAACTTGGTTGATTATTATTTGGTTACAATCCACCTCAGGCTATTTGAATGATAAGGCTGCTCAGGAAATGGCCGAGCTGTTATCTTCTTATTTTAGTTTCAATGGAAGAGAAAATCAGTAGAATAAGCAAGATGGTCAAGAAAACAGATTGCGGTTCATTAAAGCCAGTGGAGTCATTTTTTCCCTTGGTTTCTCCTTAACCTCCCCCCTGCCCACACACACTCCTATCTCTCGATGCCCTCCATGTTTTTTAGAGAAGTATTTTGACATAGACCCTCTAGAAGGTAGATCTCTGCCTTCCATATCTGAGGACAGAGTATTTATTAAGTATGTACTATATGCCAGATACTATGCTAAGGTGGGGAAACAAATTCAAGCAATACAGCCTTGGCCCTCAAGGAGTTTATATTCTAATGAGGGAAGACAATACATAAAGGGAAGCTGGAGCAGGGTGACTAGGGGCACCTGCTCACCAGTCGGATGTGGAGAACATAAAGGCAAACACTGACCCATCAGAACAGAGGGACCCAGAGCCAGAGTCTAGGGTACTGGTCCAGGTGATGGTCCCAGTAGACACGTCATGATGGGCAGTTGGGAAGTCAGGGAAGAATTTCAAAGTGAACCCACCCATTATATCTGATAACATTACCCCTGCCTTCCAGATCTGAAAATTTCATAGCACCCAGCTTCCTAAATTCTTTGATTTCAACCTATAACATGAGGACTGCTCATTTCCAGAAGAGGGCACTGGTATCAAATCCATTTATTCACAAAGGTAAAAACCACAACAAAAAGGCTGGACTCAGCTATGTAACTTCTCTCTGGGAAAGGGACATTGTTTTTCTTGTTGCTTTCCTGATTATCATGAGTTACAAATATGAAAAGCACTGAAGTGTGACTGCAGTTATTATTTCAGAAATTATTTCACTGTAGGTAAAGCCAGGGCCTCACTAGAGAAAGTACTCTATATCATTACATTTTCATACTGCTTCCTGCCTAATTGTACTGTGCCTTTGGGAATCTTCCATCGTTGGCCTGGGGCATCAGAATCCCAGGCAATGGTGGTGGTGGGAGGCTGGGGGTGAAGGTCGGAGGAATCTGGGCTATGATATTATGGCTTGTAAAGATATATGTGGACTTGGGCAGAGCGCCAAAGAGAGAATAACATTTAAAGAGACTTTTGTCTTGTGGAGTGTAATAAAATTACATTAAATATCATTTCAGATTTAAGCTGCCCAACCCTGGCTGAGGAGAATGCTTGGGAGGAGTCACAGATCTTGGCCTATTTTCCCTATCTAAAGTCATTATTCATTATTTCTCAGAGACCCCTAGGGTACCTCCTTCTAAGCTCTGAAATCCTGGACTCAAGCCAAACTTCATGCACACATTTCTTCACTCTCTTCCCAGCCCCCAACCTTCATGGAACAATCAGGGCAGGGAGTATTTGATCCTCCAGGTCCCTAGTGGAGACAGACAATCTAAGTTCAGCCAAACAGTTGCGGTATAAATTTAGTTTATCTTACATATTCATTTATTTTTTAAAAATTTTAACAACATGTTTGGAAGGAAGAGAGAGAGAGAGAAAGAAAGAAAAAGGAAGGAAGGAAGGAAGGAAAGAAGGAAGGAAGGAAGGAAGGAAGGAAGGAAGGAAGGAAGGAAGGAAGGAAGGAAGGAAGAAAAGAAACATCTATTAAGTGCCTGCTATGTACCAAGCACTTTGCTGAGCATTTTACAAATATTGTCTCTGATCTTCACAACATCACCCTGGGAAGTAGGTACTATTACAATCCCCATTTTACAGTGGTGAATGTAAAGTATATATAGCAGCATTGTTTTTGATTCAGGCAGTAGAGCCCTGTTTGTCTTTATTTCTCTTCTCTGTATTTTCTCTGTTTGTCTTTTATGTAATTAAAGAAGATCTTTCTTCTGTCAAGGCTAAGTCAATTTCTTTTTCTTACTGCTAAATGACCTACAAATGTCTCATTTTGCTCCAATGGCTAGATGTGAACTCAGGTCTTCTTTTTCCAGAACCAGCACTCTATCCACTGTACCACCTAGATGCCACCAAAGGACTGCCCTGATTCACGCCCAGCCCAAATGGAGTCAAGTATGTAACTAAACGCAAAATACAGCATCGTATACAAACATTTCCATTTGACAGTGGAGGAAACAGATGATGGCCGAGATTTACTCATTAATTCATCCAAAAAGCATTAACTAAGCACCTATTACCCCAGTGTAGTGGTTAGAGGGCTAAATTTGGTGTTAGAAAGACCTGGTTTCAAGTCTGACCTCTAACACATACTGGTTGTACGACCCTGGGCAGGCCATTTAATCTCTCAATGCCCTCCCATGCTATGAATTTTAGAAGTAAATCTGGATTAGAAAGAATTCCCTCCAAAGTTCCCTACAACAATGAAATCATAGATCCAAACAACAATTCAAAAAATGTGCTGGGCACTGTGCTAAGGGCTCAAAATACAGAATCAAAAATGAAACTGTCCCTGCTTTTTTATCAAGGAGGAAAAAACACATATACATGGAAATACATATATACATATATGCATTTCTACATACATCTATTGCATGTATATGTATGTATGTATACATACACAGAGATGCAATACATCTATATTTATATGTGTATGCACATATGTACATATGTAATATATATAAAATACATGTGTTTATATACACACATCTGTAGGCTGTATTATATATGGTTCTAGATATATGCATGTACATATATGTATACACATACCTACCTTTATATAATATATTGATATGTGTATTGCATACATGCATGTACATACATTGTTTTATATTATATGTGTTTATATATGTGTATGTTTACGCACACACCCCTGTGGTCTGCACGTTGCATTGCAGTAGTTTAGACATCTCAGATGGACTCATACGTTGCCTTCCTTGGAACTGTGAAGATGCAATGTTGCACCATATAAATTATTCAGGAAGGGGCTGTAATATCTGAGTGTAGTGTCAGAATGGGTTGCTATGTTCAAGTCACCAGCCAGGCATTCTTCCTGCAGTCTCTCTGGCACTGATTTGAGAGCCTCTCATATCTCACACATGTGCCTAGGCAAGTAAAAGCTCATCCTAGTCAGGTTCTAAATATACGGTATGAGATGTTATAAAATATGACTTGTGATTTTGAAATGGAAAATTTACGGCTCTACCCTGCCTCTGCCTCTGGAATTTCCCTTCTATGTCAATACCCCGCATGTTCACCAGAGGTAAGCAATCAACATGCTGAGGCCATACAGCAGAAAATACAAGAAACCTATTATGGATTCCCATGTGGAGCCCTCTGCTCAACCACCTTCTGAAATGTTTCCCAACCACTCTCCCCTCTAGTAATCCAGAGAGATTTCTAACCATAGGAGCTGTCCCACAGATCATGATGAAGGCGAAAGGGAAACAACTAAATCGCAGGGAGAAAGAGTCCCTGCTCGATGTCCTAGATAATCCTCCAGTTTTCACAAAAGCTGACCATCTCTAACACTCTGAACCTCACCTGGTCCCTGCTTCTGCTCCTCAATCTGAGTTAGCTCATCTGTGGTCACCGTTCTCCAATGTCTGGTCCCCGTTCCTGCAAATATAGCACAATAAACATTTATTAAGTGCCTACTATGTGTGCTAGTTTGCCATCAAAGCAAATGGAGGAAGACAATACATAAAAGGAAGTAGAGCAGAGAATAGGCCACGGCCAGTGGCACTGCATGACATTCTGGTCTCATCATCTCAAACCTACTGTGGGAGCTCACTGTTGCTTATCTCTTGACTCACAACCCTGACATCTGACTGGCAAAACCAGTCATCTCTTGTCCACATGGGAGGCAAATTGACTCAGAAACTTTCTGCCTCTGTGTCCCCAGTATTTGAATATGGTCTCTTTTAAGGTCAAAGAAAATAGGAAATCCTAAGCCCCTGACCCATGTAAAGATCCTATCCCATTCCAGTGTCTTCCAGTTCCTCCTGTGGGAAATTCTGGAGACCCCTCAGCTCTCACAGAGATGATGCAATGATAGGAAGAATGCCTACCATATATACAAAGAAATTTCAGGGATGGGGATCACCAGCAGCTGCAGGGATTGTGTGGTTTATGGCTTCAAAGCTGAGCTTTGAAGAAAGTTAGGGATTCTCACAGGTAGACGAATGCATTTCACTAGCTTCCCAGGTAGCTCCTTCCATTTGTGGATAGCTCTGCCTGTTACAGAATTTTTCTCGCTATCAAGTCTAAACATTTTATTTCTCAGTGTTGGTCTCTACAGGCTAAGTGCTTCTGCAGCTAGGGCTGAACAGCTGGGGCATAGTGTTCAGTGCCTGGGAGACCACAGGGGTGGCCAGTTCAGGATTCCATATGAAAATAGATATTGGCCTCCCCAGGAATTTGTTTTTTGAAGGAAAGTAGAGATCGCTCATTAGGTCATTTGATGCTGGAAAAGCTCATGGGTAGCCCTCAGGCCTGAGCCGTGTCTTTCTCAAAATATCACTTTCCTCAGGCCATATTTATTTTGTTATAGTTTCTTCCTCTGAGAAAATACTTCCTCTGGATCCAAGCAATACTTCCACCTATAGATATCTGATTGGAGGTGAAGGGCTGAGCTGAGGACAGCTGAATGGGACTGACTAAGGGCTCCCAACATGCGGGAAATGAACAAGAGTACCAGTGCCCGAGACTTCACTACCACCACTTACCCCTGGAGCTAGAGACTGAAGGCATCTAGTTTAAATTCTCATTTCATAAATGAGAAAGTTGAGGCTGAAAGAGCTAATCAATCAATCAATCAATCAATGAACACTTATTAAGTTCCAACTATGTGCCAGGCATTCCTCTAAGAAGTGGGGATACAAAAAGAAGCAAAAGACAGTCTCTGCCCTCAAGGAACTTACAATCTAACAGGGAAGCAACACACAAACATACACACACACACATTTATATATGCGTATATATAAAGCAAGTTATATATAGGTTAAATAGAAAATAAACAACAGAGGAAAGGTATTAGAATTAGGAGGGGTGAGGGAAGGCTTCTTTTAAAAGATAGGATTTTAGTTGGAACTTAAAGGAAGCCAGAAAGTCAGTAGGGGGAGTTGAGAAGCAAGGGCATTTTAGGCATGGGGGATAACCAGAGAAAATGGAAAAAATAAAATACTATTACTTGGAGAAAAAAAGAAAATTCTCAGAACCAAGAGATTGAATGTCTTGTTTGTGGAACAGGTAGGAGGCCATTGTTACTGGGTTAAAGAGTACGTGCTGGGGAGTAAGGTGTAATAATACCGGAAGTGTAGGAGGTTCCAAGCATTTTGTATTTAATCCTGGAGGTGATAGGGACCCAGTGGAATTTATTGAATGGGTGGAAGGTAACACGGTCACTAAGGTGCTTTAGGAAAATCACTAAATGGAGAATGGATTGGAGTAGGGAGAGACTTGAGGCAGGTAGACCCATCAGCAGGCTACTGCCATAGTCCAGGTATGTCTATAGTCATAAATACATAGTCAGTATACCTCATCAGGTATGAGATGATGAGGGCTTACACTAGACTAGTGGCAGCATCAGAAGAGAGAAGGGGACATAATTGAGAGACGTGGTAAAGGTGAAATCAAGAAGCAATAGATTGGATATGGGGGATGAGAGAAAGTGAAAAATTGAGGATAACTCCTAGGTTGCACCCCTCCTGGATGTGCACCCCACCTTGTCATGGCGAAGGGGCTTATGTAGTTCAATGAAACTGTGAACCATGCCATGCAGGGTTAATCAAGACAGACAGGTCTTGGTGGAGAGTTCTGACAAAAGGTGATCCACTGAAGAAGGAAATGGTGAACCACTCCAGCATCTCTGCCAAGAAAGCCCCATGGATGGTATTAAAATGATAGAAGATATGACACTGGAGATGAACCCCCTCAGGTCAGAAGGTGTCCAACACTCTAGTGGGGAAGAGCAGAGAACAACTACAGGTAGCTCCAGTACTAATGAAGTAACTGGGCCAAAGCCAAAAGGAAGCTTGGCTGCAGACACATCTGGTGAGAGAAGGGAAGCGTGATGCTGTAGAGATCAATACTGCATAGGAAAGTGGAACATAAGATCTATGAACCAAGGTATGGTTGACCAAGCATATGGTCAAAAAGGAGATGGAAAGATTAAACATTGACATCCTGGGTGTCAGTGAATTTAAATGGATGGGAACGTGTGTATGTAATTCAGGTGATTGTTATATATACTACTATGGGCAAAAAACCCTTAGAAGAAATGGAGTAACCCTCACAATCAATAAAAAAGTGAGAAAAGCATTACTTGGGTATAATCTCAAAATCAACAGAATGATATCCATTCAAATCCAAGACAAACCATTCAACATCACTATAACACGCTCCAACCACTGATGCTGAAGAGGACAATATGTCATCAAATTTGGAAAACTCTCAGTGGCCGCTGGATTGGAAAAGATCAATTTACGTCTCAATCCTAAAGAAGGGCAATACCAAGGAGTGTTCAAATTACTAACCAATTCTGCTCATTTCGTATGCCTGCAAGGTTATGCTTAAGATTCTACGAGCTGGGTTTCAGTAATATGTGAACTGCGAATTCCCAGAAGAGCAGGCTGCTTTTTGAAGAGGCAGAGGAACTAGAGACCAAAGTGCCAACATTCACTAGATTATGGGGAAAACAAGGGAGTTCCAGAAAGACATTTACTTTTGCTTCAGTGACTATACTAAAGCCTTTGACTGTGCAGATCACAACAAAATGTGGCAAGTCCTCAAAGAGAGGGGAATGTCAGATCATCTTACTTGTCTCCTAAGGAACCTGTATGCAGGCCAAGAAGCAGCAGTTGGAACTGAACATGGAACAACTGATTGGTTTAATATTGGAAAAGGAATATGACAATGATGTATATTGTCACCTTATTTATTTAACTTAAATGCAGGGTACATCATGTAAAATGCCAGGTGGAAGAATCAAAAGCCAGAATTAAGGTTGCCAGGAGAAATACCAACAATCTCAGATATGCAGATGATATCACTCTGATGGCAGAAAGTGAATAAGAATTCAGGAGCCTCTTGATAAGGGTGAAAGAGAAGAGCATAAAATCTGGCTTAAAGCTTAACATAAAAAAAAAAAAATCTAAGATCTTGGCAACTGGCCCCATCACTTCCTGGCAAATAGGGGGAGAAGAAATAGAAGCGGCATCAGATTTTATATTCTTGGGCTCAAAGATCACTACAGATGGCAACTGCAGCCTTGAAATTAAAAGACACTTGCTCCTTGGAAGGAAAGCTATGACAAATCTGGACAGCGTACTAAAAAGCAGAGACATTATCTCACTAACAAAGGTCGGTATACTCAAAGCTATGTCTTTTCCAGTGGCAATATATGGCTGTGAGACTTGGACTATAAGGAATGAATCAACACTTTAGAACTGTGATGCTGGAGAAAACTTTTGAGAGTCCCTTGGGCAGGAGATCAAATCAGTCAATACTTAAAGAAATTAATTCAGGCTATTCACTGGAAGGTAAATACTGATGCTGAAGTTTAAATACTTTGGCCACATAATGAGAAGATGGAACTCATTGGAAAAGACCCTGATGCTGGGAAAGATTGAAGGCAAAAGGAAAAGGGGACGACAGAGGATGAGATGGATGGATAGTATCATGGAACGTGAGCTTGGACAGATCTCAAGAGACAGCCCAGGATAGAAAGGCCTGGAGTCAGGTCCCTGGGGTCAGGTAGAATTGGACATGACTGAATAACTGAACAACAACAACAGCCTAGGTTGCAAGCCTGAAGGACTAGAAGGATGGTATTGCCCTTTACAGTGATAGGAAGGTTAGGTGGTAGGGTAGGATTTAGGGGGGAAAACAATGAGTTCTGTTAGCAACATGTTTAGGTTAAGACATCTAGTGGACATTCATGTTGAGGTGTCTGAAAGGCAGTTGGAGAGTCAGATTGAAAGTCAGCCAAGAAATGGTAATTAGATTCACCAGAGCTGATAAGATCACCAAATGAAGTAGTATAGAAGAAATTAAGAATTTAGGTACATAGGCTGCTCAAAAATGGGAAATCCAGTACAAATCTCTTAAAACTGGTTCATACAAGTTCACACCAGTTGAAACTAGTCCAAAATGGTTCAATCTGGTTCAGACTGGTCCAAACTGGTGGAAACCAGTTTAGTAATTAAGGCGCTTTCGCTTTAGGTACATAGACACTTTTGTATAGGACTTAGATACTCAGGTAGTTACATAATTAAGCACTTAGGTGCTTTGGCATTTTGGTTCACAGGCATTTTGGTAATTAGTTAACTAAATAATTAGGTACTCCATATTTAGATAATTAGTTAGTTGGGCATTTTAGTACTTAAATATACAAGCAGGTAATAAGTTAGATACTTAGGCACTTAATTAGGTAATTAGGGATATAGGCACCAAGATGCATAGTAATAGTCTGGTTTAATCCACTGATAAATTGTAAAAATCTGTTCAATCCAGTTTAAACTTGTTGAAACCAGTCAAAATCTGTCTAATCCAGTCAAAACCAGTTCAGTTCAATCAAAAGTGGTAGAAACCAGTTCGAATCAATTGAAATCAGCTCTCTCTGGTGGAAACTGGTCCCAACTGGTTGGACCCATTTCAAACCAGTTCAAATTGGTCAAAAACTAGTTCAGGTTAAAATAAAAAAGATACTTTGACATTAGGTATGCAGGCACTTTGTACAGGATTTAGGTACTTAGATAATTAGAAAATTAGGTTCTTAGGCACTTTGGTATTCAGATACACAGGCACTTAGCTACTTAGGTAATTAAGGAAATGACACTTAGGTACTCAAGATAGATACTTACATAAATCTGGTTCTAATCAGTTTAAGTAGGTTCAATCTGATTCCAGTTGAAAATCGGATTCAAACTGCTCCAAAAGGGTCTAAACTGTTTAGATAATTAGGTATGTAGGTACTGGGTAATCAGTTACTTTTTACTTTGGTGCTTAATTAAGTACTTATGTACACTTTCGTAAATAATTAGGTATATAGAAACTTAGGTACTTAAGCACCTAGGTGCTTGGGTAATTAGATAGTCTGTTAATTAGGTAGTTAGGTACCTGCCCCCCCCAAAGGGGAGGGTGGACTTAGGTATCTAAGTAAATAGACACTTAAAGTAGGTAATCAGCTTAAACAAGTATTTAGGCAATTTGGTAAATAGGTAATTAGGTACATAGTTAAGTACTTAGATATTTATATATGTGAAGGTATTTAGATACTTGTATTTAGGGACATAGGTATATAATCATGTAATTTAGTCCTTAGGTACTTTAGTACCTGGGTAATTAGTTACTTAGATATTCAGTTATTTAAGTACTTAGGCACATGAGTACTTAGGTAATTTATTAATCATATAATTAGGTGCATAGCTACTTAGTTATATAGGTACTTAGTTTCTTAACTACTTAAGTACCTTAATGTGATTAGATTCTTAGGTATGGAAGTAATTAGGTACTTAGGTAGGGAAAAGAGAAAGGAAGAAGGACAGAAGCCTGTATTTGGAGGGCTGTCAGATAAGTAGGAGGAGAAGCAGGAGGGAGTGGTGTCCTGAAAACCGAGAGAGAAGAGAGCAATAAGAAGATGAAGGTGATCTACAGTGTCAAAGACTGCAGTGAGGTCAAAGAGAATGAAGAATGAGCAAAGGCCATTGGACTTGGTGATTAAGAGATTATTGGGGGGCAGCTGGGTAGCACAGTGAGTAGAGCACCTGCCCTGGAGTCAGGAGGACCTGAGTTCAAATCAGGCCTCAGACACATGACACACTAGCTATATGACTTTGGGCAAGTCACTTAGCCCCAATTGCCCTGCTTTCTCCCCTCCAAAAAAAGGAGATTATTGATGATTTGGGAGAGAGATGCTTCAGAAGAATGATGAGGTCAGAAGCCAGATTGTAAGGGATAAGAGAGTAATGGGAGAGAAAGTAGAGGCACCTATTATAGATGGCTTTTTCAAGGAGTTTAGCCACAAATAGCAGAAGAGATATTAGGTGATAGCAGGGATAGACAGATCAAGTGAGAAGTTTTTTTTTTACAGGATGAAGGAGACAAGCATGTTTACAGGCAGTAAGGAATATAAGGAAGAGATTGAAAATAAATGACAGAGTGAGGATGACAGAGTAATATTTTGGAGGAGATGGGATAAAATGGGATCACTTGAATAGGTGTACAGGGAGAAACAAATGTAGAGGGGGAGAAGAAACCCAAGGATGCAGGGATCCCAAACCAAAGTTCCCAGGAAGGGGCCTCCTGGAATGAATTCATGAATCCAAGCATTGTTTAAGTCAAGGAGGCAAAGATTTATTACACTTTTTCATCAGGCAAGATTTCTTAGGGAACCTGCAACCATACAGAGGTGCAGGGGGAATCCATCAATAGGCTTGCTTGCTTGTAGGAAGGCTAACACACCTTTTGCTAATTAGGCACTGAGTCGGGAGGGTTATGGCTCTGAGCCTATTAACTGAAAGTATATATTCTGAGAGGTGAGTTTTTTGCTTTGCCGGGGGGGGGGGGGGGACCACTTACAAGTAGGACCTTGCGATTCCCTGGTTGAGACTCTGAGTAGCCATATTGTTCAGACCTCCCCCGCCCCCAACTGCTCCAAGGTAAAGGCTCTCTGGATCCAGTGGCGAATGTAAAGTATATATAGCAGCATTGTTTTTGATTCAGGCAGTAGAGCCCTGTTGGTCTTTATTTCTCTTCTCTGTATTTTCTCTGTTTGTCTTTTATGTAATTAAAGAAGATCTTTCTTCTGTCAAGGATAAGTCAATTTCTTTTTCTTACTGCTAAATGACCTACAAATGTCTCATTTTGCTCCAATGGCTAGATGTGAACTCAGGTCTTCTTTTTCCAGGACCAGCACTCTATCCACTGTACCACCTAGATGCCACCAAAGGACTGCCCTGATTCACGCCCAGCCCAAAACAAATGAAGTCAAGTATGTGACTAAACGCAAAATACAGCATCGTATACAAACACTTCCACGAACCACACAAGAAAATGTCTCATGACTTCACAACTTTGTTTATATCTAAGATGTATACTCTTGCACATGAGTGAGAAGCACTGTGTTAGAGTAGAGAGTAAGCCTTGGAATCGGAGAGACTTGGATTTGAACCCTGCCTCTGATACAGGCAGCTAGGTGGCATAGTAGATAAAGTGCCAGGCCTGGAGTCAGGAAGACTCATCTTCCCGAGTTCAAATCTGGCATCAGATAGCTGTGTGACCCTGGGTAAATCACTTAACCCTGCTTGCCTCAGTTTCCTCATCTGTCAAATGAGCTGGAGGAGGAAATGGCAAACCTCTCCAGTATCTCTGCCAAGAAAACCCCAAATGGGGTCATGAAGAGTCTGAAACCATTGAATAACAACAAATCTGATACATACTGGGCTGGATATTTGATCCTCGGCAAGTCATTCAGCACCCCAAACAACTCTCTAAAACTATTTTTAACCCAGATTTCTAAGTCAGAATGTTTTGCATGAAATTTCATACGCATAACAAGACTATTAATTGGTACAAAGAATGATGATGATGTGACATTCTGTGCAAAGGATATAATTCTAATTTGATACCCCTCTTGGAGATAAGTAAGAGAAGGGAAAAGCATCCAGGCACAGCCCTTTTGCTTCCCTTTGGGCAGAAACTATAGTCTTTCTTGGAGAAGAATGAGCCAGATTCCAGAGCTATTTATCCATAGTGCCCTGTGAGCTGCATTTGTATGCTTATAAACAACCTATATGAGCACGCGCGCACACACACACACACACACACACATTACATACAAATTGTAGAATAGCTGCTAATATGCATTGGTAGAGGTCTATCTCATCTATTTATCCATCCATGGATTTCTCTCTGTCTCTCTCTAGCTTCATCTCTCTATCATCTATTTATCTGGCTACATACACACAAATACATTTACATACACATACACACATATGTATATATATGCATATATATAATATATGTTTATAAATATCCAGAGGTGTTCTGGTAAATGTTTAACAACCAGTTCTCCAAAAATAAAAATGAAAAGAAGAGAAAATGTATACATGATATAGTTTTAAGTTTTTGAAGTTTAGTCTGCATAATCAGCATTTTCTCCATAACTAGTACAATCAACAGAACAGTAATTCAAGCTCCAATTTGTATAATTTGTTGATTTCTAAAGTGTAAATGCTCACAATGAGAATTTAACAATTAGCTAATGTGAGCCACCTTGAGCTGACCTCAGAATATCCGTATATGTGTGTCCAAATACATATAATGTATGTTTGTGTACATGCATGTGTATACACATACATGTATACGATATGTATATATGTTCATCGGGTGGGGGAGTGTGTACCTATGTATCTATATCTAGCAGCTTTTCTTTCATTTACTCAGAAACACACATCCACAATCTTCTTATATTCTCCCCTCCAAGTACTCCATGGGCCATCCTAATCTCACCCTGTCTTCTCTTTCTTAAAATTTTTCCTTTTTTTTTTTTTGCTATGAACCCAATTATTATCAACAAACATAAATATTTTGATAAGCAAAAATCAAGAATGAGAATTTTCCAGGAGATGCCTAGTGTGTAAAATTTGTTTTTTAAGCGCATATTAAATTTAACATGGTAGTATCAAAATTGCCTTGTTTATATCTCATTCTGAACTTTTTTGAGGTCTATTTTCTTTTGTGAATTTTAAAATGTTTTATTAATGCTCTATTATTTGGGGGTGGGGAGGGGCAAATTGATCACTGCACATTAACTCATGCTCCCCTCCCCTTCCTTGTAATGAATAAATTAAGGAAAACCAATAGACACATTGGTCATATCTGAAAATTTAGCACCTCTACTCCATCACCTCTCTGCCAAGAGGTGGGAGATTTGTTTCATCATTAGTCAATCAGTCAGTTAGTCAAAAAGTGTTTGTTAAACATTTGCTACGTGCCAGGCACTGTGCTAAGCACTGGGGGTACAAAGGGAGGTAAAAATTGTCCCTGCTCTCCAGGGGCTCACAGTCTAATGGCAGAGACAACATTCAAATAACTATGTGCAGACAAACTCTATACAGAATAAATCTGAAATAATCAACGAGAGAAGGCACTGAAACTAAGGAGGATTGGGATTCTACCTTTCTTTAGAAGGTGAGATTTTAACTGAGATGTGAAGGAAACCAGCTCATGATTAGTCACTGTATTGATCAGAGTCCTGCCTTCTCCTTAGGCGCCTAGGTGCTGCAGTGAATAGAGTCCTGGAGTTAGGAAGACCCGAGTTCAAATCTAGCCTCAACTACTTACTAGCTGTGTGCTGCTCAAATCTCTTGACCTCTTTCAGTCTGCTTCTTCAACTGGAAAATGGGGATAACATTAGCAACTACCTTCCAGGGTTGCCACGAGGATCAAATAAGATAAATTTTTTAAAGCACTTAGCGCAGTGCCTGGCACACAGTAAGTACTATGTAAATGAGGGCTATTATTATTGTAATTATCTTTGCCCATCTCTATGCATTTATGTAGGCTGTTCCCTGTGCCTGGGAAGGATTTTTCCCCCTTTTCTTCCTGTTGAAATCCTTCTCTGTCTTCAAATCAGGCTCAGGCCTCACTTTTCTAAGAATTCTTCTCTGATTTTCCTAGATGAAAGTGATCCTCTTTCTCCTCCATATTCTTATCACACTTCTAGACCTCTCCCTTGCACTTATCATGGTTGACCTCATACCGTACTCTTTTTTTTTTGGAGGGTGGTAGGCAGGGCAATTGGGGTTAAGTGACTTGCCCAAGGTCACACGGTTAGTGTGTCAAGTGTCTGAGGGTGGATTTGAACTCAGGTCCTCCTGACTGCAGGGCCGGTGCTCTACTCACTGTGCCACCTAGCTGCCCCCATATCACGCTTAGAATCAAGAAACCTGGCTTTGAATCCTGCTTCTGACAATGCCTAGCTTAACCTTCCTGTGGTTTAGATTCTTCAACTGCAAAATCGGGATAATAATGTTATGCTAAGAAAATTTTCTTGTGAACCTTTAAGTACTCCATCGATCTCAGTTATTATTATTAACTCCCTAAGGGCAGCCACTTTTCAGCTTTTTATTCCTACTACAAGGCTCAGTGACTTTACACAGTAGATGTTTAATAAATGTTTACTGAATTGAATATCTAAGGTCAAACATATCCACCTAGTCCTTGATGGCCTAATTCTGTGTGGATTTGCATGGCTCACTGTACTCCCTCCCCCCAAAAACAACCCTCAGAGAATTACTTCTTTAAAATCCATTTGGCGCTATTGAGTCTGTCATGATACATGCATCTTCTGTGATTTCTGGCCTGTAGTAATAAGATCCCGAAATCAAACAGAAGGAAGAGAACAGGCTAGAGAGCCCTTGGGAAATTATAAAGTTATTTTAATGACCCCAAGCTTCTCTTTGAAACAAAGGCCTGTTTTTTTTTTTTTTTTCACACCAGTATTCTTCCAAGGATGCTACAGAGCTGCAAGTTATAGACTGATGTAGTTCCTGAAACAATGAAGTGGAAGATCAGCCAGTGCACAAGGAAGAGGCGCACATGCAGCTGGTGTGATCAGGTTACACCACGTTACAAATAAGGAGTTACAGAGGAGGAGTGGTGTCGAGGGTGTCATCGGAGAAATGTAGGAAAAGAAGATGCGATGAACGGGTAATACGATGAATAAGAAATGACCTGATCGATACTGGATGTTCCATTGGTGTTACCCGTGTGTTGGGAGACCTTGAGGAGGACCTCTCTCTAGCGCTTTGGGCAGGATCCTTATGGTCAGTGTATGGAGTGACACAGACAGAAGCCAAAAAGGATATTGGGGTGGGGATAAGTCATGATGTGCACCATTAGAGGTAATACCTACATAAATGACATTGTAGATCTATTGGCGTATTGGCAATGGTGGGGCTGTGACAGATATCAACAGAGTGATCTCAAGTGCCCAGGTTTTTTTTCAGAGCCTTTTACTAAGCTGATTTCATAAGTTGCTATTATTTTGATGGTGAGATAACACATTCAGGGAAAGAGATACGGCTCTGGGGTCTAGAAAGGGGTATGTATGGCCATCGAGCAAAATTCTGAAAAAGCTCATAATTCCTTCAAAAGGCTAAAAAAAACCCAAAAACTGTCAGCACCACCAGTGCCAAGTGATCGATCACCAAAGAATAGTATTCGTCTAATGACTTCCCTCAGCAGCTAGGTGGCACTGAGCTTGGAGTAAGGAAGACTCAAAATGGTGAGTTCAAATCTGCCCTTGGCAAGTCACTCAATCTTGTCTGCCTCAGTTTCCCTCAACTGTAAAATGAGGATAATAGGAGCACTATCCCCCAGGGTTGTTGTCAGGGTCTAATGAGATAATAATGGTAACGTGCTTAGCACAGTGCCTGGTACATAGTAGGTGCCTAATAAATGTCTATTTTCCTACTCTGACATTTTCTTCTTTGGCTGCTCTTTTGTCATTGAGTCATCTGACAATCTGTGACCCCATTTGGTATTTTCTCAGTGAAGATACTGGAGTGGTGTGTCATTTCCTTCTCTGAGAAAAGGTTGGCTACTCTCCTCTTGGTCTTACTCCCTCATCGGTGGCATCTGTTGAGAAACAGTGATTTGAGGGGAGAGACCTAAGGCTTTTTTCCCCTCTGAGTTCATGTGGCCCCGTGAATACAGGCCTGGATCCTTGTCCTGCCTTGATATTTTTTGTTCTGGGTAAAGGGATTGGAGAGTATGACCTTAAAAGTTTCAAAAGACCAACAGAATCCCAGCTTGCTGAGAGGCTTGGAGCTCCTTATTCCCCTCTACCTTGGTAGTCTAGTTCTCCTTCCAAAAGTAGGATCAATTGAAGCCCGTGGTCTCTAGATCATATATAATAAGAGTCCACACTTGAATGGGCAAAGGAAGCAGTCCATTCTTACTCACACTCTCCCCAGACAGCTGGCTGGACCTGGTTCTAATTTGGACCGGCGTAATCCCAAGCAGCCCAGAGTGCTAAAGCAGGTCTCAAGCTGTTCTTCGTCTCTAGGACCACAGAATGATTGGCTCACATTTTCCTAGGAGTGGTCACTGGATTGTTGGTTTCAGATACAAGGACATAGTTGTTTGCCCATTAGAGTGCGACCTCCTTGAAAACAGAAACTGTCTTCTACCTTCTTTATATTCCCACCACTTAGCACAATGCTTGGCACACAGTTAAGCGCTTAACAATTATGAGCTGACTAATTGACTGACTTGAGTGAGAGTCTTGGTCTCTCCTGGTTCAGGATTTACTATAAACTGGAACTCAGGATGCTTGGTGGCTTTTTCACTGGTTGGAGGAGACCTCTAATGTCATCTGGCCACAGCCAATGTGTCGCAGAGCATTAGTTAGGGGGACTGATAGTAAGCCCTGGGCAATGAGCAGGGCTTCCATAGTCCTTGCCCCATTTTCACATGTTCCTCTGTCCCTCTTGTGCTGGACTTGATTACAACTCTCCCTTTGTGGGTCGTGTATCACCTCACTTTCTCATCCTACCAATCCAAAAAGCCCTGTAGGAGTCATTACAGTGACAGGAGATGCTGCAGAATGAGGGAACATTATAGACAGGGATCATTAACCTCAGCTGGAGGGGGAAAAAAATCTTAAAACTTTAGTGTTAGAAGTCACTGTCTACTAGGAATCAGTCAGAATTAAAGGAATCCTGTGAATTATAATGGGTCTGGGAAAGGGGTAGAACATTTAGGTTATAGGTGATTTTTCTTTAGGGAAGCAGTGTGGTGCAATGGAAGGGTTCCCTTATTCTGGAGTCAGCGTTATGTGGCTCAGATCCTCACTTTGTCCCTCACTACCTAAGTGACCTTGGAAAAGTCTCTTAGCTTCTCTGGGAGTTAATTTCCTCATCTGTAAAATAAGGAGTTTGTATTAAATTACCTCTAAGATTCCTTTCCATTTTATGTCTATGATCTTATGTGAGATCTTAATCTCTCAGAAACACTCCTGAGGCTTTAGAGATGAAGAAAGGCTTGAGACCTGCTTTAGCACTCTGGGCCACTTGGGATTGTGCCGGTCCAAATTGGAACCAGGTGCAGCCAGCTGTCTGGGGAGAGCATGAGGAGGAGTGGATTGGGACGTCTGCTTACCCAAATGTACGTTACAGTCGGGTAGGGGTTTGGGGAGTCCCCTTAGAATTCCAAAGAACTTAGAAAATAGCCCCCTAAGCAGTAAACAAATACTTATTGACACTCTAGCCAAAATAATTGCCTGGCCTTGCCTTGGAGGTAGCTGAATCCCTCCTCCAATCAGTCAGTTCCGAATGTAATCCAGTTAATCCCTTTAAGGACTGGCATCTTTTCCAAAGGAGACCTTTTTCTTCACTAAGATGATGTGAGAGGAAATGTTGGAATTCCTGAGTGGCCCGTCTGTGTTTACTGCCGCAATATTAGAAATAGGTAATGAAAACGGGAGCTGTTTGTTTCCTTTTGCAAAGGATAGATGAGCAACATCTGTAGTTACTCATACTGGGGAAAAAACGAAAAGGTGGGGGATGTCTCCTACCCTCAGGGTACAACTGCCTGCCGCTGGGACCAGCAACCTGGAGTAGGATTTCACTGTAATTCATGTCCAGAAAAGTTAGGTGATGACTGTTAGAATTAAGTGCATTGCCTTTGTATCATCTAAAGAAAAGTACTTACTATCTACCAGGAGAGCATTGTGTAGAGAAGAAAGCCTTTGTCAAGGTGGCTTCCTTTGTTCCCAGTCACCTTTGGGATAAAAACCAAACTACTCTGACATTAAAGCCTTTTACAATCTGGCTGTAGGCCAGGGGTTCTTAATTATTTTTATGTCATGGACCTCTCTGGCAGTCTAGTGAAGCCTATGGACCCCTTCTTTGGATAATGGTTATAAATGCATTAAATGAAATGCATAGGATTACTGTCCTGACTGTATGTATTTCAGTCATATCCAACTCTTTGTGACCCTGTTTGAGGTTTTCTGGCAAAGATACTGCAGTGATTTGCCATGTCCTTCTCCAGCTCATTTTTACAGATAAGGAACCGAGGCAAATAAAGTTAAATGACTTGCCCAGGATCACCGGGCTAGCAAGTTTCTGAGGCCAGATTTGAACTGGAGATGGATGAGTCTTCCTGGTTCCCAGCCCAGTGCACCACCTAGCTGCCCTGCATAGGATTACAAAGAAAGCCAACTACATTGAAATCAGGATGCATTTTTTTCCCACCCAAGTTCCTGGACCCCGGGGTTAAGAACCTCTATATTATGGTTTCAGACATTAGTCTTTCTCACGTACTCTAATTGCAGCCGAACAAGTCCACGTGCTATTCTCTGTACCCATCATCCACCCCCATTATCTTTGTCCAAGTGGTGCCTGTGGAGCATGTGGGCTGCGCCCCCTTCTTATCTCTGCTCTTCAAATCTTCGCCTCTCTTGGGCTCTCCGCTGAAGGGCCACCTCTAAGAGGTATTTCGCGATTTTTTCATTTGTTAGTGTTCCTGCCCACAAGACTATATGTACTCCATTTCTGTGTGTTTTTGTCTACTTCCTGTGTACGTGTTACACCCCACTCCCGTCCCTCCGGCAGATACAGAAACAGGCACAGTAACTTCCCTAAGGCTCAAAGCTAGTAAGTGGAAGAGTCTGGCATGAGCCTCACACCATTTGACTTCAAAGCCAATGCTTTCAGCCCCCATATGCCATATATTCAGTCAATCAGTATTTGTTAAGCACCTACTATGTGCCTGACACTTTGCTAAGCACTGGGGATATAAAGAAAGGCAAAAGACAGCACCTTCCTTCAAAGAGCTCACAATTTAGTGGGAGAGACAATATGAAAATAACTACGTAGATACAAGCTATATATAGGATAAATTGTTATTTGGTTGTTTCAGCTGTGTCTGACTCTTTGTGGACCGCTGTCACAAGAGGTGTTCTTGGCAAAGATACTGGAGTTGTTTGCCATTTCCTTCTTTACTGGCAAAGCTTCGGTGACTTGCCCAAGGTCACACAGTTAGGCAGTTTCTGAAGCTGGATTTGAACAGAAGTCTTTCTGACTCCAAGCTCAGTGTTCTATCCATTGCTCCACCTAGCTGTCCTGTACAGGATAAATGGGAAATAATTAAGAAGGAAGGCACTAGAACAGGAGTTGGGGAATCTATGGCCTCGAGGTCACATGTGGACTTCTAGGTCCTCAAGTGTGGCCCTTTGACTGAATCCAAACTTGGTCGCAGCCCCTCCCACCCCCCCTAGAAGCTAGGGAAGCTTCTAGTACCGTAAGAAGGGTGGGACTTTTTTTTTTTTTTTTTACTGTTTTCTCTTTTGGAATGCTAAGGCAATCAAGTGCCTTTAATGATTCTTACCTTTGAATCAGGCAGGTAAAGTGGGACCTTTTCCTGTCTTTTGTTTTGGAGTGCTTCTCAGCGCTGAGGCCATCAGATGTCTTTGAGTCTGCCTTTGTTTGAATCAAGAGTCATTGATAGAAAACAATGTATAAGATGTGGTACTAGTGATTAAAGATTTTTCCCCACTCCTTTTGCTAAGTAGGCGCTGAGCCTTCAGGGCCCTGAATAGAGTATATGTGCTCTGAGGTTGGCGGTTTGCTTTTGGGGGCACGTTCATTGCAAGAGTGTTGGGGATTTGGCCGGACAAGATTCTGGGTAGCTGTTGGAGCACCCCCTCGGCTTTGAGAACCTAAATATTGGTGCTTCTGTCTCTGGTAACTATGTATGTAATATCTTGATCAGACAAAAGTCTATCTGTTGCTCTGTTTATATTTTCAATGTTTGTATTTGCTCTGAAGTTCAGGGTATTGACTTTTTCCCCTGAACTAAGTGAATGCTATATGTATGTTTAATTAAAGTGAATTGTTAACCCCTTAAAGTTGCTTTCCTTAGAAAAGTAGACCAAAGAACCTGTGCTAGCAGCCCTCCTGTATGCTCTTGTTGTTGGTCTTTCATGTCCACAGCAGCTGCTAGCAACATCGTTGTTACACCAAGAGGGTTAGATGAAAAGAAAGAACATTTCAGACATGGAAGACAGCCAGAGAAAATGCCCAGGACTGAAAGATGGAGTGTCTTGTTTGGGGCACAGCAAAGATGTCAGTGTTACTGGATTAAAGCGTCAGGGTATAAAATGTGAGAAGAGTGGATATGGGAGGGGTATCTAAGTTATGAGGGGCTTTGAATGCCGAACAGAAGACTTTGTATTTGATCCTGGAGGTGATACGGAACCAATGTAGTTTGTCAGGGAGGGGAGGTGAGCATTGTCAGACAGGGAACTTAGGAAAATCACTTTGACAGCTGAATGGATTATGGCATTGAATGGGAAGAGGCTTGTGTCAGGCAGACCAACAATTATTGTAATAATTACAATATTACAATAGACTATTGTAATAATCTAAGCCTGAAAAGATGAGGGCCTGTAGCAGGGTGGTAGCAATAGCAGGATCAGAGAAGAGAAGGAGAGATGTGGCAGAGGTGAAATCAATAGGTCTTGCCAACAGGTTGGATATGGGAGATGAGAGATAGGGAGGAGCTGAGGATTGATTCTTGGCTTGCAAGCTGTGGGGTCTATATGGTAATACCTTTGGCAGTAATAGGGTAGTTTGGAAGAGGAAAGGGCTTAGGGGAAAAGTGATGAGTTCAGTTTCGGACATGTGGGTTTAAGATGTTTGTTGGGAATCCAGTTTGAGATGTCTGATAGACAGAGATGTGAGACTGGAGGTCAGCAGAGAAGTGGGGGCTAGATAAGTAGGTTTGAGAATCATCAGGATTGAGATGATTATTAAATCTAGGGGACATGATGAGACCACCAAGTGAAGTTTTACAGAGGGAGAAGAGAAGAGGGTCTAGGACACAACCCTATGTCATACCCATGGTTAGTGGTCAGTTAGGTAAGAGGAAAACCAGGCAAAATGGTGTCTACAAACTTAGAAGAGAACGTCAAGGAGAAGAGGGTGCCAAAGGCTGCAAAGAGGTTGAGAAGGACGAGGATGGAGAACAGGTCTTTGGGCAGTTAAGAGATCATTTCAGCACTGGCTCTTGAGTCAGGAGGACCTGAGTTCAAATCTGGCCTCAGACACTGAATACCTGTGTAACCCTGGGCAAGTCACTTAACCCTATTGCCTCAAAAAAAAAAAAAAAAGGGCATCATTTATAACTTTGGAGGGAGTCATTTCAGTGCAACGATGAAGTTAGAAGCCTGAAGCCAGTTACAGAGAGTTAAGAAGAGAATGAGAGGAAAGGACTGAAATTGAAACTATTTTCTTGTACATTATTACCAGGACTTCCTCAATTGCCAAATAATATGGTCTTTTTCCAGTCCCTGTCCTGCTCAACTTTTCTGTAGCATTTAGTACCCTCTTTTTCCTGAAACTTTTTCTTACTATCTTGGCTCTCCTGCACATTTTTCTGATAGTTCCTTATTTTTTTGTTCTTCTGCCCTCTAAATGTAATATTCTCCAGGGCTCTGGCCTGGGCCTGCTTCTGTTCTCTATGGAATCTCTTCCTCAGCTAATGTGGATGACGACCAAATTTCCATCCAGGCCTCACCTCTCTCCTGAGCACTAGTCTTGACTCTCCAGATGACTCCTTGCTATTGCCATCTGTGAGAGCTACTAGAATTTCCAACTCTTTTCTTCTATACCTGTGATTTCATCAGTTTAGGCAGCTCCAGCTGAGGAAACCCCTTCAACCAATGGAGAACACAGCTGTTCCTAGAGAGTTTAAATTTGGCCTCCTGGGCAAGTCATTTAACCCTGTTTGCCTCAGTTTCCTCCTCTGCAAAATGAGCTGGAGAAGGAAATGGCAAACCATCCAGTATCTTTGCTAAGAAAACTCCAAATGGGGTCATGAAGACTTGGACACAATTGAAACAATTAAACAACAACAGAAAGGGGGCTGTTTGGACATATTATCTCATTTGATCTCTGCAACAACCCTAGGAGGTAGATATTGTCATTATTCCCATATTATTGATGGGGAAACAGAGGCAGACAGAGGTTAAGTGACTTGCCCAGGGTCACACAGCTAGTATGTGAGGCCAAATTTAAACTCAGGTCTTCCTGGCTCCAGGTCTAGTGTTCTATCCACCATGTCACAGAGCTGTCTGAAGCTTGATTTAGGTTTTATATGTGTGTGTGTATGTGTGTATGTATATGCACATGCATATATATGTGTGTATATATTGATCTGTTAAAATTTCTAAGTCTTATTCCTAGCTCCTTCTGTCATCAAAATTCATCAAAAATGGTTTACTCTAAAGGCATATTCTCTCCTATGAGTGTGTAGACGTGGCTTGAATAACTGAGATTCCTTCCTAAAACCTAGGAACTAAACAGGTTATCTGCCTTGATGGATTTCTAGAACAGGAATTCCTTAGCCCTTTTAATGTCATGGTAAGACATACTTTTAAGTTTAACCTGCATGATTAACATTTTCTCAATCACTTCCTTAAGTCTAGACATTCAATAAAACAATAAATCAAACCCTGATTTGTAGCACACTAAAAGTGAACAATTGCTTTTCCTCAGCTGGTAGGAGTTGCCTCCAGAATCTTACTTTGTGGGAACTAGCCCTTTGGCCAGCTGCTGAAACCTATGGACCCCTTATCAGAATAATGGTTTTGTTGCTTACATTCAGGGGTATGTTGGAGCCAGCTCCTACCGGTTCATGAGAGCCACTTGTTAAATGTTCAATGCAAGTATTTATATTTTGGAAATTGCAAATGCTTCATATCAGGGTTTGATTTACTATTTATCATCTAGACTTAAGAAAGTGATGAGTAAAAATGTTGATAATGAAGATTAAACTTAAAAATGTGTAGTGTATATATTCCCACCCCCAGTCAATTGTTAAGCATTTGCCAGTACACGGCTGCCTACATTCCTAATTGACAGGAATGCTAATTTTGCTAACATTAGTGAAAGTAAAGACACGATTTTTTTTTCCCCATCTGAGTTCACAGACCCTAAGAAATCTATCCATGGGTGCCACAAGGGTCTATAAACTCCAGGTTATGTTCCCTTGATTTAGTACTAGAAATGTGCAAGACAGATGTGGCAAGGAAGGCTATGCTCATTGTAAACTATATGCTTCCTCAGGATTTGAATGACACTGAGTGACAGAAAGCAAGAAGATGTTTTGCCCTGCTTTGAGAATTGATCTTTATGAAAAGGAGGGTTAAAGAGGGTCTTGCATTTTAATCCTGGCCATGGAACCATATATTCTCTTTTTGCTAATTCAGCTCCCTAAGTGTTTTGGAGAGGAACAAGTCAGTCTTTCCAGAGCCATTGATTAAAGCTGGGTCACATGAGTGGACCATAACGATATGACATTCTCTCACAAACTGCACCCTGGACCAGTTACAGTAATGTGACTGCGCTGTAGCTTCTATATATCATTATGTCACCAGTGGTTTTATAAGTTCTGGTGTCCATTCTTTATTGAAACAAATGGAAAAAATTACACAGAACAGAGGCAAGCCAAAGCTCGCTAGAATTGTGCAAGCATGTGTAGCCAGGGCACAGATTTCACAGGGTATAAATTCCCCATCAAAAATGAGTTTCTGAGAGTAGAATGTGGTGATGGGATAGGAATCAGCTTTCCAAATGGAGAAAAATGAGTCAGGTTTAAGGCATAATAGGAAAAGGGAATTATTTGTTTAACAGGGACCTACTATGTGTCAGGCACTGTGAAACACATTGGGTATGCAGAGACAAAATAAAACAGTACCTGCCCTCAAGAAGTTTAAATTCTACCAGAGTGAAAAGAATAAATAAATACAAAATAATTTGAAGAAAGAGACTTCCTTGATAATAACTAGAGAGATTGGGAAAAGCTTTCTATACAAGGATTCTTAACTTGAGGCCTGTGAACTTTTTTTTATTATTATATAATTGGTTTTTTATGCAATCCTATGTATTTTATTGCATATAGCGAGAACTATTATTCTGAGAAGGAATCCTTAGGCTTCCTCAGATTGCCAAAGGAGCCTATGATATAAAGAGGGTTAAAAACCCCTGTTTTAGTGGGTATTTCTTTACAGGAATAGGTTGTACTAGGTAATCTCTGAAGTCCTGCTGTAGCACTCAGAAACTCTGATTCTGTTTAACTAGTAAGTAGCTGATGCTTTATAGTTATATCTGCACTTTTATATTTAGTTTTTTGAGTATAGCAGAATTAGGTGGCATTGTAGTCAGAGGGTCCAAATCCTAGCTCACCTGTATTACTTTCATTTCACTTCTCCAGACTTCAAATTCCTAATTTGGTCATTGAAAGAGTTAGATTAGATCATTTCTAAGATTGTTTCCAGCTCTCGATCCTATGACTTAAAAAAAAGTCTCTAGGCCATTTACTTGGAATAGAGATGCATGTGTCATGAGCCCACACTCACATGGAGACACTGCTTTTACATCTGTACTAAGGGGAGTTCTTGGCTCCCAGCTGGGGTTGGCACCTGGCTGTATGCCAGTTGCTGTGCTAGTGAGGGGTCCTGTGTCTGGACAAGACACCACATATCACTGCAAGCCCAGAACTAGCAGCCTGAGTAGATATGCATGTGTCAGCAGGCTCCTGTGCTTCTCAATCCTGAGGTGCTTTCAGTTCCTCAGGCTATGTGTAGACAATAACTACTGGACCCCTACCTCTCTCCAGCTTTCCTCTTTTAGTGCCACTCTGGATTTTCAATCTAAGGAGATGATTGACCCAGTCATAATTTGTAATTTTCTTGATTCTTGTTTGTCCCCATCCCACAGAATCTCCAATCCCTTTGTTAACCTCAGAATGATCCTGAAAGGATTACTCACCTATAGACTAAAGTCCATTTATGGAAACATTCTTGAAAGGAAAAAGTATAGTCTGTAATGAAGCCTAATATGGCTTGAATAACCCACAGTTTCTCACTTAGTCTTTTGTGCTTCTTGTTTTTTTTTTTAAACATGTTTTATTAAGGCTTTTTTTTTTTCAGTATTTACATCATTGTCATCACAAATACTCCCCACTCTACCCTTGTCTTCCAGTAGAACACTCATGAGTAACTAAGGAATACAACTAAGCACAATAGCCATATCTGACAATAAATGCTTCATTCCATATACAATCCAGGAACATTTATCAAGCACCTACTATGTGCCTATGTTGTGCTAAGCACCGGATATACGAATATGAAAAAAAGAAAGACAACACCTGTCCTCAAGGAGCTTACCATCTAATGGGAGAAGAAGACACATACAAGAAAGCTGAAAAGCTGGGGAGGGACGATTTACCTGCTGGGAGAGTGCTTGGTGGGGAAGCCAAAGAAGTCCAAATGAGTGCAAGGGTTGGGAAATGGGGAGACGTCTATAGTTTATCAGTTCTTTGTCAAGAACAAGTAGGCATACTTCATTATCGGTGCCTAGCTTCCGGTTCTTTACTACTGCAAATCATTGATATAAATATTTTTGTATATATGGAATGTTTCCTTCTGTCACTGACTTTCTTGAGATAGTCAGTTCTGCTATATAAAGAACAAATGAAAACTTGCTTGCCTTTATTTTCTAGCTTGAAAGCTAAGATTTATTTACTGTTTCAAAAACACCCATTTGGAAAATTGGAACACTCATGCATTGTTGGTAGAATTGTGAACTGCTCCAAACATTCTGGAGAGCAATTTGGAACTATGCCCAAAGGGCTATAAAACTGTGCATACTTTTTGATCCAGCAATAGCATGTTAGGTCTGTATCCCAAAGAGATAAAAAAGGGGGAAGGTAGGATTTATTTGTACAAAAATATTCACAGTAGCCCTTTTTTGTGGTGGCAAAGATGGAAACTGAGGGATGTCTATCAATTGGGTAATGGCTGAACAAGTTGTGTTATGTGAATGCAATGGATTACTACTGTGCTATAAGAAATGATAGGCAGGTGGATTTCAGAAAAACCTGGAAAGATTTACATGAACTGATGCTGAGTGCGATGAGCAGAACCAGGAGAACCTTGCACATAGCAACACTGCAACATTGTGTGGTAATCAATTTTGGTTGACATAGCTCTTGTCAGCAGTACAATGATCCAAGGCAATTCTAAAAGACTCATGATGGAAAATGCTATTCACATGCAGAGAAAAACTTATGGAGTCTGAATATAGATCGAAGAATACTATTTTCACTTTTTTGTGGGTTTTTTCCTTTTGTTCTGTTTCTTTCACAACGTGACTATTGTGGAAAATGTTTTACATGATTGCACACGTGTAACCTATATCAGAGCGCTTGGGAAGGGGGAAGAGGGGAAGAGAGGGAGAAAAATTTGGAACTCAAAATATTTCAAAAATCGAATGTTGAAAATTGTTTTTACATGTAGTTGGAAAGAATAAAATACTATTAAATCAAAAAAACAACAACACCCATTTGTTCAAAAGCCATTGATATATTAGGGAATATTTTGAGTCCCTGAGTGCAGGAACAGGATCAGGGAATGAAGTCATTGCCACAGTGAAAGCCTGGTGACTAGAGATTAATAACGATAATTGCAATAACAACAACAACCTCAACAATAATCTCCATTTACATAACATTTTAAGGTTTGCAAAGTGCTTTACAGCCATTGTCTCATTTGAGCCTCTCAACAACCCTGCATAGATACCAGAAAGAGGTCAAAGTTGAAATAAAGGTCCTAACATTGACCGAGTCCCAGTATTCACCAAAATGTTTGTAGTAATACTTTTTTATAGGGGCAAAGAATTAGAGAGTAGAGGCCTATCACTTGGGGGATGGGTAAACAAGTGGTGGTTGCAATGGAATTTTACTGCATCGGTAAGAAAGGATGTATATAACCTTCTGTGCCTGTATGGCTACAGGCTTTGGGCTGAAGGTGAAAATGAAAGGGAGAAGTACACATCCCTTCCTCTATCTCCCACCCTTGGAATGTAGGCAGTTCAAGGCTTACCCACTCCCTCTTTCCTTTATTCCCACTGAGTGGTTCCCATTTCCTAGTCACCACCCTAGATGTCTCCATGTGGAGGGGTGGGAGGAGTGGAGGGAGGTGGGGTGGGTGGGGAGGAGATGATTAAGGAAACAAGACATGAAGGCCCAGCCTTGTCCAAGATAGCAAATGGTGTTTGGGCTTCTTTTAGCTTGAAGGCAGAAAAATCCCAGATCCTTTTCCTTTTTGCCTTTTAGGAAGTTTATGAAAGAAATTTTTAAAAGAATCTAGTTTATAAGATTCTCTCTCATTTTTACCTCAGAACTAGAATTAAAAAAACGCACACAACAAAATCTTAATGATTTAGCCAGAGAGTTGGACCACCATCTTCTTTTCTGTATTCCAATACTGTCTTTCCTCAGCCCTCCTGTTCAAACCTAAGGATGCAGTTGAATCCAAAAGCAGTTAAGAGCAATCTTATTTTTATATAGAGAGGACCAGTGTTGGTACTAATTAAAACAGAAGGCACAAACATTGCTTTAAAAGACAGAACAAAAATTTTTGGAGTGATTTCCATTTCAAATGGCAAAAAGGAGAGATTAAAAATAGCCACTTCTTCCTTCTGGTATCTCTTCTCCTAAATGGAAAGTCAGCAACCCCTGAGGCCTCAGATATCCATTGAAGTTGCTAAAAGTGGAGATAGCCTAGGGTCAGGGAGTAGCCACCAGAGGCAGCTGTAGCACCTCGGTGCTCGGTCTGGTTTCCTGTTACAGTCATCATTCCAGTCTCTTGCTCACTCAAAGCACAAGTTGCAGCCTATCTCTGGTGACTCCCACTGTCCCCCCTACCCCCATCTTCATGCTGCTTCTTTGCAAATTTTCTAGTATCTTTCTGTATGAGAAGAAAGCTATATCTCTATGAAGACTACATATCCCAGAAACCCACAAGGCTGTCACAGAGGTCTATAAGTGGTTATTGTTGTTCAGTGTTCACTTATGTCAGACTCTTTGTGACCTAGTGGACTCATTTTCTGATATCATGCATATTAATACTGTCCATGGGGTTTTCTTGGCAAAGATACTGGAGTGGTTTGCCATTTCCTTCTCCAATAGATCATCATTTGTCAGAACTCTCCACTATGACCTGTCCATCTTGGGTAACTGCTCATAGTTTCATTGAGCTAAGCAAGCCCTTCTGCTATGAAAAGGCAGTGATTCAGGAGGGGAAAAGTGGTTATAGAAGGACATAAAGAATACATGGGAGCTTTGGAAGATTTGTATGAACTGATGCAAAGTGAAGTAAGCAGAACCAGGAAAATAATAGACATAATGACTATAACAACATCTACATCAGAAAGAACAAAACTCCCCAAACTAAACAGTGTATAATTATAATAACCAAGATTGGCATTTAAGAAGAGTTGAGAAAAAGTACCTCCCCTTCTTCTTTACAGAGGCGGGTAATGATGAATATGGAACATTGCATTGATTGTCAGATTCAGTTGATGTGCTCCGCCCCCCTTTTAGAAACAATTCTTTGTTACAAGGGATGACTCTCAGAGGAGAAGTAGAGTTATATTTGAAATATATATTATATACATATGTATGTGTGTGTATATGTATATATATATATACATATATATATATATGTACTGACAATTGCCCTTTTTGACAGCTGAGCCCTTCTGTCCCCCATATCTATCCCTTTTTTTTTTTTTGTCTAACAGAAAATGCTGGGAAAAGACAATGCTGCCCCCTTGGGAGGGGCTGCTACACCAGGTACTACAAAGCTTACCTCTAGGTTAAGGTCCTGTTTTTGTCTGAAGGTAGGAGAAAAATGAGGGGAAGAAAGGGGTAGTCAGATAGTGAGGTAATAAGAAAACAAAGACAGATAAATGGCCAGGAAAATAGAGAAAAATGTATTACAGACCTACGGAGAAATAAGAGGGGAAGATGGAAGACTCAGTAAGGGCTGAAGGGAGTATTAGTTTAGGGAAACCTTTGGCAGACCTTGCTGTTTACCTGGTTTTTTGACTTCCAGTGGTTACAATCTAATATTTCCCTTTGAAAAATTAAGTAGTTGGTTATTTATTACTTACAGCTCTTCAGCTACTCGTTATCTTCAAAACTTCACAGGATCAGCTTTATATGAGATATTTACAGATGACAACAGCATTATCCAAGGAGGTGAATGAAATCCAAAAGAGCTGAATTCAGCCATTCAAGTCTACCATGAAGTCGAAACAGCAACAAGGTTCAGGGGAGGAAAATGTAGATAACAGAAAAGCAAAAGATATTAATAAAATTTTACTTAAAAACAAAAACAAACCCAAGGATCTGTGATGCAGATCACAATCTGACTATAATTTAGTTAACAAATCTTAAAGAGAGTTGCCTGAGTCTCAGAAATAAACTGACTTACCCACGATCACACTGCTAGTGGGATTTGAACCCAAGTCCTCCTGACCCCAAGTCCGTCTTCCACAGAATGTTGCTTGTGCTAAGAACACAACTGACCAAAGAACAAAATGGGACTTCCCCTAGTGTTAATTAGTATAGTGAGAACTGAATACAAAAGTTCTGAGGGAATGGAATATGGGTGGATAATTTTATTCACAAGTGGTTATTTGCATTTGAGATCAACTAGTGGTACTACTATGTGTCCAAGAGCCCAAATCAGTCAACTGAGTGCAAAAATGTATCAGACTTATCATGTGTAAGTATCCTCTGGGCCAAATAGAACCACCTTTTCTCTTTTTAGGTTGTCTATTAAGAGACGGAGTCCATAATTATCCAGGCTTGCGATTTTGGATCTCCAACGGATGGTACAGAAATTGGAGCATTGTAAAGAGAAGACACTCTTGTATTAATCCGCCTCTTTTTGTTCCAATGTTTGAGTCAATTGCGCAGCAGGAAAACTCTGACTAGAATGGATTGACCAGAATTTTGTCCCCTGGGTGCCAGAATTTAAAGGCCACTGACAGCACTTGTACTCCTATAGCATAGAAACAATTGAATTTATCACCTTCTTAGTAAGAATAGCTAATGAGGCAGCTAGGTGGTGCAGGGAGCACTGGCCCTGGAGTCAGGAGGACCTGAGTTCAAATGGAGCCTCAGACACTTGACACACATACTAGCCATGTGACCTTGGGCAAGTCACTTAATCCCAATTGTCCTGCCTTCCCCCCTCCAAAAAGAATAATAAAAATGTACCTGTACATAGCTCTTCCATAGTGGCCTTTTGGTGACCTAAAATGTCTCTCCAAAAAGTGGTGCTTGGAGAGTTTTTCCTCATTTCTGGCATCAAATAGTTCCAGGAGACAAAATGGCCAGTTATGGCTCTGGAAGCAATGGTACTGAGTAGGTGGAATTTCCAGGCAAGGTTATTGTGTCTAGCAATGTAGCCGAAACAAAGAGGAAAATTGACGCTAAGATCCAATAAGTCAAATCCCAAATTTGTTTTTATTCATGAAAGGCAGTATGATTTGGGGGATAGAGAAATGGTCTTGGAGTCCTGAAGACATGGGTTCAAACCTTGCCTCTGACATATACTGGCTTCATGACCCTACACAGGTCATTTAACATCGAGGCAACTCTCTAAGGTTGTGTTGCAGAGGTGATGATGACTTGGAATTCCCTGCACCAATGAAATCATGGATCCTGGCCCTCTCCCTATCTAGAGGATTGTAGTTCTAGAAATGGAAGGGTCTATAGAACCCACTTGGTCAAACCCCCATTTTGTAATTGAGGAAGCTGGGGCCCAGGGATGTTAAATAACAACAAAACAGCTAGAAATCGTATAGTGCTTTGAAGTTTGCAAAACAATTTAAGTGTATTATCTAATTTAATCTTCATAACAACCTGGGAGATAGCACCCTTATCATTACCATTTTACAGATTGAGGAAACTGAAGCTGAGAGATTAAGTACCTTGACAAAGGTCACACAGATAGTACTTATCTTTTTTCTCATCTATAGATATTTATTGATCTCCTATTATGTGTCTAGCAAGGTAGAGGAAAAAAAAAAAGAGAAATTGCTACACTCAATTTAATTCTGACAGGGAACAAGGAGGAATTCATTGGTGAAGGAGAACCATCAGGAACCTGGGTGGAAAGTGACCATGTTCTCATAGCTGGGTCCAGGGCGAAGAGGAAGGTCTCTCAAGACTGAAATCAACAATAAGATCATAAATTATCTAAATAACGAAACAAAAGGAGAAGAGTCTAGACAAATAGATGTGACTGCATAGGGAGCTCTTTGGTGAGGTCAAACTAAAAGAGAATGTGAAGAAAAGAAGGGAGGGAGAGAACACGATCATAGAGGAGTATAAGAAGAGAAATAAAAGTCTCAGGAAGCCT
This sequence comes from Phalanger gymnotis, assembly GCA_028646595.1. NCBI lineage: Eukaryota > Metazoa > Chordata > Mammalia > Diprotodontia > Phalangeridae > Phalanger > Phalanger gymnotis. Next base: position 612,304,605 of record CM053622.1, on the reverse strand, counting down.
GAAGTTTGTGATAAGAACTAAAAACAAAACTAAAAACAATCATAGAAGAGATAAGTACATTCAATCCTGGAACACATCCACCCCCTCAGCATTCTCCCTTGCTACTCCGGCATTGTCAAATAAAGCTGCAAGAAATCACATCATGGGGCCAGTTCTTTCTTCCCTCCTGGATCCCCTTGGCTGCTTTTATCCTTCCCCAACGACCCTCCATTACACTCGGCACTGTGGTTGTTCCAAGAAACAGATAGTACTTATTAAAGGTAGGAATTTGAACCTGGGTCCTCTGCTTTGAAAGCCAGTTTACTTTCCCTTGTACCATATTGCTTCCTATATAGGAATTGACTTTCCTCAATTCTCCATTTTAGGTTGTGTATGGACAGTAGGTTGAGAAGCAAGGAGACCAATGGTCTATCACTGAATGACTCTAACCTTCATGACCACTGGGCAGACTAGAAAGCAACTTTTTGCTCGCAGAAATATCAGTTCAGGGATTTTGTTTGGGAATTTTGTTCCTGGAGCAGCACTTTGTTTAAAGCATCTTAGGGAGTTATGGGGTCCGGGAAGAACAAAATTACCACCACTTTTCGTCTGAGAGCATGACCAAAAAAGATGAAGAGGATGTTATTAATCTTATTATTCTTAGAGCATTTTGGGGTTTGATAGGAAAGAATAATTAACTTTAAAAAGTGAACTAGATAAAAACCTTAAAATTATAATTAAAGAATGGGGATGAGAGTGGTGTCAGGCATCTCAGCAGAGTATCTGAACAGTGCAGAAAAGCAGAGTGAATCATTTCTACAACAATAATGGTATTTACGTCCTAGTACAATAGCTTCCTAGAAGCCTAATTGCAAGCAGACTGGGGTTTCGAAAATATAGTTAGAGTATAAAAAATCCAGGAAGAAGAGATAAGATCTGAATTTAAAAGAACATGCTTAATGCTACTGTATGGTTCCATTTTCAGATATCAGGATTTAATATAATAAGAAAAGGCAGAGAAAATGAAAATTGGGAAGACCACTGAATAGGAATTTTAAGAAGGGGATTTGCAGTATAGTATTAGAAACCTCCTGATTTTGATTATACTTTAATACGAGATAAAGTAAAGATGAGGTGAATCGAAGGTAAATCATAATTATAAGTTTCTGCATAATCCGTGGCAAAAATATTAAAGATTAGATTATGGAATTTTGTTAGTAGCTGCATACAAACTTTTACTATTTGTGGTTGCCAACTGCCATACACATTAAGCATGTGAGAAGTAGATAAAAATGACTTTGTGCAAGGAAAAAAAATGTAGAAGTATTTAATAAGATATATGGATTTTAGAGTCTTGTCCTCCTCCACTCCAGACTATAATTTAAGCTAAGAAACCATGGCAGAGAATTTATTCCAAAAATGGAAATAAATGTAAATATGAATCCTACTTAACAATGGAAAAAAGTTAGAAAAGTAATAGGGAAGAAGAGGGGAAGGGGCTGAGCAGATAGATCGTTTTCATGCTTCAGGGACCTCCGGTTTTGTTAGTGTGAGTTTGTGCCACCACTGAGGCAGATAGCACCTCTCTACAATTTAGAAGATCATAGGATCATGGATTTAGCGTTGGAAGGGACCTCAAGGGGAATCTAGTCCAATTCCCTCCTTTGACAGATGAAGAAGTTCAGAGAGATTTAATGACTTGGCCAGAGTCACATAGGTCAAGTGAAAAGTGATGGAGGCAATATTTAAACCATCTCCTGACTCTAAATTAAATGTGTGTGTGTGTGTGTGTGTGTGTGTGTGTGTGTGTGTGTGTGTGTGTGTGAGAGAGAGAGAGAGAGAGAGAGAGAGAGAGAGAGAGAGAGAGAGAGAGAGAGAGAGAGAGAGAGAGATCCTGTGTTCCTTACATTTAGGGAGAGGCAGCTGGAGGGCTCAGTGGATAGAGTGCTGGGCCTAGAGTCAGGAAGATCTGAGTTCAAATGCGACCTTAGATACTTACTGGTAGTGTGACCCTGGGCAAGTCACTTAATCCTGTTTGCCTCAGTTTCCTCATCTGTAAAATGAGCTGGAGAAGGAAATGGCAAACCACTCCAGTATCTTTTCCAAAATGGGGTCACAAAGAGTCAGAACCGACTGAAAAAACGACTCAACAACAATACTTTGAGCATTTATTAGCTGTGTGATGTTGGGTGAGGCGCTTATCCTTTCTCAGCCTTAGTTTTTTCATCTGTAAAACAGGACTAAAAATAGCACTTATCTTGCCGAGTTGTTATGAGGATCAGATGAGATAATTATGTATGCCCTCCACACATCTATCATTGTGCTTTTCTAAAAGGGCATGTATGACCACATTGCTCCCCTACTTAATAAACACCAGTGGCTCCTTATCACTTCTAGGATAAAATACAAAATCTTTTGTGTTCAAAGTCCTTTATGAGCTGTAGGCCCCCCAATCCTTGCGCCGCCCCCCCTTACACATTACACCCCACCCCATACTCTAAGATCTAGTGACTGGCTTCTTTCCTGTTCCTCCCACAAGACACTCTATTCCCCAGCTCCAGGCATTTTCTCTGGCTGTTCCCAATGCCTGGAATATTCTCCCCTTTTTGTCTCTGTCTCCTGGCTTCTTTAGAGCACCTTAAAGCTGAAATCCTACCTTCTACAAGAAATCTTTCCTGATCCCCCTTAATGCCAATGCCTGTATCCTGTTAATTTATCTTATGTATAGCTTGTTTGTACAGAGTTGCTTCTCCCCCATCAAATTAGAAGTTCCCTGAGGGCAGGGACTCCCTTTTGTTTTTCTTTGCATCTCCAGCACTTAGCACAGTGCCTGACACACACACTTAATAAATATTTATTGACCCACTGAGAGTGCTTTGCAAACCTTAAAACACTATATAAATAAATGTAATTGCATATTATTATTTGATGCATACAGAGATTTCTAGCTAATCAGTAGAATCTTTCAGTGAAAGTATGTGTGAATTTTGGAAGAAAATATGATTGCTGATGGAGGTTTATAATTTGTTTTGTGTGAGAATTTTTTTGGAGGACAGTGGAATGGAGGGAGGGTGGGGATTTCCAAGCTGTAATTTCAGCAAGATAGAGAGATCTTTTGGAAACTTCTACAGGAGCAGATTGGCAGCTGGTTCATGACTTATAGTGTTAAAGAGTTGCCTGTGGCACTAAAAGGTTATGTGGCTGGCCTGGAGTCTTACTTTCAATGTATAACTGAGGTTGGACTTCAACCCATGTCTTTCTGACTAGGCCTGTATTTTTATACAGGTTTCAAGCACTGTCTGCAAGATTCCTGAGTGCTACTGGTACCAGATTAAAATATAATTGGGAAATAGCTGACCGAATAAGTAAAAATACAATTTTGTTGCTGTTTAGTTGTGTCTGATGCTTTATGACCCCATTTGGGCTTCTTTTCTTTTTTTTTATTTTTTATAAATTTTATTTAATATATTTAGTTTTCAGCATTGATTTTCACAGGAGTTTGAATTACAAATTTTCTCCCCATTTCTACCCTCCTCCCCACTCCAAGATGGCATATTTTCTGGTTGCCCTGTTCCCCAGTCAGCCCTCCCTTCTGTCACCCCACTCCCCTCCCATCCCCTTTTCCCTTTCTTTCTTGTAGGGCAAGATAAATTTCTACGCCCCATTGCCTGTGGATCTTATTTTCTTGTTGCCTGCAAAAACTTTTTTGTTTTTGTTTTTGAACATCTATTTTTTAAAACTTTGAGTTCCAAATTCTCTCCCCTCTTCCCTTCCCACCCACCCTCCCTAAGAAGTCCAGCAATTCAACATGGGCCACATGTGTATCGTTATGTATAACCCTTCCACA
>CM053622.1:612274289-612300279 GCA_028646595.1 Phalanger gymnotis | reverse complement strand
TCTCTCTCTCTCTCTCTCTCTCTCTCTCCTTTCTTTCTCTCTTTCTTTGTAAAAGAAATAGTTATTGTCCCTCCAAAAGACCCAGCTAAGACCTATGGCAGATGAGTTGTTTCCAAAACTGAAAATCCCTATATAATGATCAAGGAAGATGTAGCCCAATATTCCAGTGTCTCCCAATGCAGAGTTATTTGTCCCAGAACATTTTCTCCTTCCATCTTTAAATATTTCAATATGTAGAATTGTGTTTAGGTGAGTGCTCTTGCTCTGATTCAGACCACCATGGACTTAATGACTTAGTAGATAGTCTGCAAGGGTACCTGAAGATTGATTGGCCTGTAGCCAACTTGGTGATGAGTGTTTCTGAACTTAGTTGGACTAGTCTTTGGAAGTCACACGCACAGTCTGTCCTTTGTATTGCTTATGTCATGCAACAAAATTGAGTTTAAAATATTTTGGGGCCAGATTATATAATACCATACTTGGAGAAGTCAGATCCTAGTCAGTTAGGAAAAGGACTTCTTGTGATGATATAAAGAATATTGGAAAGCATCCCCAGAAAGGAAGGGCCCAAAAGGTAACCAGACCTAGGGCTTCATTAGAGCCAGTAAGCCAGCAGTACTTTTTTGGATTCTATTCCTATGAAGTTTTAGACTGCAATCTTGTGTTTTCCTTAATTCTCAAGGTAACTCTAGTAACTTATGTTCTTTTTTTGTTGTTGTTTCCCAAGTTTAAATTATAAAAGCTATAGTTGCCCTTCTTATCAAAATGCATTTTCATAATACACTAGTTTTTGAGGGAATGAACTTAATTTTTTCTCAAAAAAATTTTTTTATTGACTTTACTTTTCCGATCCTTGTCTTTTTCTTTATACTTTAAAAGTGTGTCTTCTAGGGAATTGAAGAAGTAAAAGTGTATTTCTTGTGCTTTAGCTATCCTATAATGTTTTTTCACCCTTTTGTTGTTGTTTTGAAGGGAAAACATAAGGCATATTTTAATTCACTGTTTACAAATCTACTTAAAAGCTTTGGAACATTGGGAGAACTAGATTATATATTAGCTGATAAGGAAAGCATTTCTTAAATGATTTATTTAGAAACTTTGAACACTTGGTTTTAAATAGCTGAGACAGAACTCGTGGCTTTAATTTGAGGCTCATGGGTGAAGATGAAACCATTTCTTTCATGTACCTCACCACGAGATGAATTCAGCCTACAAAATGATCCTAGCTCCCATTTTAAATGTACATGTCTGGTGCAACATCACTGCTCAGGGCACACAAAAATGCGGAGGAGGAAGAATTCCCGGGCTACTTGTCCAACTTGTCTGATGGCTGTGACTATGTTGGGTTGTTGAGAAAAAGCCCAATACCCACCAAAAAGGTATAATTAGGTGATCTTATTCCTCGGGGAAAGAGATCAGATTTTCCCCTGCAGCAATCTGGAGATCAATTTATGTTCTAAAGCACAAGGAATTGGTAGCACATAAGATTTTTTTTCCACTCTAAGGTAGCCATATAATTTTCACTCAAAGGTAGCCAGATAATTAGCCATATTGGTAGCTACATGTGTTTTTCCTCTCTGTAGCTGCTTCTCTTATTTGTGTAAAATAATAGTTCTTCCTCAAATTCCTGAAAGATTAGATTATTCTTCTAGATAGCTTTATGCCAGCGGATCAGAGTCCACAAACAATCTCTGGTAGTAGAATAATAAAAAGCATGGATTTTATTTATTTTTCTCTCTATGAGCAGGCTATATAGTCTGATTGATGGGATGCAGAATTGTGTGTTTATGCACATACCATGCTACCTCAATATATAGACATATATTTATACATGTATACATATATGTACATGGGTATAGGTATATGTGTATATACCTAAATATATACACACATACCCACGCATTTATAAACATGCATATATAAAACAATACAAAATAATAAAATACATATAAAACATAAAAATACATATACATGTGTATGTATATACATACACATACATATATACATATACAAAATAAACATAAAATACACATAAATACATAAAAACATTTTAAAAACATGTTGAGACAATGTTGTGTTATGTATATAAACACATAGACACACTTGAGTGTGTGTGTACACGCACGCAAAATTCCGTATCACAACAATCAGGTTATACAACCTTCACATATAGAGAAAATTAAATAAAAACAGTACACTAAAAATCCAGATCTGCAGGCATGTGTATACACACACACACACACACACACACATTTATATGTATTTTTCTTAAAGCAATGTGGTATTCTGCATTATATGCTATTGTAGCTTGTTGGACTTGAAGTCAGGAAGACCTGAGTTTGAATTTTACTAGCTATGGGTAAATTGCTTAATCTCTCTGGGCTTCAGGGTCCTTATTTAAAAAATGAAAGTCTCCTTCAGCTCTAACTCTGTAGGGGGTTAATAATAGCGCCTACCTCCCAGGAGCAAAGGCGATTTGTAAAGTGCCTGGCGCACAGTAGGCACTACATAAATTCTGGCTAGTATTATTATCAGTAGTCTTCTGTGAAGGTGTTCTACCATCCCTGAGCACCACCTCTCTAAGAACCGAGTAACTATGGTGTCGTTTCACCATAGCACTTCAATATGTGTTGTGCAATATAGTTCAAAGGTCATAATTCACTTCAACACACAACAGTGCAATGGTTCCTCGAATAGTCTTGGTTATCATGGTTTGAAATGAAAAAAAAAAGTTGAAAAATTGTATCTTTGATTTTGAAAAAAAAAAAACTGCCATGTAGCCCAAAAGTACAGGTGCTATTAGTATAAATATTTAAGCAATATAATTTAAAAGTAATTAGCTGGTGCAAGGCTGCTGATGCAAGCACTTTTCACCTTAAAATATCTATCTAGCTTAGACACCCTCCCCCCCATTTCATCACTGTGTTGCTGGTTCAGATAGCATAGTCTTAGCTCAATTCAATTTTTCATAAATATTCCAGAGACACTCCACAAATGAAGCCAACATTCCAACCAACACTAGATTCACATGCACTACTGTGTTTAATACAGGATAATTTAGATAAGTGTATTTCATTTAGCTAGAGCCTCTGTCCCATCTTAGTTGGGAATCTCTTAGGTCCCCTTAGATTATTCTCAACAGCTGGCAAGCCAGCTGTCCTGATGGTGTTTTCCTTCCTGTACTAGGTGACATCATGAGCATCTCTCTGGTCCCCTTCGATTCTCCTCAGAAGTTTTCCCAACCCTAATCAGAATCCGTATCTCACGCTGTACCCATTCTGTCTTGTGGAAAATGCAGTACTTGGAATTTCAGTCAGATTTGTCCTTGAAGTAGGAAGTTTTGAGGGAAATGTAGTCCTTCCTTCAGGCTTTTACCTGTTCCAGAAAGAAATGAAATATAAAAAATATATATGAATAGATAAATAATATATATAAAATATATAAAATACATATATACTAAATTTACACAATAGTCTTCAAAATGAATGATTTAATCAATAGGTCAATGTTCATACAAATATACACACATACACATGTGTGTATGATGTATTTGTATGTATGTGTACATGTATGTATGTATGTATGCATATGGTGACTTTACTACCTGTTAAAATGTGATGAAGCTACCTATCTTGAAAGTTCTTTTTCATATTTTTCTTCTGTATGTTTTTTTCTCCATTATATCCTGTTGGGATAAATCCTTTCTGTCTCAACTGTCTGCTATTGTTAGCTAAAATGTGTGGGTTTAAGCTTTGTCTTGAGGCTATCCTATTTTGGCAGTGAAGGCATGGTATTCTAGTGGCATATTGAAAATCTTTTCTTCTCCCTCTCCCCTTTAAGCTAATGTTTTACCAATAAGAGGTAGAGGAGAGGTGGGGAGAGCAGAGGGAAAGGAATTATGTGAGTAAATTGCTCCCAACAATTCCTATTGCTAAAATGAACCAAGGGAGAACTTTTAGTATGTCGGCACGGCTGAGCACAGCAGAAAGATCGTGGGGTTGGAGTTAAGAGCCTTGGATTCCAGTCGTGGCTCGGCTGATAACTTGGATGAGTCATTCCCCTCCCAGGAGGGCCATCTATAAAATGTGGGGATTGGGCAAAATGATCTGCCAGGTTCTTTCTACCTACCTCTAACATTTCTATACCCATCCTTATTCAGTAACAAACATACTCCCTCAGTAGCATTGTGTCCTAAGCTGGGATCTTGACTTCCCCTTATTTGCTAATGCCCAATCCTAATGGTGCTTCCCTCCATTTATTTCCAGCTTCGGACTTGGTTAAAGGTGGTAGGAACTGCCTATTTATTTAATCTTTGAGTGCCTGGCACTGAGCATGTAACTGACACTTGCTAAACATTTACTGTATTGAACTGATAAGGAAAAAAAAAAGAGAGAAGAGGGAGAAAAGAGGAAAGAAGGGAGATGGGAAGAAGGGTAAGGGCTCGGGGATATATTCATGTGGACTGAATCCCCAGTGAGAAGGCAGAAAGAAGGCAGCCCTAATTAAAAGGACACCCTGGCTCTCTCCTCCAGACCTCACTGCCCTCTTATTGGTGCCCATAGCAGAAATAGGAGCATTTCTCAAAGCTAAAGGAACAATTCTCACTCTAGAACCACAGATTGAGGAACACGGCTCAGAAAGTCAAGCTTCTCCCCATGTACGTGATACTTAAATGCCATCGTGATAAACACAAGATAAGTAATAGTAGCATGAGTCAGGGAGCCCCCAAATGTCAGCCTGGCACTGCAGAGATATTATAAATGATCTGGGGGAAAAGTCCACACCTTTTATTTGTAAGATATGTTCTTTTTAAGTCCCAGACTGCTAGGAAACATTTCTAGCCTCGTTGCAAAGTGTCACGCTATCTCACTCCGGCAGTCGCAGCCCCAACCTCAGCCCAGATAAACACTCATCTCGTATTTCATCCGTCTCTTTGTACATCTGTGCTTAAGGTAATATCTCCCCATTGACACTGTCACTGTAACAGAGCACAGTGGCAGTCCTGGGAGAGGCAAAGCTAAGAGACTCTCGGGCTCCACGCTATCCTTCTTCTAATGGCACCGAGACCTATTACCTCTCTCAGCACCCTTTAGAAGAATTACTGACTCAAAGCAAGCCTTTCCCTCCTCTCATCAGGCACTCAGACCTGAAAGCCCAGGTAATTTATGCCCATTTGGAACGTCCTGCCCATCCTTTCTTTTGGCTCCAGGGTCAGGCTCTTATCTAGAGAAAGGCACTGCAGCAAGAGCTGAGCCTACTGGGCTACATTATTGAATTTGTGCTATTATTTCTGCATTTAGAATCTGTGCCTGGAAACTTGGATGTTGCCTAGGCTGAGGAGAGGGGGGTGAATGATCAAATGTGGGAGACTTTTCTGATCCCTGAGGGTGATCACATGACCCATCTGGCTATATACCAATAATGCAAAAAAAAAAAAAAACAAAAAACAAAACCCAGTTACCCCAATCTCTGATAACACTGAATACTCACCCATGCCCAGGTCATGGAGGTGGTGAGTGACCTGGGACCCAGGTAAAAGAGAAATATGTGAAAGAGTGCACCATTTCAACAGTTCAATTCAACAGGTATTTTTAAGCATAAATAAGTCCTGTTGTGCCAAGTTTTGGGGAAATGATGTACATATTACACACTTTCTTGCCTCCCAGAGCTTACAGTCTATTGAAAGGATAAGACAGGATACAAATTGACACAATGCAAGGCACATTGCAATGGGGGCCACCAAGAGATCCAGAGAAAAGGCACGAGGAAAATCTAGGAAATAGGAAAACTGTCTCTCTGTGTCAGAAAAGTATATTCAGGACTCAGTTCTTACCGCTTTCATTCGTCAGGCAGGGACATCTCTGGGTGCTTGGCAGAAACTGTCTTTGGAGTATAGTGGTATACCGATAATCAAACTGATTATTGTAGCTGGTCTAGGAACTGCGTGATTCTTAGAGAAAATGAAAGCAGGATAGTCTGACTGGTGGGTGGACTCGATCCACCTGGATGCTCAAACCCATGTCCAGGGATATATGACTCGGGACCTCAAAACCAGGTGGGAACTCAAAGCTACATCACATGAGATTCATCTGGAGGAGATGGAGCTATTTAGGCTGAAACGGAAAATATTCAAGGGGATCCTGATGGTTGTCTTCAAATATTTAAGGGAATCTCTTGAAAGGGGGTGGGATTAGGAGGGAAATAAACATGTATATAGTGCTCATGATGTACCAGGCACCGTGCTAAGTCCTTTTTGCAAATATTATTTCATTTGATCCTTACAACAATGCTGAGAGGGAAGTGTATTATTATCCCCATTTTCAGGTTAGGAAACTGAAGCAAATTGAGGTTTATAATAAATATAGTGAAGAATAGACATTAATGATAATGATTAATAATAAAGGTACTAGGGTCACATGGCTGGTAACTGTCTAAGCTGGGATTTGAATTTACGTCTTCTATCGACCTTGCCACCCCCTGCTTCTCAAGAGGGGATACAGGGAAGAAAAGGGAGCACATTCGTTTTGCTTGGCCCCGGGAGGTAAGACCAGGGTCAACGAGTGGAATTATGGGGAGGTGGATTTTAACTCCAATATAAGGAAGAATTTCCTAATGAGTTGAGCTGGCCAAATAAAGAATGGGTCGCTTTGAAAGGCATTGGAGAAGACCTTGAGGATCACTTGTCAGGGGCGTCATAGATGTGATTGTGTTTGGACAGGGCTTAGCCTGTATGAGCCCTTCAGGTCCCCCCCGACTCTGACATTCTTCGGTTCCATGATCGCTGTTGGGCTGTGAATGTTCCTTCATGGACACTTTGGAGGACGGCGTGTGTACAGTTATGTAGCTGTACCTGTATCCCCCCAGTAGAACACAAGTTCCTCAGGGGGCAGGGCCTGCCTAGGTTTCGTCGTTGTATAATTAGTGCCTAGCACATGATCTTATCTCCAGTAGACGGTTCATAAATGTTTGTTGGCATGAATTGCTAAATGTCTGCTTGGTAACATGGAAATAGCAACGCTCCTATGATTCTTTTTCCAACAACCCAATAGTAGGGGAACAAAAGAATCAATGAAACTAATGTCAAGCTGATTAGACACAAGCAGACAGAAATAATCCTTCACCCAGAATGCAGCCTATTTTTAGAAATTTCTGATTCAGAGAGGCACGGTCTTCTAAAGTGTCATGATGAGGTACGTGGACAGTCCAGTGGTACAGCAGACAGAGCACCAGGCAGACTCATCTTACTGAGTTCAAATGCAACCTCAGACACTTACTAGCTGTGTGACCCTGGGCAAGTCATTTAACCCTGTTTGCCTCAGTTTCCTCATCTGTAAAACGAGCTGGAGAAGGAAATGGCAAACCACTCCAGGATCTTTGCCAAGAGAACTCCAAATGGGGTCACAAAGAGTCAGACATGACTGAAAAACGAACAACAACAACAGTTAAAAAAATTAGGGTAAAACTTATGAAACCCCTAAACTTAATGACAAAAAAGTGTTCTTTAAGCTTCTGGAAAGAATTTTCTCCCCTACTTTGTGCAGAATGTTAATAGTTGGACAGAGTTTTCTCTTGAAGTCTCAGGTATGGGTAGATAATGGAAAAGTGCCTTGAATGATTTGGCAGTCCCAATTTAATGAGACTGGTTCCTGTTTAAAAGTCAGAACCTGTATAGGCAGCCAGTTTCATTTAGCTTACTGTCATTCATGCTGTCAGAATTATTCTTCCTTTTAAAAAAAAATTTAATTGGATGAGCTTGCTGAAGAATCACAACTAGATGTGGAAATATCCAAAGTTATTGGCCCAGATAAATCAGCATCATAGAGCCTCAAGAGAAATATCAGGATATGGGTTAATTTTTATTCACGGAATAAACTATGGTGTCTCTGTGTAACCTGGAAAAATAAAAACAAAAAGCCCAAACTAAAAAAAAAAAAAACAAAAACAAAAACAAAAAAAAAACCCACAAAGAAATCCAAAAGGCTATGTGAGAAAATAATTTAATTTAGAATCACAAGATCATGAATGGTAAAAATGAAAAGGAACTTAGAGATCAAATAATCTAAATGCCTCATATCACAGATAAGAAAATCAAAGCCCGTACAAGGCAAATAATTTTCCCTAGGTCACAAGTCAGTGGCAGAGTTAGGAATAATTTTCGACATCATCACCAATTACTTTTATATGTTTCAGCTATGTTGTAGGTGAAAATTATGTAGCACTTCAAGTTTTGATGAGCATCTTATATATTCTTTATTTTCACAGCAACACTATGAGATGAGTACAATTGGTATCATTATGCCCACTTTACAGTTGAGAAAACTGAGGCTCAAAGAGGTTAAGTGACTTGTCCAGGGTCATATAGTCAGTCAGTAATTTTTAAGTGCATACTAAGTGCCAGACACTATACTAAGAGCAGGCAATACAAAAAGCATAAAAAGACAACCCCCACCCTCAAGGGACTCACAATCTAATGGAGGAGAAAACAAACCAATATGTATAAACAAACTATATACAGGATAAATAGGAATTAATTAATAGATAGAAGAAACTAGAATTAAGAGGTTGGGAAAGGCTTCCTGTAAAAGACAGGGTTTTAGTTGGGACTTTAAGGAAGTCAGGAAAGTCAGGAGCAGAGATGAGGAGGGAGAACATTCCAGGCATGGGGGACAGACAGAGAAAATGCCCAGAGTTAAGAGATGGAGTGTCTTGTCCATGGAACAATAAGGAGGCCAGAGTCACTGGATCAAAGATTACATTGCAGGGAGTGAGGTGTAAGAAGGCTGGAAAGCAGGAGGTTATGAAGGGTTTCGAATGACAGAGGATTTTGTATTTGATCCTGGAGGCAACAGGGAACCACTGGGATTTGTTGAATAGGGAGGTGACATGGTCATATCTGTGCTTTTGGAAAATCACTTTGGTGGCTGAGTGGAGGATGGATTGGATTAGGGAGACACTTGAGGCAGGTAGACCCACCAGCAGCCTATTACAGTACTCTAAGCATGAGACAGTGAGGAGGTCCTGTATTGGATGAAGGCAATGTCAGAGGAGGGAAGGGGCTGGGGTGGGGGAGAGGAGACACATATATAAGAAATACGGCACAGTTAAAATTGACAGGCCTTGGCAACAGATTAGCTATGGGAGGTGAGATGAGAGATAGTGAGTATTTGAGAATGACACCTAGGTTGGGAGCATGAAGGACTAGATCATTGGGGTGGGGAACCTGTGGCCTCTAGGCCACATGTGGCTCTTTAGGTCCTCAAGTGCAGCCCTTTGAATTCAGTCACATGTGGCCTCGAAGTTGCAGGTTCCCCACCCCTGGGGGGAGGATGATGTTGTCTTCGATAGAAATAGAGAACTTCTTAATAGGGTTGAGAAAGACAATTGCCTTCTTCACTTTTCCATTGGAAGGCATGAGCTGACTTCTAATTAAGGAAGTTGATTTCCATAGTGAATTTAAGATGTTTACTGGAAAAGCGGTTTGAGATATCTGAAAGGCAATTGGAGATAAGAGATTGGAGGTCAGTGGAGAAGTGGGGTAAGATAGGTAGATATGAGAATCATCGGCGTGGAGATGGTAATTAAATCCATGGGAACTGATGAGATCACCAAGTGAAGTAGTATGGAGACAGAAGAGAAGAGGTTCCAGGGCAGAACCCTGTGTGATTTTTCTATGATTAGAGGGTACAGCTCTACATAGCTAGTAAACATCAGAGGTAGAATTCAGACTCAGGTCCCTCCTGATTCTGAGTCTGATCTCACTACGCCATCTTTCACAGAGGCATTACCTAATGTCCTAGAGTCTTTCTTTTGTTCTCTCAGCATTTAAAAGTACCAGTGTAATATTGAAGTTACCTATCCTTCTTTCATGCATGCAGCTCCTAGGCCATGCACAACATCATTTTTCTCTGCTGGTTTTCTTAAAGTGAGATCTTTGTCTAGTGATTGCCAGAGATTTTTTTAAAATGTGAACAATGTGGGAATTTGTTTTGCTTGACCATGAATAGTTGTTATGAGGGCTTTGTTTGTGTATTCCCTTTTTTCCCATGGGGGAGGGGATAGGCTGTTGTTTGGTCATTTTAATCGTGTCCAACTCTTCATCATCCTATTTAGCAGCCAAAGCTATTTCCTGGCTCTCTGAAAAAAAAATGTGCCCATGACATAATTTAAAGTTTAATTCGCATTTCTAATATTTCCTTTATCTCTTCACAAGTCTAGACAAGTAACAAAGCTACAAATCAAACCTTGATTGGTAACATTTGCCAATTTCCAAAGTATAAAGGCACTCACCGAAAATTTAACAACCAGATCTCACAAGCCAGTAGAAGCTGGCTCTGTGGGTTTTTTTTTTTTTGGTACGGAGTAGTATGGAGATAGTATGATGTGTAGTATGTATACAGAAGGTTTTCTTGGCAAAGATAATGGTGTAGTTTGCCATTTTCTTCTCTAGATCCTTTTACAGATGAGGAAACTGAAGCCAACATGGTTAAGTGACTTGCCCAAGGTCACACAGCTATTAAATGTCTGAGGTCAGATTTGCACTCAGGAAGATGAGTCTTCCTGACTCTACGCTTGGCACTCTATCCACTCTGCCACCTAGCTACTAGAGGATAGGCAGGTTGGGGCTAGTAAAAAGGTAGGGAGGAGAGAGAGAGACAGAGGGACAGAGAGAGACAGAGAGAGAGAGAGAGAGAGAGAGAGAGAGAGAGAGAGAGAGAGAGAGAGAGAGAGAGAAAGAAGAAGAAGAAGAAGAAGAAGAAGAAGAAGAAGAAGAAGAAGAAGAAGAAGAAGAAGAAGAAGAAAAGAGGATCGATTGAGACATCTTTTTAAAAATCCACAGAAGAAAATGGAAAGCAGGTAAGAAGAAAAATCACAGAGAAGCAGGACAGCTTTGAAAGCTATAGGTTCAATTTATTATACAATTAAAAACAAAAGCAAGCTATATATAATAGCTATCAGAAGGTTAATATACAATTCTCTTTTTCTCTTCTACTGTGTACATGGAAACTATGAAAATGCTGTTTTATTTATTGTTTGTTAAGTTCAGAATAAAAATAAATGTATTTTTAAAAAATCTCTTGTTTATGTTTCCACCCAGTTTTTACCCCTGTATGCATCAGAACCTGGCTGATGTCTAGTACCCTAGTACACTCCCCCCCCTGAAAAAAAAAACCCAAAACACAGAGCCAACTTCTACTGGCTTGTGAGATGAGGTTGTTAAATTTTCAGTGAGTTCCTTTATACTTTGGAAATTGGCAAATGTTATCAATTGAGGCTTGATCTGCAGTTTTGTTAAGTGTCTAGACTTGTGAAGTGATGAAGGAAACATTAAAAGTGCAAATTAAACTTTAAAGTATGTGATGAGCACAATTTTTTTCAGAGAGTCAGTTATATAAGAAATAGCCTTGGTTGCCACGCAAGCATTCAGGCAAGAAAACACTGAAAGTGGACAGGTTTCATGTAACCTGTCGGAAAATTCAACCCCCTCATAGAAGCTCATTAACAGTCATGACAATTCTACTTCCCTTGACAGTAGGTCTCTGTCTTCCCCAGGGACCTAAACTGTGTTCTAGATTTATAGTACCTTCTCAGAATCTACCTCCCCAACTTTACCTTGAGAACCCTGTGTCCCCACCTCCCTTTTCTACCCCCCTTAACCCTTCAGGCACTCAAAAAAATCAATAGCCTTTGGTGAGAGTCTATACTCATTGTAGTGTATAAGCTCTTCAATAATGAGGCAGCCATGGTCACTACTCACTCCAAACAACCAACTCTGCAAACCCAGAGTTCATACCTGCCTTGGGGTTTATATTTATTGTTATGACTTAGCTTATCAATGAACCTTAAGCCTCATGACTGCCTCAGTCCTGATAAAGATGCTGCCTCTGACTAATGTCCTATTAGTGCAAATAGCCTAGATCCAAAATGAAAACCAGTGATCCCAGACAAGTCCCAACTACTATAACTCAATTAGTCGAAATTTCTCTTCTAACACAATAGGTTGGATTCATATCATGAGGATTCCCCATGATTAACAACCTCTGTCAATGGTTTGCTTCAGCCCAATAACTCTGGGAACTTCCAAAGATTGCTTCATTTCCTTGACAGCCAAAAAACCAAAGCTGCTATTGAATTCAGAAGCATAGAACATTAATCCAGAGAGCTATGGATAGTAAAGCCACAGGAAGTAACCATAGTTCACATTCTCAGGGAGTATAGTCTCAGCTCCCTGGACAATTTGTGTTTTCAACCCCTCCAAGGACACCAATGGGGAAGGCTTGCCTAAGTTTCTCTGAAGCAGGAGCGGAATGGTGGTGGTGATGGAAACTTTAGCCAAGCAGAAGCTGTATCCCTAACAGCCTCTATTACTTTGCTGCAACTTGGTAGGATGTCTGTCTCCCTGCTCTGTTTGCGTTAGGGACAGTCAAGTGCCCAGAACAGCCAAACGCCTTACTTGCCACCATTTCTACATTTCTGGTTTATGCCATTGCTCCCTCTTTCCTGCTCATGGCATTCACTTCATTCTAAATCCAGCCCACCATTTATTAAGTACTATGTGACATACACTATGCTAAGAGCTAGAGATACAAACACAAGTGAAGAAGACTACCTACCCTCATGATACAAACCCAATAGGGAAAGATAACATATGTAGGGGAGAGGTGTCCAGGCAGTAGTGGTTTGGACCCAAAAGTCATAGGGATGGTTACTGGAGTTGATGGGCAAATGATTAATGCATTCTTTTTGGGAATAGTAGCATTGATTTCATTATGCTGTTCTTAGAGTTAGCATCGAAGAGGGGTGGAGAGAGTATAGCGGTGGAATAACATGGAGATGATTAAGAAGTGGTATGGTGGGCCTGATATTTTGCTTTGCAAAAAAGATTCTTATGTTGTTTTTTTATTTGTATATGTCCTAGGTCCCCAAATAGACCATAAGCTAGCATGCTGCCCTTAGTCAAATATCTTGCTGTCTGCTAAAAAATTAGTGGTTGCCTATATCTTTTGTTCCATGAACTCCTTTTGACAACAACAAAAAGTGATCTGGGCCATTCGATAAACTACTCACAATATTCTTTCAGATTTATTCTTCAAGTGCTTACTAACTACCATGATAATTTTTGCCTAAAGAAGCACCAAATTAAAATTTACATTATATAATTAAGATATAAAATTTTATTTTGCCTTTCATTATGAAAACTCCAAATAGAAAATCATAAAATTTTATAAAATAATTACAAAATTTACATGGGGCATTCCATAAGAATTAAAAAAAGTAATCCAGCAAGACCTCACACAGTTATCGTTATTTGCAGTACTTCATGTTACATTTCTTTATTTTATAATTTTTATCGAAAATAAATAACATTTTAATGAAATAAATGACAACTGAGAAGATGATTAACAAAACATAATAATCATAGATAAATTTATTTCAGAGTTGGACTTTTTTTATTTGAACAAAGTTTTGCGATGTTTGGCTCCAAATCAGACAGTCTTAAATCTGGTTCCACGGCCATTTTATTTCTCTATTTTGATTTAAATAAGAATAAAGTGAAAATGCTTGCTCACAGAATACATGATGGAAAATAGTGAGAAAACTTTTTAAGCTGTCCTAAGAGATGGAAATTCACTTTTTTAGCCTCACCAATTGATGAAAATAGTTAGCTAGTTACAATATAAAGCATTAATTTTTCTACCGGCTGACAAGCACTGTATTAAATAACACATATATTTAAAAGTCTCGTTGCATATATTGCTGCATTTTTAATAATGTTCAACAACTGTATTTAACAATATAAACTAACTGTTGTAAGGAAAGAGGCTCTTCAGATGTAATTTTCTCCTCTTCTACCAGTGGCATACTAGCTACACTGGACTGAATTCCTTTCAGCAACTAAAAAAAAGGTGTTGTGAATCCCCAGGGTCACACCTGAGGTATGGGAAGGGACCAGAGTTGCTTACTAGTTCATTAGAAAATCTATTGGATGGAAGAATAGTAACATAAGTGGAAGATAAGTGTATCTCATAAAACAACCTTAATATTGCAATGAATGGCAGCACAAGGTTTGTTTCAGCAGAACATTTGGGATAGTTCATGATGTTAATTCACACGCCCAATGGTTATAGTTTTCAATATTTGGGTAAGAATCAAAACATTTGTAGCACCTTGGTCATGTGATTACACAGCACACAGCTGATGAGGATGAGTATAGGGTAACCAAGGGAATGAGGAAGCTATTCTGGTGTGGGGTACAGAACACTAATGAAGGTATGCAAATGTATCTAATTTTCCACTAGGAATAAGTTTGTCCTCAAGAATAGAAAGAATCCTTGTGGAAGGTTGGAAGCAATTTGATGACAGATTGAAAAACTTCCAGAACATTTTAAGCTTTTATGGTCAGAGTTTGAGGTGGTTGGTGGTTGCTGTCTTTCATGGTAGAAGAAGACCAAAATGACATCACCACGTTGGAGTCAATATACAGTGAATCCAACTGTGGCTGATCAGACCAATCCTAGCTCAGAAGGCTGTACCACAGGTCGAGCACAAATGGTCTGTATGAACATTTGCAGTGAAAATGTCTCAATTTCCACATTTCACATTTCTTTCAAGCTATTGCAATTCTGCTTTGCTCACAGAGCATAATGCCTTGCAGGCATGGCATGCTGGGAAAGTCCTGTGCCAGTGTCTCCCGTGTCTCACAATCAGTCTCAAAGTTCTTCAGAGAGACCTTGAAAGTGCCCATGTATTGCTGTTTCTGACCTCCACTTGCTTTGTATGAGTTTCTCATAAAATAGTATTTAGGCAAACATGTTTGGCATTTGAACAAAGTGGCTAGCCCATTGGAATTGCACTCTTTGCAGTAGGGTGTGAATGCTTGGCAGTTCAGCTTGAGAAAAGACTTCAGTGTCTGGTACCTTATCTTTCTGGGTAATCTTCAGAATCTTCCTAAGACAATTTGAACGGAAATGATTCTGTTTCCTGGCATGGCTCTGGCATGCTGTCCAGGTTTCATAGGCATAAAACAATGAGGTTAGCACAATGGCAATTTGATAGGCAGACTAATACATCCTCTCTCCCACACTTTCCTTTGGAGCCTCCCAAACACTGAGTAGCTCTGGCAATGCATGCATTACCCTCATTAGCTATGTGTACATCCCTGGAAAGTATGTTGCCAAGATGAGTGAATTTATCCATAACATCCAAAATTCTTCCATTTGCTGTAACTGATAGTAAAAAAAACAAACAAACCCCAAACCATATTTACATCTTTTCCTTTTTCCTTAGAAGGATTCACTATAGACAAAAGTATCTAGGCTTAGTAGAAAGAACACTGAAAGGTTTCCTCCAGATGTGGGTGGAAGTCTTAGTTTGAGATGCACATAGATATTTTTTCATTTGAGACAAAAATCAGTTGAGGTGGGGAGAGTGTCAGCTTCTGGGGCAGTTGTACCAGGTGAGGCAATAGTTGAGACAGTGATAGAAGCCTGGGAATGGCAGTCCTGCCGCACAGTGACAAGGGCATGGGAATGTTGGGGGAGGTGACTTGGCCACTTGGTGGTGAGAGCTGGTCAAAGACTTGAGTGGTTAGTCATTTCCCTCTCCCCTATCCCACCTCCTCTTTTCCTTCATCTCTTCTTTTTCTCTCAATCCCTGTTCTGTTCCAGAGACGGCTGGGAAGCCACACCTACTTAGCTTGGCCCAAAAAGGAAGTAGGGAGAAGACAATTGGTTTGCCTATTACAATAGTACTGCCTCTATCCTCAAGAAGAAATTTCCCCCTTAAAGGGCTCTAAAAACATAATAAAGTTAGGAGGGACAAGGGGGACAGCTTTATCACTAACCTGGAGAAAGTATTATATACTTTAAAAGAAATTCACCAAGGGCAAGCAAGGGCTCAGAGGCCAGAGGATCAGCATAGCTAGGCCCTAACAAGCAAATAGAGCAGGATCAAAACCGATGAGAAACTACTCAAGCAGGGAAGGACAGAAAGACAATAGTGGTAAAGGCTGACATTTTATAGCACTTGGAAGTTTGCAAAGTTTTAACATTTAACATTTTGTCTCATTTAAGCCTTGCAACAACCCTGTAAGGTAGGTACTACAGGAATTGAATTGTTATTGTATTCATTTCATATTTTTAAATTATGTTTTTGTTCCAAACTTAAAAACCGTATAAAATGGACATTTCCGTGTATATAGCAGACAAAAAAAAAAAAGATTGTACATAAAAATGTGAATCTCTATTACGCACAGCTTGATTTTCTTCTAAAATATATAATATATTCAGCTTGTGACTTTTATAAAAATAACAGCCCCACAAACTGAATGGAATTGAGATTCATGTGCAATCCTTTTTTCCCCCCTGTTTTTCTTTGCATATAGAAACATATATATTTGTTGGCGTTTGTCAGATTCAAATAACCAAAAATTATATATATGCATATATATTTATATACACACATACATATATGTATATGTGTACATATGTGTATATATGTGTCTGTGTGTGTACATATATGTATATACACACATATATGAAGGGCTGGTGGATGAGGGAGCCACTACTAGAATTACATAATAAGAGATTATATAAGTGACTTCTGAGACATAAGCAGGAGACAAAAGAGGAACATAGAATGGCCTACATGACCAAACTGAGATACGCAGCCCTACTTAGTCAAAGGGAGGGAGATATTTGTCTCTATGTTAAGGAACATAATTAGTCATACCTGTATTTTAGTTTATTATCTTTACAATATATTTGCACAACACTTTATTGCCTATAGGTACTTACATGTCTATTCTCTCATTTGAACCTTGCAACAATCTTGTGGGGTGAGCACAGCAGGTGCTATTATACCAATTTGTAACAGGTGAGGAAACAGAACCTCTACTAATATGTGGTATTGAATAATATTATTTAGTGTATTTTGATATCATGACCTCTGTTTTGCCCTCCCCATTTTTTCTGTGGTCTTGATATGCCTCTTTATGTCACATATACATGCTTTATTACCCTGGTAATAAAATTTCTGCCACCAAAATATGTTGCATCCTTATTGCTGATAGAGGCATTATCATAATGCTCTCACTCTAAGAAAACCCATATAGGAACTGGAATTCATAAAACAGTTAATTATAGAGTAAATCTTCACATTACAAAAGGATTCCTCGGTTTACATGTGGATTCAATGTATGTTTCCTTTAAAATTCAAATTTTCTTAACCTTTTGTAGGTCAAAGACTCCTTTGGCAGTCTGGTGATGCCTATGGACTCCTCCAAATAGTGTTTTTAAACATTTAAAATGAAATGCATAGAATCACATAGGAAGTCGATTATATTGAATTATAATTATTTTTT
Source organism: Phalanger gymnotis (assembly GCA_028646595.1). Lineage (NCBI taxonomy): Eukaryota > Metazoa > Chordata > Mammalia > Diprotodontia > Phalangeridae > Phalanger > Phalanger gymnotis. The sequence goes on along the minus strand of CM053622.1, from coordinate 612,282,920 downwards.
AAAAAGTGACAGGCCCCAGATCAAGTTCTCCTGCTTTAACCTGAGAACTTCTTTAATGCTCTTAGGATTCATCTTATGAATGATCCAATTTGCACAAGGCTTTTTGGGAAAAACACAACGAAACAACATTATTACATAAAGAACCACATAGCTACATCATACTAGAAATGATGATTACCAAAAAGGTGAAGAAGAAGAAAGTCAGCACCCCATTCCCCCCAAAATTTGTGAATGAATGAAAAGCTCTTATTATCATTTACTACGCGTCAAGCACTGTGCTTGTAAAAGGGAGATAGTCCTAGAGGAGGCATTCTATAATGGCAGAGAGAGGGTGCATAGGAAAGCGGTGGTTAAGGAAGGGTATTTTGGTGTGGGAAGTCACTGGGATGGTGAGTAGAGCCTGAAGAGATAATGAAGAGATAAACAGAGGAGACAATCGACACACCCTTTTTGGATGCCATGGTAACATTGAGTTGATTATAGTTGTCTGCGCAAAAAGGACAGGACAGGGGAAGGCAGCAGGGCGGATGGCAAAAAGATGAGTGGAATGGACAGCTGCATATTTATGACAAGATTATGCATAGGGGACAGGTGATGGTCACCTAGGTTGAGAGACTTTTCCAATACGTGTAATTTAAAAAATGGATTGTAGAATCACAGGTACAAAATCTAAAAGCAGCTATAACTTCAATTAAAAAAAATGAAGACAAGGCAGTATATATCTACTTTTAAATTGAATTCCTCAGCATAGTTGGCTATACTTTATATCTCTGATGTTTAAAAAAAATAACAATCTACCGAATGAATTACTTTTGTTTTGGAACTACAGGAATTTCTATATCAGAACAGAAAAATGATCTGTCTGGTTCAATATCCATTCGACTACTTTCAATGCTGGATAAGTCATTGGAGAAACCAAATTACTTCGGGGCAGCCTATTGTCCTGTTGAATAGCTACCTCACATTCTAGGACAGAACATGCAGAATCCAGATGATTTCTTATACACAAGTTGCTTGTGTTAATCTTCTTTATTACTGATAGAAAAGAAGGATGTACTAGGAAACTGGCATTGGTACCATGAGAGAAGATTTCTTGTTCCACCTGCTGAGGATCAGCATATATGTTGAAGTTCCAAGACTATAATTTTGCTTTAGCTGTCACTGTTATTCTTCTAGCAATCCCTTTTTGAATTTTACTAAACCTTCTGCATCAGAAAACTCCCCATAGCAGTGAAAACTGGAGATAGATCATGTGTAACATTCATGGAGTTGAGTTCCTTCAAGCTATGGGAAGAATGGTTGGCTTTCCATTTGGGAGGATAGCTGTTAGCTAGAGACTTGGGAAAGCTCATTCTGAGTTTGCTGTAAAAGTAAGATGAATGGGTATCTTGGCGAGCTTATTTTGGATACTATCTGACTGCTAGTGAAAGCTATTTCACTTCAATGCAACTAAATCCATTGGATCACAGGATCATGGATTATGAGTTGGGAGGGACCTTAGAGGCCATCGGGGCCACATGAGGAAATAGATTTTTTGTTTACTTTTAAGTTAGGCAAGGGAGAGGCAGAAAGTTAGGTACTGTCTTGGTACAGCTATCTTATTGGTATTATTAGTTCATGTGCATTGTCTAATGGCTTGTTTCAGATTGTGGTGTAACAAAATGAGTCTTAAATCAGGACTCAGAGACCTAACTTCTGGCTCTTTCACTAAGGAGCTATGTGAGCAAAGCACTTAACATTCCGTGTTTTGGTTTCCCCTTCTGTTAAATGGGGATAATGACAGCTACCCTGCCTACCTCATAAAACTCTTGTGAGGATTCCATAAAATAATGTATGGGAGAGCATTTTGCAAAGTATAAAGGATCATACCATTATAGAGTATTATAATTGTTGTCCTTTATGCTAGTTCTACAGCCTCACACGCTGTTCATTACTGACTATAGCAATAATGTATGGGAGCAGCTATGAAAAAATCAATTTTTAGATGAATGGTTTTATGTCTATGATCATCAATCCATAGAACCCTGGATTTGCATTCAGAAGACCTTGATTCAAATGTCATCTTCATCACATTTTGGCAGTGTTAACCAAGTAAATTGCTTACCTTATTGCAACCTCTCAATTCCTTACCTATAAAATGGGCACAACAGTATTTGCTTGATCTATCTCATGTAGCTGTTCTAAGAGTAAAATGGGACAATGTATGCATAGCCAATCAAAATACTTTGTAAATCTTTAACTGCCCTGTAAATTAAAACTCTTGCTATTACTGTAAATATTATTATTGGTATATCCTGTCCTTAAAAAAATGTTCTGTAAGTCTAGTCTGTTTTGAAGTTTTGCCTTATCTTTTCAGCATGGATATGGAGAGGAGTTTTCTTACTTTGTAACCTCTTCAACTTGAAATGTACATAGGAGGGGAATGGCATAACGATAAAATATAGCTGTTGTTCGGTTGTTTCCAACTCTTTGTGACCCCATTATATGGTTTTCTTGCAAAGATACTGGAGTGGTTTGCTAATTTCCTTTTCCAGCTCATTTTACAGATGAGGAACTGAGGCCAATAGGGTTAAGTGACTCGCCCAGGGTCACACAGCTAGTTAGTATTTGAGGCCAAATTTGAACTCAAAAAGGTGAGTCTTCCGGATTCCAAGCCCAGCGCTCTATCCGCTGCACCACCCAGCTGCTCTGGTATCACATGGAATCATAGTTTAATCCTCTAGTTTCTCAGATAGCTTAATATTTGTCTTTAAATAGATCCCTTTATAAACTAGCATGCATCTTAGAAATGACTTCTTGTGCAACTGATATTTGTAGAGAAGTCAAAAGGGAGCAAGGGTTTTGTAGAAAAGATGAGGCGTTCAGTTCTAAACATGTAGAATTTAAAGCGATGATGGAACATCGAAAGAAAAGTGTCCCCAGGCAGCTGGAAATACAGGACTAGCAGCAATACAAATTTGGAAGTCATCCGCATATTGGAACAGTTAAAGCCAGGGAAGTAAGTAAGATCTCCAGAAGACAGCTCTTTAAGGAAAAATTTTCTTAAGAAATCTGTTTAAGTTAGCCTAAATCCCAATTGCAAACCAGTGCTGGTTTCATGCCTTTCCTTTTGTAGACTCAGTTTTCAAAAGATGAGTCATTCTTATCTCAAAAAGCAGATCCTGCTATTTTTCATACGGCCTGTAGGTGGTGATAGTGTGCCATAGCCAGGGGACACAGGAAAGAAGACCTCTTCAATGTAAGAGTGTTAACTAGATTAGCAAAATAAAAAGATCCGGTGCATGACTAGAGAAGAGAAGGCTAGCCTTGGAATCAGAAAGACCTAGATTCAAGTCTAACACAGAATGACTGACTGTATGACCATTATATAAAAATTTAAAGCTCTTCATTAAAATATCATTTATTTATACAATATATTACAATATACAATATGATATACAATATGTTAGAATTTATACAACTAAATTAGTGCATCAGATAATTCTGTTAGTACTAAAATATATATATATAAATTGCCTTGATACAAATTGGTGCCTTTCTCACTAACTTTTGGTCAATTTACCCACACAACCACCTAGGTTGAAGTCAAAGGGATTTCCCTGTGGTTTGTACTGAAACTTTATTTGACATCAAAATACTTTGGGATGTTTATCTCTGAACAACTGACTTCTCAGTGTCTCCTTCAAAGTCTATTCAGTGTCTGTGGCTTTTCAATTTATATTATTTCAGATATCCTGCTTCTTTTATATATGGTAGGAGGGAGGATGGAATAGCTGTGAAGCGCATCTTGCTACAGGTAGTACAAAATCTCCTATGATTTTCTTCTCAATCACATGACTCATGTTTCTTCTCCATCAAGAAAGAATAACTTGTATTTCTAAGACATCCTAAGATTTTGCAGAACATTTCTTTCACAAAACCACTGAGATATAGGTAGTACAATGTTATTATTTCCATTTTTTCATATCAGAAAGCTGAGACACGGCAAGGTCAAGCGACTTTCCTTGTTGCAGTGTCTTCAAGCAGAGTTAGGAAGGTTTGGAGTACAAACGTCCAGTACAGGGCAACATGGTAGCAAGACAGTAAAGCAAGATGGCTTTCTTTAGGAGACATATTTCCAATATGATGGGCTGGAACAGGTCAGGTCTGCAGGGGCCTGGCTAGAGTTGGGCAATACTGCTGGGACCTCAGAGGGAATGGGACACCCTCTCCCAAACCAGTAATCAGGGTTTTTACAGGGTTCTTAAATGGGCCTAGTAGGATCAGGCACTGGGGGAAGGGAGCCAGGAGACTGGACCTGGGGACTAATGCTGATTCATGCTCATGGAGGGAGAAAAAGCTCCTGGGAATTGGTGGCTAATTGATATTCAAAATCCCCACTTGTGGGAAAAAGGGGCTTTGGGCCTTTACTGTTGCTCTTACTCCGACCATGTGACTTAAGGATTTTGGGCCTTCCCGAGGCTGCTGAGTACACAGGTATTGTGGGACTCAAACTCAGTGCTCTTTGGGTTACACAGTATAGGCGTTCTCTGTTCCCCTTAACTTATCCAGAGGTATACCGTGATTCCATTCAATACTAACATACTGTGCAGACTTGTGACTCTGTAGAGCTCACTGAGTTAGCTTGAGACAGCAGGGCCTGCTCATCATAGCCCTGGTAGAGCATATAGACCCGGAAATAAAAAGCCCTAAACTTGTGAGGGGAAGCTCGAGTTGGAGCATAGCATTAACTTTCCTACACTCTGCTTTTTGGCTCCTTAGTCTTTTGCAGATTCCTTGACTTTGACCCTGGCCTACATCAATCACTCCTCAGCCCTGGTGGTCTCTCTCCCTTTTTCCCTAACCTTCTTGGGAAACAGACCTCGTAGTGATATTGCTGGTCAAAGGGTATAAGCAATTCAATAACTCTCTTTCCTAATGCCTCTCTTTCTGTGCATGGTGCTGCCATTTTCTCAGTCACACAGGCTTGAAACTTCACCTTCACACTTGATTCTTCCCTCTCCCTTGCCTTCACATTCAATCAGACCCCAGACCTCCTTGAATCTAGAGGAGGCACTGTGATGCAACGTAAAGTGGATTCACTTGGGAGCCAGAGGATCTGTCTTCAAATCCTGCCTCTGACACTATCTAGAGAGAGCTACTCAATCTCTCAACCCTCAGTTTCCTCATCTGTAGGATGAGGGATTTGGATTAGATGGCTCTTCTAACTCTAAATCTTTGATCCTGTGTGAATCTTCCTTTGAGGTCTGTTGTCCTTCTGTCTTCTCCTTTTCATTTTTCCTGTCACTATTTATGCATGACCCAGATTCATATCCTACTTTTGAAACTTAAATAAGCTTTGCTTGATCCATCAAGGAACAATTCAAAAGTCGCCTCCTATGCAAGGTCTATCCTAACCCCCTAAATTGCTAATGTGCTGGTGTTTTCCAGGAATTATTGTTGTTTTTCAGTCATTTAGTTGTATTTGACTTTTTGTGACCCTGTGGACTGTACTGTCCATGGGGTTTTCTTGACGATGATACTGGAATGGTTTACCATTTCTTTCTCCAGTGGATTAAGGCAAACAGAGGTTAAGGGACTTACCCAGGATCACACAGCTAGTAAGTATCTGAGGCTGGATTTAAATTCAGATCTTCCTGACTCCGGGCCTAGAGCTCTATCCACTGAGCCATCTAGCAGCCTTAATCCAGAAATTATTTTGTCCATGTTCTGCATCTGTTTATCTATGTGTGCTATGTTTCCTCTTCTCTCTGTCACCCTCCTCTCTCCATTAGCCCCTTAAAGTCAGAAACCGGTTTGTTTGTTTTGGGTAGAATATAGTATATAGTAGGCAATTAGAAAATTCTTATTATATGAATGAATGTAAAATGCTAACTTTAAAGCCTGCATAAAGGCTAGCTGTCAATATTATCTTTTCAAAGTCTTTGGTCAGAACCAAACTTTCAAGTTGAAATTCTCTCCTGACATAATCTCTGGCCATTCCAATAAGAAGGAATCTCTTTCTGAAGGAAAATCACAGCCTTCATTTTGCATTTATCATTTACCGATTGCGGATTGCTGTTGATCTTTCCATATTAGGAGGTCTCCTTGCCAACTAGATTGTAAGCTCTTTGAAAATGTTATTACTTTGCACTCTCTAATCTTAGAGCCCTGTGTATAATAGACACCCACTGTGTGTTGAATGACTGATTCTGACCCTTCCATTTGCCTTCCAAGCAGCTTCTGGATCCAGTAAAAACCCCAGCAACATTATTAGAATTGATCCAGTGTGATACTTGCCTCTCAGAACCCTGATTGTTAACTCTAGATTGGGCAGCCACCATCCTTGAGCTGTACTCTGAATCAGAATTTGTACACTTCTTAAGTACTGATGAAAGAAACACGATACATCTTGGAGACTTCCCTAGATACTTTAGAAATTGTTGTGGCTGCCTCCAAACCCTCAATATGGACTCTTGCTTTTGCGATGGCTACAATTTGTGAGATTCACTGGGGCCAATGTTCCCAAGGATGAACCTGTCTCTGAATTTCAATATTGTCTACTAGCTGTCCACAGACAGTCAGCGCAAACCAGTCTGATGGGGTCAACCATGGCTGCGTTGGTGTTTAAGCCCACGATGAAAGAGATTGTTTCAGCTCTGCAGAAAATGGTACTCGAACAGTGAGCCTCTTCTTTACGACAAACTACTGGAAATGAATGCTTTTCATAGCATGAAGCCACTAAGTCCAACAGGCCTAAAGTCCCCTAATCTGGTATCACCGGTGATTAGGGTAAGAAAGGCCCTGTGACTGATCATTTGCTGTATTGAGATGACAGAAACCAATGGCCGGGAATGGCATAACTCAAAACCACTTTAATGTTGAAAAAGCATCTTCCTTCCAATCCTTATCTCCATTTTGCAGTTGAAGAAACTGAGACCCAAGGCGAAGAGACTTGCCCATGGCCACACTACTTACATACTGAGTGTCAGAGCCAGGAAGGTGATAAAAGTAGAGGTAACCTCAAATTCAGATCTCCTTGTACCTTCAAGAGGGCATCCTCAAGGTACATACTATCCTACTACAGTGTCATAATCTGTCTCAAATCTCTCTACAACCAGGGTAACTTAATTATTCCTATAAGTTTAACCTGTCCCCAGAAGAGAGGCTCAATATTCAAGAACATAAGGTAGCCAATGGCTAATACGTCACCAACTATGCATAAAATTAATCTTGGATTAGACGCTGCTGATCCTGCAAAGATTTCATGCCTAAATTCCAAGATCTGAGTCTTATGCACTTAATAAGCATCAGTTAAATTAAATTGAATTTATCTTATCTGAGTCAGTGACTTAATTTCCTGCATACTACCTTAGTTCCTCAAGGATCAGGGTCTTACTTTAGGTCTCATCTACTTAGAATCCTTTGAGGGAGTCTGAAAACCACTCTCTACAATGGGTCCTCTTTACCTGCTGTTGGATTCCCCCAACTGTCTGCTCTTCTCACCTGTTGCCTGTATGGATATTCCCTAATGAAGATCACCTGCCTCCAGTGGTCTACTGCTTGAGCCACTTCCAGTTACCTGTTTTTGAACAGTTATTTAAGCACTATCCCTTCTAAACTAAGGAAAAAAATTGACTGCTAGACAAAATTTGGATTTATATTCATTTATTGTTCAATACAAATAATAGCATATATCATTTTTTTCTAGCCCTGATTAGGTTTTATTCCTTGAATTTCCAGCTCCTATGAATATTGCTCATACAATTATTTTCTGAAATTAGTAATCATCCTGCCATGTGGGGTCATAACTATGATAAATTCTAGATATGTACAGATCCATAGAAGCAAAATAATGCCACCCCCCCAAATTTTGTCAACTAATTTTCTTATCCATGATTTCTCTTTGTCAGCTGCCCACTGCCCTCAGCTAATGTATCTTTTTCTGAAATGGAATTTTTAAGTTCTTGATTACCCATCATTTTGTTACCTATTGGCTCATAGACTCTGAGGATAAGAATGGTAAGTTTTCATAATTGTTATTAGCAATGGGGTACAGGGATATCAATGAATCATATTGTTATGCCCCCCAAAAGCATAAACTGCCTCATTCAACTAAGTATTTGTGTTTAAGTAGAATGTTAATTTTATATATATATATGCATTAATCATCTATTATCTGGTTATAGTATATGTAACATACACGTGGTACATATGTTTATATGTTGTATATGTAAATGACACTATAAAACTTTCTGACATGGAATCTCTGGGTGTCCTTAAAGCTTGTTTTGAATTCCAGCTCTAATATTTACTAGCTACATGAGCCTGCATGACCCCTCTGAGTCACAGTTTTCTCATCTGTAACATGAGGACAACAATACTGGCATTCACTACTCACTACTTCACAGGGATGATGTGAAGAAAGTGATTGGAAATCAGGGAAATGGTGACATGACTTGCAGTTGACTTTGATTTGAGTGAGGGAGGGCTGTGCAAGGTCACCAGCCTCACTTTCTCCTCCAGAGCCATCTGGGTCCAGTGGCCTGATATTCATCAGGACAACTGGAGATGACCTGGGATGCAATAGGAGACCCTGGCCCTTTTAGGCTAAGGTCTTTTCAGGTTCTCATTTAGAGTGAGGTAACACCC
>CM053622.1:612251699-612273789 GCA_028646595.1 Phalanger gymnotis | reverse complement strand
CTGGGGAATGGGGCAATCAGAATATATGCCATCATGGAGTGGGGCGGGGAGGGTAGAAAATTCATAATTCAAACTCTTTTGAAAATCGATGCTGAAAACTAAATATATTAAATAAATAAAAAAGATTTTTAAGCAGAGAAGTAACATGGTCAGATGTGTGACTTGAGAAAATTATTTTGGCAGCTGTGTGAAGGATGAATTTGAGAGGAAATAAAACTAATTAGGAGGTTATTATAATAGTTAAAGGAAGAGGGGATAAAGGTCTGAATGATTGTAGTACTTTTGTGAATAGAGGAAAAGAAGGGGACTAATAAAAATCTTTATGAAGTGACAATTAACATTCCCACCATTTTTCACCTTTGTTCTTACATGCATGATACTGAGTGAAGGTAAATAAATCACCGAAACATTCTGACTGTGGTTTGGCTACAGACTTTTGTTATATAATCTCAACTGGGCCCATACTGCTACTAGGTGATCATACTATACCTCTCTCATTGACTCATTTTAGGAAAAGCTCCATTTATTCCTCTGCTTTCTAGTATTTTCAACAGGCATTGGTGTTGTATTTTGTCAAAAGCTTTTCCTGCATCTATTGAAATAATTATGATTTTTGTTGTTAATGTGGCCAATTTTACTAATGGTTTTCCTAATATTGAGTCAGCCCTGCATTCCTGGTATAAATACAGCCTTGATGTAGTATATCATTTTTGTACTATATTATTATAATCTCCTTGCCAGTATTTTATTTAAAATTTTTACATTAGTATTCATTAGGCAAACTTTATACATGTATACAAGGACACACAATATATAACAAATATATATTTATATATGTGTGTGTTTTTGTATATACAAACTACAATTTCCTCTTTTTTTAACTTTCCCTGGTTTATATATTAAAACCATATTTTTGTCATAGAAAGCATTTGTTGGGATCCCTTCTTTACCTATTTTTTCAAACATTTTATGTAGTATTAAAATCGTTTTTTAAATGCATGATAGAACTTGCTTGTAAATTCATCTGGACTTGTATCTTTTTTCTTAGGGAATTCATTTATGGCCTGTTCAATTTCTTTTTCTAGGATAGGGTTATTTAAGTATTCTATTTCCCGTTATGTTAATCTGAGCAGTTTACATTTTTTGTAAATATTCATGGAGTTCATTAAGATTAACTTTTCCTTTAAGAATTTAGATACTATGTTGTTTGGTGTATATATGTTCAGTATTGATAATAATTCATTGTCATTCATTTTAGTAAAATGTAGTTTTCCTCTTTTAGTTAGGACTATTTTTACTTCTGTTTTGTCTGAGATCATGATTGTTGCCCCTGCCTTTTTTGCTTTAGCTGAAGCATAATAGATTCTGCTCTGCCTCCTTATTTTTAACTCTATGTGCATCTATCTGTTTCAAGTGTGTTTCTTGTAAGTGTTGGATTTTGGTTTTTATTCCATTTTTAAAACTTCTTCCATTTTAAGGGTGAGTTCTTCCCATTCATGTTCACAGTTACGATGACTAAATGTATATATTTTTCCTTTCTATTTTATTTTTACTTATCCTTCTCTTTTTTACCCTGTCCCTTCCTTAACAGTCTCTTTTGCTTCTAACCACTGCCTCCCTCAATGTGCCCTTCCCCTTATTCTCCCCCCACCCTTTTTTCTTAACTCCTTTCCCTCTTGTTAGATAAGAAGAATTTCTGTACCCAACTGTGTGTGTTATGTGTATTCTTTCCTCCTTGAATCAGTTCATATGAGAGTGAGGTTCAAGAGTTCAAAAGCCTATTTCTCTCCATTACTCTTTCTATTATATAAACTCTTCCTTGCATGCACTGTTTATGTAAGATAATTTCCCCAGCTTTCCCCTATTTTCCCAATGCATTCCTTTACCCCACTATTCCATTTTTCTTTTGAGATCATCCAAACATAAGAGACTTACACCCAGGATACCACTGTCTAATTTGACTTCCTCTCAGACACTTAATGATGATAAAGTTCTGGGGGTCATAAGTATCATCTCCACATAAAACGTCAAACAGTTTAATCTTTTTTTTTAGTCCCTTATGATTTCTCATTCATATTTACCTTTTTATACTTCTCTTGAGATCTATGCTTGAATGTCAAATGTTAAGGTTCAAATAGCATTTTTCCACTCTTACCAATAAAGAAAATAGTTTATCCTAGAAATGCCAACAGATAGACTTAGTTTATTTGTTGTCTGGGTTTGCTATACCACTTTCCCTCTCAGTCTTTTTTGTTCTTTGTTATGAGAAATGGTTTTCTGCATGAGGGTGGAGAAGGATTATATTTGGAAATGAAGGTGGTATGAAAAGAAAAGGTATCAATAAAATTTAAAGAGAAAAAAATGCTGGAGGATCTGTTCTGTTTTCCTAATTTTGTTTTTAAATAGTCTTAGAATGAACTGGATTCATTTTGTCTCACACCAAACTTTCTTCAAATTCATTTTCCCCCTCTTTTTTTTTGCAGGTATATAAGATGATTCTTCTTTTAATCTTTTACCATCCTCCTCCCGAATTGTAATTACATGTGTGTTTGCCTTGACACTACATCTCTCTTCTTGGCATAGAAATTGTTTTCTGATTAAGGCTACTTTTAGGTTCTTTGGGTCATCTCATGGCAATTACACTGCCTTGGTAACATTTCTATAAGTCATGGTAATAATCAAGTAGACATTTTCCTTTAGCTATTTCCCATTTTTCAGTACCAATAGCTTATTTGAAAAAGTCAGGTCAGATATTTGTGTGTGGATATTATATATATATATATATATGTATATGCATACATACATATGTATGTATATACGCATATATGTATATATAAGTATATGTGTGTATATGTGTATGTGTATATATATAATATATCATATCTTTTTAGACTCATTATTTCTCCTAATTTGATGTTCATTTTGGTTTTTTAATCTTTGTTGTAACAGGTATATGGTCCAATGGTATAACAATTCAGGTTGGTAATCAGCCATTTCCACAGTCTGTTAGGATATGCTCTATTTAAGTGTATGTGTGTGTGTGTATGTGTGACAGACAGACTGACAGAGACAGAGAGAGTCATAAGGAGAGAGACAAAGAGAGATGTGTTCCAATATCATGGCAATAGAGAGTAGAGGTGCTTTGCTAAAAGAGAAGACCTGAGAACAATATCTATACTCGTCGACAATTATAATACCCCTGCTCCATCATGGATTACATGCAGTCTGACGTCAGAGATCCCCTCCATCAACCAGACCTACAACTCTGTCATAACTTTTCCACATCCCAGTTCTTACTGGATCCCATGTTTCGGTTTCTGTACCATGAAAAAGAAGAGACCATGATGCAGGGTTTTATGCCTACACCTGATGACCAGTCCTAAAGTAAGTATGACCAGTCCTGTAGTAACGATGAATTGCTACACTCCTTCAAAGGAGGACTCAAACCTTACATGCCCTACAACTTCTGGGTCCAGATAATAATGCTAATATTACTACTAATAATAATTTATACAGCACTTATAATATGCCAGGCACTGTGCTAAGTGCTCTACAAATGTCATCTCAATTGATCCTTAGAGCAACCCCGGAAACTAATCAATAATCATTCATTAAGCAAATACCATGCACCAGACCCTGTGCTAAGCTCTGCGGTTACCAAAAGAAGCAAAAGATATCACCTCCAGGAGTTTTACAATCTAAGAAAGGAGACAATAGGCAAACAAATAAATATGATGCAAGCTACTATACAGGATAAATAGGAATTAATTAATGAAGGGAAGGCACTAGACTTAAGAGGGATTGGGGAAGACTTCCAGTAAAGGATTTTAGTTGGACTTAAAGGAAGTCGGTAGATAGAGTCGAGGAAGGAGATCATTCTAGGCATGAGAGACAGCCAGAGAAAATGCCCAGACCTGAAAGATGGAGTGTCTTGTGGGTAAACACTCGGAAGGCCAGTGCCACTGAATCAAAGAATATATGTTAGGCAGTAAGGTGTAAGAAGACTGGGAAGATAAGAGAGGGCTAAGTGATGAAGGGCTTTGAACACCAAGCCTAGGATTTTGCATTTGATCCTGGAGGTGATAGGGGAGCACTAGAGTTTATTGAGTAGGAGGAGTGACGTGGAAAGATCTGTGCTTTTGGAAAATCACTTTGGTGACTGAATGGAGGGTGGATTGGAATGGGAAGAGACCTGAGGCAGGCAGACCCACTAGCGGGCTATTGCTGTACCACTTTCCCGCTCAGTCTTTTTTGTTCTTTGTTACGAGGGATGACTTTCTGCATGAGGGTAGAGAATGATTATGTTTGGAAATGAAGCTGGTATAAAAGCAGGAGGGAGGCGATGAGGGCCTATACTAGGGTGGTGGCAATGTCAGAGAAGAGAAGGGGGAATATTCAAGAGATGAGGCAAAAGTGAAGTCAACAGGCCTTAGCAACAGATTGAATTGGGAGGGGGTGAGGAATAGTGAGGAGCCCAGGATAACTGTTAGTTTGAAAGTTTGGGGGACTGAGAGGATAGTGTTTCTCTCTACAATAATTAGGAAATTAATAAAGAAGAGTATAGAGGGGAAGATGATGAATTCTATTATTATCCCTATTTTATAGCTGAGGAAACTGAGGCAAACAGGTTAAAGGACTTTCTCAAGGTCACACAGCTAGTAAGTGTTTAAGGCTGGATTTGAATTCAAGTTTTACTGGCTCCAAGCTGAAGCACTCTACTCACAAAGCTACCTACTTGCAGGAAGAGCAATGGGCATGTAGATGGTGGATAGTGTTTTATTTTTTATTATTATGTGTTGTCTCTTCGTTGATAAATACTCTTTGTTTTGATTTAGTCTGTGCTGAGTAAAAACATTTGTATATAAAATTCCAGTACAATGTATTTACTTCTCTTGAAAACTGATGCTATTATGCCATGGTCAAATAACTAGTTTTCATTGATATATAGTATGCTCAAAATAATGTGGGTTAACCAATGGCCTGGGGTTTAGAGCTAAGTTCTATTTAATTGGTAGATCCACACATCCATACCCATAGGCAAGAAGCAGCACTGCTCCAAAAATGAGAGGCTGAGCTGAAGGAAGGGTCTCCAATTCTTGTAACTATAGAGAGTTCAGCAAGTACTTAGACCTTCCTTCTGCTTTAGGAGGATGCATTAAAAATTCTCAGGTGAACTAATGAGCACCCAGTGAGCAGCACTGGCACCATATTGTGGCTAAATAGTTATCCTTTTGTATGTCTTATCATCTCTATAACATCCTGAGTTCCTTAAGTATATCGACTACGTCTTATTTTATCTCTATGTGGTCCTCACCTAGCATAGCACCTTACACGCAGTGAACATTTATTAAATGTTTCTTTAAAAGAATAAAGTTCTGTGGGTGAGGGGGATGGGGCAGAGAAACTTTAGTGTGAGCAAGTACGAAAATGCATTTTGAGGAAAATGTGTAAACTACACTTCTGTACTTAAGAAGGGCAATGAGGTGGTGCAATGAAGAGAGTCCTGACCCTAAAGTCAGGAGGACCCATCTTCCCGAGTTGAAATCCAGCCTCAGACGCTTACTAGCTTTGTGACCCTGGGCCTCGGTTTCCTCATCTGTAAAGGGATCTGGAGAAAGAAATGTCAAATCATTCCAGTATCTTGAAGTGACTGAATAACAATAGTTTTAAGAAGATGAATTCTCCACTTCCATTTAAAATCTTGAAAAGGAACTAGGAGTCAGTGTACACTGTATCCTAAATACATTAGCTCGGCGTACTCCCTCAATAAATAAAGTCTACATTCATCGGCCAGTCATTCCAGGGCCTCAACAATCTGCCTACTATGCTGCATTTCTATTTTCGTTTTACATCTTTCATCTTGTAATTCCTTACACTGACTCACTTCACCTACCCTATGTGCATGCTAGCTAGACTGGGGTACTCACTTTTCCACGCCTGCATCTTTGCTCAGACTGTAATCTAGGTCAGCAATGCCCTCTCCCAGCTTTGCAAGTCAAAATTCTACCCCTTTTTCAAGGCCCAGCTCAGGCTCCTTTTCTTCTTTGGTGCTTTCCCTGATGCTCCCCAGATGAGAGTGGTCTCCTCTTCTCTGAACTGCTGTAGTTATTTTTTTTTTTACTTCACTATTGCACTCAGCACAATTTATTCTGCATTACAGCTTTTTGTATATGTTTTATTTTCCCCACTAGATGCCTCTACTGGGTTCTTTGAGATTAGAGGTTGTGTTTCGTATATCTTTGTATATTTCTTTCTATTAATACCTAGCACAGTACATACAAACATACATAGTACACACAGTACATACATAGTCTGGGCATCATCAGCGAAGCATTCTAGTTAAAACAGAAAACATTAATCTGCCATAGTACACTTCCATGACCACATATTGGACTAATGTGCTAACCTCTGATTTTCACATCTCAAGAAAGACTTAACAGAAATGCAAAAGATCCGAGGAAAGGCAATTCAAACAGTTTAGGGGGGAGAGAGAGACAGAAATAATGCTCTGTGTGTGTGCGCGTGCAGAATGATTCACATTTATTAGTTAAAATGTCTAACACTTACTGAACACTATTTGGTCACATTTCCACAGGTAGTCAATTCACAGAGCAGGACTGGACAGGGAGGTGGCCAAAGTGGCCATTTGCCTTACAGCCTACAATGCTAAACAATCGCTTGGTCATAGTCTAAGCGAAATTGGACAAGTTTCTGAAGTGGGGGTAGGGATGGGGAGGTCAGCTCCACACCATGGCACATCATTGTGACATGTTAACTATGGGTTCTGGGGAAGTGATGGTTCAGAAGCCTGATTTTACACAAGGGACACAGGAACACAGTGAGGAACACAATGCAGCTTCCAAGGAAAGATTTACCAACCCAAAGCTGGTGATCCAGAGAGCCAAAATCCATCCCCAGGGGTGTGCAGGGTAAAAGTAAAATCAAGATCTAGGGCTAGAGACCAATGGGGATGGGGGCAGGGTCCCAGTCCAGAGTTTCTCCCCTTATCTGTCACAGGTGCACAGTGGAAGGGCCAAGTAAACACATGAGAAGTAGGGTCACTGGTACATTTTCTACAGAAATGGATTCACAAAAGAACTCTGTTAGTGCCCACCACTGTTAATGGGGTTGTTGAGGATGGTTTCAAAGACCCTGGCTCACTTCTGACTGAATGCCTCCCCTGGGGCAGGAGAGGGTGGAGTGGAAGTCTAGCACACAAAGGGTCAGATACCTTCCCCAACCACCTAGATTTTCTCTCCCAGAGAAGAGTTGGGCCCAGTTGCTCTGGGCCCAAGAGAAATAATATTGTATGAAGGTTGAATAAAAAACAGGGTGGAAAATGAGAATTAAGGGTGAGGGGATAAAATTAAAGTTCCTAAAATCATGAAGAGCATGGATAAAACAACATGGAGTTGTTTGACAAACCCTTCAATTCCAGAACTGGTGGGACCATTTGAAGTCTACTAAAGGAAAATATTGCAATTATGCTTTGTATTTTTATAGCCCTCTGGAATTTGCAAAGTATTTTTATATACAAATAAAAAGACAACTTTGCCCCAGAGATAATAAATTTATGAGACTCCTCCCACAAGGTGACATTAACTGAAATATACACAGGATGAGAAAAGATTTACATCCATTTTAGATGATAGCTACATAATAGTTTATTCAGGGAAATTATTGATGTTTGGGATAATCACTGATATTTGAGATTTAGTCCACAGAGGCCACCTTGCTTTTAGCTTAGAACATACCTTACTTAGCATCAGAGACAGGAGAGAGAATAGATATGGTAGATTACAGCAGCTCCTATGCTCTTATAAAAGTCAAATTACCTAAGATCTAATGGAGATTTTTTTTGGCTTCTTTTCATATTTTCTCAAGCAGATTACCATATTAATACTTGCTTGCTATAGCAAAAAAGGTACCATTTTTTAAAGCAAATGGGTAAAATTGTTTTTGAGAATTAGTAAACTGCAAAAATATCTTTTATAACAATTCTCAGTTCAATATAAATTGCTGGTTTGCATTCGAGTAAAAGAGACTCAAAGAACAGATGAAATAAAAAATGTGTCAAGGGGTCAATTTTCCTCTTCTTAGAAATGTTACCCACATTCCCATGTGATGCCTAGTGAGCTTTGCCCAGATTTAAAAAAAAATTCCTTGGCAGGAACACAATGATCACTATGCCTTAGAGATGTTCTTTTGTTTCCACTGTTTCAAAGAAAAGACCAACAGAAGCAGAGCTTGCCATGACTAAACCCTGGGTGACTATGACTGACATCATTAGAACTAAACCAACCAAACAATATTCAGCTGCTTATCAGGGTGTAAGGACTGGCCAATTTCTGATCGCATTAGTCACCACAAGACTTGACAAACTGGAACACCAGCTCCAGATGGCAGTGACAAGGTCACCACCAATTTATGACTTAACCTCCCTTGGTCTTCGAGCACTGGTCTGATAAGTGAATATACTGACCTGCCTTATGATATTTTTCTGAGGTTTAATTAAAGTTCATATAATGTTTGATGATCTTCCCACACAAATATTCTGGGAATTGAAGTGTGGCATTCCAGTACTGTCATTACTGCTATTATAGTAGGGTGAAGCATATTTGTTTCCTTAAATTGTTGGTCCTCTCCTCTTCATTATACTATGCTGCTGACCCAACATTAGTAGGAAGTGTGTCTTAGTTGTTCTTCCAGTGTGGTATAGTTGAAAGAGCTCTGAATTTGGAGTCAGAGGACCTGAATTAAAATCTGTCCTGTCACTTAAAACCTGTTTGACATTGGCCAAATCTTTTAACCCCTGAGCTTCCTTATCTGTAAAATGAGACAGTTGGATTGGATAGTGTTTAATTTCTCTTCCCACTCAAAATCTATGGTCATAAATGTTCATGTATTTTTTATGGAAAAAATCACAGCTTCTCTTGGGTCTCCCTCTTGATTAATGACATGCATTTATGTGATGGTGAGTCAAGGTTAAATATGCAGTCTACAGCCAAAGAGCAGGTTTGTTGTTTTTTTCATGTGTGAATAGATAAAATGTAGATAGTCTTTCATTCAAAAGCAGCCTTGGACACTTACTAGCTATGTGACCCTGGATAAGTCTTTTAACCCTGTTTGCCTATCTATAAAATGAGCAGGATAAAGAAATGGCAAACCACTCCAGTATTATCACCAAGAAAACCCCAAATAGGGTCATGAAGAGTCACACATGACCGAAATGACTGAACAATAAAAATAGCCCTTTCAACCTTACAAAACATTTTCATTACAATAACTCCATAAAGTAGTAGTGTAACTGCTATCTTTAAAGAGTTGCAATCTGATGCTTAGAAAAATGAAATAATTTGCCCAATTAACCTAGTAAGTCACAAATTCTGAACTCAAACATAGATGATTCTAAACCCAACGCTCCTAAAAAAAGAAAAAATGTTTTATCAATGCACTTGTCTTTTTTAATATATGACCGCCCTACTTCCCATTGACTCTTCCCTAGCCCAAATCAAAAAACCCCTTGTAGCAAGTAAGTATATTTAAATTAACACATTGACCATGTCTAAAAATGTATACCTCATTCTCCACCTTTAGTCTACCACTTGTCTTATAAGAAGCAAGAAGTGACATCAGCTCAGGCTTCTGAAGTCTGGCGTGCACAGTGCTCTGAAATCTAATCCATGGTTGGCCACTGCATAATCCGTTCTGAAGATGTTCAATGTCATTTTCTTTAACATCATTGTGGTCCTCAGATATATATGTTTTCCTGGTACTAGTTACTTTACTTTATATCAGTTTATACAAGTTTTCCCAAATTGCTCTGAATTCTTCATATTTGTAATTTCCTATTGCGTAATAATATTCCCTTCCATTCATATGAAACAATTTGTTCATTCATTCCCCAATCCCAAAAATAGTTACTTTAGTTCTAGTTCTTTGCTACTTATAAAAAGATCTTCTATAAATGTTTCTGTATATATGTGACCTTTCCATCTGTCTTTAACATCATGTGGTATACAAACCTATTAACAAGCTTGGATAAAAGTACAGTTTAGTTGCTTTTTCCATATATTTCCAAAAATAAAAATTATGATGGCTGGAACAATTTACAGCTCCACCAATGGTGCATTAGTACACCTGTCTTCTCACAGCCCCTGCAATATCTACAATGTTCATCTTTGCTAGGCTGATTGGGAATGAGATGAATTGTTTTCATTTTATCTTGTTGTTTGTTATTTTCCAGTGTACTCTTTCTTGGAATGGCTAGATGGTGCAGTGGTTAGAGTGCCAGGTCCAGAATCAGGAAGTCTTATCTTCCTGAGTTCATATTTGGTCTCAGACACTTACTAGCTGTATGACCCTGGGCAAGTCATTTAACCCTGTTTATCCCAGTTTCCTCATGAGTAAAAATGAACAGGAGAAGGAAAATGTAAAGCATGCCAGCATCTTTGCCAAGGAAATTCCCAAATGGGGTAGTACAGAGTCAGGACACAACTGAAACAACTGAACAAATGTAATGGCAAGCAGGATGGGAATTTTTGCTGCTTTTTGTTTTGGAGCACTTCTTAGCACTAAGGCAATTAAGTGCCCTTGAGTCTTGCCTTTGTTTCAATCAAGAGTCTTTGATGGAATCGGGAGTCTAAGTCACATGGGTTTGAGTCACATGGTTGTGACGCCCTCTGACCCTGAAGAAGTGTATATATACTCTGAGGTGAGCATTTTGCTTGGGGCTCACTCACTGGAAGAGTGTCTTGTGATTTGACCAGATGAGACTTTGGGTAGCCATTAAGCCAAAGCCCCTGTCTTTGAAAACCTAGATGTTGATGTTTCTCTCTCTGGTAATTATGTATGTATTGCTGTGGTCAGGTAGAAGCCTGCCTGTTGATTTGTGTTATTTGCTCTGTTTATATAATTTCTGCTTGTAATTTCTGTTTTTGTTTTCTCTGAAGTTCAGAGTATTGACTTTTCCCCCTGAACTAAGTGAGTCATATATGTATGTTTAATTACAGTGAGATTGGAAACCCCTTGAAGTTGCTTTCCTTAGAAAAGCAGATCAAAGAATCTGTGCTAGCAGCCCTCCTGTGTGCGGGTGTTAATGGCCTTACACAGCCACAATAGCTGCAAGTAACATTGTTGTTACAAGAACAAAATTCTCTTTCTACTTATAATGTACTAGTTAGTACATGGATCAAACATACATTTATAGGAATTAGAACCAGAAGGAACCTTCGAGAATACCTACTCTCATCTTCTTACTTTATGATTCAGATGAGGAAACTAAAACCAAGAAATACTGGATGATTTGCCCAAGTCAGCAGGCAACATGGTACAGGGGAAAGAGTGCTGACTCTAGAATCAGAGGACCTAGATTCAAATCCTGCCTCTCACACCACTTATGTGAGTCACTTACCCTCCTTTGGCCTCAGTTTCCTTATCCATAATAGATATGCTCTAAGGTCCTCTGATTCTAAAACTAGTCCTCTGTCTTGCCACTTTTGCCTTATTAAAGTTCATAAATTGAAATCTGGGATGACTTGAAACTCGAGGCAGAGCAAATTCAAATTCTTTTATCATGGGCACAAGGTAGAGACTTTGATGAACTACTCTTATTTTTTTTTTTTAACTACAAAATCTATCAAATGCAGGCTACCTAACAGTGTTCTGGCTATCACTGGTTTATCTCTCAACTTGGGCATTCCACAGAACTGAGGCAACCTTGTGAAATAAGTTCAATTATATAACTTGGTCAAAGTGTGTTGATGTCTACACTGATATTCATTCTGGATAACATAAGTAGCTATCCTGAAGCTGGGCACAAAATCCTCTGGAAACTCCAGTTTCACACCAAAGAAAATTGATACAGTACTATCATAATTATTCTTGGACCCCACTTCTCTGCTACAGTTACAGTCAAATTAAATAGTTCCAATTTGTTTTTTGAGATTCAAATCATTCTTCTTTGGCTTTAGAAACATGGTATCCTGGTGACACTGTACACTATCATCTATGCCCCCATTCTACCCCATTGTGACCACAGACACTAATTTCAGCAACAACAAAAAAAATATTAATAAAAGAATCTGAGAGAAGAGGAAAGATTGGGAAGGGAGGAATTGGGGGTGGGTAGAAATATTTCCCAGGAATCATGGCAGATAGGATGAATAAAGGGTTCTTCTGGACCTTTAGCACATCTAAGTAAAATGCTTCTAGTCCCAGATCTGCTACTAACTACTTTTTCACCTTAAGCAAGTCATTTCTTTCTTCTGAACCTTACTTAGTTGACTCATGGGTGATCTCTAAGTAAATTCCTTCAACTCTATAATTCCATGATTCTTATAAATTATTGGCTTCCCATGTAGTTAGGCAGCTAAACCTAGAGGAAATAGGTAAAGCAGTCAAATAAAGTAACTAAGGTACAAAAAACCAACCTGATAACCACTCAATACTTATTGACCTCTTGCTGAACTGTTTAATAGGGAAAACTATAGTCTTGCATCTTGGTATAAAAATTACACAACTAGAGGAAGGAACAAATCTAATATGACAAAAAGAGCTGCCTAGAATTGTGAATTGAACACAAGCCAGTTCTTTGGGATGTGACTGATTATTCTTAAGATGCAGTAATGGAAATATAACAGCATATCATTCAACTTTGCAACATCGGCTTCCTCTTCTGCAAACTGAGAGGGTTAGATGAAACCACTGGTTTCTGTGGGTCAAGGATTCCTGGGCATTGTGAAGTTTTAGCAAGAGATGTATGAATTAATAATAATAACAATCACAAAAACCAGGTGGCGCAGTGGAGAGTACTGAGCCTGAGGTCAGGAACACTCTGAATTCAAATCTGGACTCAGATACTTACTAGCTGTGTGACCCCGGACAACTCATTTGACCCAGTTGGCCTCGGTTTACTTATCTGTAAAAGGAGCTGGAAGAGGAAATTTCAAACCACTCTAGTATCTTTGGTGAGAAAACCCCAAATAGGGTCACAAAGAGTCAGATAAGACTAACAATGACTGAACAACACAACGACTTTCTTTCAACTGAACGAATACTATGCCTTGTATGTATGCTGTACTCATTTTAAAATGTATGAGGTTATCATTAATAACATATTTTATTTTAAAGTGTTACTGATTCATAGTAGTTTTTGTACTTTTTCCTGTTTGACAGACACTAATAGGATAACTTCTATTCCTGATATTGGAGGGAGGAGGGGACATTAGCAAAGGGTTTTCATTCTCAAAAAGAATGGGTCCACTGTTGTATATGATCTCCTCTATGACTCATATTATGACACTAATCAGAAAGGTAGGTGATAATCCCACCATACTCTGCCTGGCATAGACCATATCTGAAAAAGTACTTAGTTCTACACACAAAATTGTATCTAGATCAGTGTTCCCCAAGTGCTTGCTCCTTTCTCTTTTCTTCCTATATTCTCTCAGTCAGCCTAGTAGCTACAAAAGATTCAGTTATCTCAATGCAAATGACTCCCAGATCTGTATAGCCAAACCTAATCTCCCTCACTAATGCCAGTCCTGATACTCCAAACCTGCCCGTTGGATATCTCTACCTGTATGTTTTACAAGCAACTCAAAATCAACATGATCTAATCAGAACTTAGCTCCTCAACCCCATCATACTGCAACCCTGGAAACAACCCTACCTCTTTCCCACACTTTCTTATTTGTATTCAAGACACCATCATCCTCCCAGTAACTCAGTTTGATAAATTCAGATCATCCTTGGCTCTGACTTTTCCTTCAACCTACATATCCATTCAGTTACCATTTCTTCAATTCTTTGTCCATGATTTTTCCTATCTGTCTCCTTCTCTCCACTAACACTGCCACCACCCTTGTTCAAACCTTTATCACCCATGGCCTGGGCCCTTGCAACACTCCTCACTTGGACTCTTAGCTTCTACTCTGAGCCCTCTCAACTCTATCATCCACATTGCCAAAATTATTTTTTTAAAGCTTGTCTGACCACGTCACTTTTCTGCTTAAGAACTTTTAGTATCTCCCTATTCTCTAAAAGACAAAATTTTTAGCTTCATATGTTTAAGTGCTATGTAGTAATGGGTATACAAAGAATAAGACAAGACCCCTACCCAGAAAGTGTCAGAGACTTGCCCAAGATCACACAGTTGACAAAGCCAGGATTCTAACCCAGATCCTCTTATTCTACTGCCCAAAAATAAAACGGGCTCCCCTCAGGTAGTTACCTCCTTGTTACTGGAAGTCAACAAGAGGAGGCTGACTATAAGGAATGCCAAAGGGAGATTCCTATGTTATGTGATGAGTTGGATTAAAATACCTCTCAGGACCCTTCCCGCTTGAAATTCTATATTCCTGGCACAGTGCTAGGATTTGGTAAGAGAATTTATCAAACATCCACCTCTGTTAAAGTTTTATTCCAGTTCTTCATCGCATGAGAATCTTTTGGATTTTCAAAAGCTCAGCCAGTGGAGCTCAAGTCCTGGCAGGTCCTATCGAGCATCAAGCTAGAAAGGCATCTGTTGTAAACTTAGCAATGGCCTAGATGTCTGTCATCTGAGGACAAGCCTAGTTCAATTTGGAGAGGCTTTTAACCAGGTTGGCCCCAGGATGTTAAATCTTTTGGCCCTGGCAACTCTAGAAGAGTCATACAATCTTCATCACAGTAGCAAGAGCACCCTCCTCTGATCCTTGAATTTTAAATGGTACCATCAACATATGCACAATGCCTATCAAATTCAAATTCAACAAAAATTAAGCACCTGCTTTGGGAAAGGTATTGTTGCTATAAAGTCCAGAAAAATTACAGTCCCTCCTCTTAAGGAACAATCTAATAGTGGGATAAAGAGAGAAATTAGGGCATGTATATAAGGAAGTATAATACGAGGTTGACTGTAATGGGAGCAAAAGAGAGATCCAAAGTGCTGGAAGAAAATTTAAGGAGGGGGAGATGACTTTTTGTTAGCTAGATCAGGAAAATGACATGAGCTGGGTCCTGAAGAATTAAATGGCTTTCCACGGGTAGAAATTAGGAATGTGTACAGTTCTACAGAGCCCACTCCCCCGCCATCTCCTCATCCGTCACCATGGCACGGCACGTGTGTGCCCCTCCCCATACTCTTCCAATTCTGAACCCACTGTCTATTCAACTCCATCATCACTCCTAGACAAAGTATGTCTATCCATTCCCTTATGCTCTATTCACCAGCCGGTAACTTTCCAAGTCAAAACACCCTTTCCTGGAGTATTTATGTATACCATAAATATGTAGAAAACATATATATTTATTTTCTATATACCAGACCCAGCATATGTCATCTTCTCTTATTGAAAAGGCAGATAGGAGCATAGTAGAGAGCACAGGATCTGAAATCACAAAGACCTGAGTTCAAATCCAGCTTCAGATACTTACTGGCTATGTGACCCTAGGCAAATCACTGAATGTCTCAGCTTCAGTTTTCTAACTGATAAAATGGGAATGATAACATCCACCCTCCAGGGCTATTGTGAAGAGCAGATGGAATAATATTTGGAAAGTATTTAGCATAGTACACGGCACATAGCAAGTGCTAGACAAACACTAGCTGTTATCATTACGTATGGCCTGAGAGTGCGATTGATGGCCAGTTTTCCTAAACCATTCCTCTGCATGGAGGAGAGGAATTTTTGATTCCCTAAGCAGTGTGAGGGTACAGGCTTCTAGCTGGAGAAAGGAGATTTCCTGTGCAATGCCAGCCTTGACAACGGCCTTGGGGGTAACCTCAAATTTGAGAATTCCTGAGTTCAAGAATCTGGGGATCAGATTTTAGAGAGAGAGAAAAGATTCCCTGTTCATGCATAACTCATGAAAAGAGAAGATAATTACCCATGTGTCCTCCAAGCCTGGAAGAGTAATGAAGGGAAACTATGAGTTAGGAGAGCCGAAGATCTGGCCCTTACCACCCTTGCTCACTCAGTGAATTATTTATATAGTGCAGACTCAATGGGAAAATTATTGCTTGTTCGGCAGTTCCAAATTTTGTTTATTTTCAAGGGAAACCTAGAAAGACTCTATGGGTTAAAAAGAGACTTACTGGAATGTTGGAATTATTGTGTTCTATGTATATGCTTATGGGAGCCTATGAATACTTTATATCTTCTATACTTTCTGTAGGCTGAAATGACTGACTTGCCATATATGCAATTACTACTTTGAGTATACAGGAGCTAGGGATCTCTTTTACTCACTCTTCAGAAAACACACAAAAATTGAACCTAAGCTATAGTGAGAGATATCCCCAGAATAAAGTCTGTCTTGAGACATATTAAATCCAAAATTAAAATTTACTTTAATGGGTCAACCCTTGAAATGAAACTCAAGTCTGTATGAGCCCATATGAGTTACATGATAAATAAAACAGAGGCAAAAAAAATATACATAGAGTAGGAGAATTCAAAATGAGAGTGCATTAAGGGGATAGTATTGGAAAAGGAGATTTTTTTGTCATTGTTATTTTTAGCTATGAGGTTATCTTTAAATAATACCAGGCTAAAGAGAAGAAAGAGGGAACCACTGGAGTTTTTGTTGTCGTATTGTTTTGCCCTGTTATATTTATTAAACAGGGGAGATAAATAGTCCTGCTTGTTCATTAAGAAGAACTTTTTTGGCAGACATGCGAAGAATTTGTTGGAGAAGGAAAAGACCTGAGGTTGAAGAATACATAATGGCCTCTACTAGAAGTTTATAATATAAATTAGGCAATATATAAAGGGAAAAAACACAAAACTAAATACAAATCAAGAGCTGATCCAACATTGAGAAAAGTCTATAAACAAATAAATGAATATTGACTAATGTTTAAGGTTGGATTTTTATGGTAATGGTTTGTCTTAGCAACAAAACAAATGTTTAAATGGTGATCCAATGAGAATAAGAAAATCCCCAAAAGACCATAGGATGCTGCATGTCAAAAAACTGAAATCTACTTCCCAGAATGCTGAGCAAGACCCTGTTGCTGCATAATAGTTTCCTGTGATTTCCAAGGCCTTTTTTTTTTTATTGCAAAGGCAATGGAGAACAGTGGAAGTTGGTGTGTAGTGTTGAGTCAGCAGGCTCTGATTCCAGCCTCAGCATGAAGCCTTATTCATTTTGTGACCTTGGGCAAATTGAAGTATCCCAGGTGTTCTGGGTTGGGCCTGGCTCAGGGCTGTCCTCTGGTAGTTTAAGTTCAATAGCAGAGTAAAATTATATTTACGTAAGTTATTAAGCAGTTAACAAAAGATTTACTCAGCTATATCATGAGAAAGATATTCAACAAGGAAATGCATTGAGGATACCTCGAGTAGATCTAGCTGAGCAAAGCTACTTCACCTGACCTACTCAATCATTTTTCATCAGCCAAGTAGATACAGAATCCAGGGAAAAGTATTATTAAGCTTCAAAAGCACATGTGGCAAAGGGGTAACTCACAACTCACAACTTCCTGGAAGTCCTTTTCTCTCTTTTGTAGGATGGTCAGGGAGCTCCCCTTAGGCAGAGTCCAGTATCTTTGCTGGGCTTTCTGTAGAGCCATGAATCATGCATGCCCTTGACTTCTAATGCAGACACTGGCATCAGGTGATCTGGGGACACAGATAGAAAAATGAAATATCCAGAATACCCCGGACTTGTCCATGCTCTCAAGGTCTTCCTCTGATCAAAACAGGAATTGGAGTAAGGGCATGGAAGGAAAACTAGGCCATGCTGGAGCAGTTTCTCCACAGGAGTTTTACTAGAACATTGAACTTGCTCCAAAGACATCAGTTCTCAACTTGATCTCCCCATTTCCCATCTGGACATAATTCCTATGTAATGTCACTTCAGAGGCAGCTAGGTGGCTCAGTGGATAGAACACTGGGCCTAGAGTCAGGAAAACTTGAGTTCTAATGCGGCCTGAACACTTACTAGTTATGTGACCCTAGGCAAGTCACTTAACCTCTTTTTGCCTTAATGCACTGGAGAAGAAAATGGCAAATTATTCTGGTATCTTTGACAAGAAACACTATGATAACATTGGTACGTGACAGTCCACAGGGTCACGAAGAGTCAGACACAATTGGAGGGCAGAACAACAATGTCTCTCCAGTTCCAAGGACCTATCACATTTATCTAAAAGCCCATTATAAATCAATTGATTGAAATGAAAGCCTGTGTTTGAGAATAGTTCATTGTTTTCACCTGGTTAAGATGCCAAAGCATCTTTATTATTCTCTTAGAAATGGGGAGGAAATGACTTGATTTACTTAACTAACCCTCTTCTCTTATTGTCATCCCACCTTTTGCCATTTAGGAAAGAGTTTATGACTTTTTTTTTCCCCAACAGTTCTCTGAGAGAAACAGGGCATGTATTTTAAAGATAAGCAAAATGAGAGGAATTTAGTGACTTCCCCACAGTCATGAATTGGCAGAGCAGGGACAGAGAAAGAAGAACTGCCACTTCCTTGTTCAGGGCTCTTCCCACTACACCGGGCTGCCTCTGCGGCAGGTTCTTGTGGAAGAGGAATGTCAATTCTAAGTGGGTACCGCTGGGTACATGGTACAAAGAGAGTGGCTTGGTGAGACAGCGGAAGAATTCAAAGAAAGAGCAGCTGGTAAACAGGAAGCTCAACAAGAGGAGCAGTGCTAAGAACTAAACACAAACAAAGCCAACTTTGTGTTTACAATTTTAAGGTCCACTGGGTGTTGCTTGGCATCCTTCCAAGTCCACCTGTGCTTGGTTAGTCTTCGTTATCAGCCGCAGCAGCACCAGGAAATTAAAGGCAAGGGAATATAAAATAATTTATTCGTTCTTTTGGCAAATAGTTATCTGAGGCCTTATAAAATTTATTTCCAGTTTCTTTAAGTAGAAGAGGAAGGAAAAATAGCCTTACTTTTAGAATTTAGGAGGAGGAAAGAAGGAATGGGGAAATCAGAATTTCAGGAAATCTTACTCAAGAATATCCCATCCCCACTCTCCCCGTACACAGTCTCTTATGATCACAAATTAGTATCAAGGATATAATAGAAGAGGGTGATGTTTAAGTGATCAATCAAGGAAAACCCTTACATACAGTAAATGTACTTTAAAAAATGCTAGACTTGAAGTCATAGAATCTGGATTAGAATTCCTGCTCTGTCACTAGGTGGCATTGTTTAGAATACACAGCCTGGAGTCAGGAAGACTCATCTTCCTGAGTACAAATCTGGCCTTGGACATTTACTAGCCGTGTGACCCTGGGCAAGTCACTTAACCATGTTTGCCTCAGTTTCTTCATCTATAAAATGAGCTGGAGAAGAAAATGGCAAACTGCTCCAGTACCTCTGCCAAGGAAACCCCAAAGGAAGTTACCAAGAGTCAGACTCAGCTGAACAACACTTACTATCTAAGTGACCTAAGGGAACGCACTTCATCTCTCCCAACCTCAGTCACCTTTTCTGTAAAATTAAGAGTTTACAATAAATGAGTGTTATAGTGCCCTCCTTCTCTAAATCTATGGTCCTATGAAACTCTAATCATCTAAGAAGGAGAATTTAAGAATAAATAATCAAAAAGCATTTATTAAGTACTTGTTATATGCTAAGCACTAGGGATACAAAGAAAAGGAAAAATGGCCCCAGTCCTCAAGAAGCTTATATTCTAATGGTGGAGACATCATTTACATCCATTGGTATGTATAAGATAAATCCAGGGCTGCTAGAAGGCAGCCTTAGAGGGGAAGACGCTTAGATGGGAAAGGCCTCCTACAGCAGGTGGTGCTTGAGCTGAGTCATAAAGGAATCCTGGGACTAGTTGAGGCAAAGGTCAGGAAAGAAAGCATCACAAGTATGCAGACAGTCAGTCCATAGGTCGAGGATGGGACTGTGTAATAGTATTTAAGGTGGGACTTAAATCTGGCCTTTGAATGGGGCAGATGAAGTGGGATGTTTTTGTATTTCTCAGCACTGAGACAATTGGGAGCCATTGATTTGTATCCGATGTGATATTGGGGGTGGGGAACTTCTCCATGCCCAGCCTGGGTAAGGTCTTGGCCCTGAACAGGATACATAAGCACAGAGGTTAGCGTTCTCTCTCTCTCTCTCTCTCTCTCTCTCTCTCTCTCTCTCTCTCGGAGCTCTGAGCCACAGCGGGAGTGGCGCATGACTCTGGGCCAGCTGTTATAATGAGCTCCCTGGCTGTACATCCAGATGTTGAATTGTATTTGGTCATAATTCAGGGCGCTGGTTTTTTCCCTGAGCTAAGCAAATGATATTTGTATGCTGGATTCAAGTAAGATTGTTAACCCCTTAACATTGCTTTCCTTAAGTAAAGCAGATCGAAAGGACCCGTGTTGGCAGCTTTCTGGGTGCTGGTTGTTGGTGGATCTTGCGCCCCCACAGAAGCTACTAGCTGGATTGTTGAAACAGACTGTCATGTATAAGCAATGGCAAAAAGGCCAGTAGGCCTGGGGGGGAGAGTGTGCAGAGGGAAAATGCGTTAAAGATGACCAAGTTAAGAGGAAGGTAGGTTAGAGGGTAGAGAGCAGGGGATAAAGGAGAGGCGGAGACCTTCCAAGCAAGTGATATCTCTTCATTTGTTAAAGCCTGATCTATAAAGGGAGAAATTGCCAAGATTTTATTTATATACATGTTAACTGTCTCCACTCACATCACTACATCATACTACTGATTCTATGGGCTTGCAGTCCATAAAAACCCCATATCCTTATCAGAACAGTGCTCTTTAACTATGGCTTCCCCTTCATGTACTTGTGGAGTTGATGTTTTACACCCAAGAGCAAAGCTTTACGTTTATCTCTATTGAAATTCATTTTATTATATTTGTCTCCATGCTCTAGCCAGGAGTTAACCTTTTGTTGTATCATGGATCCCTTTGGCATCGTGGTGAAGTCTACAGACCCCTTTTCAGAATAATGTTTTTAAATACATAAAATTCACAGGATTACAAAGGGAACCAATCATTTTAAAATACAACTATCAAAATAATACCTCCTGCCATGTCGACACTGATTCATTAACAACTGGGCCATCATCAGTCATCTTGACTTATGTCTTACCACTGGACTCCAATGACTCTGGAGGAGAAACCGAGGCTGACAACTTTGCATAGCCCTGCCTCACTTAAATCCGATTCACTTGCAAGTCAAGACATCACCCTCCTGATGTCATTGGTCCTCTTTGAAAAAGAAGGAAGAAGTCAAAATAAATTCAAAATGGGCTCATGATTTAGGAATAACCCTAAATGCACTGATACTATTACCAATTTGGGAGAGCAAGGAATAGATTACCTATCAGATTTATGGGAAAGAAAGAATTCATGACACAAGAGATAAAGATCATACCAAAATGCAAAATGGATAATTTTGATTATGTTAAATTGAGAAGTTTTATATAAAAAAAGCCAATGCAACAAACGTTAGGAGGGAAGCAGAAAATTGGGAGAAAATCTTTACAACTAGTGTCTCTGATAAAGGCCTCATCTCTAAAATATACAGGGAACTGAGCCAAATTTATAGGAATACATGTCATTCCTCAATTGAGAGATGGTCAAAGGATATCAACAGGCAGATTTCAGAGGAAGAAATTAAAGATATCTATAGGCATATGAAAAAATGTTCAAAATCAATACTGATTAGAGAAATGCAAATCAAAACAACTCTTAGGTATCAGATCTTTCCTGTCAGATTAGCTAACATGACAAAACAGGAAAATGATAAATGCTGGAGAGAATGTAGGAAAATTGGAACACTGTTACATTGCTGGTGTAGTTGTGAACTGATCCAGCCATTCTGGAGAGCAATTTGGAACTATACCCAAAGATGCTATAACAATGTTCATACCCTTCGATCCAGCAATACCACTTCTAGGGTTGTATCCCAAAGAGATCACACAAGTGGGAAAAAGACCCATATGTACAAAAATGTTTATAGCAGCTCTTTTTGTAGTGGCAAAGAATTGGAAATCAAGGGGATGCCCATCAATTGGGAAATGGCTGAACAAGTTGTGGTATGGGAATGTAATGGAATACTATTGTGCTATAAGAAATGGGGAAGATATGGACTTCATAATAACCTGGAAAAACCTACACAAT
>CM053622.1:612210308-612251199 GCA_028646595.1 Phalanger gymnotis | reverse complement strand
TCCTTCCTTCCTTCCTTCCTTCCTTCCTTCCTTCCTTCCTTCCTTCCTTCCTTCCTTCCTTCCTTCCTTCCTTCCTTCCTTCCTTCCTTCCTTCCTTCCTTCCTTCCTTCCTTCCTTCCTTCCTTCCTTCCTTCCTTCTCTTTTTTCTCTCTCTTTCTTTCTCTTTTCTCAAAGACCAAACCTTAAACCCATTTGACTCTGAAGCTCATAGATTGGACCACAATCAATCCCTGCCCAAGCTCCACTTAATGGCTATATTTTGGGCCCTCTTGGCCAATAGTAACTGCTTCTCTTTGGAACAGCAACCCTGAGGGTCTTCCCCTCCCAGCTTGATTTTTTCTTATTAATGAATGGGATCATCCCTTGACCCATTTCTTAAAGAAGGCTATACACTAAATGGACATTATTACCTCATTCAAAGTGAGAACCTGAAAAGGCCTTAGCCTGAAAGGGCCAGGGTCTCCCATTGCATCCTGAGCCATCTCCAGTCATCCTGCTGAATATCAGGCCACTGGACCCAGATGGCTCTGGAGGAGAAAGTGAGGCTGGTAACCTTGCACAGCCCTCCCTCACGCAAATCAAAGTCAACTGCAAGTCATGTTATCATCTCCGTGATGTCATGGTCCTCTTCGAAAACAAAGGACAAACACACAAGCAGCTAGGTGTGCAATGGATAGAGTGCCTGGGTCTGGAGTCAAGAAGACTCATCTTCCTGAGTTCAAATCTGGCCTCAGATTATTTACTAGCTGTGTGATCCTGGGCAATTCACTCAACTCTGCCTCAATTCTTTATCTGTAGAATGAGCTGGAGAAGAAAATGTCAAACTACTCCAGCATCTTTGCCAAGAAAACTCCAAATGAGGTCACAGTTAGATACAACTGAAAAATGACTGAACAGCAAATCAACAGACACACAGCCCTGTGCATGCAATTTAACTTTTATCATACATTCATACTCTCAAGCACTCACACTATATCATAGGGTTCATAAGTTTGTAGTGAAGAAAGGGATTTGGAAACATTGAAGCACCATAGGAAAGTGAGTTATCTTTAATAATAGGGTTGCAGAATTTAGAGTTGGAAGGAATTTTAAAGATTACATAGTCCAACCTCCTCACTTTAGAGATAAGGAAACTGAGGCTCAGTTAAGTAAGGTTAAGATCACATGGTAAGTAGCAGAATTGGGATTCAAACCTAGGTCCTCTGACTCCAAATCTAGAGCCTTTCCAACTACATTAGATCCCCTCTAACAATGAACGTGCATCTGACTTCCCAACATCGGACATTTCCTGTGTATCCCTTTCCAGTTTCTAGGCTCAGGCTCCCTGTGCTTCCCTCTGTCTCCTTCTGTCTTCCTTTTTCCATGTTCCCAACTTCATGAGTCTCTTAGTATCACATCTAGTTGGCCCCAGTTATCCTTTCCTAACTCAGAAAGACTGACCCTGGTTATCTTGGGTACCCATGAAATGGATCACTAGTCTAAAAGATAGAGCACCTGTGAGAATGAAATAGGAGGATTCAGACAGAAGGAAGTAGAAAGGTGGAGGGTAGGAGTGGGGAGAGGTATAGATTAAATTATTTTGATAGGATGTGCTTTCTTCTCTTTCTCAGCTCCTCTCCTCCCCTAGTACTGGGAGAAAACCAGTAGGAAGACACATTGTGCTTAGCTGTTGTGAGCTCCAGGTCCCAGGTCTGCGACAAGAAGCTAGTGATCATGGACAAACCCCCTTCCATCCTCACTGGGTCCTGGAGAAGTTGTCTAGTAGCCTTATCTTAAGCAGATTGTAAAACTTGTTCACTAAACCGTGAATTGACCCAATGAGATGGAGTGAGAAGGCTTAAAGACTGAAATGATAGCAATAAAATGAAAGAAATTTAAATTCTTATCAGTATAGTCATTTTGAAGCACTGCCTTCCCTACTGTTTCTTTGACATATTATTTGGGCAGTCCCTGGGTTGATTCCACTTTCTTTTTGAACCTCAGTGGGGTACAAAGGGAAATTACAAGTAGATGGGAGTTGAAGGCATCTGTGAGAAGAGGAACTTTCTTCAAGCTTCTCCAAGCCCAAACTGAAGAAGGCCCACAGGCAGATTGCAGATTGTTTAACCTGGTTTTCACCTTTAGCTGTCTTGGCCTGCTTTTTCATTTGTGGTTAAGCCTACATGGGTACTCATTTGACTTATCACTTCTTGAAACTTTCTTTGCCTCACCTTTCTCAAAATGAGGATTTTCTTTCCATTTAAGGAGGTTACATTTTAATAAACCTAATTTCAGTTTTATAATAATTTATTAATGAAACAAATGATCAACATCTCTTTCCCTATCATTTCCTATTCTCCCTCCCCAGTACACTTGTGTGTCACATACTATGGAAATCTAGAGGTGTGTCACAGAAGGGAAACAGCTGGGCAATGTGGACTGCCATTCTAGCTGGCACTCTGGTGGGTGATTAGTCACATGTGTATACTCGGTCAAATTCAGAATCTTTGGAATGTCAAATTATTCCTTGGCTTCCATATGTGGGGCTCTATTTAGATGAAATTTCTCAAAAGCTGGCTAGCAAGCATCCCGGAGTGTTAAGCAAGGCCTAGAAACTAACTTCATCCTTATTATGGCCCCTCTCACTCTCTGGAATCTGCCTAACCTTGGGCCAACCTATAACCTTCCCAACCAAGGCATGAAATTTCAAGGTGTAGAGGAAAAGTTCACCAACTGTCAAGTAATTTTGATAGAGATCTGGTCAAACTGGATAGTTACAAATGCAGTTTTCTCTTTCCTTTATACAAATCCCTGCGGCATGGTAGACTGGACAGAGAGTTGGCCTTGGAGTCAGGAAGATGTGGGTTCAAGTCCCTTCTCTGATGTATGCAGGCTGTGTGATCCTGAGCATGATACTTAATTTCTCAGCGCACTAGGCAACTTTCTAAGACTGTGAGCTGTAAAGAAGGTGCTGACTCACATTGGTAGGGGGAGTTTCCTATACCAAAATCATAGGTTCAGTTGCTATCCCTACGTGGTCAATCTGGAACTGGGACAAATGTGACCTTTCTTCTTTAACTAGGTTTGTTCCTGAGTGTGTCTCAGTGATATACTTCTTCCTTGTCCATGTCTTGCAATGGAGGGTTTAAAGTTCCCTTTGGATTTAGGGGCTACATTTATAATCTAGGTGCAATGATGGAAGAATCTGCTTTCTATCCCACAGTACTCTAACCTAAGTAGCTCCACATTATGGCTCATATTATTTCACCAAAAAAGGGTAATATCACCAGGAAGGAGACACAGATGAAGAGGTTTACATAGCAAAGAAATTCCCCTGGGCTAGTTCTAGTCCTCTCCTCAGAGAGCTATAGAGGACCTGTCTCATTACATCTGAGGTTATTGTCCATTAGGTACCTACCCTGATAAAGCTTGGATAATGTGACTGGAGAGCTCTCATGAAAATGAGTCAAGGGCACATCAAGTCAAGGTTGAGGGTAAATAATATGGTAGCAGATGTCTGAGTGACTGTCACAGTCCTGGGACAGCGTGATGTGAGCCTATGGTCTCATAAGTCTTTGTAGTTCAAAGTAAGGGATGGTGAGAAGAGTGAGAAATGGTTATGATTTCCAAAAGAATGTAAATACTCTTCATAGTCATAAGCCTGGAGAGAGGAAACACCCCAAGTGATAGGATTTTGGCAGAAATCAGTCTTGGCTTCATAGAATACAATGGGGAAAAATCTAGAGCCTGACCCCTAAGGCTGGGATCTATACAAGAATCTTGCAGAGACTACCATAGTACATATTAAAAAGAGTGGGAGGAGCCATATAAAAATGAGGCCACCTTTGTCCTTTAGTTTGGGGGTGAGGGGTGGGGAGGATGGACATGGAATTTTGCATACATTATTTAACAGTAGCTTTGGTTGTGGATTGGTTTTGGTTAATTGTTTACTTTGTCACAAGAAAGGGCTCAGTGTGGGATGAGGAGAAACATGAATGGAATTGGTTGACGTAGAAACAAAAGGAAGCAATAAAACCAATTAACAATAAGTATGAAGCAAGATTTTATTTCTTTGCTAATTCTCAGAAAGCTTCTATCCAGGTTTTTGAACTTCCCACCCAGAACAGGAGATGCCAAGGAAACATTTTGCTCAGTAAAGTTATAGTTTTAGAGTTTGAAGAGACATCACAGTTATCTGTTAAAGTTGTCTGAGGTCCAGAGAAGGGGAATGATTACCTGAAGTTCTGCTTCTAGTGAACGGGCTAAGACTGGATCAGGTCTCCTGATCCCAGTTCAGCAGCACTAACCACACTGTTGACGACATTAACAGTTATTTTTACAGAAATTCCTTGTAAATGTCCTGGAGCAGGCTGAGATTGGGGACTTCAGGAACAGGATTTTGAGGCTACCATATAAGGACATAAGCGGTAGGGCTGGGAATGCCAACGTGGCCACTGCCCCTCTTCTCCCAAGAAGATAGTTTAACAGAAGACAAACATAAGACAAAGTGATCTTCTTGTCCTCGGAGTCTTGGGACACTTAATAGAAAATATTGATCTATATCTCCCCAGAACAGGCCACAGTATGGTTATTTTTGTTTCCATGTAAACAAATGTGCACATAAACTAACAGATTTACATCCCTGCCAAGGAGGTCAGATGGGTCATATTTGTAGGTGGTGGTGGCAAGATTTGTCATTGCAGGTGGAACTAAAGGTAATAATATTAGAGATTCCAAAAAGGATGCCAGTATTGGGATAAGGCTATTACTATCACCAGCAGACATTCAGGGAGCTCCTAATGCAAAGTGATGCAATAGATAGTCCATGGTTGGAGCGGAGTGCTTAGATGTTTCAGGCCGTACACAACAGGTGTTTCAAAATGTCTGACCAACTTTCAGGATAAGGAACATCTGTGGGTTGCCAATATTGCAGCTATGACAAGTAATAAGGATGATGCACAGGAAAAATAGGGGGTGGTAATACCCATTCTGCTACATGCTCAATATCAGCAGTCCCCAACATTTTGTGAACAGAAACAACTTTTCATTTACATTTCAGAATCTCAGAGTTGGGACCTCAGAGACCATCTAGTCCACCCCCTAGCTCAATAAGAGTCCCTTTCTACAACATACTTTAATGGCTACCCTGACTTTGAAGACGTTCAGAGATGAGGAACTCATTTGCCAATACTCCTTTCCCCCTTCTCCTACCCCTACCCCCCATACCAAAAATTCTACTTTTGGATAAATCTAATTGCCAAGAAGTTTTCTGTATACCAAGCCTAAATTTGCCTCTGAAAGTTCCATGAAAATTTTTCAGCTCTGCCCTCTGGGGTCAAGAAGAATCAATCACTTTTGAAACACCAACTATGTACTAGGCACTGAGCTTCCAACTCAGTAAGCCAGTTCTGATATATTCCTTGACTAAAGGGTCTAAATTGGATGTCAGGTCAACCTACCTGGGAGCAAAAAGTTAATTTACATATTTCCATCTAAAAATAGTCCTCAAGTTAATTTAAATAGAACCCAGCACCCTGGTTTACAACCATCTTGGGGTGGGAACTGGAGAGGGGGTGTGGAAGGAGGAGAAAGACCCAATAAAACTGCCCAGTGTCCACACTATAGCCTTTTGATCAACAGGTAGGGAGGAGGTAAAGGTGTAATTCAAGTTGCTTGTCCAAGTCGGAGCATCCTGGCCCACCACAACTTGTGTTGGGCTGAAATCTATAATCCTGTGATTCTAAGTATTTAAACTGCTGTCAGGAAGAAGGTTTAGTCTTAATCCTGGCACAATTTCTAGCACATAGTTGGTGCTTCAAAAGGGACTGATTTTTGCTTAGCCCCTAAGGCAAAATGAAGAGCATCGTATGGAATTTGATCTGAGAGTCACCAAATACGCTTTTATTAGTACAATTACTTATCTTCTTAACCCTCAGGCTTGGGGTGGTCTATTGCACTGGGTGGATCCTCTCCCAGGATAATTGTCAACAGAGATGGGATCTGATGCAGTGGTGTTGGTTTGGAACAGTAGAGAAGGGGCAGTGGTGCCCTGGTCCTCAGTTGGCAGCCCGGGTAGTGCTAAGGGTAGTGACACGCAGACTACAGTCAGCAGCTCCAATAGCACTGGCAGCACCACTATCCAATCACTCAACACCGTGCTAGGTAAGAGCCTGCTCCATCTTTGTTGTTCTTTTTGTTGGTATGTTTTTTTGGAGAGGGTATGGCAAGGCGATTGGGGTTAAGTGTCAAGTGTCTGAGTGTCTTGCGATTTTGAACTCACGTCCTCCTGACTCTAGGGCCG
Source organism: Phalanger gymnotis (assembly GCA_028646595.1). Taxonomy (NCBI): domain Eukaryota; kingdom Metazoa; phylum Chordata; class Mammalia; order Diprotodontia; family Phalangeridae; genus Phalanger; species Phalanger gymnotis. Next base: position 612,244,919 of record CM053622.1, on the reverse strand, counting down.
GTGATCTACTCGCTGTGCCACCTGGTTGCTCTCATCTTTGTTGTTCTTTAATGGATTCTTTGTTACTGGAATGGAGAACATCTCTAAGTAGAGGCCAGGAGAGTAAAATTTCCTATCTCCACCATTCCATTGTCCTTTACTTAAAAATTTTCAGTACCCAGAGAGGTCCCTACTACACTTCGTGCTTTCACCCTACAGAAACCTCCCGGATGCTAGATCAACAAAGCCTTCTGGAAAATTCAGTCCAGGTGAAAAGCCACCAAGTCCCAAACATAAATAACATAAAGGCACTAGTTTAAGAAGAAGGGGATTTAAGTTCTAATCCTGTTTCTGACACTAACAAGCTACGCAAGAGTCACTTGTTCTCTTTGGGTCTCTGTTACCTTATCTGTTAAACTACCGAGTTTGATTAGATCAAGTGTGTGTGTATGGAGGTAGGCATGAACCCTTTGGCAATCTGGTGAAGCCTATGGACCCTTCTAATAATGTTCTTAACTGCATAAAATAAAATACATAGGGTTATAAAAGAAGCCAATTATGTTGAAATATAGTTATCAAAATGTTTTTTTAAAAAAATACAAGTTTACATATTCCAAATTAAGAACCCTTAGACTACATAATCTCTAAGGTTTAGACCTTTAACATTTTATGACAAGGAAGTTTCCTGATTACCCCTGCCACCAGACTTAGGTAAAATAATTTGATGTCAGAAAAAAAAATGAACCCTATCTGTATAGTATTCTGCAGATTAGCTTAAATGGTGGTACATTCTAGCATTCCTAGAGAGATAAGAGTTGGGGAGAATGCCTGAAATAGATAATTAGAACTCCCACTGATGATCAAGGAGTTACTTAACAGATTAGAAATCCTCCCGGGGCAGAGCGGGATTACCTGTAGATAGATCAAAGTGGATATTTGGGGAGAGGTTGATATCTGAGCTAACAGTAGCTGGAGATGGAAATTGGACTGTGGGCATAGGCCTCACTAACCCAAGTTAATAAACTTCTAAAGGGAATAGCTCAAGAGGAGTCATTTTTGTTTTGGTTTTTGTAAACAGTATTTTATTCTTTCCAATTACGTGTATAGGTAGTTTTTAACATTTATTTTTATAAGATTTCAAGTTCCAAATTTTTCTTCCCTCCCTCTTTCCTCTTCCCCCTCCCTAAGACAGCAAGCAATCTGATATAGCTTACACATTTGCAATCATGGAAACATATTTCCACATTAGTCATGTTGTGAAAGAAGAAGCAGAATAAAAGGGAAAAGCACAAAAAACAAGAAACAAAAAAAGTGAAAAACAGTATGCTTCGATCTGCATTCAGACTCCATAGTTTTTTCTCTGGATGTGGATAGGATTTTCCATCATGAGTTCTTTGGAATTGTCTTGGACCATTGTATTGCTGAGCAGAGCTTAATCTATCATAGTTGATCATTGCACCCTTACGGTTACTGCATACAATGTTTTCCTGGTTCTGTTCACTTCACTTGGCATCAGTGCATATAAGACTTTCCAGATTTTTCTGAAATTCATCTGTTCATTTCTTACAGCACAATAGTACTTCATTACATTCATATACTACAACTTGTTCAGCCATTCCCCAATCAATAGGCATCCCCTCAATTTCCAATTCTTTGCTACCACAAAAAAGAGCTGCTCTAAATATTTTTGTATATACAGGTCCTTTTCCCTTTTTTATGATCTCTTTGGGATACAGACCAAGTAGTGCTATTGCTGGATGATAGGGTATTCACAGTTTGATTGCCCTTTGGGCATAGTTACAAATTTCTTTCTAGAATGATTGGATCAGTTCACAACTCCACCAACAATGCATTAGTGTCTCAATTTTCCTACATCTCCAACATCTATCATTTTCCTTTTCTGTCATATTAGCTAATCTGATAGGTGTGAGGTGGTACTTCAAAGTTGTTTTAATTTGCATTTCTTTAATCAATAGGAATTTATAGCATTTTTTCATATGACTATAGATTGTTTTAATTACTTCATCCGAAAACTGCCTGTTCATATCCTTTGACCATTTATTAGTTGGGGAGTGACTTGTATTCTTATAAATTTGACTCAGTTCTCTATATATTTGATAAATGAGGACTTTATCAGAAACACTGGCTGTAAAAATTTTCCCAGCTTTTTGCCTTCCTTCTAATCTTGTTTGCATTGGTTTTGCTTGTGCAAAAACTTTTTATTTTAACATAGTCAAAATTATCCATTTTGCATTTCATAGTGTTCTCTATCTCTTGTTTGGTCATAAATTCTTCCCTTCTCCATAGATCTGACTATTCCTTGCTCTCCTCGTTTGTTTATGGTATCACCCTTTACATCTAAATCATGTACCCATTTTGACCTTACCTTGGTATACAGTGAGAGATGTTGGCCTATGCCTAGTTCTGCCATACTATTTTTGAAGGAGTCCTTCTTATCCTAAATAAGGCAGGTCACTGATGTACTGCAGCAGTGATCTGAAGGGAAACCTCCCTTCTGCTCCCAAAGCCTTCTGGGAGGCATCTGTCAGGGGAAAAGTCAGAGAGTCTCATACAACACAGGTCTGTGACAACGACAAAACACAATACTTTAACCTTGTTTCAAAGCTACTTCATTCTAGTTTCGTTTCTGAAGTTCATCACAAACAAAGCAACCAAAAAGTCTTAAGATGATTTTGCCTTCTTGAAATTTACTTTATTCAAAATCTGTTGCTCATGAAGCTTAGCCAAGTTGCTTTCCTCAAAGCCAGGCAGGCAGCAGAAAAATTCCACCCATGCCTCACTGAAGTGGCAGGAAGGGAGTGATAAGCCACATTGTGTTTGACCTCTCCATGTTGAAGAGATTTAGCACTTTTAATCAAAACAAAAATAATTTTCAGCATTATCTGAACCTAGCAGAAAATGACAGAGGAAAATGAAGAAGTTAATATGGAGCCGGGAAATAGATGCTAAAGCTGGGGTTTGCCCGTGTGCCAAAGCCAATTCAGTTAGTGCAGTGCACAATCCTTCAAACCAGTTGTTTGCAGTTTGTCCCACAAAGCCAGCTGGTGGTTGTAATGTTCAGTAAATGCAGCTGAAAGTGAAACAGAACATCCTGGAAGCAGCAGCAAATATATTTACCACATATGCCAGGTGTGGGCAGAGTCCACAGTACGCATGCCAAGCCTGGCAAGAAGGCAGCTTACATTGACTTGTCACAGCAGCATCCTTGCCCCTTGGGTTCCCAGCTTAGAGCAGGCCACACAATGCTACCCCCTCCCCATTCCCTTTAATAATCAAGTAGCCTGCTCACATTCTGCCCAGTTTGGGTCATGGAATGTCACCCAGTGTGTTACCACATGTCAGGTTAAGTCAGTGAGAATTTTGACAGAGAAAGACTTTTTGACAGCTGTCAATAAGTAAAACTTTCAATTCAATAAGCATTTTTTAAACTTCCATTTCTAACTAGCATTTATATAGATAACACTTAAAGGTCTGCAAAGGGTTTTACAAATATTATTTCATTTTATCTTCATGACAACCCTGGGAAGCAGGTGCTATTAGTATCCCCCCTTCACAGATGAGGAAACTGAGGCAGACAGTTTAAGTGATTTGCTCAGAGTCCAAGGCTGGATTTGAACTCGAGTCTTACTGACTCCAAGACCAACTATCCTATATGCCACTTAGGTGCTTCTTACTGCATGGCAGGTTATATGGAAAGGTACTGGGGTGGAGAGAGATATAAAAATGAAAAAAGAAAAAAGATAATCTCTTTCCTCAAGGGACTTACATTCTACTTGATGGATACAATCATGTAGAGTGAATGAATAAATGAATGGAGAGAATAATGAATGAATTAAATAAGCATTTATTGATTGCTATATGCTGGGCACTAAGTGCTGGGGTTAAAAATGCAAAAACAAAGAAAGGAAAAGAAAAGAAGAGAAAAGAAAGGAAAAGAAGAGAAAAGAAAAGAAAAGAAAAGAAAAGTGCTGGGGTTAAAAATGCAAAAACAAAGAAAGGAAAAGAAAAGAAGAGAAAAGAAAGGAAAAGAAGAGAAAAGAAAAGAGAAAAAGATAACCTCTGTCTTCAAGGGGCTTGCATTCTAATTAGGGAAATCAGTGCATTTAAAGGCGGGTTGTTTTGAACTGGAAAGACATAGGAATGGTGAATGGAGCCATAAAGAGATTGACTGATAATTGATTTATAGGAACAATAGTGTTGATTTGATTACATCTCCCAGTGCTAGAGGTAGAAGGGGCAGAAGGGACATTTTGTTATGACGGGGCATGAAAATGACTGGAGAACAGCCTCATGGTTGGCCTAGATTTGGGTAATTATGGAGAACTCTCATCACACAGGAACCGGAGTCCCAATACTAACCCTATTGCAGTCATGAGGAATGGTATGAAGATGGCCAGAGAGCAGCAGTATGTATATATACAAAGAAAAGGTTAAAAAATATATACATATACTACTATATATTATCTATGATTAATATTAACATTATATCTTTATCTATTACAGAATATTTATATATTTGCTAATTATAAATATATTGTTTATATTACGCAAATATAATATTATATGGAAATATATTAAGGAACCTATGTGGGGCCAGTGGGCTGGGACACTAGAGCCATTCTCTCTCACATAGTGGCCCTGATCTAGATTTTCATACAGAGTTGTAAAGTAAATTCAGTCCTAGGGGAGCCTGGCCACTAATAAGAGAGATTAGGCTCTCTTTTGTCACAGTATTTGGCTCTTTACATCCCATACTCCCATATTTCAAAGACCTGGGGGAAAGGTACGTAAAGCTCAAGTGTTGGTTATTGTTTAGGGAATCCTAATCGGGGAAAATACAAGGTACTAAATATACAATATGAATCAGGTATGGGGCAGGTATTTATTTCCTACATGCAAACGAAATGCTAAAGGATGAATAAGTCTCATAGCATACATTGTCAAAACTAAAGCAATGAATAACTTAAAATTACTGTTACATACTGTTGGGAAAGCAGCACTTTTTGTGATAACAAAGAATTAAAAGCAAAATAGATAACCATAGATTGGAGAATGACTAAATGAATTGTGGTACCTGAATGGAATGGAGTATTATTGTGCTACGAAAAATGATGCATATTTTGAATGCAAAGAACAGGGAAAGATTTACACAATCTGGTGCAGAATTACATGAGCACAGCCAAGAAGACAATATACTATAGAACTGACTAGGTTCTGCTGTGAGGTTGAGCCACAAATATGAGAACATGATACAGTTCGTAGTGATGGGGTGCTTGAGTACTTGTGCTTGGACCCCAATTCCAACATCACATTTCTCCCTAGCCTCAAAACCCTATCCCTAATAATTATCTCCCCAACCCAAGAATACTATGCCTAGCAATAATTCATGAGTAGGCCCCAGTAAGACAAATTACCTTTCCCCACAATTATTCATGAGTGGGCCTCAGTAAAATAAACTATCTTTCCCCATTACAAGAATGAGCTGACCTCTGAAGAAATTCTCTTGTAAAAACAGGACTATCTTATAACCACAGAATTATCATGTATTGATTCTCAAAGTTATCATATTCAATCTAGAGGTCAAACTATAGACATCAACTCTCAAAGCTATCTTGCTACAGACATAACAGACCAAAAACACACCCCTGAGAAACCCTTTTCCCTGGTTTCCAGTAGTGAATGACACCTGTGACCAAGGTTGTAACCTATCACCTAATTAGCATATCTGCCAGATAATCCACTACTTTTCCTATGTAAGCTTTAGCATCATTCGACAAGTTCCTCAGAGAGCTCTGCCCACCATATTGGCGTTACAATAAACCTTTGCCACCTTGACTTAAAGAATGCTTGAGTCCATGAATTCATTCCCGGTGACCCTGTCCAGTACTTCAGTCTCTGAGGGGTTCCCGAAGCCATGAAACCGCATGAGTGGGACTGTCAAGTCAGGATAGCCATCTTTCACCTCACTTCTGCTCTGTCCAAACAACACTAGGACATTCTCCTTGATTGATGGTTGATGGTAATCTTTTTTGATGAAGAAACTCCCCTTTGCTACCAGGCAGCTCCATCCGGTGGACTCCAGGGCCTGTCAAGCTCCCAAGGTCCTCTTCTACCCAGAACGCTTTTAGTGTCCTCAGAGAAGGAAACACAAAGCAAAAAGGCACCCAGGCTCAAGCATACCTAGATGATTGTTAATGTAACCCTCTTCCATCCCCTCACGGAAAGTCAAGCATCAGCCAGAACTGCTTTTCCCGTAGAAGACTCTAAAAAAGAAAGGAAGGGAGGCAGAGTCACTTCCATTTTCAAGGTCTGCTGAATCATCAATTTATCCAGCTCTACAGCCAATTTTGGTCCCCAACCCCCTTACCACTGAGTCACATACATAGTCGGCCTTAAGCAGAGCAGAGATTCTCTATAACTGGGAAGATTTAGGTGAAATAATTTGGAGTGAAGTAAGCAGAATTAGAAAAGCAATAAACACAGTGACAAGAATGTCAAAGAACAGAACAATAAAATGAACCCAATACTGTAGAATTCTAATGGCCAGGATTGGCCCCAAGGGAAGAGTTGAAAAAAATTTCCTTCCCCTCTTGGATCATAAGTACAAAATGTTCATATGCGATCAAATCTGTTAAATGCATTGGTTGGGTTTGTCAGACTGTCTTTTTTTAAATTCTTGATCTTTGTAATAAGGGAAAGCTTACTGAGTAGGGGAGAGTGGAAGAGATACGGTTGGGAATGAATGTGACATAAAAAGCAAAAGGCATTAATTTTGTTTACTCTGAAAATATTTCAATACCTCACAGAGACCGGTAAAAACTGGAGGTTTTCTGGTTCTTGGGAATTTGATTAATTCTTGCTCCACCTTCACCCCACCCCACCCCACCTCCAAGCCTAGAAGGAAGGAAGACTTTAACTTTCAGAATAACAAATAATGGGATGATGGGAGTGTATATCCAGGAAAACATTCTAGTTGGAGTTCTTATGCTGAACTTTTCCAGTATGGGATCCAGCTGTGGGGCTGATAGCAATGCTCCTGTTTTCTTGGTGAGGAAAAGCCTTGGGCACTGGGACATTGAGCTGAAGAGAAAGGATTGTCCTGAGTCCTTTAGTACTCAGAAGAAAGGAAATCCTAGATGACTGCTCATTCATTCAGCAAACACTTATTAAGCATCTACTATGTGCTAGACACTGTGTGAGGAGCTGGAGATACAAAAAGAAGCAAAAGATAGTTTCTGCTTTCAAGGAGCTTACAATCTAATGAGGAAGACAATATGCAAACAAATATATACACATACATATATATGTATATATTATATATACATACACATACACATACATATAAAGCTATACATAGGAGGCATAGAAAATAAAAGAGGGAAAACAGTAGGTGGCACAGTGAGTAGAGCACCAGCCCTGGAGTCAGGAGGACCTGAGTTCGAATTTGGCCTCAGATACTTGACACTTACTAGCTGTGTGACCTTGGGCAAGTAACTTAAATCCAACTGCCTTGCATTCCCCCCTCCAAAATAAAAAAGAGGGAAAACACTAGAAATAAGAGGAGTTACGTAAGGCTTCCTATAGAAGGTAGGATTTTTGTTGGGACTTAAAGGAAGACTGCGGTGAGTCTAATTTGGACCCTTCGCAGAGGAGAGTGGAGACCTCTTCCCTGCTTTTTTTAATTATTTACCTGCTCTGTCACAACAGATATAGTGGTGGGGAGGAGAACGATCCTTCTGGGCTGTAAAATCATGCCAGACTAACTTCATTTCCTTTTATTGCTAGACAGGTGGATCAAGGGGATGCTGTAGATATAATTAACCTAGATTTTTAAAAAGCATTTAACAAAGTCTCTTCTCACACTATTCCTATAAAAAGCATGGAGGCTAAACAATGCCATAGTCAGGTAGATTCAAAATTGTTCTAAATCACTAGAACCAAAGAGTAATAATAGTTTTGTAACTACTTGGAAGAAATGTTCTAGGGATCTTCCTTGTTCCATTGGGGATTTTTATCAATGGCTTAAAGGCCATTGATACTTATTATTTTATCAATGGCTTAAAGGCACAGATGAAATGTTTCTCCAATTTGCAAGTGACACAAAACTGGAGTGATAGCTGAGCGCTAGATGCCTGAATCAAGAACATTGGGCTGAATATACGATAAAATTTAATAAACATAAATGCAAGTTCTTACACCTGAGCTCAGAAACTTAACTTCATAAGTACAAGATGGGAAAAGCACAGTTACACAGACATTTGCCAAGGAAAAACCCGAGAGTTTTAGTGAACTATAAGCTCCATGTAAATCAACAATATAATATGGCAACCAAAAAAAACTCTCACCATTTTAGACCAACAGGCATCCATTTAGAACTAGGGAGATGATGCCCTGGTAAGGCTACACTTAGAATATTATGCTCAGTTTGAAGTACCACATTTTAGGAAGGACTATAATATTCTTTGGATAGTCCAAAGAAAGGCAACCAGGATTGTGAAGGGCTCAATGTCATTTGAGAGTTGCTTGTAGCACCTGGATGGGGTTGGGGGGTGGGAGTGGGGGAGGGGGTTGGGAGGTGGTTAGCTTAGAGAAGAGTAAAAGGTGAAATAATAGTTGTCTTCAAAGGTCAAAGAACTATCTTGTGGAAGAGGAATTACATTGTTCTGCTAGCCTACAGCAGACAGAATTAGGAACAATGAGTTCAAGTTGAAGAGGAAATCAATTTAGGGCTACATGTAAGGGAAAGCTATTAGAACGATCTTAAAAAGTAGAATGAACAGCCTTGGAGGTATTGGTTTACCCCTCACTAGAGGTCTTCATGCAAGGCCCCAGTGACAGCTTGGGCACATTGTAGATCTAGAGGGTACACTCATTCAAATGAATAGAGTTCCTTCCAACTCTGAGATTTTTGTGATTCTGAGGTTTCTCTGATTCCAAGAAGGGAGAGAATATCCAGTAGGATGTGGTCACTAATGGTGTCAAAAAGTAAACAGCAGTCAAGGAGGAAAGAACCACATCTTTTTACTACTTAGGGGCAATTACCATCAAGTTATCACTTAATTCAAGTATTTTTTAAAAAATTGACAAGGTGTGAAATTACAAACTATTTGAATGTCTCAGATTTACCATTGAAGTTCAGTTCTGTTTAAGACTACAATCTTCGCTAATGAAATGTTCTGAAACCTAATCTTTTTTTTTTCTTTTGTTCCAGCTGGCATTACAAAGGATAGAGCTACAGGCCTGGAGAAAGGAAGATGTAAGTTCAAATCCAACCCTGGACACTATTAGCTGTGTGACTTCGGATAAGTCATTTAACCTGTTTGCCTCAGCTTCCTCAACTCTATAATAACAACACTTCTCCTGCAGGATTGTTGTGAGCATCAAATGAGATATTTGTAAAAACACTTAGCACAGTGCCCAGCACATACCGAGTGCTATATAAATGTTTATCATCTTCCCTGATAGACCCCCGAAAGTTGAGTATTTTGGATAGGAGGTAAAAATAAAGCTGGTTTACAGAATCAAGTCGATGTCATACCCTCCTTCTTGCTCAATGGTTGTAGGTGTCATAATAATGACTGATATTTATGTAGAAGTAACACACCAACCCTTCCATGTAGATATTAGAGGAATTATCACCCCCAATTTATAGATGAAGGAATCCAAGATTTAATAAGATTGTTCCAGGGTCACACAGCTGGTAATCGTGAGGCAGGATTCAGAGAATCAAGGCTACCTAACTCTTTCTACCATGTCAGGTTATCACATTTGAATGGTAGTTTGCCTCATTGTTTGGGTTGCAAAAGATGAAAGAAAAAAACATTTTGAGGAGAAAAAGAAAAAAAAATCTTCAAAGGCTCTTTAAACCTTTTACAACCCATTGATGCAAAAAGAGCTAAGCCCCAGACCAAGTAATTTATCACAGGATCATTCAATTAAGAATAGACTGTAGTTCTACTAACCTTGTTAAGTGTTTTGTTAAAGGCATTCTGGCATACATCTTACATCAGGAATGGAGATTTATGTTGGCAAGCTGGGGAGAAAGTCTCCCTTTGATTTAGTCAGACTGGAGATTTCATAGGTGAGGTAAGCAGGGAAAGAAGATTCCTTCAGGAGGGTCATTGAAATTGCACTCTAAATCAGGGGCTTGGATCCCTGAAGCAATAGAAATAGTCCTTATGTAAAATCTTGTGGCATCCGTATGTACCAGATGTATGGAGTGTGGATCTTTGGGAAAAAAAGGCAGTGATTACTGGCAGATTTTTTTTTCCATCCAGTAGATGGAGTAAAGTGCACCAAGCCCAGTGCTCTGTCCACAACACCAAGTACATGAATGGTGCCTACCCCCTGGAAGAGTTCAGGGGATTGGAACTTTGGGAGCTCTCTAAGGACCTCAGTAGTCTCCCCATCTCCTTGAACCAAGGAATCCTTGGGAAGTTCAAATCCTTTGAGGAACCCCACCAAAGGAAGGCCTGAAGTAATAACCACAGGCCCTTTTTCAAACAGGGGGTTTGAACAGCAAATAGCTGCCAGTTCTCCTGCTCATCCCCACCCAGCATGAATTGGCACTAGTCCCTGAGCATTGATGTATCTGATCAACGGGTCTAGGGTCCCCTCTTGTACCCCACAATGCCTGGTTCTGCTTGACCCAGATAAAAATCCTATAAAAATCCCTAATTTTGGCACTTCCATCCACTTGGAATCCCAGTGGGATCATCCTTCATATCTCCACTCAGCATGACTGCTACTTTGATTTTGAGTATTTCCCCTCAACAAAGCTGGCTTGCTTTACTTTCCCTCTGCTTATTCTTGTCTAGGTCTGTTTTGTCTTGTGGTGCACCATGAAATCCCAAACCTCGCTCAAACTAGCCAAATAGCTATTTGGCTGTGGTGGCCATGTATATTTGTCAGTCAATAAACATTTATTATATTCCTATACTATGCCTAGGGATACAAATACAAATAAAAAATGAGCTTGCCATCTAAAGGAGGGGAGGGGAAGCAAACGGGGAGGGGAAATGTTGGAGAATTCCAGAGAAGTTCAAAAGCAGTATAGCTGGTGGGAAAGGGGGAGAAAACCTGTGCTGAGCCCCGTCTTTAAAAAGTTTCCATTCTAATGGAGATATTTATACTTCAGAGATATGACTCAAGAGGAGCTAAGAAGCTATGTAGTATTCTTATTTTATTCTCCTGATACATTCATGGAGTCACAGATTTAGAGCTGAAATGACAGTAAGTTCATCAGTCAATGAGCATTTATAAAGAACCTAAGTGCTGGAGGAAAAAGAAAGAAAGGCAAAAGGCAGTCCCTGTTCTCAAGGAGCTCACAGTCTAATGGGGAGAAACTATGCAACAATTGTACAAGAAAGATATATACAAGATAAACTGGAGATGTGCAACAAAGGGAAGTCCCTGGCATTAAGTGAGATTAGGAAAGGATTCCTGTAGAAGCCTCCTTTTTTCTTCTTTAGATGTATTTTAGCTGGAACCTGAAGGAAGCCAGGAAGTAGAGATGAGGAGGGAGAGCACTGAAGGATAGCCAGTGAAAAAGCACAATTAAGAGGTAGAGTTCTTAGGGAAAAGCAAGGAGGCTTTTCCAGTTTGGCTGGAGTGGAGAATGCTGCAAGGATGTGTGAGACAAGGCTGGAAAGGAAACCTAGAGGCAAATTATGGGGGCCTTTAAACATCAAGTTATGGTTTATATTTTACATATTTTATCCTATAATTACTGAAGTAATTGAAAGTGTTCAGCATGAGAATAGCACGGTCATGCCCATTTCTTAGGAATATTAATTTAGAAGCTATGTGAATTGGAAAAGGGAAATATAGAAGAAAGAGAGATCAGTGAGGTAGTTATTCAGATATTGTGAGAGGTAATAAGGCCTGAACTAGTATGGTAGTTGTGTTAGTGGAAAGGATAGATACAAGAGATGTTTTAGACCCAAAACTGAAAATATTTGTCAACTAATTGTGTATGGATGAGAGAGAGTGAGAGTGAGAGAGAGAGAGAGAAAGAGGCCAAAGCTAAATCTAAGATTAAATACCTGGGTTCCTAGGAGTATATTTTTGCCATCAGCACTAAGAGAGAAGTTTGGAGGAGGAGTGGTTTAGCAGGTTAGATGATGAGCTCAGTGTTAGACACGCTGAACTGGAGATGCTAATAACATCCAGTTGGTTACGTCCAGCAGTCAAGTGGAGATATAGGACTAGAATTCAGAAGAAAGATTTAGGAGTCAATTGCCTAGAGGTGATAATGAAACCTAGGCGAATGAATGAGATTGCCAAAGAAGAAAGAACACAAAGAGAAGAGAAAACCTAGGACAAATCTTTGAGTAATACCCATGCTTAGGGGGCAGGTGATAGATGATGAGACACTAAGAGACTGAGAAAGTGTACTTGGAAAGGTAGGAGGTATACCAGTAGGGAACAATATCATGAAAGCCAAAGAAGAAAAAGTATCCAGAAGAAGTGTGTAAGAAACAAAACTAAAAGCTGCAGAAGAGTCAAGGAGGATGGAGATTTTTTTTAAAAGGTCATTGAGTCGAGTGGTTAGGTCAGAAATCAGAATACAACAGACTAAGAAATGAGTGAATAGTGAGGAAATGTAGGCTTTGAGCACAGACTACTTTTGCTAGGAGTTTGGCAATGAAAGGGAAGAGAAGCAGTTGATAACTTGAAGAGATGGCATGATAAATGGAAAGTTTTTTTTAAGGATGTGGCGTTCTGATCGTATTTATAGACAGTGAGAAACGAACTAGCAGACAGGGATAGAAGCAAAAAGACAGAAGGAGAAAAATAGATCAATGGAGCAAACTCCTACAGACAATGGGAAAGGATGGGATCAAGGACACAAGTAAAGGAGTTTTCTACCTCTCCCTCTAAAACCAGAGAGAATGGAAGATGTGTTCCTAGTAACTATTCCTTTCTTTTCTAACAAACCGTTCTTTTCTACAAACTGTTTAATAATCTCTTCTAGAACTCTGCTCCCTATTTATCTCACACATGTTTTTCCCCCTCTCAATTTCAACATCAAATTTGTTAGTAGGTATTCAAAAAATCCAGTTCTCGCTCTTTTTGGAAAACAATGACATTTGCCTATCTTCAGCTTTCTGTCAAACATCCCCAATCTCCTTTGTCCATGTTCTACCCACAGTGGTTCCATAATCACAAATTCTGTTGTTTGTTTTTGTTTTTGTTTTTTTTGCCTATGCCATAAGATACAATTTGTTTATACCAGGAGACAAACTCATTTCAAAGATCTACATACTTTTTCTATCTTCTTAGTCTTCAACTGACAGGTAGTGTGGGCTAGTGTTAAGCCATTAGATCTGAAGTCAGGAGATTCTCATAGTGCTTGATTTGGGACCAGAGAACCCAGGTTTAAATCTACACTTTGCAACTTATCTCTTCTATAACCTTGGGCGAGTCTCAAACTCAGTTTCCTTATCTGTAAAATAATAGGGTTAGCAGCTATATTAAAATATTTATAGTAGCTCTTTTGTAGTGACATAGAGCTGGAAATTAAGAAAGTATCTATAAATTGGAGAGTAGCTAAATGAGTGATGGCCTATGAATGTAATGGGATACTATTGTGCCATAAGAAATGATGAAAGGGAAGAAAGGGTTTCAGAGAAACCTGAGAACTATGAATTAAGGTAGAATGAAGAACCTGAAGGAAAATTTATACAATAACAACATTGTAAAAAATAACAATTTTGAAAGAACTATGAACTCTAGCCAACACAGTGATCAATCATGATTCCAGAGAAGCCATGAAGGAATGTGGGAACAGAAGAGTGAGACACTTGATGTACAGAATGAGAAATATATTTTTGGACACAACCAATGTGAGAATTTGTTTTGTTTGACTATATATATTTGTTACAAGGGTTTTCTTTTTTTTTTTTTTTAGTGGTGAACAGGAAGGTAGAGAGAATAGATTTTTGTTTATTGGAAAAATAAAATAATTTATTTTTAGTGGCATTTTATTTTTCCTCCAATTACATATTAAGAATAATTTTTAGCATTCATTTTTACAAGACTTTGAGTTTCAAATTTTTCTCCCCTTTTTCTCTCCTCTGTTATGAAAATGGTAGGCAGTTGTAACAACAATGCTACTTGCCACTACTGTGGATATGTAAGGCTAATAACACCGGCACACAGGAAGGCTACTAGCACAGGTTCTTTGATCTGCTTTTCTAAGGAAAGCAACTTAAAGGAGTTTACGATCTCACTTTAATCAAACATACATATGTCATTCACTTAGTTCAGGGGAAAAAGTCAGGACCCTGAACTTTAGAGCAAATACAAACAGAAATTACAAGCAGAAATTATAAACAGAGCAAAATAACACAAATCAACAGACAGGCTTCTTCTATCTGTCTGGCCATAGCAATACATACACAATTACCAGAGAGAGAAGCACCAATATCTGGGCTTTCAAAGTCAGGGGGCTCTTTAACAGCTACCCAGAGTCTCATCTAGTGAAATCACAGGAATGTTCTTCCAGTGAGTGGGCACCCCCAAAAAAATGCTATCCTCAGAGCATATATACCCTGTATAGGGCTCTGGGGCTTAGCATCTACTTAGCAAAAGGGTGTAGGCCTGAGGCTTAGCATCTATTTAGCAAAAGGGTGTGGGAAGGATTTCTAATCCCTAATACCACATCATATATATTGATTCTAATCAATGACTCTTGATTCAAACAAAGGCAAGACTCAAAGGTACTTGATTGCCTAAGTACTTAGAAGCACTCCAAAACAAAAGACACCAAAAAGGTCCCAACCTGCTTGCCATTACAGCAGTTTGATATAGTTTATACCAGTGCTATCATGTAAAACATATTTCCATATTCATCAGAGTTGTGGGAGAAGAAACAGATCAAAAGGAAATAAAACCATGAGAAAGAATAGAGTGAAAAAAAATATGCTTCAGTCTGCACTCAGAGTCTCAGTTCTTTATCTGGATATGGATAGCATTTTCCTTCCTGAGTTCTTTGTACTTGGATCACTGTGTTGCTGAGAAGAGCTGAGTCATTCTTAGTTGATCATCACACAATGTTGCAAAAATAAAATAATTTAAAAAAACAAAGAGGTTGGAACAGATGATTTCTGAGATTCTTTCTGTCTCTAAATCTATGTTTCTAAGAGACAGCCTATATTATATCTATGTTCAGAGTCCCTTAGAGATAATGCTCTCTCAGTAAAGTCTATCAGCTATTATTCCCTCTTCCGTATCTCTGAAACTTAAGAAGAGCACTAGAGATATATGGCCTTAGAGGATCTCCAATTCCCTTTCTCCCCAAAATTTGCTCTTTATCCCAGGGCTGGGACCATGATATAGAGGAAAAACCCCAGAGTTGCTCTTCGCAGCTACAGAAGTGATTCTGTGGAGGCAAGAAAGGGAGGCAGGAAAATGGTGAATTCTTCCATGTATTGGGATTTCAACTTTCTCTTCCCTAGCAGAGTAGAAAGACAAAGAGACAGAGAAAAGGAGAGGAGAGGACAGGAGAAGAAAGGAGAAGGCAAATGAGAATGACCCATTTGTGCTCACGTTTTCCTTAGCCACAAAAAAGCCTGTTGAAGTTCTAGAGTCTGAGCAGTCTGTCTCTAAAGTGGAGAAGGGGTGGGGAGTAATTTTCCTTTTTTTTTTAGCGTATACCTACGTACACTGGATTGCATTTGGGAAGCCACATAGTGCTTTTAGTGATACCAAGCTTGTCCCTGAAAGAAAAATCCATCTTTTCAATACCAACATTATTCTGGCAATAACTACAAAACATGGAATGCCATAATCTCTGAATAATTAAAGTTGCGTGCCTCCAAAGGGCAATGCGTAGATGTGAATAGTTTTCATATGCTACCAATAAATTAATCAAGCAACAAATACTAATTAAGTACCTACTATGTGCCCAGGACTATGCTATATGCTGGGGATATAAGTACAAAAAAAAATGGAAATTCTTGATCATGAGGCATTACAAAGGAGAAGCAGCATAAAAGAGATTATTTCAAAAATGCCACGGGAAAATTAAATGGTTTGGTGGATGTTTCATAAGTGAAGTATTATCAATGGGCAGTCCATGTGTTGGTACCCAAAATAATGTCAGGTGATCTTAAGAAAGTCCCTTCTTTGCCTGCCAAGCGTGTTGGGGGGTCCCCATAAAAGCTTTATAAGATGACATGGATAAGAGTTGCACAGAATCAGAAGGCACGTATGAGTAGTCATTTGCCTCATTAGAGGGAGGTTCATGTTGATAAGATCATAGATCTATTAACATATACTTATATAATTTCATTTTAAAAGCAATGACGATATTTGGGGTCAGCCCATATTTCTAGACCAATATAGGTTCTCCTTTCTTTATGTCATCTGTTAACATTATACTTACTGCCACAAATAGTGGACCTATCTCTTTCTGTTCTTATTCTGAGCATTATTGAAAGAGCCCTTCATGTCGTTCTTAGCATGTTTCAAAAGCCCACGCTCATTTTCTGCTTCAGCTCTTTAACAGATTCATCAATTTTTTTTTATATATATTCATCACGCTTCTTCCACTTTTTAAAATGTGTGTCCTTTTAAAGTCTAGAGCTATCAGAGAGCTCCCTGTGCAATCACATTTGTTTCTCTAGATTCCTCCTAGGAATTACTTAAAATCTATCACATTCTTCTCAAAGCTGAAGATTGCAGTCAAGTTTGAGATTTCAAAGAACTTCCCTTAAGGCAGAATCTTCTCAACTAAGTAAGCAATTAAGCTGAGTTTTATGCTGAATGTGAATGAAGTGTTTGCCAGGTTGTTAAACAAAAAGTAATTAGGCAAAATAGTTGCTAAGCCCAATAAGGCAAGATTTACAGTGGAAAAGCCACCCTAGTGTAATCAAAAGCTGACCGTGTTTGAGCAATCTTTTGTCAAATGGAAAAAGTGGCCAAGTAGCAAAGCTATCAACTATATTTGTCAAAGAATCATAGTTGTAATCTCTGAGCTGGAAGGGCCTGCAAAAAAATGATCTGATTCAGGCTTCTCCTTTGCATAAGTGAATGATTAACGTATGCAGGTTAAGTGGTTATCTATTATTTTCTTAAAGGTCACCAGGATAAAAGAATATCACTCACTTCCCTCAGTGGTTTATTCCCGTGTTCTAACCTTCTTACTGGTCTTAGATTTCTTATAGATCAATAGAATTTTTCTTTCTTAAAGTCTGTTTACTTTTCTTTAGTCTTTTGTGGGTTAGAGAAATGCTCAGCATCCTTGTTTAAAAAAAAATATTCACATATTTGAAAATAGTAAACAAGTTATTTCTTAGTGTTCCTTCCAGGATATATAACCCACATTTATTTATTTGTTTGCTTGTTTCTTTGTTCATTCATTCATCTATCAATTAATTAGTTAATTAATTTCCTCCTAAGACCTATTTTTCATGTCTTTAATAATTTTGTTCATTTTTTTTCTGTATACTCTCTATTTTCTCTCAATCATTTTGAAAATGCAGTGGCCAGAAACTAAACACAGTGAACCAATAAGAAATACCAAATGGATTTTCATTTTTCCATAATGGCTTCTTCTTTTTGATTTATATTCAACCTAGAGTATTCCATAACCCTCAGATCTTCTGTGTGTTCTACCTGTCCCTCACAAATCACCCCCCATTCTGCCCTGAGGATTATTTATTATTCCTATGTTTATAATCTTGTACTTAATACCTTTGACTTGCGCCTTTTTTTAAGAACTGTTTTTAACTTGTTTTGCAACAAAGTAGTGTACTATTAATATCTCTTCTGTTTTTCTCTTTTGTTGCACAATTAAGAGTGACATGAACCTTGTGATACTTAGGATCATAGTATTAGGGTTGGCAGGAACCCTAGATATCATCTAGTATAAACTTTTCATTTTATAGATTAGGAAATTCAAACCCCACTACAATGACTCTCACATAGCAGGTACTTAATAAATGTTGAATTATTGAATTGAAATTAGGGCCTAGAGAGAAATTAAGCAATTTGTTCTATGTTATACAGGTAGTAGATGATAGAACTAAGATTAGAACCTATATCTTCAAATTCTAAATCCAGCATTTATATGAACTCAATCTGCCCTCTTTCATTCATACAAAATAGCTAATTAACCACATACATGTGTGTTTGTATGGAGACAGAGGGATATAGAAACTAAGTGAAGAACAAGAATAAAGAAGCTAATTGCACATACAATTAGGGAATATGGAAAACAGCTGAGGCTAAAATGTATGATGTAGGAGAAAGAACAAGTATGCTATTAATCACGGAAGGGAAGGATTCATTGATTACTTCCTCACTAGGTAGAAGAATCAATAAGTCTATGCCTGACCCTAAGTACATGATTTATCCCCTCTGATGGGTAGGACTGATTCAGGCCAGTACCCTGTTATTTTAGGTTTAATGTTGGATGAAAAGAAGTCATTTCAAAGTTAAGAAAAGAAGATTTAATTAGCTATATAATAAAGAGGATCTTCAAAAAGGATACTGTAGGACTTAGCTTGGATAGATATTTTTTCTCTTGTCTTTTCTGGAAACACATCCGGTAGGCAGGGCATGGTCTTGGGACATTTGCCAAGTATGAAGGGCCCTGATTCCAAATAGTTGGACCTTGTTAATTTCCCTAGGTGATTAAGAAGCCAAGAACCTATCAATATGGCCAGAAGATACTAGTAGGCAGCATCAAGGAAGGCACAGTTTGAGCTTTAGCCCAATCAAGTCCTTAGGCAAATCGAGCCCTAGAAACAGATTTGTCACTTTTCAGGGGAAAAAAATAGCTGGACTTGCATGGAGGAAGGAGTCAGGATATTGCTTCAACCAGAGCTCTTATCCAAGATATATTCCAAACTTAAAGGTCTATAGAGTCTATTGAGAAAATATGTTATGTGTCCAGAGATCACTAATCTGGGAGTTCCAGATATTTATAACATAGCAATGGACCAAGAACATGCAAACAAACTTCTGGGTAGTCAAAGAAATAGCAATAATCTAGCCTAAGAAGAGGGTAAAAAGAGATTAAATATAAAAACCAGTCACAAAAACTCAAAACCATAGCTACTTATGTCCATTTAGCCTTAGAAACAAAAAACCCTCGATAGATTCTAAGGACATCTCTACATTTTGGTGTGGTATGATCATTGATTTCCATAATAATGGCCAAGAGCTATAAAAGAAAAGGTTACTTTAAGTTTAGAATAGAGATGGCATAGATATGTGCAAACCATTTTGAAAATATCTCATCCCCAAATGGTTAAAACAAAAATGTTATGATATTTAAATTAGAAAACTTGTTACCTTGAAAAATCACTTAAATGGTACATTCTATTCTCATAATTCCAGAAATTGCTTTATTTTGCCTTCCTCATTCGAATCACAAATTTCCTCTTAGAATCTCTACATTCTATAAATGCTCGGATCAGGTACCACTTAAAAAAATTTTAAAATACATAATTATTGAACATTTTATTTTTTTCTAATTACATGTTAAAACAATTTTAACATTCATTTAAAAAATTTGAATTCCAAATTCTCTCCTTCTCTCCCTCTCCACTCCCTCCCTTAGATGGCAAGCAATTTGATATAGGTTACCCATGTACAATCATGCAAAAAACATATTTCCATATTAGTCATGTTGTGAAAGAAAACACAGGACCTCCCCCCCCAAAAAAAGAAAAAAGTATATACTTCAATCGGTTCTTTCTCTGGGGATGGATAGCATTTTTCATCATAAGTCTTTTGTAATTACTTATAATAGCTAAGTCATTCACAGTTGATCATCATACAACATTGCTGTTACTAAAGGCCCCAGAAGGATGGTGAGGCTCCATGTAGAATTTTCTCCTAGTTCTGCTCATTTCACTTTGTATCAGTTCATGTAAGTCTTTCCAGGTTTTTTTTTTTCTGAGAGCATCCTCCCTATCATTTCTTATAGAACAATAGTATTACATCACAATTATATAACATGACTTGTTCAGCCATTCCCAAATTGATGGACATCCCCTCAATTTCCAATTCTTTGCCACCACAAAAAGGTCTACTACAAATGTTTTTATACATATTGATCCTTTTGCTTTTTTTTTTTTAATCTCTTTGGTGTAAAGACCAAGAAGTGGTATCACTGGGTCAAGGGGCATTATTTTATAGTCCTTTGGGTATAGTTCTAAATTATTCTCCAGAATCAGTTCACAACTCCACCAACAGTATATTAGTGTCTCAATTTTCTCACATCCCCTCCAAAATTTATTTTCCTTTGCTGTCTTATTAGTCAGTCTGATAGGGGTGGGGTGGTATCTCAGAATTGTTTTAATTTGCATTTCTCTAATCAATAGTGATTTAGAGCATTTTTCATATTACTATACATAGCCTTGATTACTTAGTCTGAAAACTGCCTGTTAATATCCTTTGTCAATTTATCAACTGGATAATGACCTGTTTTTATAAATTTGATTCAGTTCTCTATATATTTAATAAATGAGAACTTTATCAGAGAAATGTGTTGTAAAAAATTTTTCATAGTTAGGATTACTGTGTATTGTACTGTGTATGTATCCTTTCATCCTACCACTCCCCTTCCTGTTTATCTTACTCTTTCTCTCTTTTTATCCTGTTCATCCTCAAAAGCAGTTTGCTTCTGACTACCGCTTCCCCCCATCTGCCCTGCCTTCTATTAGCCTCTCCCTCTTCTCCTATCCCTTTACTCTCCTGCTTTCCTGTAGGGTAAAATAGATTTCTATACCCAACTGAGTGTTTATGTTATTCTTTTTTTGAGACGACTCCAACAATAGTAAGTTTCAAGTTCTTTTCTCCAACCCCCCCCCACCTCCTCCATCTTCCCCTCCACTGTAAAAAGCTCTTTCTTGCCTTTTTTATGTGAGATAATTTACCCCATTCTCTATTTTCCCTTCCTCCTTCTCCCAGAACATTCCTTTTTCTCACCCCTTAATTTTATGTTTTTAGATATCATCCCATCATATTTGACTCACATCCATGCCCTCTATCTATGTGTACTCCTTCTAATTGCCCTAATAATGATGAAGTTCTTATGAGTTGCAAGTATCTTCTTCCCATGTAAGAATGTGTAATGACAATTTAGATTTGAGGATCTTTCCCACCCATTAATAGGCTGTGTGACCTGCTTACGGTCACAGGAAGCCTAAGTCACATGTAGTGGGAGAAGCTTGCTGAGAGGAAAAGGAAAGTGTGTTACAGGAAATGGAGAGAGAGCAGTTAGAACTGAGGGAGAGAGCAGATGTGTGGTGGCTGTGAGTGTATTTGTGGGAAGGCCCCAGCAGCAGGGCAGATGGTTTTGGGATGGCTACACTCCATGCTGTGATATTGTGTATTGAATTCTTTGCTGCTATGATGAATTGGGCTTATTGGTTATGGGATCTGGTTCTTTGGTATCTGAATAAATGGTTTACTTCTTCTGCCTTCTATGTGGAGAGTCTCATATTTTGCAATACAGAACCACACAGACATATTGAAAATTATCATCTATATTGTGATTATTGCCTTGCTAATACAGAATGTAAACAGTTTTCTTATTTAAACCCTTATGATTTCCCTTTCCTATTTACCTTTTGATACTTCTTTTGAGTCTTGTATTTGAAAGTCAAATTTTCTGTTCAGCTCTGGTCTTTTAATCAGAAATGCTTGAAAGTCCTCTATTTCAATAGATATCCATTTTCCACCCTGAAGGATTACACTCAGTTTTGCTAGGTAGGTGATTCTTGATTGTAATCCTAGCTCCTTTGTCTTCTGGAACATCATATTCCAAGACCCTCCCTCCAGCCCCCCACCCCATCCTTTAATGTAGAAGCTGCCTAATCCTGTGTTATCCTGACTCTGGCTCCATGATATTTGAATTGTTTCTTTCCGTCTGCTAACAATATTTTCTCCTTGACCTGAGAGTTCTAGAATTTGGCTATAAAATTCCCGAGAGTTTTCTTTTTGGGATCTCTTTCAGGAGGTGATCCATGGGTTCTTTCAATTTCTATTTTGTACTCTACATCTAAGAAAACATGGCAGTTTTCTTTGACAATTTCTTGAAAGATGATGTTTAGACTCTTTTTCTGATGATTATGGCTTTCAGGTAGTCCAATAATTCTCAAATTATCTCTCATCAATCTATTTTCTAAGTCAGTTGTTTTTCCAATGAAATATTTCACATTTTCTTCTATTTTTCCATTCTTTTGATTTTGTTTTATTATTTCTTGATGATCATGGAGTCATTAACTCCCACTTGCCCAATTCAAATTTTTAAGAAATTCTTTTCTTCAGTGAACTTTTGTACCTCCTTTCCCATTTGTCCAATTCTGCTTTTTTTTTTTTTAAGGAGTTTTTCTCTTCGGTGAACTTTTGTTCATTTCTTTTCCATTTGTCCAATTCTGCTTTTTAAAGAATTTTTTCTCTTCAGTAGATCTTTGTGCCTCTTTTACCATTTGATTTATTCTATTTTAAGGTATTTTTTCTTCAGTATTTTTTGTGCCTTGTTTACCAAGCTGTTGTCTCTTTTTTTCATGATTTTCTTGCATCATTCATTTTTTTCCCCAATTTTTCATCTACCTCTCTAACTTGATTTTTAAAACCCTTTTTGAGCCCTTCCAGGCATCCTTTTTGGTCCTGAGACCAAATTACATATTTCTTTAAGGCTTTTGGATGTAGCAGTTTTGATATTGTTATCTTCTTCTGAGTTTGTGTATTGATCTTCCCTATTACCATAGTAACTTTTTATGGTTAGGTTCTTTTTTTGTTGTTTGCTCATTTTCCAGCCTATTTCTTGTCTTTTAACTTTTTGTTAAGATTGAGCTCTGCTCCTGGGGTGGAGGAGGCACTGTTCCAAGCTTCAAGGTTTTTTGTGCATCTGTTTTCAGAGCTAATTCTGGGGATTGCTAAGCTTTCAGTTCTTCCAAGTTGGTATAGTTTAAGGAGAGGCATGTTTACTACTCCCCTAGCCTGTGTTCTGATCTGTGAGTGACCACATGCATTCTTTTCCACTGTGGAATTGTAACCTGGTCCCCATTCCCCTGTGGCCACAAGGTCTGCTGTGCTAGTGTTCCTCCTTGTCCTGGGACTACAACGCAGGACTGTGAACTTGATTGACACATGTGCAATGCAACAGAGTTCTGCACCTAGTATCAGCAAAGGGACTCATATAATCTCCTTCTGACCAGTTGTCTGATCTCCTCACCATAGTATGTGGACTGAGAGCTCCAGAAGCCAGCTACTGCTGCTAATTCAGTTGCCCCCAATGCTTACTGCTGCCTTGCTGGGGCATTGCCTTCACTAGACTGTGTTCCACTCTTATGCCAGTGAGACAGACCTTTCCTAGAGATCTTCTAAGTTAACTTGGGCTGGAAAATTGTTTCATTCCATCTTTTTGTGGGTTCTGCCACTCTAGAATTCATTTCAAAGCATTATTTAAAGTTGTTTGGAGGGGAATTTGGAAGAGCTTAGGAGAGTCCCTGCCTTTTCTCTGCCATCTTGACTCTACCCTCAGGTGCCATTTTCTATACAAAGCTCTTTGATTCCCATATCTGTATAATTCAGCCCTATTCTCTTTTGATTTTCAATCCTGCATCACCAGCTGCCTATTGAACATTTCAAACTGGATATTCCTTAGGAATATTTCAGAATTTAAGAATTGGAAAAGAACTCAATGACTATCTAGTATAACCTGTATGTAAAAAGAATTCTGCCTCCTTCACAACTCAATATATGCAAAACAGAATTTAGTATTCCATCCTCATCCTTGCCCCTAAATGTTTCCTTCTTCTGAACTTCCTATTACTATCGAGGGCAACACTGCCATTCCTATTAACCAGACAGTTCTAGTGTCATCCTTGGTCATTCTTACGCACCTCACATATCCAATCAATTGCTATACCTTATCATTGCTTTCTCCTCAAACTTTCTTCCGTGTTCTCTTTTCCCTCTATTTTTAATTTTCATATGAATTATGAAACATGTAGATTAGTCATGTAATGGTTAATCACTTCATCTTAGAAAAACCAGTTTCTTTTAAAATAAAGTGAACAGAAAGCAAAACAAATGCTTAAGAAATTAAGATTATTAATGCAAACTTTTCTCTCTTCTGAGAGAGCAAGAAAGTGAAAGTGAAGTGAAGGACAGGAAAGGGAGGAATCTCCAGTTCTGTTCTGAGCAGCATGGAAGGCTCTAGCCACTGAGTCTGTTCAGTGTTGCTCCAGCCATGCCTGGTTACAGTCCCCTTTTTGTCTGGATTTTTACCCTCCTGCCAGCATGCTCATAGCAACAATGGAGGTAGTAATGATGGCAGCTTTACCTGGGGCCCCATCCTGCTTGTACCATTTCTCAGCCTCCCTTTAGTTTCTTCTCCTTCTTGGCTTCTCTTAGGAACAGGAGAGGCTACAGAACCTCCCCAGAGGATTAATTAAAACGTTGAGAATGTCCTACTCACCAGTAGGCACTGGCCTCTAATGTCCTATATTCTTTTGCCTGAGGGATTGATTTTCCCCCAAATTATACACATGTATAGGTACATGTATACATGTAGCTATACACATGTACATGTTATCTCCCCTAACTAGACTGTAAGCACTTTGAGGTCAGAGATTAATTCTCTTTTGTTTTTGTATCCCTAGCACCAATGCCTAGAATATAATAGCTGCTTAATAAGTGTTTGTTGATCAATTGATTCTCCTTCAAAAGAATAGATGGGAGAAATGAAGGAACTGGAGAGAACATCACATATAGGAAACAAAACCAGGAATTCTAGACTTAACTCGTTTTTCACATGCTCAGAAGTTGTAGGATGAAATTATAGCACTCCAAAAAGAGTTCTGACCTTGCAAAGAATACAGTACAATTAAACCTTTATTTTATATATAATCTACTTAAAATAGTCTAAAGTTATGTTATTTTCCTTAAAAAACTATCCTAAGTAAACCACCTTCTGAAACCTGATAGTATACTTCATCCAAATGAGCAGAAAGTACATTGCTAGAGAGAGGAGACAGGTTCTCCTCTAGTTATGCCTCTAAGCAGCTACGTGACCTCAGGCAAGTTGCTTATAACCTCTCTAGGCCTCAGTTTCTTCATCTGTGAAATTATGGATTTGGAGGAGGTGATCTCAAAAACCCTTCCAGATCTAAGATTTTCTGAATTAGGCAATTAAGATCTGAAGGTAAATTTAGCCTATGGAACAGAAAAGCCTTTTTGTTCTCTAAAATACCTGCAAGCTTCCATCAAAACCATATAAGCCTATAATTATATGTATGTGTATGTACATACACACACATGTTTAAAGTTACAGATATGTAATTTTCTTTCCTCTCCTCTCCTCTTAAAAGTAGAACAGACCAAAATGGCCAAGGGGCTTGTTTTCACTTTCGCAATCCCCTGGGAATTTTGTCAGGACTGAGTGAGTGATTTGGAAACCAATTGCTGAATTTCACAAGAAGTTGCAGAAGTTGTGAAATCCAAGGACCTCCCCATGATTCTCCAGAAGAAAAGAAAGCAGGGTTAGGAAGAGTGCTAACTAAGCGATGTGGCTCAGTTCCTCTGAATTTGAGGGAAATTCTGGAGAGGACAGAACAAAAAGTGAGGCCAGGACTCAAGTGTGCTTTTTCTTGCCTAAATCTGTGGAAGTTTGAAAGGAAACAAAAGACTCCCACATGCAGACCCTCTCCCCTACTCATCTTAGCCCTTAACATACAAACAAACAGGAGACGAACACTGTCCAATCCCATAATGTCCTGGGAAGACATGGGTGCCGCAGAAGCACCCAGTATCCAAATAAAACAAAGAAGGCAAAAAAAGTTTCAAAATGGATTCAGGTCAGAGATTGAAAAAAAACTTCCTTTTCCTGCACTATTTGCATGGCATTAGATGAAGGGTGGGTAGAGGTAGGCTGGGGGGGAGGAAGGTGCTGTGCTGATGGGTGGAGGCAGCATCTATTATATGGAAATTGCAAGGCTATGGACCACTCGCTAAGACACTAAGGCCTTTGACGCTGGGCCTTCTGACTTCTCCTAGTAGGACTACATACTGTCCCATAGAACAGGAATTAACTATTGAGATCTAATGGCTGGATTCTGCTCTGCAATCCTAAACTCTGGTAATATGTGAATCAGATCTTTAAATGAGGTTTTCATTGATACAGGGCCAAACCTCTAGAATATTCACAGGTGGGATTGTTGGTGTGTTCCCTCAGGTTGTTAGTATGAAGCTGGTCTCAAACACTCTTAAAAATCCACCCACAAACAGCCTCCAAATTTTAAAATGAAATATGAATTTGCTACTGTATCCACATTTTTCATAGCTGGCCTTTATTTCCTCACATAGCCTTGAGCTATGATTTTAGTCTTGGATTATAAAGACTATCTATCTATCTATCTATCTATCTATCTATCTATCTATCTATCTATCTATCTGTCTGTCTATCTATCTATGTAGTTGTTGTTCAGTCACTCAGTTGTGCCCAACTCTTCATGAGCCCATGGATCATACTGTCCATGAGATTTTCTTGGCAAGGATACTTTAGTGGTTTGGCATTTCCTTCTCCAGTGGATTAAAGCAGACAGAGGTTAAGTGGCATGCCCAGAATCACACAACTAATAAGTGTCTGAGGCCAGAGTTGAACTCAAGTCTTCCTGACCCCAGGTCTAGTGTTCTATCCACTGAGACACCTTCAGATGTAGGGAAGGACACTAACAACTGGGGAAGGGTTTGGCACAGACAAGGCCTTCTTTAGGAAGGGACACAAGTTGAACCTTGAAGTTACAAATTTCAAGAGGCCAAGATGAAAAAGGAGAGCTTGTTGGGTGTATGCAATAACTTGGGCAAAAGCACCGAGATGGGAGCTAGAATGTCTTGTACAGAAAATAGGAGATTGACTAGTACAGTGGGTAGAGTATAGTAGAGTATTTGAGCTTGGAATCAAGAAGACCTCAGTTTGAATGCTGCCTTAAACATTTACCAGCTATATAATCCTGGGCAAAGCCTTTCTCATGTCTTAACCCTAGCTTCCCCATCTATAAAAGAGATAATAACAACATTTATCTCCTATAGATGTTTTGTGAATCAAATAACATATGTAAAGCATTTTGCAAACCTAAAAACATTATATAAATGCCAGCTAGTGATGTGACTAGAGTATGTGAAAAGGAATAACATAAAATCAGTCTGGAAATATAGGTTGGAGCCACATTGTGAAAGGCTTTAAATATTAGTTTGCATTTTAACCCAGGAGCCTCTAGAGTTTCTTGAGCTGGGGACTGATTTGGTCAAACCTATGCTCTAATGCTACCAATTTGCCAGCATGTAGAGGATGAAATGGAAAGACTGGTGTCTGGGGCTTAAGACAAACAGAGATTAATTCATCAATATTGAAGGAAAAATCCAATACCTCCCCCCAAATACTTATAATAGCAATTTTCTGTGCAATAGCAAAGAATTAGATTCTCATTGATAGGGGAATGGCTAAATAAGTTGTAGCAGATTAGTCTTTTTAAAAATTTTTAAATAATATTTTATTTTTTCCTCAATTACACATAAAAACAATTTTTAACATTCATTTCCTAAAATTTTGAGTTCATTTCTCCCCCTCGTCCCCCCATTCCCTTCCCTGAGGTGGTAAGCAATTTGATATAGGTTATACATGTGCAATCATGCAAAACATATTTCCATATTAGTCATGTTGTGAAAGAAAACACAGAACAAAAAAAAGAAAGAAAGTTAAAATCAGTACACTTTGGCATTCATACTTCATCGATTCTTTCTCTGGAACTGGATGGCACTTTTGATTATGAATGCTTTGGAATTGTCTTGGATCATTATATTTCTGAGAATAGTCATTCATAGTCAATGATAATATAATATTGCTATTACTGTGTACGGTGTGCTCTTGGATCTGCTCACTTCACTCAACATCAATTGATGTCAATCCAGGTTTTTCTGAGAGCATTCTCCTCATCATTTCTTACAGCACAATAGTATTCCCTTACAATCGTACACTACAACTTGTTTAGCCATTCCCCAGTTGATGGACTCAAGTTCCAATTCTTTGCCACAACAAAAAGAGCTGCTGCTCTAAATATTTTTGTACAAGTAGATCCTCTTCCTTTCTTTTGGATCTCTTTGGGATACGGACCTAGCAGTGATGTTGCTGGATCAAAGGGTATGCACAGTTTTATATCCCTTTCAGCACAGTCCAAATTGCCCTCCAGAATGGTTAGATCAGTTCACAAATCCACCAACAGTGCATTGGCGTCCCAATTTTCCCACAACCCCTCCATCCTTTTCTGTCATATTAGCCTATCTGATAGTTGTGAGGTGGTACCTCAGAGTTGTTTTAATTTGCATTTCTCTAATAAATACTGATCTAGAGGGTTTTTTCATATGACTATAGAAAGCTTTGATTTCTTCATCTGAAAACTGCCATTCATATCCTTCAACCATTCATTAATTGGGGAATGATTTATAGTCTTATAAATTTGACTAAGTTCTCTACACATTTGAGAAAGGAGGCCTTTATTACAGACACTTGCTGTAAAATTTTCCCCCAGCTTTCTATTTTCCTTATAATCTTGGTTGTATTGGTTTTGTTTGTGCAAAACCTTTTTAATTTAAAATAATCAAGATTCCATTTTACATCTTGTAATGCTCTCCATCTCTTGTGGGGTCATAAATTCTTCCCTTATTCATAGATCTGACAGGAAGACTATTCCATTCTCTCCTAATTTGCTTATGGTATCAGCCTTTATGTCTAAACCATGAGCTCATTTTGACCTTATCTTGGTATAGGTGTAAAATGTTGGTCTATACCTAGTTTCTGCCATGCTGCTTTCCAATTTTCCTAGCAGTTTTTGTCAAATAGTGAGTTCTTGCCCCAAAAGCTTGGATCTTTGGGTTTATTAAACACTAGATTACTATGGTTATTCACTACCATGCATTTTATACCTAATCTATTCCACTGATCCACTACTTTCCTTCTTAGCAGTACCAGATGTTTTTGATGATTACTGCTTTATAATACAGTTTGAATTCCGGTATAGCAAGTCCACTTTCCCTTGCACTTTTTGCATTAATTCCCTTGATATTCTTGACCTTTTGTTCTTCCAGATGAATTGTTGTTATTTTTTCTAAATCTATAGAATAATTTTTTGGTAATTTGCTTGGTATGGCACTGAATAAGAAAATTAGGTAGAATCGTGGCACATTAATCTAGTAGAATATTATTTAATACAATGAATATAAGGAATACAGAGAAAAATGGGAAAATTTATATGAACTATTGCAAAACAAAGTAAGCAGAAAAAATATACATAATGACTACTACACTATTGATGGAAAGAACAACAACAGAACACAGAAATTGAACCCTGAGTCATGTGATGAACAAGATGGAAGACTAAATATTTTATCTGATTCTTACAACATCTCAAACCTTTCCAAAATAGAAATTTTTAGAGATATCCCAATTTAAGTTGCCTCTACAATCTAGGACATCAAAAACCCAAACAAGGTAAAAACTGTAGCAGAGAAGGTCAATAATCATCAACCTCAAACTCCTCCTTATTCAGCACCGCTGTCTCTGTTGCCCACCATGATCCTTGCAGGAGGGCTACACAAGTCAACACACACTTCTAACAGACCTTAATTC
This sequence comes from Phalanger gymnotis, assembly GCA_028646595.1. NCBI lineage: Eukaryota > Metazoa > Chordata > Mammalia > Diprotodontia > Phalangeridae > Phalanger > Phalanger gymnotis. Next base: position 612,215,266 of record CM053622.1, on the reverse strand, counting down.
CATACTCCTCCCTTTCTCCACTTCCTAGTACTGGAGATCTGAACTGTGGAAATTTGCTTAGGCTTCAATAACAATATGATAACTTGCTGTGACCTAATAGTGCTCCAGAGTAACAAAGGGAATAGGGAAGGAGGACACAGTCTATTCTTGCAATAGAATTCAGGTTTGCACTACAATTCCCTCTTCTTCCAATGCCTCAGAGATTCAATAACTCCAAAATGCAAAAATTTGCTCAGGTGTGGCAGTACTCTGTGTCAATGAGCAAGAGAACTGAGAAATAGAGGGAACAGGAGTAGGTATTAGGGGGTAGGGGTGTACAGGGGGGTTGTGTGGTATTTCACTAAGCTGGAGAAAAAAATACCTAGAATTGATAAAGGTCCAGTTCTATCCTCTCAAAAGTCATTTGGGACAGAGATTGGGTTTGGTGAACTGTGAAGTTCCCAGTGAGGGAGAAGGTTGAAATTCTTTTAAAGCCAACTTCCATAGAGACCACCATCAAAGGAGAAGGAGTCAAAAGTTAGCAATAGGGGAAAATAAAGAGGGTGGGAAAGGCTGAATTACAAAAGCTTTCAGGAAGAAAACTCATTTAAAGGCCTTAAGCATAAGCAGGGAAGACATTAATAATAGAAGAAAATATGACCTCTAGATGAGATAAAAGACTTTAGGCATCAGTAAATAAGTATTATTTTAAATGAATCAACAAACATTTATTGAGTACCTACTATGTGCCAGGCATTGTGTCAAGCACTGGGTAAGGTGAAGGGAAATGAATCAATACCTGACGAGGCAGAGGAGCCTATGGATTCCCAAAAGAGTATACAACCATAGTAGCATGTTACTGAATGGTTTGAAGGAGAGATAAGAATTGCAAAAGCAGAATTTATGACCTGCAGAGTAAAAGTAATTAGAAGAATAGAAAAATTTGAATTCATGATGACATATCACCAAAGAAAAAAAATAAAGAATAACTGATTGGGAATGTGAATACATAGAAGTGAAGGACAATCTGGAAGAGAAGCAAAAAACAATAACATGAAAATAAAGCATGATCTCCGTATAAGCAATATTGATCTTGAAGATAGGATACATAGAGACAATTTAATAATTATAAAGCTACCAGAAGAACAGAAGTAAAAAAAAAATCTGAACACTGTAATGCAAGAAAATTGCAATAAAAATAAGAATGTTAAATAATGTAAATAAGAATATTAAATAAATAGAATAATAAAAATGCAATAAAATATGAAAATTGCCTAGAACTTCTGAACAAAGAAAATAAGGTGCCACTTGAAAGAATCCAAAGATTATCTCCAGAAAATAAAACAAAACAACAACAACCAAGCTACACTATAAACTTCAAGACACCTAATGGTTTAATTTAACAATTCCACTGACAAACAACAAACTCTGCAAGTGATCCAGAGAAAATCCTTCAAATATAAAAAAGAGAAATTTGAATAACTGAAGACTATTATGTATCTACCAGAAACCACTAAGGAAAATGAAATATATTCCAAAGGCTTAAATTCCAAAGGAACTTATGATGCAGCCTAAAGTAACCTACTCTGCAAATCTGAACATAAGTAAAAAAAAATGTCAATAAAAAGATGCATTCAAAATATTTCTAGAAAGAAAACAGACTTGAAGAAATTATTTATTTCTCACACACCCCAGACAACAGAAATATAAGAAACGTAAACAAATCCTGCAGCTAAGGACAACAACCATAACAAAATAACAACTGAGAGACCATTTGGAGATTTATTTCTAAATATATATGAGGATTCAAGGGTGAAAACAGAAGTTATATAGAATTAATGATGGAGAAACAGTCCTGAAACCTTGGGATGAAACCTTGCAGTACCCTGCCTTACAGGTGAATGAATCCTTTTCATAAGATTAAATTACAAATGAGAGGTCTCATAAAAGAGAGAAGGAAAGGAAGAAGATAGAGGGGAATATATGTACTTTAATCAAATCAAAGGCTTAAAATGGAGAGAAAAAATAACTCCAGGAAGAGAGACTATCAGAGAATAGGTGAGGAGGCAACCGGAGGAATTGGGAAAAGGAGAAAGAAAGAGGGAAATCTTGTTTCAGTAATGGAAGGGGGTACCTCTAATGAATGTTCCTTTGGGAGAAGATACGTATTATATAAAGGGATATGGGGGCTTTGTAGTGGGTAGTACTGTAGGGATTTGGCACTTAGAAAGACCAATTATCCTGCCACAGGGAAACGGAAACCAGAGCTTTAGGGGAAAACCGACACTCAGAAGAGTGGGAGGGCATGGATTCAAGGAAAGGATTTCTAGGCAAATGGGGGAAAATGACTGAGGGCAGGGCAAAGGTCAATAATGAACTGTGCAATTAGAGGCATAGGAAGATTTCTTCCATGGGGCAATATCCTCTCTGTCACCTGCAGGAACTGGTATTTCTAAGAGTGATGCACAACAGAAAAAAGGGAGCCAAGGGGCAAGATTTACAAGGCAAGAATAGAAACTGTTTAGAAGAGGGAAGTCAAAATAGACTCCTGAAGAGTCGTAATTCCATGTGGAATACAGAGAACAAAGAAGGACTAAATAAGTATAAAGGCCATGAATTAAAGAATAAAAAACCTAGAATACAAAGGGAAAGTGAATAATGAAGAGAATTAGAGAAAAAAAATCCTTTTTAGAAAAAAGGTGCAAAAAATTTTAAAATAGTCAAAAGAAGTTGAATGAGAGGGGAAGAAGGGGGATTCTATTTACCTACTTAGCTGAGAGAAAAGAAAGACTGGAAAACTTAAATAACCAGATGAAAGCAAGGAAGAAAAAAACAAAACTCCATAATTAAAGAAGAGGTTAACAAACTGGAGGGTGATGGGAAGAAAGCTAGTGGGAATGAGGTTGCCTTAAAATAGATTAAGTTAAAATAACTGAAGATGGATAGTACTATGTTCATAAAGGAAGGGGGGGGGAGGGAATCTTAATTAAAAAAAAATCAGAGACAAATGGGGAAAATATAAATCTCACTTTCGTAACATTAAATTTGAATGGATTAAGCAATCCAATGAAACAAACAACAAAAAAGAGTGACTAGATAAGAAAACAGAACCCCACAATCTGTGGTTTATAAGAAACACATTTAAAAAACAAAGACATAAGCTGAATAAAAATGAAGGGCTAGAAAAAGATGTACTATGCATCAACTGAATACAAAACAGGAGGAGTTGGGCTCATACTATCAGACAAAGCAAAAACAAACACTTAAAACATGAAAAGGGATAAACAAGAAAATGACATAATATTGAAAGGAACCAATGAATATCATTATCAAAATTATGTTCTCCAATTGCCTTAGCACCCAAATTGATGTAAGAAATATTAACTGAACAAGACAAAGACAGTTACACAATAGTAACATGAGATTTCACTGTATGTCTTTCTCAATTTTGGATAAGTCTAACAGAAAGATAAACAAAAGGAAAAATATAAAACTAAACAAATTGCTGGAAAAAAAAAACAGCTAAAAAACCTAAATCTTCCAAATGGGACTACAAAAGAATTTATATATTTCTCAGTAGCACATGGAATATTTATAAGAAGTGATCATATATAAGACACAGAGATATTGCAAAGAAATACAAAAAGGCAGAAACAGTAAGTACATCCTTTACAAATCATAACTATATAAAAACAGTAATCAGTTCAAGGACCACAAATGAAAGGTATAGATTTAAAAGAAGACCTAACAATTAAATCTTAAATAATGAGAGTGTTAGAGAAAAAAAGTCATACAAATAATTAATAACTATGTGAAAGAAAATAATGATCAAACAATGTGCCAAAATTTTTGGGAGGCAGCAGTCCTCAGGAAAAATATGATATTCCTGCAAACACATAATAACAAAATTTTAAAAGAGAGAATTAATTAACCAAATATATATTTTTAAAAATTAGAAAGCCAAGAAATAATCAAACATAAAAGAAGCACAAAAAAGAAGATACTAAAAATTAGAGGAGAAGTAGACAAACTGGAAACTAAACTATAGATATGAGAAATAAAACTAAATTCTGACTCTTTGAAAAGACAAATAAAGTTGAAAAATCTTTAGGTAATCTGATTGAAAATAAGAGGGCAGCTGTGGGGCAGAGCCAAGATGGTGGCTGGAAAGCAGGGACTTGTGTAAGCTCTCCCCCAGGTCCCTCCAAACACCTGTAAAAATGGCTCTAAACAAATTCTAGAGCTGCAAAACCCATGAAATAGCAGAAAGAAACAGGTCTCCAGCCCAGGAAAGCTTGGAAGGTTGTGGGGAAGGGTCTATTGCACAGAGCTGGGAGTGCAGTGGAGTAGAGCCCAGCATGGGCCGTGCCCAGACCAACCAACCAGCCCAGGAGCCAGGTGGAACAGGTCACAGGGCCCTGAATCATTGAGCTGTGGAAGTTACCAAACTTCTCATCCCACAAACACCAAAGACAGCAGAGAAGGTTAGTGGGTAGAACTGCTAGAATGGAGTGAAAGGAGTGGATGGTCGGCCCCAGCCCCTGGGGTGCAGAAGTGGTGCAGCTCTGAGGCTGCTTCCAGCCGCAGGTACTTCCGGCCCCAGGCCCACCAGGTGGGAGGAATTAAGCTGCGGATCAGAGCAGGAGTGCAGAGCCTGCTTGGATCTGAGTTATGGTCTGGGTTGGCAGTTCTTGGGGGAGGAGTAGTGTTGGTATGGCAGAGCTTGCTGTGTAGAAGTAGTTCTGAAAACAGCAGCTTGGGACAAAGTATTCTCTACTATACAAGCAGTCATACCTTTACATAAAACGCAAGGATCAAGTAGTTGGCTGGGAACATGAACAGGCAGTGAAAATGGACCCAGATTCAGAATCAGACTTTGGAATCTTTTTTTTTTTTTTGTGATAAAGAAGACCAAAACATACAGCTGGAAGAAGTCAACAAAGTCAAAGAGCCCACATCAAAAGCCTCCAAGAAAAATA
>CM053622.1:612162208-612209808 GCA_028646595.1 Phalanger gymnotis | reverse complement strand
GGCTGGGAGGTCTGTGTGGGACCGACCTTACCCAGAGACCATCCAGGCTGTCCTGGGGTGGGGCCCTGCTTCCCTCTGCCACTTTGTGGGTTCTGCAGCTCTAGAATTGGTTCAGAGCCATTTTTTTATAGGTTTTTGGAGGGATTTGGTGGGGAGCTCACGCCAGTTACTGCTTTCTGGTCGCCATCTTGGCTCCGCCAGTTGACTCATTTTTAAAACCCACTCAATTACTTTCTGTAGGCCACATCGCAAATGAAACAACCTAATAATTAAGCCATCTCAATCATTTTTCCTAAGCTTTTTACCGATAGCTCTGTCTCATTCATCACTATCTCTTGAGACTTGCTGGTTATTAAGGGTCCAGGGTTTCTTCTATCTTGTTTTGTGTGGACCCCTTATTTTGAAAAACAATAAATAATAATAAAAATAAGGCTATCACTGAAAGACAGACAGGCATTCCCCATCAGCCCATTTCCGAGAATGTTCCTTTGGTATTAATGGATTATGGAACTCTGATTCTGTTTGCTCTTAAGAGAGTGGGGCCAGTTACAAAATGTCCCTCCGAGGATAAACTTTCGTCATTCAATTGTGTTCTTCAATTCGAGATCCCACTTGGGGTTTTCTTTGAAGGGATACTAAAGTGCTTTGCTTTTTTCCTTCTCCAGTTCATTTTTACAGATGAGAAACTGAGGCAAACAGGGTTAAGTGACTTGCCCAGGGTCACACAGTTAGTAAGTGTCTGAGGCCAGATATGAACTTGGGAAATCTTCCTGGCTTCAAGCCCAGCACTCTGTCTATTGCCCCACCTTATTGCTAACTCAAACCTTGATTGATACCACCTCCTTCAGCCTCTTCTCCCTTTTGATTAGAGGGCTGGAGGGTGAAGTATTAAACTCCTCCCAATGCCTTCCTTTATATAGGGTACGAACTGGACTTGCCTTTCCTAACTTTGCATCTGCTGCCCTGCCTGGTTTCCAAAAAACAACATGCTCTCTAGTATCCCATTGCTTCCTCCTCCTCCTCCTGTTTCCTTTTTTGTGTTGTCTTCCCCTTTAGATTGTAAGATCCTGGAGGATGGGACCCATCCTCTTTATTAATTGTATCCCCAGTGCTTTTAGCACCATGCCTGGCACATAGTAGGAGCTTAATACATGTTTATTGGATTGTTAGAATTATCCTATTGCTTGTGATAGTTGATGCTTCAATGGCTACCAGAGATTAACATTCACACGGTTTTTAAAAAATTACTGGTACATATATTGTACATATGTACATCATGATGCTAAGAGTAGAAGATACTTTTAAAGAATGAAAAAGTGATTTTATATAAATATACTCAGTCTATAGGCAGTGTACTCAAAATTTGACCTTTTTCATAGGAATATTTTAGCCTTCCCTTGATTCTTAAAGTTTAAATTGTTTTCTTCCCTGGGAATCAATACTAAAAAAGCTATTTAATATTTGCAGAGTGCTCTAATTCCTTAAGGAAAAAGTGCAACACAAAGGCATAAGGATAGGGGATGGAACCATGATTAAAATGGTATGGGAAGCTCTGCCAGGAAGATTGTTGCAATGGTGCAGGCCAGCCAGCACTTTTTCTGAAATTGATAGTCTTAGAGAGCTATCTAGATCACTGAGAGGCTAAGGGACTTTGCACACAGTTCTGCATGTGTCAGGAGTGGGTTAGAGGCTTCATTATAAATGCAAAAATAATTATACTCTACTCTACTCCATTCAACATTATTCAACCAAAAGTGTAGCACCCCCTAGGGCCTACTTATCCAACTTCCACTAGCATTGGCAGGTTGCACCCCCAGAGGTCAATGATTATGGCTCTCTTCTGTGTCCTAGTGTGCTTCTCAATTTTTTTGTATTTATGTAAACAATGTATTTTATGTACACTCCCATATAGAGACTAACACATAGTAAATGCTTAATAAAAACATTGGCCTAGAAATTTTAGACCATTGTTGCCTCTCTCTTACTTCCATGACTTCAAAACTACCAGGTTTAAGGTTCCCCAATGACATCCCTTGTTTCTTCTCTTCCCTGTTTCAATCTCATTGTCACTTCTCAAATCAACCAGAGATAATTCACCTTGAAAAAGAGTATTTACTAAGCAATTATAGCAAGGACAATTGTTATAGAAGCATCCTCTTCACCAATCCTTCCCCCAACTTCCCATGTACAAGTGGGGACACCCTGGTACACAAAAAGTCCCTTAGGAGAACAGGCTCCAATTGAAAGAACTCATGTGGCCAAAGGGTCAACTCATAGTTCCTGGCTTTCTGGAACTCTTTCCCCCCTCTTAGTGGAGCCCTCCTGATGTTTTCCTTAGTGGTAGCACTGTGCTAGACTTCAAGAGTTGAAGTCCTTGTAGATTTCTGAAGCCACCTTTCCATGGTTCCACTTTGTTTTTAGTGTGTCTCCAGCTACCTGGGGGCACTGCCACCAACTTGGGTTGAGAATGAGACCTTTCTTATGGAGGCTCTGATGGATCTCCTAAACTCATAAAGTTGTCTGGGGAAGGAGGTAAAGTAACATTTCCTTTGGGCTTACCTCCCCTCCCCACCCCATCCTTTGGTACAGGTACAAGAGTCTGCTTCCTCAAGGCACTGCTAAACCTGGAATCTCTGGAAGTTCAACTGCATTACTAATAGACTGCGGGAACCCCCAGGATGGTTTACTGTTTTATCCACATAGGAGATGTTCACAGTGGATAGAGGGCTGGATCTGGAGCCAGGAAGTCCTGGGTCCAAATTCATCCTCAGACATTTGTTAGCTTTCTGGTCCTGGGCAGGTTTGTCCTCTCTTTGGCCTGCAAAGTAGGAATAATAGCACTTAGCCTGTGGGGTTGTGAAGAACAAATGAGATAATATTTGCAAAGTCACTTAGCACAGTGCTTGGCACATATTAGACACTACATAAGTGCTTATTCCTTCCCTCTCTCTCCTTCCAGGCATAAGGGGACAACCACCTCAAAGGCACAGAGATGGGAGGTGGGGTGCTACATATGGTGAATACTAAGAAGACAATGAATCCTTTATTTGGTGTGTTTAAGGAAAAGACCAACAACAAAGGCTTACCCAGAGACACTCAAAGGATGGGAAGACGGGAACAACAAGGGGAGGGTATTAGGGCAGTTTCTTAACACCCTCTCCTCCATTTGCATTGGGACCAGGATTGATACCTCTAAACCAGGGCAACACATCAACCTCCTACAATAAGATTGAAACAGGGAAGAGAAAAAACAAGGGATGTCATTGGGGAACCTTAAACCTGGTAGTTTTGAAGTCATGGAAGTAAGAGAGAGGCAACAATGGTCTAAAATTTCTAGGTCAATGTTCTTATTAAGCACTTACTATGTGTTAGTCTCTATAGGGGAGTATACATAAAATACATTGTGTACATAAATACAAAAAAATTAAACAATCCCTACTCTCAGGCAGCACATATTCTCTTGGGGGAGACAACATGTACATGTATAAGCATATATGGAACAAATGTCCCCTGAGGATGTGTCAGAAAGAAGGGCAAGGCTAGAGGTCAAGCCAGGAGACAATCTAGATGTCAATGAATGGTTACTCATCTTTTAACCCTAAAGCTCCTTTTGAAACAGTCCTACAAGTTCTAGTGTCTTATTTCTAGAATATACTGTGAAGTCACAAAAAAGATGAATACTTGAGAATTTATTCCATTCTCTGATTTCAGTTCTCTGATTGATTCCCTGGGTGCAACCTGAGAACCTCTAGCCAAGCAGCATAGTGTGAAATATGGCCTCAGGGTCAGGATCCCTCTGGGATTGTGTTGATTGCCCATAAAGTTCTGAGCTACCTGCCCTTGCTAAAATGGATAAAGAAGAGTAACTGATTCCTGGGCATGTTAATATCTTTAAATACTCTTTGTAATTTGCAGTTATTTGAGCTCATAAGTTCACAACGAAAGACTTAGCATGGAGGACATAGTAAGCTGTCTTCTTTTTGTATGCCATGGTGTTGTCTTTCTTCAGGTGACTGTAAAATATTTTAAAAATCTCTTTTGATGTGCAGTATCAGTTCCCAAGATTTTTGAGAATCTTCTTGAAGTCGATATGCATGCAGTTACCTCTTTAGCATTGGGAAGTGGAATACTGAGAAAAGTTTACAATAGTATTAGGTAAGAGATAAGGAGAATTTGAACTAGTGTAGTGGCAGTGGGAATGGAGAGGAGAGGATGGGTTTGAGTAATAATGTAGAGGCAGAAGGGACAAGATGGTGACTGATTGGATGTGAGAAATGAAGAAAAGAAAATAGTTCAGTTCTGAAGCTGAGAGATTGTGAAGGTGATGATACTATCATCAGGACTAGGGAAGAAAGGGAAAGTTGCAGATTTGGGGAAGAAAATGTAAAATTCCATTTAGATCACATTTATTTGGAAGTGCTGGTAGAACATTCAGATGAAGATATTGATCAGCAGTAGGAAATGTGGAACTAGAAGTTTAAGGAGAGGTTAGGACTAGAGAGATACACATTTCATGTCATCTTCTGTCAGCTGATAGTTAAAATTATGCATTAAATTTTTATAAGAGGATGTACATATATACATATGGAGAGAGAGAGAGGGAGGGAGGGAGAGAGAGAGAGAGACAGAAAGAGAGAGAGAGAGAGACAGAAAGAGAGAGAGAGAGAGAGAGAGAGAGAGAGAGAGAGAGAGAGAGGAAGAATGAGAGAGGGAGGGAGAGAGAGAATAGTGTTCAAACAGACCCTGAGCAAAGACGAATGAAGTATGAGGAAGAATAAATTTCCAGGTCTAGGTCTTTACTGATTTGAGGGTATTATACCCATCCTTATCCTTTCTACCTCAAAATTTTCACTGTCAATCGATCTTGTTATCAAATTTCCTTATACATTATGTCACTGCCCTACTTCTCAAGTGGATAATTAGATTTTCCAAAATTAAACAGAGTATTTAGACAAAGCTGAAAATGAAATGGATAAAAGAAAAGACATTATTATGGACTATCACTGCTTCCTACTGAATTTTAGATTGTGTAAAATTAATGCCACAAGGATGCCCAAATCACCTAGAAACTATTTTGGCCAGCAAATACAACTTGATTGCTAAAATGGTTGCCAATAGGAGAGAGAGCCAACAAAGAACAACACTAGTTGCCCCACATATATATATATATATAAACTCATTTGCAAAATCTTACAGAGAACATTTTGGAAACTTATGAATATTGTCCATAATACAACAATAAGCAGTGAGAAGAAAACAGGTTTGTTGAAAATTTGCCATGAGATCCAATTCAGCCAGTTCTTTCAAAGAGCACTTAAAGATGAAAGTGGAATTAGATCAACAAACCAAGGAAAACTGGAAAAAAAAGAATCAATATTTTTACAATAAACTATCAATAACCAGAGCTGCCATATTTGGATGCAACACACACACACACACACACACACCCCTCAACAACAAACAAAAAACAAAACCACAGACAAGAAGCATAGCTGGGCCAAACTAAAAATACGTGGAAGAAATCCATGCTGGAGATGACAAAATTTCAGGGGCATTGAAAGACTGATTTCTTCTGTATTTGGTAGGTTTGGTCTAGCTGTTCTTTTTGTCTTTATTTCTTTTGAGAAAAAAAAATCTTAGATGGTATTACTATCCAAAGAAGTCAATTTGTGGAACATCAAAAACTACCAACTCCTCTGCCAACTTTCTCACCTGTACAAAATCTTTATGCAAATAATCTATATACATATTTAAGACCATTCCTGAAGAACAGATGAGAAGGGAACAGGCATTCTTTTCTAAAGAATATTCCACAGCAAATGATATTTCTATAGTTACACAATTGACTGAAAAGTATAGAAAATTCATGGAATTCACTGTGTTTATTGTTTGTTGATTATTTTTAAAAGCATTCATTTAAAAGTATTTCAGTAGTGCAAAATACACCCTTAAAGACTCTTCTCCAATAAGGTACGTGTCTTTTGTATACATAATAAGATCATAGGAGATTCTTTGATCAACTGAAAGAAAATGATAACCTTATTTGATAATCGTCTCATTATCAATATCAAGTGAAGCAGGGAGATCTTTGAGATTGGTTGTCACTGTCATGGAGAATATCCAGCACACAATGCAAAAGGGAGAGAGAATCCCTGTAGAAAATAAATACCTCTAATGCTCTGGTTTTGGTTTGACACTGTAATTTACATGAAGTACTGAAACATCAAAGAGCTCCTTAATGTGGTCCAAAATCAGTGAAAAAGAAAGGAAAAAAAGAAAGGAAAGAAGGCAGGAAGGAAGAGAAAAAGAAAATAGTTCAGTTTATCTATACAGAAAATAAAAGTGGATGAAGCAAGTCTTTTGTCTGGGCTATTATATGCAATTAGATGAACAGCTCATGAAACTGTTCAGTCAGGATCACATAGCTTGGACACACACTGAAGATGGAGAATAAGCTGGGCCCAGAATTAAACTGGAGAAAGAGAGGGCATCTATTTCATTGGGAAACTACACAGTGGTTTTGATGACCCCATGTTTCTTCATGAAACAAAACTCCTTATTTTTAATACTAATGTTTTGATAAGAGACAGTCTGGCATAGTGGATATGGATAGACTGTTGGGCTTAGAATCAAGATCACCTGGGGTCAAATTTCCCTTCTGACACTTAAAAGCCATGTGACCCTAAGCCACTGACTGTATGTTCCTCATACAGTTCCTAGGACTTATCCACTAAGCTATAGATAGATTGTAATCTGTATTGGTGGAAGGAAATCCCATGCAGAGAATTTCCTACTCTAAGAAAAATTACAGATCCTTTAGGGAATTCATGTTTTCTTCCAGTGATGCTATGTGGCTATGAATCATGCAATACCATAATCTCTAAATAATCAAATATATAGGCCACTCAAAGGTTAAGGGAGAAATTATTGTGGGTGCCAATTTGCTAAAACATATTGCAAGAAGTGATGTGGAAGATATCATCCTAAAGATGGATGACCAAGACAAGAGCTAATAAAAATTTTGTTCAGTAAGAGTTCCCTCATACTTACTTCAATGCTTTAGTAGTATCAGCATCTCATTTCAGCAATGAAGATCACAAAGTATCCATATTTCAAAAACATAGAATAATTGAGTTTCAGAGTTGGAAGGGATGCTAGTGGACATTTAGTCAATATATTCTTGAAAATTAATTCTTTTTTCATTACACTTAACAAGTAGCTATCTACGAACGAGTCTTTGTCCAAAGATGTCCAGTGATGGGGCACCTTTTGCTGCTTAGGGTACTATATCCCACTTTAGGATAGTTCTAATGATTATGAAGCATTTCCTTATACATGGCTATCTTGTAGGTACCACCTAGTTCTGTACTCCAGGGCTGAGCAGAATAAATCCAATTTCTCTTCCTAATGATGACTCTTTAAAATTTGGAAACTTCTGAACTTCTTCAGGCTAATCATTTCTTTCAACTGATCTCTTTATGACAAAGCTTCCCATAAATGTTCTCCAATGGTCCAGGGGTAGAATTCTTGCCTTTTTTCAGCTCTAACATTTTGCAATTCCACGAATCTATAAGCTGTTATCCAATTGCTTACCTCCAGTAATTATTTAATTTCCATTTTATTTTTTGCTTCCCCTTTTTCTTTTAGGGACAAGTGTACTACTTCCTCCAGTAAGTTAGTCTTGTGTTTATAAATTATTTTTCTTTTGTATATCTTTTGGTCATTGAAGCTATTTCTGCAATTCACTAAATAATAGCATTAATAATTTGGAGAACTTTACTGATGATGTTATGAAGCCCAAAATGGAATGTTTTGTGTCCGGAAAAAGATCCTGACGGGAGGAGGTTTACATATTTCCAAGAAAAATTGTTGCTTCAGACTTCCTGAGAAATGGGATAATGATCAGTATAGCAGTTGTTGCAGATGAAAACAAATATTAATGAGAATCTTTTCCTTGAATCTTTTTTTAAAGATGAAAGCAAGAGTTTTGGAGCTTCCCAATGATATTTCAGTTGATTATTTATTTAATGCTAACAAAATGATGGTTTAAGTTTTTCTCTTTTCTGTGCCCTCATTACTAGTGCTTTCTAATGTCAAATAGAATAGGTTGGACTATTTCATTTCTACTTTCATAAATACCTTTTTTTTTTTTAACAATAAGTGACCTTAACAATTCCCAGAAAGTAGAAACTGAAAGTGAAAAGGGTTAACATTTACTGTAAAACTTCTTATTAACTGGAACTCAATTAACTGGGGCCTTGGGGGGGAAAATTATAAGAGAGGCAACTGTGTTTTTATATTGCAGCTTTATTGAACTAGAAAATAAGTTAACATTTTTGGATAACAAGCTACCAGAAAGGAAGAATGCTCCCCACAAAAGGAAGAATTTCTACTGCAATAGATTTAGAAAAGTGAAGATAAACGATTTAAAGCTGTGCTACCCAGAAGGTTTATTACTGAAAGTAGAAGACTAATTATGACACCATTTTAAAGTATCATCCTGCAGTCCTTGAGAAGAGCATGATAAAATGGATTCAGACTTCTTAATAAGAAGATACTGGAAGCATGGTGCTGTGGCTACAGTGCTGGTTCTGTAGTCAGAGGTGGTTGTTGAGACCTTTCAGTTGTATCTGACTCTTCATGACCCATTTGAGATTTCCTTAGTAAAGATACTGGATTGGTTTGCCACTTCCTTTTCCAGCTCATTTTACAGATGAGGAAACTGAAGACCTGAGTTCAAATTTTGATTCCCTTACTCACCAAGGAAACTCAAGTAAATCTGTTTTACCTCTTTGGGCCTTAGATTACATATCTATAAAATTGGGAGGGGTGTCAGACAAGATAGCTAAAGCCCCTTCTAGCTCTAAATTTAAAAACCTATTTTCTGGGAACATAACATAATAAAAAAAAACAGTTTACATTCATATAGAGTTTTACAAAGCTGATTCCTCAGAATAATAAGCATGGCAAGTCTGGGCTGCCAGAGAAGGATTTACCACCATGAAGTCACAATTCAAGTTTTCTTAGGATTCTAGGAGTAACCTTTTTGGGAAAGTATCCCCCTCCTCCTCTTCTTCCTCCTCCTTCTCCTCACATTATAGCTCTCAAGCCTCTTCAGCATGTTTCCGTTTATACAAAAAAGTCACTCACAGTAATGATATCATTATATCTTATACACAACTATTTAACAAAAGTCAAAATGAATAATAATCATAACATCACAGGTACAAGGTCAGATGCTTCTGAGATTTCCTGACTTCTTTCAAGACTTGGCTTAAATGACATATTAATCTCTATTAGAGCCCACACTCTGAAGGCAGGGCCTGTTTTTGCTTTTTCTTTGAGTAGTGACCACTCTGGGGCTATTTCCCAACTACTCCTCAAATTGATGGTCAGTGGTCTCAGAGAGTGGCCGACTTCTTTTCTCTTTAGGGTTCTAGGCGTAACCTCGAGGCTGGAGTTTCCAGTATTTTTTTCCCAAGTCCCTAAATGTATTTGTCCCATTGATAACCAGGTGACCAGATTTCAATGGGCTGTTAGAAATGCATATTTATTGAGGTGATTTTTTGGTACAAAGCTTCCCTCTAAAAAGCCCGGGGTATATTCTCCCACAAGGTACATGGGAGAGTAGTCTTTGTTATTGAATACAATGACAGTGAGGCACATGTACAGAAAATGGCAAAGAGTAAACTCATAACTAGGTGGCACAGTACATAAGTGCTGGCCTTATTTATGAGCAAATAGAAACTCTGATTTCAAATCCTTCCTTATACACTTACTAGTTACATGATCCCAGGCAGCTTCCTTAACCTTTCAGCTTTTTTTCATCTATAAAGTAAGGAAGCTGGGCTCAGTGGCCTCTATAGTCCCTTCCATCTCTACATCTATGATGTCATGGTTATTGAAAGTCCTTTGTGGTGTCCATAACAGGCATTCTATTCTAGTTCAAAGGGCTGCTTCTTTCCCTGGGTAGTTATTTTTTTTTCTGCTTCCATACGTGTATGTGTTTGTCAATGTTTGCACTAGCCATCCCATATACCTGGAATGCACTTCCTCTTTACCACCTCAGAATCCTCTTCCTTTAAGACACAGCTTAAGTACCATCTGCATGAAGCCTTTCCTCATCCTCCCAATTGCCAGTTTCATCCCTCCCAAGTTACCTTGTATTTGACTATTTTGAATATATATGGATTTATGAATGCTATATTTGTGTGGTTATAAATTTACACATATACTTATTGTCTCCTCCATTGGAACATTAAGTTCCTTTTGGTAAAGACTGTGGCATTCTCTGCACTTGTATCCCCAATCCATAATATATGTTTGCTGACTGATTGATTGATGGCCCCCTGAGTTCCTGTCCAACTTTGACATTCTATGGGTTTGCATACATTCATATAGTTAAGATATATACCTCCTCAAGGGTATACACACACCAATGAAATCATCATAAGTCCTTGATGTGTTGACATGACTTTGGGTAAGTCAGTTTCTTGAAGCCTCTGGACCCTTATCTGCATATTAGAGCAAACAATACTTGAATTATCTACGTCACAGGGTGCCTGAGAGAAAGCAATTTGAAAGCCCTTACATGTTAAAGAAATGTGGGTTTTGATGCTGTTATAGGAGTTCTAAGTTTTTTGTTTTTCCCTTCTAGGCCATTCTATTGTTGAAGTTAGCAGAGACAGCAGCAGTAGCAGTTTTCAGTGGAGTGTGAAGCCTGGGAGGACAATGCTGGGGCTGCTCATACCCATCTTGTTTCTCAAGTAGTGATTAATTAAACTTTTGACTTAATTAAAGAGCCTGGTTGTTTCATTTCTCAGAATTCTTGCATCAGTCAGGAAGCAGGGGCTGATAGTGTGTGTGTTCTTTGCTGTGGGGGAAGGGAGTTACAGAAGGAAGAGTACTTCCTCTAAGCTTTCAGTCTGCACCACTGGGCATAGACTTTGCCTTAAGGACAGGGAGGGCTTTAGTATGGTTGGATCTGGTAGAAAACTGCAGTGTAGTTGGGGGCAAAATGCTTCCCAGCTGCTCACAGCTCCTAACACTGTTTCCCTGGCGGATGGTTGTGGGCTTGGGGAATTAACTCCCTCCGCCCTACTACACCTCTTCCAGCTCCCTACAGAGCTCTGAGTTTGTTCCTTTTCTATTGTTAACCACTAATGTTAACCGCTGATCGAATTTCCTACTTTTGAACAAAATGTAGCTTGTTACTGCTGTATTTTGTATTTTGTAGTTTTCAGGTTGGGGAAAGAGCATTGGACTGGGTGCTAGTCCTGATTTTGTTGCTCCCTGGCTGTGTGACCTTGGTTAAGATGCATGATCTCTCTGGACCTTAGTTTAAGAACACAAATTTACCTCTGGAAGGGATGTTACCAGTTTTCTAATTTAATCTTAGCATTTTAAAGATGAGGAAACTGAGGCCTAGAGTGACTAAGTGATATATCCAAGGTCTACTAAGTAGCAGAGATAAAATTTGAACACACATCCTAAAATGCTAAATTCAGTGTTTGATTTGCTTCCAACTTTCCCATATCTTCCAACTTCACCTGCAAAAATGAGGGAACTAGACCTGATAAAGTCTAAGATTCCTTCCAGTTCCAGAATCCTTTTGTTGTTGTTCAGTCCTGTCTGACTCTTCCTGACCCCTGTTTGGGGTTTTCTTGGCAAAGATACTGGAGTGGTTTGCCATTTCCTTCTCCAGTTCATTTGACAGATGATGAAACTAAGGCAAACAGGGTTATGTGACTTGCCCAGGGTCACACAGCTAGTGAGTGTCTGAGGCCAGATTTGAACGCAGGAAGTCTTCCTGACTCTAGGCCTGGCATTCTACCCCACTGTACGACCTAGCTGCCCAAGAATCCTAGGACACTCAAAATATTTTCTTTGGCAAATAAGATTAATAGTCTTATCTGTAAAATCACTAATAACTTACTTAACCAAGTTGTTTTTGGCTATGACACTGTCAATGATATAATCATCATTTAGGTTTTTCAACAGATCTTTAAATCATGGTGGTTATGTGTTTTTTACATACTTTTCTAGCATAATATCAGCATCTTTAGCACAGAGGCTTGTATTTGCTCATAAAATGAACACTTATTTTCCCTTAAAACACTTCTAAAATTTTGTTACTCCTAACATTCTATTTTGGAAAATTCTTCATGTCTATAATATAACTGGGTCACTTGTGTGCAGATGTTTGGTGAATGATGGTTAATCTAAAAATATCCAGAAGCAATTATGTAGAAATAATTCTGCTTTCAAACACTCAGATCCTTCAGAAACACATTCTTCATATTTCTTTTATTGTCCCAAATAATTGCCAGACATGATGGTGAATATCTGTAATCCCTGCTACTAGGAACCTGGGGCTGGAGGATCTTCTGAGCTCAGGACTTCTGACTACAGTGGGCTAAAGCTGATCTGGTGTCTGCACTAATTTCAACACTAATATTCTGAGCCCCCCAGAAGCAAGAGACTACCGGGTGATCTAAGGAAGGGTGAACCAGCCTAGTGTAGAAATGAGGCAGGTCAAAGCTCCCACATTTATTAGGATGGTCCCTGCCTGATCATGATAGGAAGACAGCCTTTAAAATCATCATCATTGACAAATCTTTAAAATCCCTAAAGGTACTTTTTTAGACTACCACCTGGTTTATTCAACCTGTTTATTCTTAAATATGCAGCATAGAAATTCAAATCTAAATATCTTCTTAAGATAACCTTATCCCAACTTCAATAGATTCTAATGATATAAAAAGAATTGGCAAAAAAAAAAAAAAGAATCTGAATTCTATTTCCTCTTTCACTCTACACCAGGTTAAACATTTTCAGATAATTTTCTTTATATGATTAACTTATAGGAGAATCTGTTTTTTAAACTAAGCATGCAAGACAGGAAATAGCAAATAAAAACTACAAGTTCAAAAGGCATCTTCATTTTTTTTTCCTTCTTCACAGAATTAGATCATAGGAAAGGACCTTAGAGGGCTTCTTTGCCAAACTGTGCCTAAACAAGAATATTCTCTGTCAGGGTTGTCCAAAATTTGGCCTGCTAGCAGCATGCAGGCCACAGTGTGACTTACGTGGACATAAATGCTTTAGTAAACAAAGCCGAGCTACCACAGAGTTCTCGCTAAAATGGCAAATCAAAATATATTGTCTATTGTTTCAACAAAAACCTAAGGTTGGACAGCCCTGCTCTATATTATCCTTGACAAGTGGTCATCCAGCCTTTTACCTGAAGACCAGAGGATGCACTCCTCTCCCCAAGCCTTCCCACTCCACTTTTGAATATCTCTGCTTGCTAGGAAGTTTTTCTGTGAGCTCCTAAACTTGGCAGTACCCTCCAGTGAGGCAGGTCATAACACAACCTGTGCAATTCTTGACTGTTCACAGTGAGGGTCTACCCAAGATGCTGGAGGCCTTCCTGGTCTGAATTTAGAGGATATCAATGGAGCACTCTCATTGTCAAACTGTTATCCATTGACCTCTGCAGGTGACTAGACCATCTTCTCTAAACCTAGCATGCAATTCCTAAATTTACCTTTTTTTCAACTTCAATCTATTGCACCTACGTTTATCCTCTAGGGCCAAACAGAAGAAGGTAAAACCCTCTTCCACGTGACCATACCTCAGCTACTGAAAGTCAGGGGTTATATCTTCTTTTTCGCCAGGCAAAACATTTCCAGTTCCTTCAACTATTTCTCGTAAGACCAAAATTCATTCCCTTTGGTCATTCTGGTTGCCTGCCTCTTGAAGGCAGAAATTCACTTACATTTAAATTAAAAAGTGAAACCCCAAGTTTTATTTAACAATGACAACAAGTCCTAGGAGAGAATAAATATTCTACTTTGGATATGGTTTTCAATTAAGGGAGGGGTAGAATTTAGAGGAACGTGGAGAAGGAAAGGAGGGGAGGAAAAGAAAGTATTACAGGAAAAGGGAGGAAGGAGGAGCATTGGAAGACAGAAGAGGAGGGAGACAGCCACTCACAGAATTAGGGAGGAGTCAAAAGGGCATGAACAAAGAGGGGTTAGTCGTACACTGGGGAAAGATAGACAGTAACATAGATGAGAGATACAATTGGAGACTGGAAAGAGAGAAACCTGCTGGCGAGAGACAAAGGCAGAGAAAGCAATAGGGAGGGGGAATGCGAGGTGGAGGAGAGAAACAGCAGGCTCATTGGGTTCTAGGGCAAGTGTTAAAACGTAATCTGCTTTAGTCATTCTTCAACAATTCACTTGAGACTTGGACTCTAGAATAAGTGATAACCTATTATGAATCAGTTGATTAATTAAAGTGATAATTCCTTATCATTTAGTTGATTCAGTTCACAGGTCATTGTTCTTTATTCTTAAACCTCCAGAAGATCTCCTCTGAACATGGTAATAATAGCAACTCACATTAATAGAATATCCCTCACAGTAATCCTGTGAGGCAGGCATTGGAAATGCTAGTATCCCCATCTTAGAGATGAAGGAAGACACAGGAAACTCACACAGGTTAAGTGGCATGCTCGCTGTCCCAGAACTAGTAAGTGTCAGACAGAGCTGGGATTCATAAACAGATCAGATCCCAAGTCCAGAGCCTTGCCTCTACAGAACATCTCATGAAGGGAGTGATTTTCTGTGTGTGTGTGTGTGTATGTGTAACAATATAATTCTTCCAGCTGTATGAAATTAAATGGAAGGCCTAGAGGTGCCCTTTCTTTAATTTATAGTGTTCAGTGTCTAATAGGAAACTTAGGCTACTAATTCACTATTAGTAGGTCATGCACTTTGCACTTTATTTAATAGTGATAATTTATTATACATGCATTTATTATTATGCATTAACTATGAACCCAGCACCATCAATGAGCCCCACGATAAAACTATGGAGACCAGAATTACAAACATGAAGCAATTATAGTGGGAAAAGTGGATACGTTATTGTATAGGGTCAACAACCTTTTAACCACCTCACTATGAGGGCCCTACAACACATTGATTCCATTGGTTAGGCTAAGCCACTGACAGGAGAGAGAAGGAAGCATAACAACTTAAATTTATATAGCATTTTAAGGTTTGCAGAGCGCTTTAAAACCATTTTATCATTTGAACCTCACATACACACGTTATTATCCCCATTTTACAGATAAACAAATTGAGACTTACAGAGGTTGTTTCTCGCCCAAGGTCACACAGCCAGTTAATTATCAGAAAGAATAGGATTTTGAAACCAAAGTTTTCCTTACTCCTAGGCCAGTGATCTAAAGAGAGTAAAGGAAAAGTAGAAATAAGAGAGAGGTGCAAAATGTAATGTACACTGTGGAAAGCAAAGGAATGCCTCCCTCAATTGCCAGAACCAGCTCAAGAACTGGATCAAAATGTTAAGTATTTCCCCAGTGGAAATTGGTAAATGTTACAATTCAGGGTGTGATTTACTGTTTTGTTGATTGTCTAGACTTAAAAGAGTGATGGGGAAAATGTTAATAACGCAGATTAAAATTTAAAGTGTGTCTTGTTTTCTGAGAGTTCATTGTTAAACATTTACTAGCAAGTCACTGAACTATTTGTTATCATTCCTTCATTGGCATTCATACCAGTAGCGGTCAGCCTCTGGAGTGGCATAAAAATGTATGCAATGTGCAGATGGAAAATCTCTGTACTTTCTTACTTGCAACTGAAATGTTCTTTTTTAAAAGAGTCTGTATATTAGCTAACAGAGACTTCACAATAGAATAAACTTGTTTTCTGTCTTGGCTAGCTACCAGTCAAGGAAGGTGTTGAGTTAACCCTGGGTTCTATAAAGCTAAGTACTAGGTCTGACACATCTTCCCAACCTATGAAGCTGAGTACTGGCCAGAGGACTTACCCGTGAAGGTGCCTTCCTTGGACCAGCCTACCTAAGTGTGAAAGGTTGTTTGTCAAAATGTGATAAATTTCTGGGCCCAGCTATGACTACTGAGTCACTGTATTCCCCGTGGATAAAAGAATTGCCAGAAGAAATTTTAGAACTTCTCACTTTCTCTGTTTCCCGCTTTGCTACAGAGGCACAAGCCTAGGGGTCTGGAATCATTATTATCCCTCATAAGCTCAGGGGCTACAGAGAGAGGCAAAGCCAATCCCTTCAAATTCTAATAGGGGAGACTAGGAGTAAATAACAATAGATATAAAGTGTAGAAGAGAGTATCTGTGGAGGTAAGGGACTAGCAGCTCTAGCAGTGGGTGAGATTTGAGTGGGTCTTGAAAGAAGCCAGGGAAGCTAGAAGGTGGGGTTGTGAGGAGGGAGAGAATTCTAAACTTGGGGGTCGGCCAGGCTTGTGGGGTGGGGGGGGTGTTGTGAGAGTGTGGTGTGAGAGGAGCAACAGGAAAGTCAGTGTTGCTGGATATTAATTACATGGAGAGATATAAAGTGAAAGAAGACAGAAAGGCAGGAAAGGAACCTATTTTGAACAATGTTAAAGGCCAGAAGATTTTATTTGATTCTAGAAGTAACAGGGAGCCACTGGAATTTATGGGAGTGAGGATGGGGGTGACACAGACTCTTATTTGAGTTTTAAATATTGGTTTTTCTACTTCTGATCCTAGATAAAGCACTTTAATCCAAGTTCTTAAGTTTGTGAATAATCTTCAAGATCTTTTACAATTCTAGCATTCTGTGCACGAATGAAAACGCATTTTGAGGTCTTATAGGACGCCAGGCTTTATGCTAAGAGCAGAGGATGCAAATTCAAAAAGACAGCCCCGGACCTCCAAGCTCACATCCTAGCCACTCCCTCTCCTTTCAAAACCTACAATTAGGGTGTGAGTGGTGGGAAGGGGCAAGACATTTATTTACAGTCACTGCACCGGGCTTTGAATCCCGGTTCTTTTTCTTAGAGACTGTGCAACTTTGGTTACTTTTACACCTCTCTCAGTTTCTGCAAAACGTGTTAAAGGATTCTCAGGGCCCTTTCTAGCTCAAAACCTTTTGGGTTTGATTATCCGTTTTTCAACAGATGCTCCCTCAATCACTTTTGTTAAATCCCATGCAAGGGGCCAAATCTCCAATCTGTCCTCCAGAATTAAGGGCTGGGAAGGTGGATAGATGGGTGGAGGTGTGGATCTAGGAGGTGAAGGAGGACTGGAGGACAGGAGAAGGACGAGGAAGAGGAGAGGGCGTGGAGGACCTGCGGACCAGGAAGGAGGAAGGGAGGGGGGGAAGGGCAGAGGGAAAGGGATGGGGAGAGGGAAGACGGAGAGAGGAGGAAAAGGAAGGGGAAGGAGAAAAAGAGGGAGGAGGAAGGGGAAGGGCAAAATAGGACAAAAGACAGTGCTGGGCATGCTAAGTGTCACCTTCAGAATTTAGGCAAGAGGGTGAGGCTCCCGGGCCCGCCCCCAACCTTCTCCCCTCCCCCCGCCGTGCGGACGTGTCGACGTGATGACGACACGCATGTGGCGTCACAAGGGGCGGGGCAAGCCCGGTCTGGCTGCCTGGGTCAGCGGCTCGGCGGCAGAATTGGTCATTCGCTGCCGGGGGCTGGAGCTCAGTGCACGCTCTCTCGCTCTGCCTGCCTCCTTCCCACCCCACCCCTCCAGCCGGCCCCCAGTCTCTCTTTCCCGGGTCCCTTGGCACGCGCCCGGACCCGGCGGCCCGGCGCGCGTGTGTGTGCGTGTGTGTGAGCGAGCGCGCGGAGCGCGCAGCCAGGTCTATCCGGCTTTCTTTTTCACAAAGCCTGGCGTTTGCAGCGAGCGCTCCCTTTACTCCCTTCCATTAAGTGGGTAGCCGCGGGTGTGTTGGGCCGACCCGGACCGTGTGGTCGGGGGTGCCCTTTCTTCGTGGCTCCTTCCATTTTCTTTCTTGCGGCTTCGATCTTTTTTTTCCCCAGAGAAGATCCCAGGGGGGTTGGTTAGACGGCGACCGTCCACACCCGCCCCCCAGTGCTTTCTCCTAAGCTTCCCCGCCGCCCAAGGTCGAGCCTCGTTCCCCCTTCCCCGTGCCCCCGAGGGGTGGGATGCTTTGTCCTCTACCCGGGTCACAGCCGTAGCAGCAGCCGCCGCCACCGTCGTCGCCGCCGCCGCACCTGCAGCCGGTCTCAATATGAATGGGGCGAACGACCCGCACTTCTTTATAAAAGATATTAAGCCCGGACTGAAAAATTTAAATGTCGTCTTTATTGTACTGGAGATAGGTAAGTCGGGTCCCCGCGGCTGGAGCAATACCCCTTCCTCTCCCTCCCAGGCTGCTGCACCCCTTTCCCCTCCCCCACACCCCTCCCCACGGGGAGGTGCTTCACGCGTGCCCCCCTTCCAGTCTCCCTTACGCACGTGGCGGCTTCCCCGAGTCGCGATGGAGACCTGCTCTCGTGTCACTCGTTAGCTTTCTCCTCTCCCCGACTTTGTGAGAACCCCCGTGGGAGGGAAGAGGTGACCTCGTCGTCTCTCCTCCCTTTCCTTTAGGGGAAAGAAAAAAATGCCCCTCCCCGAGTTCGTGGAGAGGAGCCCTCGTCGAAAGCCTCTTCCTTAAAACTAATATGACCGGAGTCGTCTTTTTTTTTTCCTCCACTTCTCCTTTGGGTGTTTCAAATTCTCGCAGGACGAGTGACCAAAACCAAGGACGGCCACGAAGTACGATCGTGCAAAGTAGCTGATAAGACGGGAAGCATCACTATTTCGGTGTGGGATGAAATCGGAGGTCTTATCCAGCCCGGGGATATCATTCGATTAACCCGAGGGTAGGTGTGCAGAAAGAGAGGAGTGTGGACTACTCCCGAGTACGTGCATCCACGCTAAAGTTTGTGAAGCACTCACAACCAGATGAGAACAAAATACACCTTTGCCACCAAAGCAATCTAGGTTTCCCTTGGGAGTTCAGTCTGACCTCTAAAACAATAGGAGTCCGGGGTTTTAAGGTTGTACTGAGGGAGTGGTGTAGTAAATTGGCCTTTTTAATAGATTAGTATCCTGTCCTCACTAAATTTTTCTATAAATGAAAGAGATTCTCAGTCTCTGGAGTGAGCCACTCATTCAGAATTAACCTGGTACCTGGAAGGGGACAAACCTGAGTTGGAGAACTCTTTGTTAGTGTGTGGAAAGTACTCTGTAATCATACACTTTGGCAAGTGTCCTGTTTGTATTTTAGGTAGCCAGAAACACAATGGCTTGTCTTCCTTTGTTAGGTAAACTTAAGTAGAATCCTATACTTTTTTTTCTCGCTCAGATCTGTATTAGGGAGAAGGAGTAGAATATTCTGGTGAGGTAAATTGGAAAAAAGCATAGTAGCATGATTTAAAGTGCCAAGCACTATTACTCAGAGTGCAAAGCCAAAATAAATTTAACAAGTATATAGTGCAAAAACTTAGTTCCGGCATCCACAGGAACAAACTGATGAACTTACTTTGGGGCATGGGTGTGATAGGAAGTGTAGAGAGAGTTTCCAGTAAACTAGGAAGTAGGCTTTGGAAGTTTTGGTAGTGAGATTGTCGTAACATTTTTGTGAGTCATAACTACAGGGAAGTAGGGTGGGGACTGATAATAGTCATAATAGTAGTATAATGTAATTAGGCATATTGCCTTGATGCTAAGGAACTCAGAACACTTAAGAGGCATTATCTTAATATTTTTATAACATCTCCAGGAAGCAAGCCTAAGAGTTTGTATCTTCAAAGCAGGAAGTTGGAGACAGGCTTTATTCTTGGCTGTATGTTTGATTCATCGACAAATGAATCAAGTGACAGTCAGACATGTAAGTGACTGTAAATCTTTACCTTCTTCACAGCTAGACAAAGAATTCAGAAATAATTCCTATTTTGGGGAGGATGGTGAAGCTTACATAACATTTAGAATGTTAGCCTTCCCATGCTTTTACCTAGGATTAAAAATACTAGGTAACTGATTTTTTCTTCCAAATTTTACTTCTTTCAGGGATGTATTTGAAATCTTGGCTTTTAAGGAAAGATTGTTTTAGTAGTTATTGTTGATAGCTTTTATTTAGAATTAGAGTTGGAATAACTTAATAATCATTAAAAATAATAAAACCTAGCATTTACATAGTACTTTTAAGGTTTGCAAAATGTTTTTTCTCATTTGGTTCTCTAAACAACCCTTGGAGTAAAGTGCTATTATCTATTCCCATTTTATAGATGAAGAAATGGAGGTAGAGAGATTTAGTCAATAGCCCAGGGTTGCACTGTAAGTGTCTGAGGCTGAATTTGAACTCAAGTCTTCCAGACTCCCAAGTCCGAAACTCTTACCTTTTATGTCATCCAGTTGTCCTTCATGACCTTAGAGGTCATCTAATTCAAAATACCCTTCTTCTCCCAGTTTTACAGGTAAAAAACCTGGCCCCAGAGGAATTGTTACTTGTCCATGGGTTACAAAGTAAGCGACAGGGCCAGGGTCTGGGCCCAAGTCCCTCCAACTGACTACGTAGAAATCTTTCCACTGTATTAAGGTAGAACTTTCTTTTACACAGTGGGATTTTGAAGCATAGATACGTAGGACTTAGAGCAGGAAGCAGGTTAGAGATCAGCCCCCTCACTTTTGAGAGAACTGAAAGTCAGAAGAGTGACTTTTTAAAGTCACATAGAAGAGACTGCCCCAGGTGCCTTTACTCTATACCTCTAGTTTAAAGAGATAAGAGATATAAGAAATAACAAAAGTGGTTTTCAACTAAGCTAACCTCTACGTATAGTAGACATTGAGTAGTGTGTTTTTTGTGACATAGTAATTTTTTCCCCCAGAAAACCCTGCATACTTGGTATTTTAACTCATATATTCCTCTATTCCAGTCTAAAGTTACTCTTCAGAATAATTCTAACACTATTCACAACAATTTAATGTTGCCCCCCAAACACCCAAAAACCTCAAAACTTTTTACATTGGCAACTAGAACTACTGAATATCAGCAGAGTGTGTGTGACTGAGGCAGCATTCTTGATTATTAAAGAATTCAGTCAAGGGAAAATTAACAGTCTGGGAATGGAGCTGGAATTCCATAGCATAAACTGTTAGTATTAACAAAGACCACAATGTCAGCCATTTGTGTAGAGAAGGGGGTTCACAGATGAGGACTGCTAAAACAGTATTCGACCAAAGGTCAGGCCTAGTGCTATAAATGTACTATACAGAAGGAATTGATGTTTTGGCTAGACAGTTTGACATTTACAATATATAATATAAACTCAGAAAATTAATACATTCTGAAGTATAATTTAACGTATGCTGCTGTAAAGCAGCGCACAATGAAGCTTTTTTGAAAAAAGTCATTTTATAGATTTTCCTTGAATTGGCCTTGAGATGTAATCTAGGCTAAACTGTCTGGCACCCATAATCATGCAAACTGGACAAACCCTAGATAAATTAATTTAAAATAGCTTAATGCTCAAATACAGTGCAGAAAAACATTTAATTGAATATAATGTAGGATCTTAAATGCCTTTGTTCAGTTTTTAAACTTAGAATCTGGATTATAGACTGAATCTAGAAAGGATTTTAAGTGTCCTGGATTTTACCAATGGGAGTATAGAGGCCCAGTATGTAATCCTTTCTCAGATTCACATAGGTAGTAAAAGAGCTGGGATTTGAACTCAGATTCCAGTTTAAGCAGCACGAATTAGCCACTCTACTAACCTTTAGTTTTGTTTCTGTTGTATCTGAAACCTAGATTTTTTATGATTAAAAAGCAGTAAATTGGTTTCTCATGGCTGATATTTTCATGTATATATCTATACTTCATAGGGCATAATCTTACAGTTCATATATTGTGGGCTGGAAGGAGCTTCAGAGGTCACCAACTCCATCCCCATCATTTGATGAATGAGGATGCTGAGGACCAAAGAGATGGAATTTCTTACATGGATGCAGAGCCAGTGTTCTTTACTGTACCACACTGTCCCTCCTAGTGTACCTTTTCATAGAATCTCATGCAAGAAAACATTGTGTACAAGTTAATAATGTTGTCTTTTTAATACATTTGCTCTTAAATATTTTTATAACTGAGACATACTACATCTACAAATTGCCATCACCACTGTAAGCTCAGCACTAAATGCCAAGCACCATAGTAGGTTGGCCTTGGTGATGGAGACAAAAAAAGAGAAAGTTACTGCGGTAAAGGGATTGTGTTCTACCCAGGAAGACAGAGACATACCTAGGTATATACAAGATGCTTTTGGGGGGGGATTAGAGAAAGTCACTCTCAATTGGGGAGATAGGGAAAGAACTCATGTAAAAGGTAATATTTAGTGGCCAGTGTGGAAAGGCACAATAAATAAGTCTGATGGAAGAGTTTGTTACTTCACATGTACAAGTTAGAGTTGGGAAGACTTGAGTTTGAATCCTTAAGTAATTGCTAGCTCTGTGACTTTTGGCAACTCACTTAACAAACCCTTAACTTTCGTGTAAAGGGGGAGAGGATGATAACACCTGCTTTTCAGAGTAATTGTGAAGACCAAATGAATTAACATGCATAAAGCTCTTTGCAAAATGTAAAGTGCCTTTCCTGTTGTTACTCTGTAGGTCATTTTGTAAGTGGCCAGGACCTGGAATCATGTTACTCCAGGCAGTTGGATTCCCAGGCCAGGCCACAAATCCTCTTTAATCCATAATACTCATTTAGCATAGTGTTATTTGAGTAGATCTATAGAATTTTAACTATTCTAATGTTATTTCTATGCAAAGAGCCCTGGACCCCATTTTGGGATGCTAGTCACACATTCCCTATCCTCTGCCCTTCCTGCCTCCCCCAACAGACATTCAAAGGGAAAAAGCATACATGTATCACTTGGCTGTAGGAGTAGGGAGCCCTCTGATCCACTCTTGTGGTGGTTGTGTAGTAGGGCTTCTGGCAGTCAGGCTGATAGTAAGGTGATGGTACCAGGGCCTGTCATCCCTTTTATTTTCCATTGCTATCCCATTTCTTTGACCAAGGTTTCTGACCCCAGTGTCTTGACCAGTGGAAGGCAGTCTGTACCAGTGCTATAATCCATTTTGTGGTTTTCTAAGTTTGTTGGCTTTGTGACTAGATTTTCTTCCCTTCTTGGTTAAGAAGTTTGTGTGGGAAGCCTATGGGGTACTTAATTGTAATGGGTAGTTACTTGGGAACAGCACCATTTGTATTTTTACTAGCTCAGCAGCTTCCTGGAGTCTTTTGGGGATTTCATCACCTGAGCAGAATTGGGCCTTGAAGGGTGGGAGGTGGGGTGAGGGGAAGAGGTGGTATGTGGTAGAAGGGAGTGGGGGTGGGAGTGGGAATGGGAATGGTTGGCGGGAAGTGAAGTCAGCTTTGTTGGGTTTGCCCTTTCTTCCCTCCCATTAATCGTAGCCTACATTAGACCTGCCTTGGGAAAGGTGGGAAACAGCTGCTCCATGTCACACTTTAAGATCGGTAGGGGGAGTTGGAGGAGAGGAGAAAAGCCCCCAGTAGTTCAAAGGAAAAGAGTTCCTGGAGATACCCACATGGGTTCCCAGGGGACCCGCCTGTAACCACTTCTGCATATGGTTTTAAAAAATACTTCCTTTTTTGGGTGGTGCCATTCACATTAAATAATAGACTTAAAATATTTACTGATTTTAGGTGTGGGCAATGTTAGTTTGCCAAAATGAATGACTGCTAGTATGTCTCTTTGCTTCATGATTTGATTATAAGCTTTTCAGCCCTTCTGTCATTTTTGATAAATTCTAGCTTCATTTCTTGGCTTTTAAATTAAGAATGGCAGATTTTTTATGGTGAAATCAAATTAGTTTCTCTATTAGGGTGCTAGCTTTAATGTAGAGTAATAGTTTAATTGTTATGAAACTAATGGAAACTCTATAAAGCCCTGAACTTTATACTAAATAGAATTTATTTTGGACTTAGGATGTTTTTTTTCTTAGGTCATGCTTGGTTTTAGCATACCAGGTTGCTTCAGCACCCACTCATCCAGATTAGTGATTAAAATTTTATGTGAAGGAGGGCAGGTGAACCTTTCCCCTAATCATGCCAATCTTTTGGCACTTTGATTAAACCTTAATAGTAGACCTTCACCTTCTGATGTGGAGGAAAAAATGTTGACATGTGGCTAGTGTGAGTAAGTGTAGCACTGAGCACAAGAATACTGGTATTAACACCCCTTGGCTGAATTAACAGTATCTGCTTGAAGGAAGAGATTGCAGAAGAAAGGGATCCAATATGTTGGGTCAACCCTTGTGGCAAATTAGTTGGAAGAGGAGTTGCGTGATGTTGACAGGAATGGGTGAATGGGTGGTGAACTAAAGCATCACTAGAGTGAAGAAGCATTCATCAGATCATAGCTCCATTAGAATAATGGAGTTAAGCTTCTGGACCACATTCAAGAAGAACATTTTGCAGCGCTTGTAGGTACACATGTAATTGACTCTTGTTTGTCTTCCTCAGATATGCATCCATGTGGAAAGGATGTCTCACTCTTTACACAGGAAGAGGAGGTGAACTTCAGAAAATTGGGGAGTAAGTATTAAAATATGGAAGCTATGGTGTGCTTAACATTTTGTAAAATAAATGGTAGGTATGAAGTACAACTTATGTGGAGGTTTTTTCTTATTAAAAGAAATGAGAGTTAATGCTATTTGATAGCTTAACTGTAACATGGATGATATGTTAAATCTGTTCATTTGCTTTAGTTGTATACCTACTAAATTTCTGTTTCTTACATGGTTGGTCTCACTTATTCTAGCAAAGAACAGTAAGAAACTTCCCTAAATTTCTCCCCAGAAGGACCATTCCAATAGGCCTTTGGTACATGGTTTTTCCAGGAATCATAATGGGCATTTACTGATATCAGCTGCTGTCTTCTAAAACAAACCAAAACAAAGCATGCAGTAGTTATCTAGGCATAAGTTATAGACATAAGTTAAAATTTGATTTTTTTCTGTTCTTGGGTGAATGTGTGCTCATGTTAAAAGGACTAGCAGCACTGAAAAATTGAAGCCCTTTATTTATTCACAGTCTAGGTACGGTGCAGGCAGCCGCAATGCGAGCTTCCGTACACTGCCCTGGTAATGATCTCCACCTTGACCTGGAGGGACCATCCTCTCTGGGGGTGTAAAGGTAATCCAGCCTCCATGCTAGCCTAGTCACTGGGATGCATTAATACAAGTATGGTATATATAGTGACCCAATTAAAGTTCAGGTTTTGGTTAGGGCTCAGAAAAACAAATAATTAATTTGAGGCCATACGTCAGATTGGAAACTACTTTGTTGAAAGTCACATTTCAAAAAGCTTTTTAAAAAAAAAATCCAGTGAAGCAGCAGAATAAGCATTGTTCGGGAAGCCTGTCAATAATAATGAAAGGAGAATGCCACCAATTTGGTTCAGAAACTGGTTAACACTTTGTGTTATTTAGGCCAAGGGAAAAGGTGGTTTCTTTATGTCTGTCTTGGTGTGTTAATATGTCTAATGTTGACTGTTAATCTTTTTAATTAGGCTAAGAAAATGATTGATTGTAATAATATTATATATTTTGGTAAGAGTGAGTAAACATGAGTGTGTGAATTGTCAGCCTACACCTCTGTTAGCTGCCTCATTTATGAATAATATTTTCATTGGGAGACTAGAGATAGGGAGTTTGATTTGTTTGGATTCAGATGTAACCATCCACAACTGAGAAGAACTCTCGAAGCATATGCTATACTAAGGTATGGATCAGTAGAATCCTCTTGATCTAAAGAGTGCTACAGAGCTGTTTTAATGTTTGTAATACTCGATATTGAATAATGATTCACTGTAGTTATAAAAACATACAACCAAAAATACTAAATAATGGAGCAGTAACATTTGCAGGTTGTGCTTAATAAATACTGTAATGCGTTTGAGTTTATTTTATTGTTCTAAGGAGGATATATGTGGCTAGCAGGGAAGGAGTAGGAATTTGACTTGTCTTTGACACTTTATATTAATCGTTGAATTTGGAAGCAACCTTACCAGAAAAAAAGAGTTGTTATTTAATTGATTTTCCTGATCTGGAAATTCACTGGTTGCCCTTTTTTTTTTTTTAAACACAACAGCCATCTAACTTTTTTCTTTATTTTCAGATTTTGTATGGTATACTCAGAAGTGCCAAACTTCAGTGAACCTAACCCAGACTATCTTGGACAGCAGAACAAGGTGGTAATTAATAGTTTTATGAGCAAACTGCTTTTTTGCTACGTACTATGATTTTATAGATCAATTATTAACAGCCCTGTTTTTGACACCTTAAGGTGTCTATAATTATTTCAGGGGGTAATATGAAATTCTTAAATCTTAAAGCATTTATCTTCATGCATATATATACACAAAACTTCATGCATATATATGTATTTATGTCATTTGCCATTTTAAGGGGAGGAAAGGGATATGAGGAAATTTAGTAATTGTATGTGTGTTTACATGCCTTCATTGTGTGAATAGTTTAGGCAGAGCTATTATTGATTAGAGAATTATA
Organism: Phalanger gymnotis; assembly: GCA_028646595.1. Classification (NCBI taxonomy): domain Eukaryota; kingdom Metazoa; phylum Chordata; class Mammalia; order Diprotodontia; family Phalangeridae; genus Phalanger; species Phalanger gymnotis. The sequence continues at coordinate 612,183,397 of CM053622.1, read as the reverse complement.
CTTGGGCAAACTTTTAAAAACAGTAAATAGGAATGGATAGAAACTAAACAATATGGATTTCTGTGAGCTTTGGGTACATTTCATGGACATCCGATTTTTCTTTGATGCTATTTACTTAAATCTTTTTCTTAACATTTTCCTTAAGGCACATGGTGAACAAAAAAATAATTCTTCAGCAAGTAATATGGGTACAGGTACATTTGGGCCAGTAGGTAAGTCTGTGTGTGTCTACTACATGTGAGGTTGAAGAATATGTATATTTTGTAGAAAAAACTTAATTCATGGGTTTGGCTTTTAGGAAAAAGCTGTGTTACTAGAAGTATGTAAACAGCCCATTTTGCCTTTGAATTTATAGAACTCATTGTCCTGGTAACTTCATTTGATATAAACTGGTTCTTTTACTGGTATACTTAATTGTTTATAACTTTGCTTTTCAAACTTAGCTATGGAGTGTTCTCCTTTAAAAGTTTATTGGGTGGAAAAAAAACCTAAAATTAACTTTATTCTTAGTCTTGAAAATAACCAAATAGAAATTTACATTGGGGAATTTGCATAGTGGTATTTTGGAGATCATTTTGGTGGAAATTTTGTCTTAATGATCACAAGACTAGTTTATGGGTGATGGCCAAATTTTGTTTCTATTAACTTTTGGATCTTAAAACTCTGCACAAATCAAAATGATTTATTGTGTCTCTCTGTCTTGATGCTTCAATAATAGTGTCTGCCAGGGCTTTCAACTCCTGTTTTCAGTTTTCTCTCTGCCTTTATTTTCAGTGTAGGGAGGGGACATCTGTTCTTTTTGTAAGTGTTAATTTCTGACTTTGATACCTGAGTTAATCTTCCCTCTTCTCTTCTGCTTGATGACAGCACCAAGTACAGTTTAAAGCTATCATATATGCTTACTTAAAATTATCAGTTTGGGGGGGAAAAAGAGGCAGTCACCGGAAATGTGTTTCCCTAGTCTCATAGTCTTAAGTGTTTGTCCTGCTGCGTGTGAGTGTGTGTTTGTGTGGGTGTGGGTGTGGGTGTGTGTGTGTGTTGAAAGGGAGATATCTTTATACAGGTGTCAATGTCAGGATCTGGAACTGGTGATGAATTATTACTGTCGTTTTAGGAAATGGTGTACAAACTGGACCTGAATCAGGGCGATTTCCATTTTCATATAATCATGCCCACTCCTATGCAGGTACTGGGAGAGCCAATGGACGAGGACCTGTAAATCCACAGCTACCAGCAACAGCTAATGTTCAGCCAGTTGTGACCACAATAAGTAATGGGAGGGACCCCCGGAGAGCCTTTAAAAGATGACCTATGCCAAATGTTCACATACAGCTTGCCTAAACTACATGATGCCCTACTTGAACACTTATTGCACTTTTATTTATGGTTATCTGTGAAAAGTTTGTCTTTTATTGGTGTGTTTTTATGTTTTGGTATGTTGAGACAAGATTTGTTTTATGATGATGCAATTAAGCTGCTTAAATGCCATCTGAAAGAATGGTCTATAAAGGAGGGAAAGTAGGTTTGGAACAAAAAAAAAAAGGCAGAGAGCCCTATCCATAAACTGCACTTCGCATGGGTGTATGGGTCAGCTTTAATAGCCTCTATGAGTCTATCCTCTGTATAAACTTTGTAACTCCTATTTGACTTAATGAGAGGTGTTTTTTTTGTCAAATATAGAAGTTGCCAATTAAAGCAATAACTTCCAAAAAATTAGTTAAAAGATAGCAGCAAATGGTTGAATGTCTTGTGACTCCAAGAAAAATTGATATTCTTACATAATTCATGTTACTGCCATTAAGATAATTTCCAATGATTGAACAATCTTAGGCTGATCTTTTATTACCTGAAACAGGCTAGCAGAATTATGAAATATAGTATATTAATGATATATATTATAGCAGGTAATTTTATTTTTAAAGCTACATTTATTTTATTTTGGGGCAGGGTTCTAAAATATTCTTTGGCTAAATATCATTAAAGGAAGATTTAAAATTGTCCCTTAAATATTCTTTTTTTTTTCCCAAAGCCATCCCTTTTAAAATGTTTTAGAACTTTAAAACTTCAGGCTTTAAGAACATTAGTCTGACTATTGGGTATTTAATGAAGTGATGATAGTAAGTACTACCCAAGTTAGGGGGAAATTGAACAGAATTCAGGTAGAAATCTGCAAATTAATTTTAATATAATAAAATGCTTACTGTCAACGTACTGCAGTTTTTACATCAAAAATACCTGATGTGGATTAAAGTTCCTAGAAACATGTTTGAATGAGTTTATGTCAAACAACTTATTTTAAAAATAGAAATTTCATCAACTTTTCAAGAGTTTCTGGAGAAAATTCACAATACTTTGTCAGCCAAAGATACAGGAATGCCTTTGGTAGAATTGAGTGTAGCTTTATTCAAAATTGCTTGGGAAGTGGATTTTATTTTCACTTGATAAATGATTTCCATCCAGTTCCACCATTTCTTGTACGGTGGATTACAGTTAATTTTTCATTTGTTACACTTATTCTTAAAGTTGACCCCTTGAATAAAACTTGCACTAATGTTAAAAAAAACCTACCTAATTCTTTGTCCAGCCTTAAATATTATGTTGTAGAAAAAACTTGTACGACGTCCCAATGTCACATGATTACCTAAAAATGTTTTAAAAAATAATCATCCCTGTGGAACAAACCCCATGTAAGAGTTATAATGTCTAGGCTTGCTTTCTTGACACAGACATTGGTAAAGACTATCTTTATTATTGTGGATATGTTGCTTTTCCTCTTTAAATCACAGTGCTTATCTTTCCTGAAGACTACATAGCATTTGGATTGGGGAGATTGATGGCCTGGATTTTTTTTTTCTTTGCCTTGGTTATATAACCTTTCACATTAATTATTTTTGGTATAGAAATGAGTTTTTTGTAGCTTTGTTGGCAGTTCGTAAAAATATCCAAAGCATGAAAGCTGCTGTTTTGTCCTTAAGATAGTGCTGAAGGTGGTGCCATTTTCATGACTGGTATTCATTTTAGGATTCATGTTGACGTTGACAGCGATGTCTGTGTCTGAAAGATTATTTAATATACGTAATTTCCTGGTATACTTTATGGGAAAGGATCTTTTAAAAAATGAATTTAATGAATTACTGCTATGTGATGAAATGATAAAAAGGAAGAGATTGTTTAATCTAGATGTGGAAGCTTATTTCTCAATCAGTTCTTTCCTTTTAACAAGCCAAATCCAACCAGATTCCCCAACCGAATTTTTTTCCCCAACTTTCCTAAGGTACTTTTTAGTGTTCATTTTTTAATAATTGAAATTGGGTTATCTTGTTATTATTTTGCTCTTTTCCTAAGAACTTTACATTTCAGATGAAGTTAACCAAAAAAGCAAAATCATTTGGTATGAAGTAGTGATGTGAAGTTCAACCCCCCCCTCCCCCATCATTTCATTTACGCATGCAAAAAAAGTGGTAGGACGTTTTTGTACTTTTAAGTAATGTAACAATTCCAAAGGAAAGTAAAAATATTCTTCACTTTAAAAAAGGAAATAGAAATATTAAGCATTGTGTTTGCTTTACCCCCTTGAGTACACCAGCTTTCATGCAGTAGGCATTAGAAAATGAAGGATGTAAGGGGAAGGCCATATTTGAGAGTATTTGCACACTTGCTATGAATGTTCTTTGGTTTTTATTGGGAACAACATGTCTTTGCTTCTTTTGAGGTTAGTGATAATTCTTGTTCACATATTTTATCTTTGTTCTCTTTTTTCAGTGCCATTTATTAATGAATCTCTTTTCTCTTAAGGAAAGACCCTCCAATACCAAAGCAAGTGACTTACAATCTATAGTGACCTACATTTATCTAACCTGTCTAGTCTACCTGGGCAACACTCATCAAGAAGTCAGAGGAAGAATATTTTTCTGCTTTCCCCCTCACTCCATTTTTCACTTACCAACTTAAATTTTTAAAAAATCACGTAAGATGGAAATATTAACATCTACTGGAAAAGTCACTGGATTGAGTTTCCCAACATAATTTGTACATCATGGTTAATTCAGAAATGGATTGAAGTCTCATCAGAAGAACCAGCTTGTTATGGCTTATGCCTCTGGCTTGGGCATTGTGGGATGTGTGTGTGGGTTGCTCAAATTTGGGAGAGCGAAAGATGAACAGAGAAATCCAGATGAAATGTATTTCGTATAGGTGGTACCCAAGCACTCTAGCATCACGCCATTACTTCTCTCCTGTTCTCTTTGTAGCTTTACCACTAAAGGCTTAGAGTTCACACAGGGTATAATTTATGTTAAAGCATTAGAGAGTATGAATACATGTTCAAAGGAAGGAGAAAATTTTGTTTGCAAGGACTCGGATGCCCACATCAATTCCCCCCCCCCCCCCAAAATAGTCCCTGGCCCTTTGAACAGGTCCATCACAGAAGGACCTATATTTCTAAGGCAAATTGACTATTCAGCCATTGTACCTGAATAGTCATTTTTAGTAAGACCATAAGCTGCCTATTGTGGTATGTTTAAAGGAATGCTTGGAGGTACAGGTCATTTTCTATACAGCTGGAGCCATTAGGCCATTGAAGTCTCAATCGTATATAGTATTCTGTGAAAGAAAAGTAGAAATGAACAAATCATCTTTAATAGTTTGCTAGCACCTAACAATTTTAAAGATAATTGGCAAAACAGAATCCCAAATTATGATTTTGTGACAATGGTTAGTTACTTTGCTATCAACTTGAGGTATGAATCCGGACATGTTATGCAAACTGAAGACTGAACACTTACCCCACTCTATACTCAAGTCTCCATTTTTGTCATGCCACTGTTTATTTCATGTTCCATGCATTAGACGCAACCTATCTTAAAACACTTCATAGGTATGTTCTTGAGCTCATAGGTATGTTCTTGAGCACAAGGAGTGTTTATTCCCATTGTGCAAATGAAATTGCAATCCCTGTGTCAGGTGTTGAACTACCAACCCTGGTTTATGGTAGAGAAAAACTTGAAAATTGCTAATTGTGAGCTATGAAAAATGGCAATATCTTTGTAATACGCTTAGTAACCCTAATTTTGCCTTTGGAGAAACCAGACTTTTTTTTTTTTAATGAGGCAATTGGGAGTACCAAATTGATATACTTGGATGACGTTTACACCTTGTAATTGCAGGTTTTGTAAGAAAGACCTAAAGCCCTACGTATTATGTGTTTCCAGTCCATTTCTAAACATTGCCTTCAGTCCTGTAACTACATGAGCAAAAGAGTTCGCTTGAACAGCTTTTGGCCATGTTTCATGGTTTGTAATCATGACAGATTTTTAGTGCCTAAGGCCATGAACATAACGTGGTAAAATCTCAATAACTCAGAAAAGAGCAGTCATGATTTACTAGGAAATCTGGAGATTTTAAAAGATGCCTTATGTTAAAGTATAGTGCTGTGTGAGATTGTAAGTGGGTGCCATTAAATTCGATAAATTCTTTAGAAGGCTCGTAGTACAGAATACACCACAAAAGGCCTTTCTTTAACTTGTAAAAGTTATTGGACCTACCATGAAAGGCATGAGGTGTATTGTTGGATACAATTTGTGACCTGTAAAAGGGCTTAGAATTCATACTTAAGCAGTGACAACCTTGACTTAAGTATTATACTTCTAAGTTACTCAATTTACTAGAATTCTTCCAATTTAGGTAGCATAATGTATAGACTGAAATTTTCTTATGGTATTATTCCCAAGTTAATTATTAGTGCCATCTGTTTGCAAGATAGAGATTACATCGTTAGTAAACCAGGGTTGGTTTATGTTTGGTGTATGAGGCCTTCCTCAGTTCCAGCTCCCTTTTAAAAACTAGGCAGACTGGTGGTAGAATTAGCCTTGACTCTACATAGTCACTGTATTACATGATTTCTGGCGCCTTCACTTTAAAATACCACAATACCGTGGAATACAAAAACTTGTAACCCAAGTTGACTAGAACATAAAATTGGAACATGTTCAGTGCAAATCTTCACATGTAATTCACACAAAATTTTCAATTACACTTTAAAGCAACTGAATTACGTAGTTTACATTCCAATCACGATAAAATGCTGACATTTTCATTTGAATTTTGCAATTACCCTGTAAACAGGACAAACTGGGTATTATCCTCATCTCGTAGATGATGAAACTACTTTGCATACCTGAGCTAATGTTAGGATTAAGCTATAAAAGATTTTTTTGACCTGGCTCATTTTTCTGTTACTTTGTTCCCTTCTCATTGGGTCAATGAAAGACCACCGCGTACCCTGCGGTGGCGGCGCTTTGCCAAGGTCTAGCCCAGGCCTGTCCAAAATGCAGCCCACAGTGCGATTTAAGTGGCCCCTACAAGCATAGAAATTTATGTAAATGCTTTAGTAAACAAAGCCGAGCTACCACAGAGCTCTTCACTAAAATGGCAAATCAAAATATATTATCTATTGTTTCAATAAACACCTTAGGGTTGGTCAGCCCTAGTCTAGCCTCTGAAGTGCAAATTAAGATTAAATACTGAAGCTTCCCCCAAGGAAATGTAAATTTTGATTTGTTAGAATTTAAAACAGGTTTCTATTTAGGTTCAGTTTGGTAATTTAGACATCAGTACATTTAACCAGCATTGAGCCCTATGTACAGTTGAAGGTGCTAGTTGTGGGGAGCTAAGTCCTTTTCATAAAGGAATTAAGGTACCAAAAATTATGAAATGCTGTTTAAGGTCTGACTAGGAAGATTTTTAAGAAGTGATGTGGAGATGCTGTGCAAGATGAGTGAAGAGTCTGTAGGTAAGATTATGAAGGGCCGTCTAAATCAAGGCAAACAGGTGGAAGGGTGAGGAGAATGTTCTTCCATTTGTGTCCCTGAGTCTGAAATAGGAATGGGGAAAAATATGCTAGCTATAAAGGGTTCCATCTTGCCACAGATCTTACAGTCTGGCCCTCCTGAAAATACTGGCACTTATGAAGCCACTTACCCCTGCAAATATCCTGGCATGATCAAAGTGGTTAAGCTAGATCTTGACCATTTGACCTAGTGGCAAGAATGTGTAAACATCATGCATTTTTTCTTGGGGTAGGTTTGAGGGTGATGGTGTAGAAAAGAGCCGGTGGAAGGAAGTGTATACCCACTTCTGTTGTCTTTGTCGTTGTTTAAGTCGTGTAAGACTTCATGACCCCATTTGTGGTTTTCTGGTAGATACAGGAGTGGTTTGCCATTTCCTTCTCCAGTTCATTTTACAGAAACAGGCAAACAGGGTAAAGTGACTTGCCTAAAGTCACACGGGTAGTGTTTGAGGTCAGATTTGAACTCGGGAAGTTATGTCTCCTGACACTATCCACCTAACTGCCCAGTGCCATCGACTAGGCAGATAATATAGATCATTAGGAATTCTGAAGCCAAGAAATACCTTTTAAACTTTAGTTCCTATCTTTGGGCAAGATACTGTCACTCTAGTAAGGCTTTCTGCCTACTCATTTCAACACCATGTGAAAACTTTAAATGTCGTGAGCTAGTCTCAAGAATCTGTTCAGCCCTTTATATTAAAAAAAGAAAAAGATCTGGAATGGCAGCAGAAGCAGTTACCCTACAGGCTCCAACTGTAGAAATTAGCTGGGGTTATGGAATAAGTGGAAGCTTTCCTTCACAGCAAGTAGCTAGTTGCCATTAATACTGGGTGAAAAGTGTAATTATTAAAAACAGGTTTTTGGTAAGTGGTAACTTTGTAAAAACATGATGTGGATCCACAAAAACAGATGAATATAAACTTGTCCTTCAAAATAATATTCCCTTAGCCCATTGGTATTTTGTAAAATGCTAGCTACATGAATGTTAGTAATTCATGCTGTGCATATATGAGATTTTACTAAATATGTGTATGTATTTATACTTAGTATATATTTTTGCTTTTGGCTTACATCTGTGAACTTATGCTAAGCTCCCAGGTGAGGAAATTTCCAATGAAGCTGAGCAACCAACACCTCTGCAACTGCAATTGCTCGTGTCACTGAAAAGTGACTTTTACAGAGTCACACAAACATAAGTCAGAGGCCAGACTAAGCACAGCTGTTTATTACCCAACTTGCCTCAGTGTATGTACATCCTCACCCTGCTGCCCCCCCCCCGCCCCCCCCATACACATGGTAATTGTTAGTCACTTCAGATACTATTATTAGAAAAATGAATTAGCTGGTCTCACTTTGTCTTCTCTAATTGCCTGGTACTGTTGCCTCTGAATTTTTTCAGTGAGAAATGTCACTCGAGCAATGAACCACAAATACTGAGCATGGATGTGAGTTAAGTGTTATCAAAACTTGGAACTCTTTATAACCTAAGGGTAGGGTTGTCCAAAATGTGGCAGGCAGTGCGATTTATGCGGCTGCCTATAAGCATAGAAATTTATGTAAATGCTTTAGTAAACAGAAGCCGAGCTACTACAGAGCTCTCACTAAAATGGCAAACCAAAATATATTGTCTGTTGTTTCAATAAAAACCTAAGGTTGGACAGCCCTGACCTAAGGCACGTATAGGGCCTCTGCTCAGCCTTGGATTTCTAAGGATTGACTGTCCTTTGGCGAGGTTCTTATGGATCCTAGATTTAGATAGTCCTTAGATCTATGAGTTCAGAACTGATCTTGTCACACCACAGGGTAAGGCTCTGGTGAATCACCTCATGGTAACCAAGCTTGCAAGACAGTGACTAGTGCAGCAGAACATCAGTGTTAATGTAGATTGGAAGAAAAAAAATCTTGGTGAAATCACTGGTATCATTTACTTGCCTGGGATGCTCCCTCCTGGTGAATAGGTAAATCTCAGGAGATCCAAGTTATCTAGACAAGAAGTTGCTTAGCACAGAATAAGAGCAGAGGGAACTGAATGTTCTGAAGAGAGATATTTCCATCAGCCTCCCACACACAGAGATGTTTCTATCTAAATAACCAATATTGGACTTCAGAAGCTGTACCCTCTTCATGGAAAGCACTGGATACAGGCTTCTGGGAGGTTTAAACTCAACTGCAAACCTCAGCCATACATTTTTTGACGTGGTTGCAACTATTACAATCTCAGATATCTGTAGTAGAAAGAGATATTAGTTTATCTAGCCTTAAGCTCAGGGCTGGCAGGGAAGGACTATAGTCATCATATACAGTAACCCCTTCACTTGATAGATAAGAAAGGTAACTTAACCTCGACTCCAAGAGAGGTGAAGTAACTTGACCAAGATTGCACAGAGTTGGGCAAGATGACAGGTTGAAAGAATCAAGAGACCTTGTGTTACACTCCGCCTCACACCATTGCGGTGACCCTAGCTTTGTCCCTTCATGTCTCTGTGCCTTAATTTTCCTTATCTGTAAAATGGGGATTATCATACCAGTACATACACTGGCTCTCAGGGTTATAATGAGGCTAAGGACTTTCCAAACCTTACCATGCTGTTGAACAGCTATTACTGGCAGTCAGTCATGGAATCCAGGCCCCATGAATCCCGTTTCAATAGGGTTATGCTGATTTATGATAAGGTATAAATGTTCCAACAGTTCATATAAATGCCTAGGATAAGCTTTATACAGCCAAGCCAAGTTTATACTTTTTTTCCTTCATTGTCCTTCAGAATTTATTACATTAAAAGCATTGATAATGATTGTTTACCCTGATTGAATTCTCATCAAAGACAGACTTTGAACTTTTAGAAACAAAACTGAGCTTTCTCCTAAGCTCTAATACTAAATACATAGAGTCCTAGAGTTGGAAGGAATTTCAGAAACCATCCTCTGATGAATAAATTTGATGTAATTCCCAAAACTTAATTGTCAGAGCACCATTCTAGGTTTGGAAAGTAGTTTAGATGAGGCTAGGTTCCTGTCCACATGAAATGTGTAGATGATTACTATAAGACAAATAATAGATCATAAATATTTTAGAGAACAGCAAAGGCATTATGAGTTCTGTGGGGGGGAGGGGACCGGTGGAAATGGGGAGAAGGAAAAATCTTTGCAGACTTTGGGGGTCATAACTTTAAAGCTGGGAGGGACCTCAGGGGCCATCTAATCCAACTCCTTCCTTTTTACAGGTGAGGAAATCAAGGCACAGGGGAATTAAGTGACTTGTTAAATTTCATACAAGTAATGTGTCAGAGACATTGCCATCTAAAACCTCTCCTCTTTCCTCCTTCCCTGTATCCCAGATGCTGAGAATACAGAATACATTTCTACATGTCCTTCCTCATCACCCTTGATATACTAGAATCTCTTCTGCTTTGAGTCTTTTGGGAGCTGTGGGTATTTTAACACTTTTAAGTAGGGGGATGGGGAAGCATGGAAAGAGATTCCATCCTGGGCCACTGGAAGAGGCGGAGTTTGGAGGCAGTATAGCAGAAAACCTCGTAAGTCATCTCTAAAATCTGTGTTTGATGGGGACTTTTAAGGATTTTCTTTTTAATGGGAACTTTAAATACTTGTCTTTTAGAGGACATTCAACAGACATTTATTAAATGATATTCTTTGGCACAGATCACTAAACTCAGTCATGTCTTCTCATCTTATATCCTTGCCCATATTCTTCCTTAGATTCTCCACAGGTCATCAACCGAACATATTGGGTTTTATGTTTTATTGGTATGAGCAGAGCATGGCCTATTTTTGAAAGAAGCAGAGCTTTAGAAGCTCTGAAGTCAAACATTTAAATTTTTAGTTTCTATCTTTCTGGGAAAATGCACCGCCATTCTACTGGACAAGACTTTCTGCTTGCTGATTTCATCACCATTTGAAAACTTGGGGAAATAATCAGCTCTCACTTCATAACTTCCCCACTTGCCTTTCTGGTCATACATGTCCTTGATTGTACAATCAGAACTGGAAGGGACCTTAGAGGTGTGATGTTTAAAAAGTTTGAGAGACATAATTTCTGGGTAATTAATAATTTATTAATAATACCAGCATTTTTATTAATAAAAGAGGTAAGCACCGCTCTTGAATGCCAAAGACCCTCATAGTAGGCTCACAGTTTAAATGCCGTGGGCATTCCTGAGGATGGCAATCATCTCTGGTTAACAATGAGACAATGAATAAGAGAAGTGGGCTCACTCCAAGGACAAAGAGAGTATCTGTACACTCAGACCACCCCCAGCTTTGGACAGTAATTAAAGAATTTATCCCCACCTAAACCTGAGTAGAACAATGAGCTTTTGTAAGGTTGGGTGGGGTCTGACTAAGACTGAGGAGAGTTAATTCAATCTCATGATCAGGAATGTACTTCAAAAGACTGAACTTTGAAATGAGAACTACAGAAAAAAGGGGGAACTCTGGATTTCTCCAAGTCTTTGGTTATTAATAATCATTTCTCTCAGAGGCCATGTGCTATCTTGTTCTGGTCCTCTTGTCCTCTGTCTGCCCCATCCCTCACCTTTCCAGTCAGTATGGTAAGTGTATAAGTAATCAGTGTAAAGGGGCAATAGCAAGAAATAAGATTGCAAAGAGAAACCTGGAAGTCATGTACAAACTGTCCCCAAATCAAAGGAGTATAATTTACAAATTCTATCACAAATTGATCAAAGTTCACACCCTAGTAGTATGTACTGAATCAGCAGAAGCCATCTAGGTGCTACTCTTAAGGTTCTTGGTCCTATGATATGTAAATCTCAGACAAATTCCTGGTAACAAGCAGTAAGACCAGCACCGAATGGCATTAATAATTTTGAGATAATGTAGACTCATTTAAAATTTTACTGACAACTTTGAGATAACAAATATGTTAATGAACTAACCCTGAGGTGACACATATAAGAGTTAGTCTGCTTCCCAAACACTCTATAAAATAAGAACTCAAACTCCTGCCCCCTAACACCACCCAGCCCTCTTCCAACTCCATCTGGTCCATGCTGCCTAGGGCTCCCAATTGTAATCCATTATTACATGAGTCATACTCTTTGCATCTCCCTTTCCCTATCCTCTTCCCTACCAATGTTTGCCTTCCTTTACCATTCCATCTCCTGTTCCCATGACATCTGCTTCTATACTCCTTTCACCACTTGTCTGTGCCTCCATACCCTATGTGCTTAGTTAAAGTGTGATTGCCACTCTATTTGTTGCTATCTGTCTTTCTTGGCATGTCCCAAAGAATTGGGCATGCCTGCCTCCATTTCCTAATTTCATAAATTATCAATTCAGATCATCAAATCCAATACTCTCATTTTACGGACGAGGAAATGAGAAGTAAAGTAACTTGCTTGGCATTAGACAACTTGTAGGTGGCGTAGGTGTGATTGGAGCCCATGACTTCGATCCTAAGTACGCACACTATCCACTATATCAGATGTTACTTCTATTATTTTTGCATGTAAAGCATCTTTGGAAATAATCTGTACCTCACTTGCAATCATTCCCCTTGAGTCACCTGTGACTTTGATTCTTTAAAGATTGAGCTTTTCCAAGATTTATAGCATGTTCAAAAAAGAGAATACTTATGTTTAAAAAAAGATGAGTCTTTGAATGAAGAAGAATAAAGAAAATTATCAGAAATTACTGTGCTGAAAACTTAAATGAAATGAAATGAATGTCTACAAAAACATAAATTACTCAAATAAACAACATGGGAATTAAAGAATTAAAAAAACACAATGTCAGAAAGAGAAATTAAGTAAGCCATGAATTAACATCTACAAAAGAGGAAGGAAACCAACTCCTGGTTTACAAGTGAAATTCTAGCGAACACTTAAAGAACAAATAATCCTTTTTTACATAATCTATTTCAAAAAGACAAAGAAGACACTCTAGAAAGTTCCTTTTATAAGATCTATATGGTCCTAATATTCAAATTAGGAAGGAAAAAGGAGCAAACAAGAACTATAATCAATAAAACTAATAAATATGAATGCAAAACTAGGCAAAAACAAATAAAAGGCTAAAGTAATATATAAAATTAATATAATATAATTAATATAACACAATGGAATGTATAATACAATATAAAATAATACAAAAGTAATATATAAAAATATTCATTAGGCTCAAGGAATTCAAGAAGAGTTTACCAGTAAATGCTATATTGTAGCATTTATTACCCATTATCATAATTAATATATTAGTAATTCTAAATCACAATTATATTACTAATGTAGAAAGTGCATTTGAAAAAATACAATTTTTACTTGTGTTAACAACCCTAAGAAGCGTTACAATGAAAAGACCTTTTCTAAATAGGATCAAGAGTATTTATCAAAAACCTAGAGACAATATTATAAATTATTAAGAAAAACAGGAAGCTTTTCCAGTAAGATTAGGGATGAATGCCTCCATTTTAATTTGACATAATGCTAGAAGTGCTAGCTACCTCTTTGAGAATGAAGGACAAACAACAACAACAGAAATCCTAGCTATAGCAATAAGAAAGTAATAAGAAATTATGGTGACAAGCATAGATAAGATGGAGACAAAATGACCTTTTCTTTGCTATATCTTAGTTTACTTAGAAAACTCAAAGAGCCAACAAAAATTTAACTAACTTCAAGAAAGTAGAACTATACAAAATAAATTTATAAAAATCACAAGCATCTCTGTATATTACTAAGAAAAACCAGCTGGCAGAATATCTAGGCTATTTCTTTCCTTAAGCATGACCCTTCTCCTATCCTCTATATTTCCCTGGCCCTTCTCCCTTTGGAGAAATGACTCTTCTCCCTATCCTCCGACTAGGCTTTGGAAATCAGATGGAAAGGAAAATAGCAAAGACTCTATCTCAATACTAGTTCAGCTAGTCAGGCCAACCCAAGTCTAGAGGGATTTCACTATGATTAGTCTTGTAAAAAAATGAATAATTTTTTTTCTTCTATAGCTCTAAGACCCAGACAGAGGCAGCACTGACAAAATGTTGCAGTTTTAAATATCTCTTTCTTTTCTTCCAGCTACATTTGCAATGCAAGTGGTTAACAGTGGTTTACCAAGATTGCTGGTTTAAGAGACAAAGAAGCCATTTAAACAAAAATTGAAAACAAGTTTTTTTGAAGACTAGATATCTCTGTCCTACCTAGGCTGGAGATACTGGGGCTACTCATGGGCCCAATGCCACTGATGATCAGTACAGGAATTTTTGCTTTCTCTGTTTCTGACCTGGGCTGGGTTAGCTCTTGTTAGACATCCTTGTGGTCCCCTGAAATTGAGGGCTCACCATATTGATGCTGAAGTTAATGTGGCTAACTGACCAGCATAGCCCACTGCAGCTCAGAATTCCGGAGTTCAAGAGATCTGCCAGTCTTAGGTTCCCTGGTATCTGGGAGTATAGGTATGCCCAGCAATAATCTTATGTTGAACTCTCATGATCTGAAGAAGACATCAGGCTTCTACCCTCTCTGAAGGGGGTGGGGAAGGAGAAAAGGGGAATGAAAGATTATCAGCTCATGATTCAGGAGTCCTCAGCAGTTTCAGCAGTGCAGCACCTGTCCTGGGTTTCATGAATGATTTGATCACATTTTCTGGGTTCTGGAGTCCTAGTTTCTGCTCTTATTACAGTTACCCTCTTCAGATGTCCTACTCTATTATTATGAATTCTAGTGATTTCTTGGATTCTCTTCCACACAAATATGAAAGTAAAGCAGACTGAGCCTATTAGTCAAAGTCAGATTATCTGCCACAAAGATCAGGGCAAAACCCTCCAAGAGTAAGGAAGAGGAGGGGAAAATGCTGAGAGACTCCACCCACAACAGCAGGTAAGGCATCCACTTTGAGCATCTTGATTTCCTTGGCCATACTAAGACAGCACTGCAGATAGAAGAGAAGAAAGGCCAAGACTATTAAAGAAACTAATGGAAAATAGTAAAAATCAAAGAGGGGTTGGTGCTACCAGATCTTAATTTATATACTAATCATATATTATCAAAACTATCTAGTTCCAGGCAAATTACAGAAAAAATTACAGTCATAGATTAGACAAGCAAAACCTAGAAGTACACACACAACACAGTAGTGTGCAAAAGTACTAAGAACACAAATATAGGGCAAGTGACCTAAGAAAGAACTGGGAATCCTGGAAGGCAGTTTTATAGAAAGCATTTTTTTTTATATAATATACCACAAGTTCCAAATGATATGTGATCTAAACAAAAATTAGAGAAGAATGAAATGTTGTAGCTTTCCTAAATGTGGGCAAGGGAAGAATTAGAAATTAGATACAAGATAGGAAAGGTTATAAAAGTCAAAATTTACAATCTTTATATAAAATTAAAAAGCTTTCATACAAACACAATCAACACACTGAGAATTAGAAGAAAGGCTACAGAAAATAACTTTGCATTAAAAATCTCTGATAAAATTTTGATAGTCCAAATCCATAAGAAATTAATACAAATCTAGAAAATTAACAGTAAACAAGTGGTCAATGCTTATTGAATGAATATGGAGAAATAATTTTCAAAAGAAGAAAGATAAACTAGATAAACATGAGCAATTAACAATTGTTAATCATCAGAGAATTCAAATTAAAACAAATATTATGCTCATCATATTTACAGCATTGGAAAATCAGCGTTGGAGGGTCCATGGGAAGACAAACATGCTAATTCATTGTTGCTGAAATTTTAAACTAGTCAGTCATTCTGATGACAATTTCCAATCATCCTGATGAATATCTGGCCACTGGACCCACATTGCTCTGGAGGAGAAAGTGAGGCTGGTGACTTTGCACAGCCCTCCCTCACTCAAATCAAATTCAATCACAAGTCAAGTCATAATCTCCCTGATGTCATCCTCTTTGAGAATGAAGGACAGGGGCAGCTAGGTGGTGCAGTGAATAGAGCACTGGCCCTGAAGTCAGGAGGACCTGCATTCAAATCTGGCCTCAGACACACTTACTAGCTGTGTGACCTTGGGCAAGTCACTTAACCCCAATTGCCCTGCAAGAAAAAAAGAAAGAAAGAAAGAAAATGAAGGACAAACCACAATAATGACAGCAAGACCATACAGTTATCCCTTCTACATTGTGACTTTCCCCATCAAGATTTCAATATGTCACAGGTTGGCAAGAAATTAAGTGGGAATGTTTTGAGAGTTTTGTGGGAGTTGCAGATGCCATGTGAAGGCCAGCAGGCAACACTGAGCCTGTGATCAAATACTTAACCTAAATTTTATAATAAGGTACTGTAAACACCCCATAAAAGAAAAAGAAAAAATTCAGATATCTTCTTTGGTACAAAGGGAGGGCCAAAATTTTTTACATGGATTTTCCAGATGGGGGGGAGGGGGAGAAGTGCCACACCCTTAACCCCTACAATGTGGAAGGAATAACTATATATAAAAATATTCAAAGCAGGATTATTTGTGACATTAAAAAACTGCAAGCAAAATTATATATCCATCAGTTGGGAAATTGCTAAACCAGCTGATAGGTGAATATGGTGGAATATTGCTGCATCATAAGGAATGATAAATATGTAGAATTCAGAGAAACTTTGGGAGATTTTCGTGAAGTAATATTGAATGAAGACAGGCCCAAAAGAATTATGCATAATGACTATGTGCATGTGTATGTGTATGTTTATGTATATATTAGTATATATTTGATGTCTACAACAATATCTCACTTGAAGTCCTCCCTCTGCTATGTTGGCCCCCTTCTCCCATTGGTGGGTTTTTCCTGGAGTCCTGGAGGGGGAAGGGTCTAGGCCAACCAACCTTCATTTCCCTCCTGGCTGGGTTTATGACTTTCCAGACTTCTATACCATGTCCTTGGCACTGGGTACCTACCTCTTCCTGCCCATTCCCCTCACCCTGACTTTCTTCCTTCCCCTCCTCTCAGCTACCTTTTTTGTGTTGTCTTCCTCCTTTAGATTATAAACTCCTTGAAGGCAAGAACTATCTCAAGTAAGCATAAAATTGGAAAATGAGATAAGTGATAATCCTGCATTTAGACAGTTTTGTCTAAGTGCTTCCAGGCAATGTATTTTTTCAGGATTTTTTAAAATGTTTAATCAGAAGTGTATATTGTACCAAAATAAACTACTTCAATGAATTAGTATAAGAAGAGTGTGGTATGCTGTGTTGTTTTGGCCATGTAGGTTTTGTATATCCACATGGGTCTGTCTAGATCTGGATTACAGAGAGGCAAGAACAGATAGATATATTTAGAATCTCCTCCCCCTGCAGGAGGTTGGGGCTAGAGGCTGGCTATTCTGCTCTCCTCAGAGAAGGGAGGTAGTGTCAAAATAGAGTTATATTGATCTTTTTCCTTAAATATTGTTAGTCCAAGAGAAAGAATTTTTAGGTTCAGAATGAACCCCTGATAACTATCCGTTAATGAAGACACATAACCCCAAGCTATATAATCAAGATTTGATTCCCTTCTAACCAAATGCCAGCTTCAAAACGAAAATATGTAGCAAAGAGTGAATAAACTCATTTATCCAAGTCGATAGCAAAACAAATACCAGAGAAAGCATACATAGGAGAATATAGACCAGACAATAATTGAGTAAATAAAGTTTCCCTTTGGGAGTGAAATAACAACTCAATGAAGAAAGAGGGTCTCAGATCTAATTCAAGGGTAAATTCTCTGAAGTCTTTAGTGAAGTAAGCTGAGAACAAAGTGTTGGCCTTCTACATGCTGACTTCTTCTCAGAGTCTTTCTCTCCCTTTAGGACCCTAAAGAGAATTTAAATCCTAGGTCCTCTCTCTCAAAGCTGGAAATCAGAAGACTAGAATCTCTCTTCTCTTCAGTTCTCACCAACACCACCCCTGAATCAGAGCACCAAGCAATCAATCTTGACTAATGAGAATAGTCTTATGCAACTAGCCCTTTAAGCTAAGGGTTATAATAGAATAAGATGTGTCTTAGTAAAATGGAATAGCTTTGCAGTCCTACCTCCTCTTTTTGTCCTTTTCACTTCTAGATTCAAATTGTTGTCCATGTGTAGCTCCTGATCCAAGTATATGTACTCATATCCCAACTCAATGGATTGATGTTCCAACTCCATGCCATAGTCACATAACAAAAATATATAAGACCAAGAGTCATTTACCCAATGGAGAAGTAGTCAAGGCATATGAACAAACAATTCTCAAAAGAAAAACCACAAACTATCAGTAATTATATGACTACCAAGTCACTAATAAGAGAAAAGTGAATCAAGTCTGAGGTTTCTCTCTATTATACAGCAAGTTGGCAAAGATGGCAAAAGATTGAAATAGTCTTAGAGTGGACTGTATACATGAATATAACTGTGAATTGGTCCAAATATTCTGGAAAGCAATTTGTAACTATGCTAAAAAAGTGACCAAAATGTCCATATCTTTTGACCCAGAGATTCCATGCTAGGGATGTGCTTCATGGAGAGCAGGGATATAAAGAAAATGTCCCATATGTACCAAAACATTTATAGCAATACCTTTTGTAGTAAGAAAAACTGAAAACAAAATACAGTGGCTAAAAATAAGGTTATCATCATCATACTATAAGAAAAGATGAATACGAAGGATTAGAGAAGCATAAGAAGACATATAAAATGATGTAGAATGAAGTAAGCAGAGCCAGGAAAACATCACCTGCAATATTTTGTAGTTAAAATTAGGTGCAATTATAAACTATAACAATGAAAATGGAGAAAAGAAACACGTAAAAAAATTGAAACGGAACACTGTGGAATCATCATGATTAAGAAGATTGGCATAAACTGACAGATTTGACAGATCTGTTGGCTGTTCTACGCAGCTACTTTTTCTCTTTTAAAAAAGTCTTTCGAGGGATGGCTCTATAGGAAGGGAAGGCATATTCAGAAAGGAAAGTTATATAAAAACAAGGGCTATCAATAAAATATTTTTTAAAATAAGCATACAATGATTTTGGAAGAGTACTAACAACTGTTTGGATAAGCAAAAGTCTATTCAAGAAAGTGGGTCTCAAGCTGAGCCTTCAAGGAAGCACCTAATTTTAACTACCAATATTATTGCTTTTAATAGATAATGGAAAAGAAAAAGAATTGAAAAAAATATTATTTTACTATGTAAAAATAATATTAATGCTACTCAGAGGAACTACTTACCCTCTATATCTAGTTACCTATTGGGCAGTCACTAACATGTCATTAAATATAGAATCTTAGAATTTTAGAAGTTGTCCATGAGCATTCAGGAAGTTCTTATTATGTTCCAGTGTGTTGGCAATCAAAATGGGCTCTTATCACTTAGTTCAACCAAATACCCTTGAAGAGTTTGGCCTTTATTTCCTTGATTAAATTAGGAGTCCTTGATGACCTCCTTGCCTCAAGGGAAAGCCTAGTTTACATGGGTTTGAATGATATGTCGGTGACATCAGATGCTTTTAGACCATGTGGGTTTAAGTCACATCTTTGTGATGATTTTAGGTCACCTGGGTGAGTCGCATATGTGACTCACCCTTGACCCTGAAAAAGATATAAAACCAGGGGTTGGCTTTCTCTTTTTTGGAGCTCTGTCCCACAGCTATGGTGGTGCACGTGAGTCTGGGTCAGCCCTTGTTATGAGCTCCCAGGCTGAACTTAGATGTTGGTAACTATAAATTGTATTTGGCCTGTCGATGTTTGTAATTTGTATTTTCTCTGAAGTTCAGGGTTCTGGCTTTTTGTCCTGAACTAAGTGAATGGTGTTTGTATGCTGAATTAAAGTAAGCTTGTTAACCCCTTAACATGACTTTCCTTAGTAAAGCAGATCAAAAGAACCTGGGCTTTTACAGCATTCTGTGAGCTGGTTGTTGTTGGTTTTATACCCCCCACAGCAGCTGCTAGCCAGATTGTTGAAACATTCAGGCACTGTGTTGTGTTGGGAATATAAATACAAGCAGAAAGAAAGAGAGTTCCTGCCTTCAAGGGGCTTATATTCTAATTGGGAAAACCAATACAAAGGGGTGGAGGGGAATGTCCTCAAAATAGAGCACCTTGGGCAACCCATCCTGTCATAGGGAGAGGAAACAGGGGCAGGGGTGAAGTGAGCTTTCGAGGTGAGTTGATTTCTGTGGCACCACAGAGAAAGTCTCTAGAGTCTGGAATACTGCCTGGATGGGTTTTAATAGGTCATCTAGTATTATTACTATTTGCAGAGGGCAAAAGAAAGACCAGAGATGAAAGCTTTCACCAGTGGGTATAAGATACAAAGATACAGATTTTGTTACATTGTAATACAGTACTTAAAAAAAAGTGTTAGGGACTATCTCACATTGTATCCTCAAAATCTACACCTAGTACCTGGCGCATGATAGGCACTTAGTAAATGACTGTTTATTGAAAAAAAAGTTTTATTGATGTCTTTTGTATTCTTACCCAATCATGCTCAGATGTCTCCCCTCTGCAGGCCTCTAAATAAGTATTCCTTCCTAACAAAGGAAAACAAATAGATAAGACTAATGGACATCATCTGACAGCATATATAACACTCCACACCTGTTGATCCTCACCTCTGTTGAAAGGAACAAGATGATAAGGACAGTTTCTTAACAGATGTTGAACAGTGTTTTGTGAAGTAATGAGAATGCAACAATGCCAATATTGAAACAGAGGTTGGAAACTCATTTGTCTGGACGTTGGAGAAAGGATGGCAGGTTGGTCCATATATCAAGTGAGGTGATTCAATCAAAAACCAACAAACATTAAGCACCAGCACTATGTGGTAGGCACTGTGCTAAGCACTGGGTGTATAAAAAGTGGTAAAAGACAATCCCTGTCCTCAAGAACCTTGCAATTTAGTGGGAGAGACAACATGCAAACAAATATGGACAAAGCAAGCGAGATGTAGGATATATAGGAGATAATTAACAGAGGGAAGGGCTTGGAATTAAGAAAGGTTTGGGAAGGCTTCCTGTAGAAGGTAGGATTTTAATTGGTATTTAAAGAAAGACCAGAAGGTCAGTGGAGGAGGGAGAGCCAGAGAAAATGCCCAGAGCTGAGAGATGGAGTGTGTGGTTTGTGGAACAGCTAGGAGACGGGGAGTAAGTTGTAAGAAGGCTAGGAAGGTAGGAGGGGGTTAGCTTATGAAGAGCACTGAATGCCAAACAGAGCATTTTGTGTTTGATCCTGGAGTTGATAGGGAGCCACTGGAGTTGGTTGAGTAGGGGAGGGGATGACATGATAGGACCTGCATTTTAGGAAAGTTACTTTAGTGGTTAAATGAAAGATGGATTGGAGTGGGGAGAGACTTGAGGCAGGCTGACCTATTAGCAGACTTTTTCAATAGCCTAG
>CM053622.1:612139975-612161708 GCA_028646595.1 Phalanger gymnotis | reverse complement strand
TGTGAGATGATGGGGGTCTGCACTAAAGTAGTAGAAGTGTCAGAGGAGTGAAGGGGGCATATTTTAAAGATATTGCAAAGGTGAAATGGACAGACCTTGGTAACATTGGATATGGGGGGAGGGGGATAAGAGATAATGAAGAATCCAGGCTGACTCCTAAGCTGTGAACCTGAGGGATTGGGAAAATGTTATTGTTCTCTACAGTCAGAATAGGGAAGTTAGGAAGGGGGTAGTGTTTAATGGGGAAAGATAAAGAGTTTTGTTTATCATTGTAAGGTTAATGGGATGCAAGATCTTCCCCACCCTATTAATAGGCCTCACATGGAGCCCTGACCCAGAGCCAGTTAGGCTCTGGGCTACAGGTATTTCCACACCTTTCCAATTAAGTGCTGATTTCCAAGCTTCTGGGCACTAAGCCAATCAAGAGTCTTTGATTGGAAACAGAATATATTGAATTGCTTGGAGGGAGATATGTGGGCAAAGACAGAAGCAGGCTTAGAGGGAAATGGGCAGAGGGAAGAAGGGGAACTTAAGGGACACTTGAGATGTTGGCATTCCCTGGATTGGTGATGAGTACCTTGTTAGATCTTGTCTTTTGGTATCCTAATAGTAATGCTAAAAATAAATATTTTGATTTTGTCTTAGAGGAAGAGAATTTTTTGTATTTTGTGAACCAACCCTGGAAATACCTATGCATATTCATAGCAGCTGCTATGGGTATCACATTGGCATTACAATCATATATTGAGTTTAAGATGTTTACTAGATATCCAGTTTGAGGTGTCTGAAGGCAGGTTGAATTACAAGACTGGAGGTCAGCAGAGAGACTGCGGTAGAATAGGTAGATTTAAGAATTCTCATAGAGATGACAATCAAATCCATGGGAGCCGATGAGATCACCAAGTGAAGTGTGTAATATTGAGGGAGAAAAGTATCCAGGGCAGAGCCCTGAGGGATACCTACGGTTAGATGGCATAATCTGGAGGAGGCTCTAGCAGAGAAGGAGGAAAACTAGGAGAGAGTGGTGTCCTGAAAACTTAGAGAGAAAAAAATATGAAGAAAGAAAGGTGATCAACAGTGTTAAAGGCTGTGGAAAGATCAAAGAGGGTGAGAATTGAGAAAAGGCTATTGAATTTGGCAACTAAGATCATTAGTAACTTTGGAAAGAGCAGTTTTGATGAAATGAAAATGTGGGAGGCTGAATTGTAAGCGGTTAAGAAGAGAGTGAGAGCAGAGAAAGTGGACGCACCTACTACGGATGACCTTTTCAAGGAGTTTAGCTACAAAAAGCAGAGAAGATGTAGGATGACAGCAGGGATGGATAAATCAAATGACTTTTTTTTTTCAGGATGGGGAAGACACGGACAGGTTTGTAGCCAGTAGGAAATGAGCCTGTAGACAGAAAAAGATTGAAAATAAGTGAAAGAATAGGAATGACAGAGGGGAGTGATCTTTTGGAGAAGACAGGATGGAGTGGCATTGCTTGAACAAGTAGAAGGTTTATCCATGACAAAGAGTAAGACCACTTCATCATGTGAGACACGAGTGAAGGAGGAGATAGTGGCAGAAGGTATCTGAGTAATAGGAGATGAGGAGGCAGCTCATGGTGAATGCTCTAAATTTTTTTTTTTTTGTAAAATATGAGCAAAGTTCTCAGCGGAGAGGGTTGGGGGAGATGGAGCCATAGAAGTTGAAGAGGAGCGGAAAAATTGTAAGCCAGTTACCAGAGTCATTGAGGAAGGAAGGGCAGTGACTGTAGTCTGTAGACAACAACTACTAGGATTTTGATCAGGTGACAGATATGAATAGCATGAACCTCAAAGGAAGAGAGGTTACCGAGTGATAGAAGAAGGGAGAGAACCTGGAAGTGGCATTGGGGAGTAAGGACTATTCCAATTCTCCCACCTTAACAAGTGAGCTGAGCAGAATGTGAAGGTGCAGCCAGTATTGGAAAGGGTGGCTAGGGAGTCTGTGTCCTGGGGATAGAGGCAGTCAGGTTTCAGTAAAAGCTAGTAAAGGGAACAGAGTTGTCAAACAATGCATTGGATGCTTTGGGAAGTAATGAGGATTGAATGTTGCAAATGCAGAAGCTGGAAATTCATTTGTCTGGGTTGTTGGAGAAAGGATGTGATGTTAGAATGAAATGGGAAAGGAAAGGATTTAAAATGAAAGGAAGTTTGTTGCCTATGGAACAGGCATTACAGAGGGCATAGTGGAAGGAGTGAGTGACTTTTGGTTGGAACTTTTGGGGTGAGATGGTTGAGGGAGATAGGAATGGGGAATCGGGTGGTGGGAGGGTTGGGGAATGGGGTTTGGATAATGATGTAAAGGAGTTCAGAGTCACTGGCATATGAAGGGGATGAGCAGGTATGAGAATGTTCATTATTGGGTGGAGGTCAATAAAGGACAGGTACAGCAGGAGATGGGAGGCCTGAAGTCATCCCAGTTGGGAGACTGGGCTGGTGACAGGAGGTGGAAGTTGCCTTGTGCTGGCACAGATGGAAGGACTCGCTTTAGGGGAGATGGAAGATGCCCAGAGCAGGCCCTTGCAGTTTTCCCTCAGATGGTGTGGTCTTCTCACCTGAGGACACTGAGGGTGAGGCAGCAGCAGAACGCTATGGATTCTCTGCACAATGGGAAGTTCTTTAGTGGTAGGTTTGAAGTCCCTCCTACCTCAGATACTGAACTTTTCTAAGATTTTAACACAACCATTTTTTTAAAATAAGAAAACACACCAGAAAATACCCCAGCAAACTTTAAGGGTGACTAGGAAAGAAACCTACTTATCTAAGTCTGTGTTCTGAGATCTCTACACAAATCTCCTTAAAGCAAAATCAATATGCAATAAAATGCCTATTTGCTTGGGTTGCTACTCTGTCAAATTTTCTCACTGATAAGTGTTTTAGGTCAAATACACTGTAATTTACTTTTTCCTTTGTCCACTTGCTATTTCTCTGCTATTTTGAAAAAGTGAAAGAAAGTTTTCTCTGAACCCTCCATTTCTTCTCTTTTCTCTTCTCTTCTTTTCTTTTCTTTTCTCTTCTCTTCTTTTCTCTTCTTTCGTTTCGTTTTGTTTTGTTTTCTTTTGTTTTTGTGTCGAAATAGTAACTATTGCTTCCTAGCAGATGTGCTAAACTTAATGTTTCTTCTTTTTCAGGACAAAGGGCTAAGGGAAAAAAATGAAAACTGAAATGTATGTAGTTATAGGGCTTTAAGATTTGAAAAGCTCTTGTCTTCACTGAGAGGTAGGTAGGACAAATAATATCCCCACTTCATTGAGGAGAAAACTGAGGGTTGGTTAAATGACACATTGTTAGTGTCTGAGCATGTAAAGTCTTCTGACTGGAGGTCTAGTGTTTATTCTCCCGTGCCAGAATTGAC
This sequence comes from Phalanger gymnotis, assembly GCA_028646595.1. Taxonomy (NCBI): domain Eukaryota; kingdom Metazoa; phylum Chordata; class Mammalia; order Diprotodontia; family Phalangeridae; genus Phalanger; species Phalanger gymnotis. The sequence continues at coordinate 612,158,327 of CM053622.1, read as the reverse complement.
TCTTAAAGAGAAGCTGGCTGCTTGCTACTGGGTGGGTAGCAAAAGAGAAGAGGACATAAGCCCTCAGCCCCCTATTTCCTACCCTCTTCCCTATTCCCCAGCTCATTCTCACTTTATTCCCAAATTTTCATTTCCAGGGCTAGGGATGGGTGGCTGTTAACACCTCTGTGCATTTTTGTATCCTTGAGGAAACATATAGTTAGCTGGTGCTGGAGCAACGTGCCTGGTCCTTCTATTGGAACATTGATACTTAAGCCCCAAACCTGAAAGCTGAAAGGAAATGTACTTAATCTTTGTTTGTTTTTCATCTCTCTCTTTCTCTCTTCGTCTTTCATCTCGTTTTGCTTCCCCTATCACACATATACCCCTCTGCTTAAAGCAGTGAGAAATTATAAAAGGAACAGATAAAAGTTAGGAGCTCTAGATTCTAATTAACTTTTCCATTGATTTCTCTGTAAGTCTGGATGAGTCATTGCTCGTTAATAAACGGGAGAGAGAATCTTAAAGATTAATGAAGTTGCTGAGGATGCAGGGAATGCAACTTAGATACTTATGTTTCTTTCCCTCACCCCACCCAATAAATATTGTACATGTCTTCCATTAAAGAAGAGAGCCAAGTCATGTGCCTTTGTGCAAATAAGCTCTATTCCCGTATGTCATTTCTCAAAGTATGTTATTAGTTGTGGCTGTGTCCTTGGGGGTCACAATGAGGGATCATGAAGCTCACTAGCCCACTGACTTCCATGTATATCACAAGGAGAGAAAAAAAGACCGAAAAATGTCAAAAGAACCAAGATCCCATAAGAGCTTAACAATTTCTACCCATAGCTATCTTTCTGGATTTTTCATATGGAAAAATATGTCAGTGATAACCAACCATACAAATTGTGCCCTACAATGAAGCAGCCTGGACTTGGAGTTGCAAAGACCTGGGTTTGAATCCTACAACAGAGACTAGCTGTGTCTCTTTGGGCAAATTACTTTACCAATTGAGCCTCAGTTTTTTCATTTGTAAAATGAGGAAGTTGAGCCTGATTACCTTTGAGATCTCTCCCAGCTCTAAATCTATGATTCTGTGATCCCCATTCTAGCCTCTCTTGCCCTGTTTGTACATTGGCTGATCTTTTCTTACAGAATTTTAGAATTGGAGAATTGGAAGGGACCTCATTTGCCATCTAGTCCAGACCATATACCAAAGGACTCCCTACTATAACACACCCCACAAGTGGCCATCCAGCATCTGTTTGAAGACATCCAGGGAGGGAGAACCCACAACCTTTTTGAAGCAGCTCATCCTACTTTGTTAGCTTTTGTTGATGGAAAAATTTTGCTGACATCAAGCTTAGAGTTCCCTCTTACTATTGGTTCTGTCTTCTGGGACCAAACAGAACAAGTTGAAGTCCTCTACTATACGACAATCTTTCAAATGCTTGAAGACAGCTATCATATCCTCCCTGCCTCCCCCTCCTCTCAACCTGAATCTGTTTCTCCACCTAAGCATGCTCAGTATCTTCAACTGACACTCATGCATCATCTACTCAAGCCCCTCCATCGTCCTGGTTGCTCTTCTTTGGATACTCTCCAGCTTATTAATGTTCTCCATAAATTATGGTGCCCAGAACCGAAGGCGATATTCCAGATGAGGTCTGATGAAGGTAGAGTATATAGCTGGACTATCCTTCTTGATTTCTAAAAGTTATGCTGCTCTTAATGCAACCTAAGATCTGAAGCATCGGGCAATGTAGTTTACATTTGTCAAATAACAAAGTTACTATGATCATTTACTACTGTGTATACTATGTCTACTCTGCTCCATTGATCTACCTTCCTATTTATTAGCCAATACCAAATAGTTTTGATAATTACTGCCTTATAATGTAGTTTAAAATCTGGTATTGCTAGTCTTCCTTTCTTTACATCCCACCCCCAACATTTGATATTCTTGAACCTTTGTTCTTCCACATTAATTCTGTTATTTTTTTCTAGCTCAATAACATTTTTTTTTTTGGTAATTTATTAGGATGGCATTGATTAACTAGATTGGTTTAGGTAGAATTGTTATTTTTATTATATTGGCTCTGCTCACCTATGAACAATTAATATTATTCCAATTATTTAATTCTGACTTTATTTGTATAAAATATTTTATAATTATGTTCATATAGTTCCTGAGTTTGCCTTGGCAGGTATTTTGTATTGTATATAGTTATTTTAAATGGCATGTCTCTTACGTCTCTTCTTGCAGGTTTTTGTTGGTGATATATAAAAATGCTGATGACTTATATAGGTTTATTTTATATCCTGCTATTTTGCAAAAAAAAAAAAAATATTGTTTCAACTAACTCTTTAGTTGAATCTCTAGGATTTTCCAAGTACATTATCTTATTGTTTGCAAAAAGAGTTTTATTACCTCATTGCTCCTTCTGATTCCTTCTATTTCTTTTTCTCCTTATTTCTATTGTTAGCATTTCTAGCACAATATTGGTGATGATGGGCACCCTTGTTTCATTCCTGATCTTGTTGGGGAAGGCTTCTAGCTTATCCCCATGCAAATAATGCTTGCTGATGGTTTTAGTAGATATTTCTTATCCTTTTTTAGGAAAAAATCCATTTGGGCCTATGCTTTCAAGTGTTTTTAATAGGAATGGGTGTTGTATTTTGTCAAAAGCCTTTTCTGCATCTATTGATCATAATCAAATGATTTTTGTTACTTTTGTTATTGATATAACCAATTATGTTAGTAACTTTTCTTATGTTAAACCATCCCTGCCCTGGTATAAATTCTCTTTGGTCACAGTTCATAATCTTTGTGATATGTTGTTGTAATCTCCTAGCTAGTATTTTATTTAGGATTTTTGTATTCATATTCATTAATGAAATTGGTCTATAATTTTCCTTCTCTGTTTTTGATCTTCTTAGTTTAAGTATCAGCACCATATTTGTTTCTTAAAAGGAGTTTAGTAAAATTCCTTCTTTGCCTATTATTCCAAATAACTTATTTAATATTGGAATTATTTGATCTTTAAATGTTCGGAAGAATTCACTTTTAAATCCATCTATCCTGATGCTTTTTTCTTAGGAAGCTCATTTATGGCTTGCTCAATTTCTTTTTCTAAAATAGGTTTATTTCGATATTCTATTGTTTCCTTTCCTGTTAATCTAGGTAGTTTATATTTTTGTAAGTATTCTTCCATTTCACTTAAATTGTTAAATTTATTGGAATATAACTGGGCAAAATAACTCCTAATAATTGCTCTGATTTCATCTTCATTAGTGGTATATTCAACCTTTTTACTTTTGATACTAGAATTAGGTATTTTTTTCCTTTTTTTTTTTTTGTGGATGGGAGAAGGCAGGGCAATTGGGGTTAAATGACTTGCCCAAGGTCGCACAGCTAGTAAGTGTGTCTGAGGCCAAATTTGAACTCAGGTCCTCCTGACTTCAAGGCCGGTGCTCTACTCACTGCACCACCTAGCTGCACCTCTCTCTTTTTAAAAATCATTAACTAATGGTTTATCTATTTTATTTTTTCATAAAATCAACTTCTAATTTTATTTATTCACTGGTTTTCTTACATTCAATTTTATAAATTTCACCTTTAATTTTTAGGATTTCCATTTGTTGTTTAATTGGGTTTTTTTTAAATTGCATATCCAATTCATTAGTTTGTTCTTTCTCTATTTTATTACCGTAAGCATTTAGAGACATAAATTTTCCTCTGATTACTGCTTTTGCTGCATCTTCTAGGTTTTGGTTGTCTCATTACTGTCATTCTCTTTAATAAAAGTATTTATCGTTTATATGACTTGTTATTTAATCCACTCATTCTTTAAGATTAGGTTATTTAGTCTTTAATTTTTAGTCTTTGTTTCCATGGTTTCTTATTAAATATAATTTTTATCACATTATGATCTGAAAAAGATGCATTGAATTCTATTCTGCATTTAACTATATGATTAAATGCCCTAATATATGGACAATTTTTGTAAAGGTACTATGTACCACTGAGGAATAAGGTATTTTTTTTCTATTGCCATTATATTCTTTTCAGATATCTATCATATCTAGCTTATCTAAGATTCTATTAATTTCTTTAACTTCTTTTTTTTTTTTTTGTGTTAGATTTATCTAGTTCCAAGAGAGGAAGTTTGAAGTTCCTGACTATTATAGTTTTGCTATTTATTTCTACCTATAATTTATTTAGCTTTTCCTTTAAAAATTTGGATGGTATAGCATTTGGTACATATAGATTTAGTATTGATATTTCTTTTTTATCTATGGTACCTTTTATTATAATCTAGTTTCCCTGTTTGTCTCTTTTAATTACATCTATTTTAGCTTTAACTTTGTCTGAGATCATGATTGCTACTTCTGCTTTTTTTTTTTTGCATTAATTGAAGCACAATAAATTCTACTCTAGTCTTTTATTTTTACTCTACGTATAGCTTTAATTTTAAAATGTGTTTCTTATAAACAGCATAATGTCAGATTCTGGTTTTTATGTCTTTTGGCATGAGGCCAGTACTGTGGTTCATCTTCAGCCCTCTGCTCTTATACTTAATTATTGCATTGGTCAGAATCCTGAAGTCTTTCAAAGTTTTTCCTTATAATTTTACCATTGTATAAGCTATTCTTCTAGTTTTGCTCATTTCACTCTGCAACAGTTCACAGATTTTCCCAATTTCCTCTGAAACTGTCCATTTTGTCATTTCTTATGGCATAAAAATATTCCATTACACACATACACAGAAACACACACACATATTTGTTTAGCCAATCTCTGTCAGGTGGGGATCCCCTTAGTTACACAAATAACTATTATAATTATTTTTGTACATATGGGTTGATTTCCTCTTTGATCTTCTTGGGGTATAGGCCTAGTGGAGGTATTGTTGAGCTATGGGGAATACACAGTTTAATGACTTTTTGGGCATTCTTCTAAATTGCTTTCCAGGATGGCTGGATCAATTCACAGTTTCACCTATAGTGTATTGGTGTATCTGTTTCCTCAAAGACTGAACATATTTGTCATTTCTCCTTTTCTGCCATTTTTGCTCATCTGATGGGCATGAAGTAGAAATCTCAGAATTTGTATTTTTCTAATTTTATTAATAATTTGTAGAATTTTTTCATGTAGTTGTTTTTTACTTTGGATTTCTTCTTTTGAAGCCTGACATTTATATTATTTTGCCATTTACCAACTGAAGAATGAGTCTATCTCATACAATTTTGAATCAGTTCCTTTTATATCTTGGATATCAGATCTTTATCAGAGAAACTTGTTGCAAGGATTTTTTTCACTCTGGTTACCAATCTCTCTCCTATTTTTTTAACATTCATTTAAAAAATTTTGAGTTATAAATTCTCTCCCTCCCAGCATTTCCTTTATTGAGAAGGCAAGCAATATGATATGCATTATACATGTGAAGTTATGCAAAATATATTTCTATATTAGCCATGTTGCAAAAAAAAAAGCAAGAAAAATAAAGAAAGTGAAAAGCAATGTGCTTCAATCTGTGCTCAGAGTTTTCCAGTTCTCTCTCTGGAGGTGGATAGTATTTTTCATCATGAATCCTTTAGAATTTTTTTTGGATCATTGCATCGATCAGAGTAGCTAAATCTTTCATAGTTGATCATCATTACAATATTGCTCTTACTGTGCACAATGTTTTCCTGATTCTGCTCACTTTAAATCAATTCATGTAAGTCTTTCCAGTTTTTTCTAAAACCATCCCCCTCATCATTTCTCATAGCATAATAGTAATCCATCACAATTATGTACTATAAGTTGTTCAGTCATTCTCCAATTGATAGGCATCACCTCAATTTTTAATTCTTTGCTACCACAAAAAGAGCTGTTAAATTTTTTTTTTGTACAGATAGGTCTTTTTCCTTTTTCTTTCATCTCTTTTGGATATAGATCTGTTAGTGGCATTTTTAGGCCAAAAGGTATGCATAGTTTTATAGCCCTTTTGGCCATGATTCCAAATTGTCCTCCAGAATGGTTAGACCAGTTCACAACTTAGCAAACAGTATATTAATTTACCTCTTTTTCTTTGGCATTTGTCATTTTCCTTTTCTGTGATGTTAGCCAGTCTGATAGGTGTAAGGTAGTATCTCAGAATTGTCTTAATTTGCATTTCTGTAATTATCAGTGATTTAGAGCATTTTTTTTCACATGGATACTGATAACTTTGATCTTTTCTTCTGAAAACTTCCTGTTTCATGTCCTTTTACCATTTATCCATTGGACTATGGCTTTTATTTTTAAAAATTTGGCTATATATTTGAGAAATCAAGGCTTTTTCAGAGAAACTCGCTATAAATTCCACCCCCTTCCCATCTTCTCATTTTTCTGCTTTTCTTCTAATTTTGTCTGCATTGTTTTTGTTTGTGTAAAACCTTTTAAATTTCATATAATTAAAATGATCCATTTTACATTTCATGATACTCTCTATCTCTTGCTTTGTCATAAACTCTTCCCTTATCCACAGATCTGACAGGCAAACTTTTCCATACTTCCTAATATGCTTATTAATATTCCTTTTCTTTCTCTACTAATTTTAACTACATTAGATTTGTTTGTGCAAATAACTTTAATTTTTTCTAATCAAAGTGTTGATTTTATTTTTGGTGATCCTTTCCATCAATTATTTCATCATGAACTCTTCCTTTATCCATAGATCTAAAAGATGATTTCTTCCTTTCACCTCCAATTTACTTATATCACGTTTTATGTCAAAATTATGTATCCATTAGAAGTTTATCTTGGTAAATGATTCAAAAGAAATTGAACAAGTCACAAATGAACACTCAAAAGAAGAGGGGGGAAACGCCTGGACTAGAAGGATTTACAAGTAAATTTTATTCAAAGAATGCTTAATTCCAACATTATATAAACAGGAATAATAGGAAAAGAAAGAGAAGCAGGAAATGCATCTAAGATATACATATGATCTTAATACCTCAACAAAAGAAAGACAAAGCAGAGAAAGATTATATAGACCAATATACTTATTGATGATTGGCTCAAAAATTTCAAATAAAGAGGATACAACAGCATTTAGAACAATTAATAAACTATGTCCACGTAGGATTTGTACCAGGAACTCAGAGTTATTTCACTATAAGAAACACTATAAATGTGCTGAGTCATGTTAAAATATAAATTTTCAAAAACCCCATTGTGATGTTTAAAAAGTTTGAGAGACGCAATTTCTGGGTGATTAGTCATTTCATTAATAATGCTAGCATTTTAATAAAAGAGGTCAGTGGCATTCTCAAATGCCCAAGACCCTCATGGTGGCAGGCTCATAGTTTATATGCCTTTGAAAGAGTGGGTGTTTCTGGGAGTGGCAATCAACTCTGGTTAACAATTAATGAGAAAATTACAATGAGAAGTGGGCTCATTCCAAGGAGGGGTTGAGAGAGTGATATCATGTCACTCTTGGACAAAGAGACTATCTCTACACCCAGCTTTGAGCAATCTAGTCAAAGAATTTACCCCCATCCAAACCTGAGTAGGACACAATGGGCTTCCCCACCTTAGATTAAATTCCTTCTAAGGGATCTGACCAAGATTGAGGAGAATTAATTCAATCTTATTATCAGTAATGTCCTTCAAGAGACTGAGCTTTGAAATGAGGACTATAGAAAAGGGGAATCCTGAATCACCCCAAATCCTTAGCTATTAATAATCATTTCTCTCACCACAACTATATCAATAGATGTTGAAATGCTTTTTACAAAATCTAAAACCCAAATCTTTTTCAAAAGTAGCATAAGAGTAAATAGACTTTCCTTAATATAGTAAGTAATATCTGTCTAAAACCTAGAATAAATATTATATGCGATGAAAAAAAGTTTGCTACCTTCCTAATAATATTAAGAGTAAAGCAAATATGCCTATAGTACCACTACTATTTAACACAGTCCTAGGAATGCTAACAGCAAGAAAAAGAAATTTCACTGCTTTACTTGGGCACTTCTAAAGATGAACATACTTTTACATGAATAAAAGCCAAATCATAAAAATGAATAAAGATTTTTTAATCATTTTTCCAAAGAAAAGCAGAGATAAGCAGGGTCTCAGAAATGCAAAATCAGTAAACTAAATAAAGAAATAAAACTAATTAAAATAAATTAATATACAAATAAAATGCTAATTGATAACTCGTTAGAATTAAAAATGCCAAGTAAACTTGATTGTCAAAAATATGCCCCCTAACTCACAAAAATGTGTACACATTGTGTACAAATAGATACTATAAGGAGGAAACAAGAATATTGTTCCTTAGAAGTCTCACCTAGCTCGAGAGTTCTGATAACTGAGTTTTGAAACGTGTCGATCAATGTTTGCTGAGTGTTATGTGTAACACAGCCAGTTTTTTTTCCCTCCTCTCCTTCCTTCTCTTGTCCCCAAGAAATTGTACGAGTTCAAGAGAGCCATCAGCGACGTTAGAGGTTTTACTAGCTACCTAACACTGGTAGCCAGAACTGTCAGCAGTTTCTCCAGAGAGGCAGTGGCTGAAGGTAGTGTCGGACTCAGTAGGTAAGAGACGCAATATACTGAGGAAAGGCAGCTTCTCTACTTGAACTAGGACACAGACAATGGAACCCAGAAGAAAGCTACTTTTTTCTAAGGAGAACTTCAAGAGAACTCCATGAAGGGGGGGGCGGAACAACTTCTGGGAGCCAGGGGCTGTGAGCTTACCCTGTGGCCACTTGTTCCCTGAATTTGAGCCTATCCTTCCCAGGAACTTTGTGTGTACAAGAGTCTCATTTTCTTATTATGTGGCCAAAGTGAGCTTCAGCTTTAGTATTTGACCTTCCAGTGAATAGTCTTAGTTAATTTCTTTAAGTGTTTACTGATTTGATCTCCTCGCTGTCCAAGGAACTCTCAAAAGTCTTCTCCAGCACTCAGTTTAAAGGTGTTGATTCTACAATCCTCAGCTTTCTTTATAGTCCAACTCTCACAGTCATATATTGCTACTGGAAAAACCATAATTTTGATTGTACAGACCTTTGTTAGCAATGTGATGTCTCTGCTTTTTAGTGTGTTATCTAGGTTTGCCATAACTTTCCTTCTGAGGAGCAAGCTTCTTTTAATTTCATTGCTTCAGTTGCTGTCTGCAGTGATCTTAGAGCCCAAAAATATAAATTCTGATGATGCTTCTATTTCTTCTCCCTCTATTTGCCAGGAAGTGATGCAAGCAGTTGCCAAGATATTAGATTTTTTGATGTTAAATTTCAAGCCAGCTTTTGCACTCTCTTCTTTCATCCTCATCAAGGGCTTCTTAATTCATTTTCTGCCATCAGAGTGGTATTATCTGCATATCTGGGATTGTTAATATTCCTCCTGGCAATCTTAATTCTGGCTTTCAATTCAATCTGGTATTTTGCATGATGTACTTTGCATGGAAATTAAATAGGGTGACAATATACAGCTTTGTTGTACTGTTTTTCCAATTCTAAACCAATAATTTATTCCATGTTTGGTTCTAACTGTTGCTTCTTGGCCCACGTACAGGTGTCTCAGGAAACAAGTAAGATGATTTGATACTCCTGTTGAGGACCTGCCACATTTTTTGATCCACACTGTCAAAGACTTTAGTATAGTCATTGAAACAGATATTTTTCTGGAACTCCCTTGCTTTCTCCACAATCCAATGAATGTTGGCAATTTGGTCTTTAGTTCCTCTGCCTCTTTAAAAACCAGGCTGTTCTTCTGGTGATTCTTGGTTCACATATTGCTGAAGCTGCACTTGCAGAATCTGAAGCATAACTTTGGTGTGTGAAATGAATGCAATTTTTTTTTTTGGCAATTTGAACATTCACTGACATTTCTCTTCTGTAGGATTGGGACATAAATTGATCTTTTCCAGTTCAGTGGCCACTGTTGAATTTTGCAAATTTGCTGGCATATTCAGTACAACATTTAAATAGCATCACCTTTTGGGATTTTAAATAGCTAAGCTGGAATTCTGTCCACTCTGCTAGTCTTATTGTTAACAATGCTTCCTAAGGCTTGACTTCATTCTCCAAGATGTCTGCCTCCAGATCAGTAACCATGCCATTGTGATTATCAGTAATGTTAAGATCTTTCATGTATAGTTCTGTATATTCTTGCCACCTCTTATTAACCTCTTCTACTTCTGTTAAGTTCCTACTATTTTTGTCTATTATCATGCCCATTTTTGCATGAAATGTTCCTTTCCCTTAATATCTCTAATTTTCTTGAAGAGATCTCATCTTTCCCATTCTATTGTTTTCTCCTATTTCTTCACATTGCCCATTTAAGAAATCCATCTTATTTCTCCTGGTCTATTATTCCAGTTATCTTTTGATTTCCTATTTTAGCATTCTAATCCTCTATGATGAATGTGACTTTTATTTTTTGGTGTGTTATTTCTAGAAGATGTTGTAGGTCTTCACAGAACTGATCAACTTTGGCCTCTTTGGCATCAGTGGTTGGAGCATAGACTTGTATTACTGTCATGTTGAATGATTTGCCTTGGATTCAAATAGATACCATTCTGTCATTTTTGAGATTATACCCCAGTACTGCTTTTCTTACCCTTTTATTGACTGTGAGGGCTACTGTATTTCTTGTAATGGATTCGTGTTACAGTAGTATATGTAATGATCACCTGAATTAAATTCATCCATTTCTATCCATCCGAGTTCACTGACACTCAAGATGTCAATGTTTAAGTTTACTTTGGTTCATAGATCTTACCTTCCAGATTTCTATGCAATATTGATCTTTATAGTATCAGACTCACCTTTTGTCACCAGACATATCTACAGATGAATTTCCTTTAGGCTTTGGCCTAGATGCTTCGTTAGTACTGGAGCTACTTATAGTTGTCCTCTGCTCTTCCCCAGGAGTGTGTTGGATACCTTCTGACTTGAGAGGCTCATCTTCGGGTGTCATATATTTTTTTTTTTTATCATTTTTATACTGTCCATGGGGTTTTCTTCACAAAGATACTGGAGTGGTTTGCCATTTCCTTTTCCAGTAGCTCACCTTTTGTCAGAACTCTCTACTATTTCCTGTCCATCTTGGGTAACCCTGCATGGCTTAGCTCATAGTTTCATTGAGCTACAGAAGTCCCTCTGCCATGACAAAGTGATGATCCAGGAAGAGAGACTAGGGCCTACTTTTTGAGAAAGAGCTCTCTTTTTCATTCAACTGGAGATAATATCTCCTGTTCAATTTAGACTTCCAACATAGTTCTCTGAGAGGGTGTGGTGTCCCTATTGGGAAAAAGCTATAAAAAGCAGTAAGAAGTGAAAGCCATAACTTAAACACTGTGACCAGTGAAAATCATAACTCAGATACCGTGATCAGGGAAAACCATAACATGGACATGGTGACTAATACATGATCAGTACACAACTGTGTGTTTGGGCATTTACCCAACAGCACTGGTTTAAAGGTCAGAAAACTGAAAATACACACCAATCCACAATGATGTACTCTATAGCTCCTCCTCCTTTTGTTTTCTATAATTATCACTAGGTTTCCCTGGGGTCTTTGGGGATGGGGAGGGATTGATCCACTGATGAGACTGTTTTGTCTGGCTGCTACCCCAGACTGCCATTATGTAAGCAACTCAATTGATTAAACTCCTACTTATAATCAATATGAAGCTCCTGGCCTCTTTCTCTGGTATCAAAGTAGACCAGTGCATGGGAATTCTAGGCAAGACAGAGGGACTCCATTGTTTCCTCTAGGGGTGAGTGGTCCAGGAGGAAGAGGATGGAAAATTGGTCACTTAACAAATTCTGTGATGTTAACACAATCTGTTTTCTAAGTTACCCATTCCTTCTTCAAGATTTCTATAAACATTACTTGAATTTTTCTTGGAGCAGCTTTTTGGAAGGCATGGTGAAGTATGCTGCCCTCCCGTGCCTGGAATCTCTCCCTCCCCATCTCTGCTTCCTGGCTTTCTTAAGTCCCTGCTAAAATTTTACCTTCTACAAGAAGACTTTCTTAGTCCCCTTTAATTCTAATGCCTCCCCTTTGTTGATCATCTCCAATTTATCCTTTATATATAGCTTGTTTGTACGTAGGTGTCTCCCCTATTAGATAGTGAGCTTCTTGAGAATTCTCCTTCAGGACTATTTTTTTACTTTGTTTCTTTGTATCCGACAGTACTTAGCACAGTGCCTGGCACAGAAGAAAAACATTTTTTTGATTGACTGACATCTCTCTTTTCAAGCCTGAAATGACTTAGATACTTATTGCTGTTAAATTAAACAAAATTGTTTCTGGCAGACTGCCTCCTAAATCTCAAAGTACAGCAATGGTATTAACATTTTTTCCTGTGACATTGTGCAGCAGTGAGGACTTAGTTATGGTTAGATCTCATAAGTTAGTGGTGGGTCCAATTGGCAGTACTATGATTTTCTGTAGTATCATTTAGTTGGTTAGAAGTGGGAGTAGGGCAAAGGGTGGGGAGATTAAAGTTGCAACTGGGAACATGCAGGCCTAATATGGACAGACCTGAAAGTCCAATTCCAGTACGTTAGAGGCTTTGAACATTCCTAGAGACTATAAATTGTGTGACCTAAAAAAATGGATTAATTCAATCCACTAAACATTTCCTACATGTCTATAATGTGTAATACATTGTATAGATTCTGGGTATAAAAAAAAATAGGTGCTATGTCTATATCCTTGGCCTCAAGGAGTTTACAATCTAGTAGGATTTAAATGATACAACCAGGCTCTTAGATGGCAACAGCTACAATACTGCTTGAATATTGCATACAGCATTTAATGGATGAATCTCTAGACTTCATTTTAAAATGTATTCTGAGGGTTTTTTATTTGTTTTTCTTTCCTCTCAGGTGAAAGAAGTGTTATATTTTCAGAAATTTCAAGCTGCCGCATTGGGTAAAATTCATATTAACTGTTTCTAGTCTCCATGTAAGAAAATAATGGTTAAGAAATTGCTTATCCTGAATGTAAGAAGGCTGCAGCATCAGCTGAAAAGCCAGCATGTGACATGTTTTGCTCATCATTGAGAAGCATAGCCACATGCTGTGAGATGTGGAAGTCCCTGCTGTGAAATGATGTACTAGGTATTTGTCAGGTATTTTGTATTGTTGGGCTCTTTGTGTCCTGTGGTTAAAGCAATACGTAGCAGAATATGTGAAGGGAGGACAAATATATGAAATATACTTTGTCATTCTGGGTTGCACACAGTTAAACTGCTTAGAAACAGGAGCAGCTTCAGGTGAACGTGATTCTGCTCCCTGAAGTGGGAAAAAAAAAAAAAAACAAACAACCTAGATCTTGATTCTCAGAAATATAGGTTCATAGTAAATTCATGGGCAACATAGATTGTTCTTTCCCTTTTCCCTTTGCTTTCCTACCATATTAGTATAGCCGGGGGTGGGAGGAGGGGAGTTCAGTTTTCCTCTGTCCCATCTTTCACCTAAATGTGAGGGAAGCAGGTTCAGGTAATATGAATGACCGCACCCAAGCAAACTTAAGGGCACTTGATAGACTATCAGGGAGAAATTGAGACGCTCTGAGATATTTCTGGTCTCATGAGAAAAGCTCAGTTGGGAAGGAGATACCCTGCTAGGTCTCTGAGGATAAAAGATTTCTGGATTTGGAGTCTCCATTTCTTAAGCTCTTGTCAGTGACTGATGCTTGCTGGGAGATGACAGGGGTGGGATACTTTTTGGGTTTAGAGTGAATTTCTGGGAGCACACAGGTCAGTGGGAACCACAGCAGAAGAGGAAGACAATAGAATAAGGTCTGACTGATTCTATGTTAGAGTCATAAAGTTGGGGAAATTGTACTGATATCACACACAAACATATATACACACTAATCTACTTTCACCTATATTGGTCTTGCTACATATATGCCTATACAGTTATATATTCCATGTGTGTGTGTGTGAAATTAACATTGCAGGCAGCATTGAAAGGGAAAAGAATTCACAAAATGTTAAACTGAGAAGGGAAGTATATGGGCAAGGAGGATAGCATAGGTTCATTTCCTTTACCATGGTGGTAAATGGTGGCTTCTGTCAGTGGTTGCATGAACTTAAAGTTTGATCCAGTGCCAGCTGACACACAGCCCCTTTTCTTCACCCACCTGCTGAGAGGTTGTTAGCACAGACTAAGTCAAGGTTGATCATTCTGCTTTGCTGCATCCTAGCAATTCTCAGAGAGTATTTATACCTATGGTAGATGGTGATTATAATTCTTTGAAACTTGAAAGGTAAAGTAAGGTATAATTCGTTCTACTTTGATGGAAAGAACTTACCTCATATTAAGATGAATGAACTATGTCTCTTCCAGTCTCTTTCTCAAAATTTAATTCTTTTCTGGAAGTCCTGATCTTGGGTCAACAAGAATTTTATTGCTAGTGGAGTAGGTGTCACTGATCATCTATTGTCTGTTGCCACTCATAATCCAGTATAAATGGCCCATCACCTTCCATACTCTGGGAGCATCCTATCTCCCATCTTGACAAACAATTTTAAAAGAGGGCACCAGAGGTGAAGAGAACATGTTTATCTGGAAGAATAGATGCTTGGTTTTATTTGAAGAAAAAGATCATACCTAATCATTTAGGAAAAGATTCAAGAAAATGGAAGCAAAACCCAAAGGAAAAAGTTCAAGCCACCATGCTTTATCAGAGATTGAATCTGACTGACTGAGCTCAGTTACCATTTACATTTTTGACGCAGTTTAATTTTTCTCTCTTTTAAGCAGTGAAGGCAGAAAGTGGAAAGATATAAACAAGAAGTTAAAAGGATAGATGATAGACACCACTGAAGTCTGCAGGGAAGTTTATAGTGCACAGTAATGGAACTCCTTAAAAATTGGATCTTGGCTATTGAAACCTAGATTACAGATTACAGTTAAGCAGAACAACTTCTATGAGGCTGTTATTTGTAGTGGCTTTCAGGGCACTTAAATGCTTAATGCCATTTTTCTTTAATACTTGTGTTTTTCTTAGACAAACCCATAGAAGACATTTAGTTCACAAATTCTATAGCTTTACCCAGAAGGCAGTACGGTATAGGGGAAGGCTAGATGGATTGGAACACATGGGACTGAACACTAGCCCTCACACAACTAACTAGGAGTGCTTTAAATCACTGGTAAGTGATTTCTGCAAACCTCAGTTTCCTTAAATGTAAAAGGAGAGCACAAATACATGTACTCTTTGTTTCGCAAGGCTCTAGTGAAGCTTTGTCAACTAAAAAGGGCTGAGTGTCTGTGAGCTGTTGTAAAAGAAGACTTAGCAACAGGCTTTTCTGTTCCTTTATTGAAGACCAAAAGATTCTTCCCTAGGAGAAAATCAGAGTTGAGGAGGGAAAGATCACTAAACTCTGTAAAATCATGACAATTCTATATAAGGTTAGGACTAACTTATGCCTGATTTGAGCAGACAGATGCCTCTGGGCTATGATTTATTAGGTATGGATAGATCTCATGTTCCCAAATCTCTTTCCTCAGCCTACTACAATTCCAAGAATTCTAGCCAGTACAGTCATTTCTTTGGGTTATAGCTTTTTTTTTTCCTCTCCAGAGAAAAGTCTATGAAAAGGTAAACCATGCTACCTAGTAGGGGTAAGGTATAAAGACCTTACCATTGCTAAATTGTTATCAGCATATTAATATATATATGTATATATATATATGTTATCAAATTACCTAGCTATGTCAGAGAGATCAAGTGACTTCATTGAGGTGTCAGTCTAGGATTTGGAGAGAGAACCTTTGATTCCAAATGATTTCCATTTTCCAATGCACCACACATGCTAGAGAATTTATAGACTTCAAAGTGAGCCAGGTCTGGTGGCTTAATGTTGTACAAAATATGGAAACAAAACAGGAGTTGAATAATGTTTATGGAAAAGAAATACCTCTTCTGTCCTTCCTATATGTAATATTAGGAGCATTATCTAGAAAACAAAATGATTTGAAAGATCATACTATTTTCCTAAGTTGTGTGTGTGTGAGAGAGAGAGAAGAGAAAGAAGGATCCCATCAATGTGACTTATCTATAAGCTAATCTTGGCATTCTGCCTTTGTTCATTGATTTTTTTAACAATCTTTTAAATTATTTTGTTTTATGGATAGTACTCCTAATATTTGTTTGCTAATTTCATTGTCTAAATTCTTACTTCATAACCAGACCATTCTTCTTGATATCTTTTTTTCAAGGAATAATTAAGTTTTCCGAATGGATTACTGACATCTTTATATAGTATGGCTTCTACCTTCAGACTTCTGAACCTACTTTGTATGAACTCCATTACGGCATGTATATTTTGGGAGTGTACATGAAGGGAGTAATAGGAAGGGAAGAAGGGGTAATGAAGAGAGGTGTCAGTTTCTTTTCCATAGGCACTATACCCTGAGAGCTTTCGAGAAGTTAGTCTATGAGAAGTGTGAACTAGGGGGTAAATAAGGCCTAAAGTCTATTGAATCAATAAATTAATTTATAATAGGTACAAAAACCCTCGATTCATTTAGAAGTCCTTAAAAGCCATTGAGTAAGTGAAGTGAAGATAAAGTGTGTTCAGAATGACAGGAAACTTGGTCACTCCATCTATAAAACAGCAAATCAGTTTAGGACCTGGGCATCTGAATTACTGGTAGCTTAAGGTAGAAGCCATACAACCTAGCCCCTGAGAACGAATTGTATGGAGAGAAGAACCCCAGCTCTGCCTTTAGCTTTGGCCTCAGTCTCTATCCCCAACTTGGACAGAGGAGGCCTGGAAGATTTAGACTAGCAATCTGGGACAGCAATAGCTGATGGCAATGTCTTCTTCAAGAGCCAAGGATGTACTGAGTACACAAAGAGAAAGGCAAATACAAGGTGCTACAAGGAGCTCAGAGGAAAGCTTCACCATCCAGAGGAGGAATTATATCGAAAGGTTAAGTTTAGGGGGAAGGATAATGAATGAGTTTTGGTTTGGACTCATAATACAGGGTGAGAGAGGTACAAACCATATGGGAGTTTAGGAGAGGCTTGTCTATGGGTGAATTGAGTACACGTGATTTTATGTGTCTCAGGGCAGAATTGCTTGTGACAGTAGGCAAACAAGTAATTAGTTCCAGAACATTTCTTAAAGTGTAATGTTTCTTTATATAAGCTATAGAAATAATGAGGTGGAATTGCACCTGGGGTAAGTTCAGTTTGGAGTGAATATAGGTATGGTAGAACAGAGAATAGGCCTGCCATGGTGGAAATCACACCAGGAAGGGAAAGTCAAGTTTTCTGAGGGAGGGAAAGGTGGATCCCTTGAGAGGGGCTTCACAACAATGGAACACAGGGGATTGCAGCCAGGGACAACTGTATCACCCCTTCAGAGGCCCTCAAACATAAGCAGGGGAATGCCAGCCATCTCTGGAAGGAAGCTTGTCACTCATTTCCCCCACCCCAACCCCTCCCAAGCAAGTAACTTGGTCCAAAGGCCCTTTAGCCCTGTGCTAGTTATAACTATGGTATGAGCTCAGGTAAGTCTTGGCTAATTCTTTAGTCTAATTTTGGAAACTATCTTCCTTCTTAATTTCAGGATAATTTAGGCTTCTGAATGTTTTTTGAACTTTATTATTTAAGCACATCTTTTTTAAATCTTTGCTAAGGCACACATGAATGTTTATAATCCTATGTATATACATACATAAGTATATGTATGCATATATTAACCTAAAATCCCTAAGAGCAATATGGTTTAAATAATTGCCTTATCTGCCTGTGATGATGTCGATTTTTGAGAATAATATAAACATGTTTCATGAAATCCCATTTGTAGAAATGCAGTGTCAATTGAGAATTAGGTGAAAGGGGATTATGTAAGTATTGGCTTTAGCACATCTCCTTTAGATTATCTTTGACATTTCTACTGTAGTGCTTTTCTCTTTATCTAACCAAATACATTTTTCTTTGCTCTTTCCATCACGTCATTCCTTTGTCAGGCTAGTGGACAAAGAGAACCTTCAAGAGAAACATTTATCTAGCTTTCTTCATAGTCTGCCACAGAATCAAAGCCAGTTTTCCAGTTCCTGATCATTTAAATAAATATCAAATGCCCATTCATATTGCAGAAGATTAAGGAAATGCTCAGAAAGAATAGTGATTTAAAGTAATTAGAATTTTCAAATCTGCCAGTTGTTGGAAAGGAAGTCAAATACCTTATAAGTTATTTCTTTAAATCTTAGAAAGGAATTAAATAAAAAAAAATTTAAAAAATTGATGCCTTTTGTTTTTACACCCCTTTTTTTCTGGATGTAATTCCTCCCAGTCTTTGAACTCTATTTTATAACAAAGCAAAATAAGCAAAAGTAATATATGTGGCATTCT
>CM053622.1:612121041-612139475 GCA_028646595.1 Phalanger gymnotis | reverse complement strand
AGTTCAAGAGGGAAAAAAATTTTTGCTGAGGCTAGAAAGAAAGGTTGGGGCTAGATGATGAAGGGCTTTCACAGTTGAGAGGGGTTTGTATTTGATTCCAGAGGCAATAGGAAGCCATGGGAATTGACTGAGTAGTGGAGTCACATGGTCACATCTGTGATTAAGATAAATTACTTTGGCAGCAGTGTGTAGGACAGATTGGAGTAGGGAAGAGACTTGAGGCAGGGAGCACAATTAGCAATCTATTGCAACAATCTGGGCTAGAAGTAATGAAAGCCTAAATGAAGGTGGTCACTGTGAGAGTAAAGAATACGGATGAGTAGAAAGAAATGATGTAAAGGTAGAAATGGCAAGATTTCACAACTGATTGGCTATCTGGGGTAAGGGAGAGTAAGGAGATAAGGATAATGTGGAAATTACAAATGTGGGAGACCAGAAGGATGATAGTGCCTTTGAAAGAAAAAAAAAAGATGTAAGTCAATAAACTAAATTAAGCACCGATTATGTGCCAGGCACTGTGCTAAGGACTGAGGATCCAAACAGAGGCAAAATACACTTTGGAATAAGGCAGGGTTGGTGTGGGATGAAAATGAATTCAGTTTTGGACAGGTTGAGTTTAAAACCTCTCAAGCACATCCAGTCTTCCATTTGTTAAAATAAGGCAATTGGTCTAGAACTCTAAGGTCCCTTTCAGCTCTAACATTTTATGTTTCCAAGACAGTCCTTTATATTGCCAACCTTACAGGGTCGTACTGAGCAAAGTATTTCACACTAAGAGCTACTAAACTGCTCTGGGTCCACCTCCCCCTTAAGTTATTTCAGCCTGGAACCCTGGGAGCATAAATAAAGTTCAAACACCACTAACACCTGGAGTAAATAACTACTCCCTTTCCCTTTGGGATTTTCAATGTGACCTATTTAGCACCTGTTATGGGCAAGATAATTGTGACTATTTTGAGGTTTTTTTATACTACATGTAGTAGTGTGCTTCACTTTGGTGAGGAGAAAGGATATCATATAAGGCTTGTAGGTGGCACAGTAGATAGAGCACGAGGCCCAGAATCAGGAAGGCTCACTTTCCTGAATTCAGATCTGGACACTTAGTAGCTTAATGACCCTGGGCATTAATTAATTAATGACCCTATTCGCCTCTGTATCTTCACCTGAAAAATGAGCTGGAAAAAGAATAGGCAAACCACTCCAATGTCTTTACCAAGAAAACCCCATAGGGGGTCCTGAGTTCAAATCTGGCTTCAGATACTAGCTGTGTGACCCTGGGCAAGTCGCTTTACCCTGTATGCCTCAGTTTCTTTATCTGTAAAATGAGCTGGAGAAGGAAATGACAAATCACTCCAGCATCTTTGTAAAGAAAACCCAAGAGCTGGACATGAATGAAATAACTGAACAAAAAAGGGGCGGGGGTAAGAATGTGAGAATTTTGATCAAATCCTGTGGGTATCAACTTGCATAAAATTGAGACTCTTGCTTTTTTTGTTCCCATGAGGCCTAAGTTAAGAAGAACTTTTCCTAGCACGTGTCTGAGTGTTCTAGGGAAGCCATTAAACAATATTGCTCAAGGCATCCAATTTTACTAAAATGTGCATTTAGTTTGGGGGCATATTAACTTGGCTTAAGAAGGTAGAAGTTTGTACGTAACCTTGTGAAGGAGAGATCTGCATTAGTCATATGCTGCCTCTTCAAGGTTTCTGACAGGTCACTTTGGATGGGGTACCTCAGGCTGTAAAAGCCCGGCATTCGACACCCTCTGCAGTCTGGTACCGTCCTACTTCTCCAACCTTATTTCCCACTCTTCCCGTCAGTGAAATCAATGCTCTAGCCAGACTCTGGTCTATCCCACCCCCCCTCTCCCGCTGCTTGTGCTTTGTCACTTCCTTGTCTTTGATTCAGATGTTTCCTAGGCTTGTACTCGCCTCTTCTAACCCTACAGCTCCATCTGTTGAAATCTCACACAACCTTGAAGATTTAACTTAAATACCACCTCATTCAAAAGCCTTTCCTGCTCATGCCCAGTCACTAACATGCTCCCCATTTCCTTCCTTTGTTTCCTTCTCTATTATCAAGGATTATGGGGAGGTAGTATGGCCTGTTGGGGAAAAATCCCTGATTCTGGGTTCCAATCCTACCTCTACCACTTACTACATATGTGACCTATGGGCAGATGCTTCACACCTTTGGTTCTTAAATTCCTTTTCTATAAGGGGGTTGGATTAAATGACCACTGAGATCCATTCCATTCCATGAACCCAATTTTTTGGGGGGCATGATAGTTACTTGTGTATATATTGTGGGATGTATGGGGTAATCAGAGAGGATGAGCACCTCTGTTGTGAGGGATACTGAGCCCTTTTCAGGGCTACTCATCCACCTTTAATGTTCACTTTGTTCACTTAACTTTTGTTTTTGTTTTGTTTTTTTGGCAGGGCAATTGGGGTTGAGTGACTTGCCTAAGGGCACACAGCTAGTACATGTGTCAAGTGTCTGAGGTTGGATTTGAACTCAGATCCTTCTGACTCCAGGGCCAGTGCTCTACTCACTACACCACCTAGCTGCCCTGTTCACTTAACTTTCATCTGTGGCTCCAAGAAGCTAAAGCATGCACAGTGGCCACACCCCATAAATCATCTTGGCAGATGGGCTGAACAGGTCGAGGGTAACAGTAGGCCTCAAATCTGTTGGTACATTAGGGAGGTATCTAACCCAAGCATGTGAAGACGCCCCCTTCCCTCCCCACCCCTCCACCTCCACTCCACCCCCAGCTCCCAGCAGAATGGGTGAATAAGAACAATTTGTTCTAATAGCCATGACGGTGGCTGAAGCAGGTGCTCCGGGGTGCTTGGAGCTTGGTCAGAGTTGAAGACACCAAGGTTATCCACTGCATTCTGGGCCATTGCAAGTCACCCTGACTTTTGTCTTTCCGCTGGACTTAGGAGATGACTTAGGAGAGAAAGTGAGGCTGATTACTGTACAACTCTACTCAAACCTAATTCATGTACAAGTCAAGACATCACCTGTGTCATCATTGGTCCTGTTTGAAAACAAAGGACAAACAACAACGAAAACAACTATACTGTAACCTCTACAAGGGCATAGACTGTGTTTTATCTAAATTTTGTATCACCCCAGCATCTAGCACTCTGGCCTTCTCATAGTAGATGCTTTATAAATGTTTGTTGAAATGACTTGACTTGGTCATTTAAAACTTATTATTAAACGAGCTCCTTCTGGGTAGTTGTAATACCAATGCTGCTAGCAGCTGTTGTGGAGGTGTAAGGCCAATAACACCAGCACACAGGAGGGCTGCTAGCACATGTTCTTTGATCTGCTTTTCTAAGGAAAGCACCTTTAAGGGGTTAACAATCTTACTTTAATTAAACATACATATATCATTCATTTAGTTTAGGTGAAAAAGTCAGGACCCTGAACTTCAGAGCAAATATGAACAGAAATTACAAATGAAAAAATAACACAAATCAACAGACAGGCTTCTGTCTGACCATAGCAATACATACATAATTACCAGAGAGAGAAGTGCTAACATCTGGGTTTTCAAAGTGTGTGTGTGGGGGGGCAGGGCTCCTTTACAGCTACCCAGAGTCTCTGGCCAAATCACAGGAACAGTCTTCCATTGAGTGAGCCCCCAAAGCAAAATGTTAACCTTAAAATATATATACACTTCTTCAGGGCCAGCTCACAGAGGGTGTCACAACCTTGTGACTCAGACTTATGTGAATTAGGCTTTCTTGTGACTTAAGCATGTCATCAAAGACTCTTGATTCAAACAAAGGCAAGGCTCAATCCAAGGCACTTGATTACCTCAGTACTGTGAAGCACTCCAAAAGAAAAAAACAGCAAAAAGTCTTACTTTGCTTGCCATTATAGTAGTTAACATGCTTGTAAGAGACATGGGGCCTTTTCTGAGGACTCAAACATTTACCATCATAGGATCAACATATCCTAGAGTTAGAAGGGTCCTCAGAGGTCATCAAGTCCAACAGAAGAGGAAATTGAGGAGTTAGAATACAAAGAATATTACAGGATTATGGAAGGATTGTGAAGGTGTGAATATTAAGTATTCTAACAGAAATTTTGTTTAGGAAAATTTTAATTATTTCTAGCCCTTTTAGAACATTTGGATTAGAAGGATTTATTTGATTTTTTTGATAGCCATTGTCCATTCTTTCCTCTGTTTGTCTCTCAAATTAGTCCAACAAGTATTTATTAAGCACTTACTGCGTGCCAGGGATTGCACTAAGCACTGAGGAAACAAAGAAAGGCAAAAACCAGTTTCTGCTCTCAAGAAGCTTGAAGTCAAATGGGAGGAAACAACATGTAAACAAGCTATGTATGGGATAATTTGGAGCTGATCTTCGAGGGAAGGCACTAGCATTAAGGGGGATTGGGGAAAGCTTCTTTAAAGAAGGTGGGATTTTAGTGGAGATTTGAAGGAAACCAGGGAAGCCATAAGATGGAGATGAAGATGAAGAGGGAGAGAATTCCAGCCAATGAAAATGCATGGAGTTGGGAGATGGAGTGTTGTGTTAGAAGAACAGCAAGGAGGCTGGTGTTTCTGGATTGCACAGTGTGTAGAGGAGAAAAAAGTGTAAATCATTGTAAAAATTGGAAAGGACTATGTTACAATAGCTTTTGAAAGACAGAGGATTTTATATTTGTTTCTGGAGCCATTGGAGTTTATTAGATAGGAGTGAAACAGGATTTTATATTTTTAAAAAGTTTATTTTAGTTTTCAACATTTGTTTCCACAAGAGTTTGAGTTACAAATTTTCTCCCCATCTCTATCTTCCCCCCACCCCAAGATGATGTGTATTTTGGTTGTCCCTTTTCCTAGTCTGTCTTCTATCAACCCACTCTGTACCCCAAGATTTTATATTTTACCTTACAGTTCATGGGGAAGCACTGGAGTTTATTCAAAGTGGGGGAGGGGTGACTTGGTCAGACCTGAATCTTAGGATGTTCAGTTTGACAGCTATGTAGAGGATAAATTGGAAGTGGAAGAAACTTGAGGCAGGGAGACCAATCAAAAGGCTATTTTAATAGTCCAGGTGTGAGATTATAAGGTGGACCTTATGGTGGACCAAGGTGATGGCTGTATAAGAGGAGAGAAGGAGACCATATGTAAGAGACATTTTGAAGGTAGAAATTTCAGACCTTGGCAACAGATTAGACAAGCGGGTAGGAGATGGGAGAATTAAAGTTGACACAGATTTCAAGGAAGGACTGAGGGAATGGTGGTGTTCTGGACCATAATGGAGAAGTTAAGAAAATGGGGAATGTTTAGCGGGAAAGATAATGAAATCAGTTTTGGACACAATGAGTTTAAGATGTCTGGGACGTCCAGTTCAAGATGTCTAGTAGGCAGATGGAGATTCAAGACTAGAGATATCAGATCTGGATCTGATTTAGATAAATTGATCTAAGAATTATCTGCATAGAGATGATTCTCTTTCTCTCTCTCTCTCTCTCTCTCTCTCTCTCTCTCTCTCTCTCTCATCCCTTCTCCCCTCCTCATTAACTAAGTGATGACCTTTTTAATTTTGAAGGGTCAGAAGATCTAGAGTTCTCATTGTCATTGGTAGCATTGTCCCCAAAGCAGCAATGGCTGATGGCAACATCTGCATCAGGAGATATAGGAAGGACAACCTAACACCTACAGGAAAGGAAACTTCTGGGAGCATAACCACTTATGGGAAAGAAAATATTTGCTCTGTAGTCTATAAAGGCATTGACTCTTGGATCCCAAAGGAAAGCTACAACCAAGAGGAACTTCATGAGGATTCTATGAAAGGAGAAAAGAACTCCCAATAACCAGGAGTTCGGAGTTACCCCTTTCACACACACACACACACACACGCGCGCTTGTGGGCGTGCGCATGCATGTGTGTGTGTATTCTTACGGGTAGGCCTCACTATCTTTTTAGTATATAAGTTTGAATGAACTGTCCTCAGGAACCTTGTGTGTTCAATAGGAGACTGTCCCCTTGGTTTGGGGGATTGCTTCTATAACAACTGTTTTTGCTATACCTGGTTAGTATGTACTCTTTTAAAAAGCTAATTAAGTGGCTGATAATAAATGAGAAACACACTGTTGGGGGCTCATGAGCAACAGTGGTAGAAACCCCAGTGACTCTCAGGATTATACCTAGAACTCTGAGAGAAAGTAGTAGTTTTTGAACTCTGCCTTCAGGGGACTTACAAGTGTCGGTGCAGAATGAGTTGGCAGACTAAGCTCAGAGGGGATGCTACAAGAGTAATAAAAATGCTAACATAGCATAATAACTATTAACTGAACCAACTAAACACCTTAAACTTGAGTGACACTCCCAACTACAGAAGCAAGGTTTGTATTCCCAATTCCATTTATAGGTAAGGAGGGTTAAAATGAATATGAAAACTACCAGATGTTCTAATCTGCTGTCTAAAGTTACACAGCAGTCAAATCCTCCTATTTACAGTCTTGCTCTTTAGGATATCTGTTCTAAAGCTGGATTACGTTAGCAGATATGCACTTTCCTTTTCTATTATTTTTGTTATCCAAAATGTAGTAGTATCTATTTTTCTCCCCAGAGCATTTTTCTGGAATAAATGAAGCAGGAGAGAAGAAAATAGGAAAATGAAATTAGAAAAAAAGAAAGCATATCGGTTCAATAATAATAATAGATAATATTTATATAACACTTATATAGCTAATATTTACATATATAATATAATATTTATGTAGCATTCATATGTGCCAGGTTCTGTGCTAAGTACTTAATAATTATCATTTCATTTGAGCCTCACAACAACCCTGGGAAGTAGGTGCTATAATCACCCCCATTTTACAGTTGAAGAAACTGAGGGTATGTAACTTTTCCAGGGTCAAACAACTTTGTCTGAGGTCATATTTGAACTCAGGTCTTCCTGACTCCGGGACCAGTGCCCTATCCATGGTACCATCTAGCTGCCCAGTAAAGTCGCAAGGTACAGATATTTGTTGTTTTTTGACTGCGGACTGTGGAAGGCAGAGATCTGTAATTTCGTTGGTATAGGGAACTCTCCAATAAGGAAACTTCCTTTACCAGTGCAAACGAGCAACTGTTCTGCAATTTATTGCCTTAGTTTTTTTTTTTTTTGAATGTATTGCTCTAGCTTTAATTCTGTATCCTTAAAAATAGAAATTATCTTTAATTATTTAGGAGAAATCACTTTCTCTGTAAGATCCGAAACACTTGGATCACGATGTTATTGGTGTCACTGAAAGATAGTTGGTGTTTGGTGGCAAAAAGTAGCTGTTGCCCTGTGTGTGTGTGTGTGTGTTTGTGTTTGTGTGTTCTGAGGTACAGGGAGGGAGAGGTGGGCATTTGCCTTCAGTTTGAATAGAAAACAAATGGTTATTGCCTTAGAGAGTTGATAGAGGGAAGTAAGAAATTAAGTGATGTTCCCAGGGTCATACAGCAGAATGTACCAGAGGGAATTGAAAGGTCTTTCTGACTCCATTGCCAGCGCTCTGTCCTCCATGGGACCACCGCCTATCTATGTATAGAAATTTCCTTCTT
The DNA here is from genome assembly GCA_028646595.1 of Phalanger gymnotis. Taxonomy (NCBI): domain Eukaryota; kingdom Metazoa; phylum Chordata; class Mammalia; order Diprotodontia; family Phalangeridae; genus Phalanger; species Phalanger gymnotis. Next base: position 612,131,901 of record CM053622.1, on the reverse strand, counting down.
CCTTCCTTCCTTCCTTCCTTCCTTCCTTCCTTCCTTCCTTCCTTCCTTCCTTCCTTCCTTCCTTCCTTCCTTCCTTCCTTCCTTCCTTCCTTTCTTTCTTTCTTTCTTTCTTTCTTTCTTTCTTTCTTTCTTTCTTTCTTTCTTTCTTTCTTTCTTTCTCTTTGAAAATATAGAAATATATTAATATGTATACTTATTTCTATATATAGAAATTATGTATGTATATTATATACGTATATATATATGTGTGTGTGTGTACACACACAAACATATGCTTCTCCTTTCATTATTTCCCTGGATTATCTCTTTCCTCTTATCTTCCAAATCCTGTGAGCATTTTCCTTGAGAAAGCTGATGTCTGCTGAAAAGCAACCCAGTATCCTTTTAAAGGAGATCAGAGGAGGGAAAGGGAACACTTCCCAGTAGCAGCCACAGCCTAGGAGCTCTGAGAAAAAGCTCAGAATCAAATGAGGAAGGTGCTTGATTTGTCAGTGTGTGGGCTAGGCATGAGTAAGGAATGACAGGGACTACAGAGAAATTCTATTGGGAGCTGCTGTGTGTGTATCAGCATGTACCAGAGGAGGGGAGGCAGACTGGAGAAGGAACACATTGTCCATTACTAACTCTCTCTCTATAGCAGTTGGTGGGTGGACTTCCCTGTGGTGAAGGGCAAGGCTAAGCAGATGTAAAAGCAACATTTCCCAGGAAGAGTGGGAGCAAGAGAGGAGGCAGGCAATATTTTGGGGGTAGTTTGCTCCAGGTAGGTTCCAGGTAGAACCACAGAAAGACCTAGAAAGTATGAACAGCAGGAGTGACCCAGAGATATGTGATCTTCCTGCCTGATCATGTTTCCTGCAAATGCAAGCTGGTTGCAGTTATCACAGGATTTCATTATCCTGGGGGCTGGTCAGATAGATCCTAGGGTCCCAGGAAAAAATGGTCCAGAGATGGTGTGATATAAAAACAACAACAAGAGGAATAATTCACATTTATGTATTATTTTAAAGTTTGTAAAATACCTGAGTGGCAGATTATAATGCAATTGGTTATTTATTTATGTAGAGGCAATCAGGGTTAAACAGCCTCCTCAAGGTCACACAGCTAGTAAGTATCTCAGGCTGGATTTGAATTCAGGTCCTTCTGACTCCAGGGCCAGTACTCAATCCATTGTATCACCTAGCTGCCCCATGAGTGGTTATTTAAACAACCTTATACAAAGCATGTTGGTTGCTGGATCATTGAAAACTTGGAAGTAGACTTAGACAATGTTTTGAGTGATAGGTTATAGCTGGATGTGACCTCAAAGGTAAATCTAATTTTATAGATGGAGAAAAATAAGCTTACCCAAAGTTACTTGAATGTAGCTCTCTTGACTTCAGTTCATTTCTTTCCACTATACCACACTCATCTCTGTTGCCATGGCATATGGTTCTGTCTTTAGGCCTGTACTGTTTAAGTATTTTTTTTAATCAGCAACTCGGATGAAGTTATAAAAGGCAGGCTTGTCACATTTTTAGATTCTTCCTGGTTCTCCTTATCTATACTTTATGGTCTTATATCTGAAGTGCTGTCTAGGCAGCCACTTGACCTGCCAGGTTAGTCTATGTTCACTGGTTTTTACCTCAAATAGTTTTTATTCAGGCTCTTAACCGAGCCTCCAATTCTTAGTTTCCATGCCCCTATAATTCCACCTTTTCTTCTTTCTTGTTCTTACCTCTTAAGGCTTTTCTAGACCTTCCTCTTCATACTGGTTATCCCTTCAGCTTCTCTTTGAACCAATAGTTTCATTTAATAGGCCCTTAGTTTAGCTGTTTACAGAAGTCAGTGCTTGATTTATTTTTAGTGTTGTTGATTGCCTAGACATATGAAAGTGATAGAAAAATATTAATAACGTAGATTATATTTAAAAGTTTATTATATAAACATTTTTTTTCCTTAGCAAGCCAGTAATTAGACCTCTAGCGTGGAGGTCCCATCTCAGAAGGTAGTTTCAATATGAAGGATAATTAATAAATAAAACAAATGTTCATTTCCATTGGTTTTATATTTCTCTCCTCCACTAAATTCCTCTCATAGTTGTATTAAATTTAGCAACATTTTTATCCATGTTTCTGAAGCCTAAATATTTTGAAGTGTTGGTGATTGATTTCTATAGTATAGTATTGTGGTAGAGACAAATGTCATTTTGTCTCTGAATTGTTTTTCCTAATACAATTAAATTATAACTCCACATTTATGTTTTACAACTCAGTGCAGTTGGGAAGGCAGAAGATACACATGAAACATCTGTGAAAAGAGATATCATTTGTGGAGTAAGATAACAAGCTAAAATTAATATTTGGCATTGATCCAATTATAGGACATCTCTTATACAGGGAGTTCCAAATAGTTTTAATCTATTTTGGCTTAAAACCATGCAAAGACTTTTGAAATGTCCTGTATAAACCACTGCCCTAAAAAGAGGCTTCTTTTAGGGAAAAAAATGTAGATTTACACTGAAAAGTACTCTGAGGCTACACTCAGTTTTTATACAAGCCAGATTTGGGAAATAAATGGAGCCTATCTTAGGGCTACTATGTTCCAATTAACTGCATCCTTAAGCACAGAAAGGACACATGAAGAAGAATAGGACCAATAACTGAAGGCTTCCCAGAGGAGGTGGATTCTGAGCCATGTTTTGAAGAAGATGACAGAGCACTTTTTTTGCAGTGAAAAATGAAAAGGTAATGCAGGCCACAGAAATAGGCCTTTCTCAAGTCCAACAAAAGCTTCTCATCCCTGACTTCAAGATAACCACTTTTATCTGTTAGCATTATCTGCTGTGTGCCAAAACCTAGCTCTGAAGATCAAAAGGCTCCCTGACGATCACTCTGGTTGTGCAGGGCTGTCTTCCAATTCTGGTGACTGGATTGGAAACTTCTCTTTGTCTTTTTATCACTGAGGCCTGTAATGTTGAGAGAGGGAACAATGAAGGCCTTGAAATTTCAGTTCTGTGTAACCTCATATTTAGTAGAGATGTTAAAAGTTTCAGATCTAATCTTGAAGCAACCACATATCTTTTTGGCAGAAAAGTTGGCCTGGGAAGGATGGGATTTGTGTCTTTATTTAAGATTCTCTACTTACTTCAAAACTTCGAAAGGATTATGATTTAATTATAGTGGGTACCACCTCCATTGTTACAGGCTCTATTTTCTTCACACCCTCGTACATGGCTCCATGAGTTCCCATGACCGAAAATTCATCAGTGGCAATACCTCCACACATACAAATGTGAAATCCAAGTATTTTATTTGGAAGACAAGGAGGGAGGTTTTCCCCTCAGTTATAAGTTTGAGATGTTGATTTTAAGTAGATCCATGGAAGAACTTATGTCAACTGATCTCAGTGACAGAAAAGGCATGGCTGATGCTGGAAAAAGCTACAAGCCAAATTTACATAATGAAGGTATCATTTTGAAATCCAAAAATATAGAGAATGAAGAATGGAGAACCCCACATGTCTAATGAGGCTTCCGTGGGTAATGGGACCATTGTAATTGTGTGGCTCAAAGGGAGGCAGAACAGACATCTCTAGACTCTTCTCCTCTCCACTCTTCTTCAAGGGAGATTTTTATTTCTTTCAGGAGGGAAACCAGAAAGCTGGGGCCAGGAGGGTACTCTACTCTCTTTAGAGAGACTAGATTAGACTAGTAGTACCAGACTAGAATTTTATCTATCTGTTCCCTTAAATATTGTTTGTCCAGGGAGTTGGGTTCTTTCTAACTTTTTTGATTGCTTTGTCATTTTGAAGAGGAAGTCCCCCAAGCTCTATATCCAAGACTTGACTCCTTTCCCACCTGATACCAGTTCTACAATGAATATACATAGAGAACAGAAAAGAAACCTGTTTATCCACATCAAAGCAAAACAGAAATCAGAGAAGGCATATAGAGGAGAATAGATATCAGACAATACAGAGTGAAGGAGTTCTCTCTTTGGGAGTGAGATAACTCGGTTCAATCAAGAGAAAGTGTCCTAGATCTCACCCAAGTGGAAACTCCCTAAAGTCTCTAGAACAACAAGCTGATAATAAGGACATGATGGAAACTACCCACTTCTCTCATGTCTTCCCAGAGTCTTTTCCTTAGCAAGCTAAAGTGGGATTGGTCTTTTCCATCTTCTCCCTCAAAGCTGGAATCTGACTAGAAGACAACTCTTGCTTGGAGTATCCCAAAGGGAGACTCCTACTTCAACAGTCCCCAAAGGGAGACTGGCTGAGAACTGAAGCTCTAGCCTCTCACCAACTCCCCTCTCCCCTCCCCCTTCACCTAGGGCAGGGTCTTCATTCATCTCTATCAATAAGAATAGAGTTCCATACCAATGGGCTTTAAGACTAGGGTTCTGAGAATACAACTAGCTTTCAAAAGAAGACAGGGATGATACCAAAGTATATATGATAGCCCAAATAAGTTAATTCAATCTTTGGGTGCTCAGAGCTTCCCAGTATTAGTAGGTGAGAGCCCCTTGGATTCTGCCCTGATCAGAACACATCTGGAGGATTATGTTTACTTCTGAAAACCCCATTTTAGGAATGACATTGACAAGCTACTAAGCTCTCAGAGCAAGCCGACCAGGATGGTAAAATGCCTTGAGTCCATGCTTTATGAGGGTCTAATTCCAGGAACAGGGAACATGTAGACTGGAGAAGAGAAGACTCAGGGTAGGGGAAGGAGAGTGACAGCTATGTTTATATATTGCATGGAAGAACAAAAAGACTTATTCTGTTTAGCTCCTGAGCATCAAACTAGGAGTAACAGGGGAAAGTTACAAAGAGGAAAATTTTGGCTTGACATAAAGAAAAACTTCTAATAATTAGAGCTAAATCACAGTGAAATAGACTGCCTTGTGTGCCTTCAAAGAAAGGCAAGATGGCTTCCTGTCAGGTGTGTGGTAAAAAGGACTCTTGTCCATATGTGTTTACCTCATTGGTACCAGAGGGGAATAATCAGGGACAGTGTTTGGGGGGCATATAAAAAAATCTGTCCAAGTACTTGTCTTTGTCTCCCCAACCTGGAATACCAACTTAGTCTAACTCTTACTTTCCACAAAGAATGAACTAAGCCAAATGGCAAGTGTCAAAATCAGCATTCAGTTAAATTTTCATCCTTATTTTCAAGGCTATGCAAAGGATGAAAACAACAACAACAACAACAACAACAACATGGGCTTTTCTACATGTATTGACAGGTTACAAAGGTACTTCCAAGAAGTGAAGTAAGTATATGCACTGAAAACAGGATCCATGGTGATTATAACAAAGTAAATGGGAAAAAAAAGAAAGAAACTGACCTCTGTGTAATTATGATCACCAAGCTTTGTGCTGAAGAGGAGACAAAAAAAACTGTATTCACTGTAAGGTCGAATACTGAAGCCAGAGATTAAATACTTTGGCCATGTGGTGAAAAGACAGGAGTCATCGGAAAAGACTCTGATTTTGCAAAAGATGGAGGGTAAGAGGAGAAGGGGATGGCAGAGGATGAGAGGGATAGAGTGTCATGGAAACAACAAACATGTTCTTTGATGGACTTTGGGAGATAGAGGAGGATAGAAGGGCCTGGCCTGCTATGGTCAGTTGGGCATGACTGAATGACTGAATGACAACAACAAACCTCTCTTCCTTCTTTTCTTTTTTTTTTTTTTTTTTGGAGGGGGGAAGAGTTGGGCATGACTAAATGACTGAACAACAACAACAAACCTCTCTTCCTTCTTTTCCTTTTGTTTTTTTTGGAGGGAAGAAGGCAGGGCAATTGGGGTTAAGTGACTTGCTCAAGGTCACACAGCTAGTAAGTGTGTCAAGTGTCTGAGGTCAGATTTGAACTCAGGTCCTCCTGACTCCAGGGCCAGTGCTCTACTCACTGCACTGCCTAGCTGCCCCATCTTCCTTCTTTTCAGAAGTGGGAGACTATGGGTATGAAACATTTTATATCCTGTTAGTCTCAGCTGATGCCATAGGATTATAAAATCACAGATTTAGAGCTGGAAAGGCTTAGTTCAATTCCATCATTTTATAGATGAATAAACTGAGACCTACATGGGTTAAATTACCGGCCCAATGTGAAACAGGTAGGAAATAGTAAGGCTGGGATTTGACCCTATGTCCTCTGATCCCAAATCCACTGCTCTTTGTTGGCATTCATTAGCATGCTAAATTGCCACTCCCCCCCCAACCTTTTCTTTCTTTCTTTTTTTTTTTAAATTATAAGGAATGGCTCTGGATACGGCAGAGGGGAGGGATATATTTGACATTAACAATAACATACCCTTTCTTTCCAGGTACTTTCTGTTTCCAGAAAAGTAACAGACACTGGACCATATTTCTGCACATTTTCCCAAGACTACTAGTAAGAGGTTTTTGAGCTGTGATATGAAGATAAAGGAGATAATTAGTGGAAAAATTGAATGTTGTATATTGGAAATTTAGGAAGTATGATAAACAACAAAATGCTTTTTAAACTAACAGCTACTTAAGCACAAAGCTTTTGAGCTCTCCAGCACATCAATACAGATTCACTTTTTCCATCCGCCAAGGGCAGTAGAGAGGTAAGGAGCTATTCATAACAGGCTCATGAAGGAGAGGTCACACAAAAGACATTTTCCACAATGATTCAGGGCCTTCAGCTTTCAGAACAAGGAAAGCGTTGGAGTGAACAGAGGGCATTAAGCAGGCATTTATCCCACAGAGGAAATGGTGGACAGATTGGGACCCATATGAGTTTCTTTGGCAAAGGATAACCAAAGTTCTGGGTTCGTGAATTAAAAATCTGGCAAGAAAAATGAGCCTAATGAATCAGGGAAAGGTAAACTTCAGCTGCACGTGGATTGAACACGTCCAGCTGACAGTGAGAATTACTATTTACTTAAAATACAGTCAAAGTGACAGCTGAACAGGGAATTCAGATCTTATCGTGGCTACCTTTCATTCTGGGCTAAATTAGAGTTTAATTTAACAATGCTCAGTGGTTAGTAAAATAAATGGAGGTTTCATTTCATTGACATTGAAAATCCTGACTTTCCAACCTTGTGTTTGTGCTCTATTTTTCTTATGTACGTAATCAAACAAATCTAGCTTTATGTTTCATTGTGATTTTCCAAATGCTAAATCCTTTCTTAATAGGTGAGCTGGGGCTTATAATCAACTTCAGGTATACTGAGGCCAGAATACGTCATGTTCAGCTGTGGAACTAGATTCTTGCTGTAGGATTCAATAAGCTTAGGCCCCATTGAATAAGGAAATGAGTTTGTGCTAACATTTACAAAGTCGTTTACCGTTTCATAATGAACATTGACAACTTTCATGGCCCGTATGCAGAAGCACACATTTCTGTTTGGTTAGTCATGGGTTTGGGATTTTGTAGAGAATTTCCATGGTTCTCCTGATTCTCTGGTTGCTAAATGGTTTAGTGCAACACTGCAGGACTTTCCTTGTTAGCGGGAAATAAATAGGTATCAGCAAACATCCAGGGAAAATAGGGACATATCTTCTGAGAGAAGGTTCTCTTAAAGCTTGATGGAAAAAAATGGAGGAACTATAGGGCTAACAAGCATAGAAAATACCTATTCATACTATTAGTTGATCTCTTCCTTAATGTTTCCCAATATTATGTTAATTCCATCTGTTCTTCCAAACACAGTTTAATACTCACATAATAGTAAAATAAATAAATCATATAGATTTTATTTTTGGACCAGATCTATGATTTCATTGGCATAGAGAAGTCCCAGTGAGGAAGTGTCTTCCCCAATAAAGATGTTTAGAGGTATGCCTGGGGCACAGAGAGGCTCAGTGACTTGCCCAGGGTCACTTAGCTGGCATGTGTCAGAGGAGGAGCTTGAACTGATGTCTTCCTGACTCTAGATTGGTTCACTAGCCACTGTACTATACTACCTCTCATGTTTATATAGCATTTCAAAGTTTGCAAAGGCTTTACTCATTACAACCCTGGAAAGTAAGTAACACAAATACTATTATCTACACTTTACAGATGAGCAAACTGAGACTCAGACTTGTTCAGATTCATGCAGCTAGCAGGTGTCAGAATTAGGATTTGAACCAAAGTCTCTCCTGCTTCCAGGTTCAGTGTTCCTTCCATTCAATACTAGACACATGCTCATGTAATAGTAAGTAATTTCTATTACATGAGTAATAGAAATTGGGGAGATTGCCATACTCTCATGGAGCTGGACATGCATTCTGGCCCCTTTTGTGGGATATGTGCAGAAAGATAGGCATCTTGTTGAGTTGGTCCTTAATGGTCCCTATGAATGTGGGGATGGGGAGGATCATTTCAAAGATGATTGTTGGGTAAGTCAGGAAGAGCTGCCCACTCTGGGATCTATAAGAAGAATGGGGGGAAAAAACCCTTAGTTTCCTCTTCTAGAACTTTCTCTCCCTTGGACTTCCAACAAAGGGAAAGAGGAGCTTCCTCCAAAATGGCAGACATTGTGGAACACTTAGAGCTTGGTCAGACATTGAAGACACCAAAGTCATCTATTAGATCTGGACCATCACCCATCATCTTGATTTTTGTCTTGCCTTTGGACTTCAAAGACTCTGGAAGAGAAAGCGAGGCTGATGTCTTTGTGCAACTCTGCCTCACTTAAATTCATGTGTAAGTCAGGACATCATCCCATGTGGTCCTCTTCAAAAACCAAGTTTGAACAATGACAGTTTTTTAAGTGTACTTCTAAATTTCTTTTCAGAAAGATTAGGGCAATTCATACCTCCACCAACAATCCCTGTTCTCCCACATCTCCTCCATCAATTACCACTTTACTTTTTTGCCATCTTTACATTTGGTGGGTATGAAGTATAATCTTAGAGTTGTTTTAGTCTGCATTTAAATTATTATTAGTGATATGGAACATTTTTTCATATGATTGTTGATGTTTACCTTTCTTCTTTTAAGGACTGTCTATGCTTTGGCCATTTATCTACTGAGGAATGACTCATGTATTTGAATTGGATAACCTATATATCTTGACTATTAGACGTCTATCAGAGAAATATTGTTGCAAAGGGTTTTTTCCCCCTCTAACTAATAATTTCTCTTCTAATTTTAGCTTTGTTGATTTTTATTTGTGTAAAAGCTTTTGAATTTTATACAATTAAAATCGCTCAATCTTTGTCCTGTGTTTGTCTTCACACACTCAGTGGAATTTTCTTCCCCTATCCCTAGTTGTGAAAAGTATCACCTTTTGTGTTCCTTTAATCTGTTTACAATGTGATCATTTATATTTATGTCATGTATCCATTTGGAGATTATGGTATGAGATATAAATTCAGTTTCTGTTTGTGCAGCAATTTGTCAGATAGCATGTCCTCCCCAGTCATCGAGGTCCTTGTATATATTGAACACCACGCTACTGTAATTAGTTCTGCTCTAATGGAACATGTGCATTTCCTAAAAGCACCATGTTATGCAAAATCATGCAGGAAAACCACAGAGCTTATAGGGGAAATGGTGTGAGGCACTCAACTCTTAAGAATTTTGTCACATCAAAAACACATCATGACATATAAAAAGATAAGAATCTAATAAAAATGGTAGTACTGTTTTATACATATTGAATGGATAAAAATACATAAATATGACAATAAAGGGTGGCCTGGTCTATGACCTCAGATTCTGCACACCCTGGACCTGCAGCTGCATGAGCAAGCTGAGCAGGCTGCATTTTGGCCCTGGTGGGGAGGCCTTGGTGAAAGGGAGTGTAGGTGTGGCAGAGATTAGGCCTTTTTCCACTCACATTTTCAACTACACCAGGAGATATACAATAAATATGGCATATACCTTGACAAAGATTAGACATTTTCTAGTGAAAGTGGGCAATGGAAAGGTTGCAGCTTCAAAGTTATTGTGATATGATACAGTTTTCTCTTTCTTATGGAAGAAGTCCTGTAGAAACAAACTCAAAAATCAAGCTATACTCAAAATGTTCCCCAACATATCAATCAATTTGGAACAAATTTGAGTTTTTGAAACAGGAGTCATAGCAGATTGCGTGCTTGTTTGCTTCTAGAGCTTGTGTTCCTAATCTTTCTTCCTGATCGAATTTTCTATTTTTCAGTAGCACCAGGTAATTTTGATGATTACTGCTTTGTAATCTTGTTTGAAATCTGATATTCTTAGATCTCTGTCCTTTCTCCTTTCCCCCCATTATTTATCTTGTGTTTCTTACTTTTGATTCCTCCAGGTAAATTCTGTCATTATTCTTCCACATCTGTAAAGTAACCCTTTGGTACTTTGGTACCAAAGTAAGTAAACTAATTTAAGTAGAATTGCCAGTTTTATTACATCAGCATGGCCCAAATGTGAGCAATTAGTATCCTTTTAATTATTTAGTTCTGTCTTCATTTTTGTAACTAATGTTTTATAGCTATAGTAATGTAATTCCTATGTGAGTCTGAGTAGGTGGACTCCCAAATATTTTATACCCTCTGTGGCTATTTTGATTATAATTTCTCTATTTTTTTTTTAAATTTATTTTTGACATGTTTGGTTTTCAGCATTGATTTTCACAGGCGTTTGAATTACAGATTTTCTGCCCATTTCCTCCCCCACCCACTCCAAGATGGCGTACATTCTGGTTGCCCTGTTCCCTAGTCTGCCCTCCCCTCCGTCACCCCATTTCCCTCCCATCCCCCCTTCCATTCCTCTCTCCTCTGTTCCCTTCCCATCCACCCTCCCTAAGAAGTCAAGCAATTCAACATGGGCCCCATGCATATCATTATGTATAACCCTTCCACAATATTCATGTTGTGAAAGACTAACTATATTTTGCTTCTTCCTAACCTATCCCCCTTTATTGAATTTTCTCCCTT
>CM053622.1:612094808-612120541 GCA_028646595.1 Phalanger gymnotis | reverse complement strand
GGGGAGAAAATCTGTAATTCAAACGCATGTGAAAATCAATGCTGAAAACTAAACATGTTAAAAATAAATTAAAAAAAAAAAGAAAATAACACTCAAAACTTTTAAGCTAAAATGTGATGAGCTAAAGTAATCCCTTATCCCCAAATCCTGGTTTACTTAAGCAAAAGGAAAACACTAGAATCACTGTGTATCTGCTACTGCAGCAGTTCTCAAAGTGTAATCTGGAGATCCCTGAAACCTTTCTAGGAGACCTGCAAAGTTAAAGTTATTTTCATAATATTACTAAGATGTCTTAATTTCAAATATAATAAATATGGATGGCTATGATCGCATAAATAAAAGCTCTTTTGGAGTCCTCAATAATTTTTAAAATTGTAAAAGGGTCCTGAGACCAAAGAGTTTGAGAACCACTGTGCTAATATAACACCTCAAAGCTTCAACAGATCTTCAATCTCTTCTGCATGGGCACTCCCTCCACCAGTGCAAATTAGAATTCATCAGCACTATCTCCCTCATGTTTGCTTTTTGTCTATATATTTCCATAAATTCTCCACAAGAGCTACATAACAGCATACTCTTTATAATATTTTGTGGATACCTGTAAGATACCTACCCACTTGTTATGTATCTCACACTCTTAAAACAAGACCAATCCACCTCCTTTTACAAAATATGTATGTACATATATGTATATATGTATGAATGTGTCTATATCTACGTCTATATGCACATACACTTGTGTGTTACTGAGAAGTGAAGAGTTCAATTGTTCAAAGGAATGGGCTTATCCTGACATTCATTTTGACATCCACTTAATCCATGTGCCTTTACTCAGAGTTAAATCTACTTTCATCATAAGGTTTTTCATTGTTGTGAAATGTTTCACAATAATGAATATATGTATGTATATATGCATATATACACACACTTATATACATAAATTATACATAACTTAAAGATAAAACTGCACTAAGACTTTTGGGTCACTCATATTTAGGAATATCCAAAAATAATATATTCAACATGCATCTTACATTGCTCTTTGGCTCATCTGCAGTTGGGATACTTCTGAAACTACGGCACTCTGTGATTCACAACCACGTAACATCAGCAAGAGAATGCACTTGTGTTAAAACCCTGGAATTTTACTAAAATGAGTAGAATGGGACCTCCTATAAGGGATGCATATTTTCCCTAATACAATCTGTCTGTTTTGGCTCCTCATGTCCAGTTTGGGGCCTGCTTGATTATCCATTTACTGCTTCTGTAGATAGATGCACTGAAAGATTAATTCAACGGGTTACTCATGCAACTATGTGTCATCATCTGAGCAATGTAATTTCTTCACCCAAATATTTTTCTCTGTGGATGACATTGAACTAGAAAAGAGATGCTCAACAAAGGTATTCATCAACGTCATGGAGAATTCCTGGACAATTAAAATAGAAAAGGAATTCCCTATCAATGAAAAAGCTTCTGCAGATACTCTTATTTGTGACTGATATTGTATTGATTACATCAAAGTCCAGAATATTTCGGATCTTCTAAATAATAGCCACAGCTACTGGGAAAAAATGGTCTGGTCATCCAAACATACACCCGGTATTATTTTTTGCTTAGAAGTATCTCATTAATGACAAAAATCACACCACCACTAAATAATTGTTACAGCCAAAAAACATGACTTTAAAGATCTGTTTCTTTTATGTGGTACCATTAAAAATAGACATTTAAAAACTCGGTCTAAAGATCTTATCAGAAAAATTCCATATGAAATTGCTAAATTGAAGAGTTCAAACACTGTAAGAAGGTACTGACTAGATACTTCGAGTAGACACTTTAAAGAATTATAGATGGTTAAAATTGTAAAGGACTTTGGCAAACACCTCATTTGACAGACAAGGAACTAAGATCTAGACAAATGACTTGCCCAAGATTACACGGGAAATCAGTAGCAGAACCTGACCTAGAATTTGGGTATCCTGCTCCCACCTCCTGCAATTTCCCCCAAAAGCACATTAACTTTTTCAGGACATCCCAATGTCATTCTCCCAGCTACAATGGTAATGGTTCTGGGATAAGAGATTACTATATTTATGGCCTTTTGACACGGAGATAGTGGAATAAGCTATCTTGTCATATAAAGTTTCAAACTGCTGACTGTCAATGAATGTGACATGAATCTAGCCATGTGACAAACAGTCATGTCCTTACACTGCCATTCAGTAACAACATTGAAAGAAAATTTTCAAAGCTATTTCTTCAAGTGTTATACAATTGTCTATTTTCCATGTCAGGATTGTCTGACCGTACTTTCAGTTTTTAGTGTTGTTACAGAGCCTCATCATTTCATCAATCAGAGCTATTCTATCTGCTGAAATGCTGGCAAATCCAGCTGCTTTGTCACTTATAATCAATTTCATTAATTTTTCTACTTTCTACCCCAATTAGTGCCCTACTTTTGGGACTGCTTGATGATTTGACATTACCTACTGTCTGCACATTAATAATCAAATTGCAAATTGCTTTGTCCTTGACATTAAAGGCCCCTTCTCTTTACCAGATCCTTTTGGTTTCATACACGTTCCCTTCTTGAGCTAAATTACATTGTGCCCTGCTGCGAAGCAAAGGGTTCAATTGTACAAAGGAATGGACTTGTCCTGGCTTGTTCATCTTGACATCCACTTAATCCATGTGCCCTCGCTCAGAATTCAATCTACTTTCATCTTAAGGCTTTTCATTACAGTGAATTTTTTCAGCTCATTGCCTAAAACACCTACTTGAAATGTTGTTTACCTGGATTTAATCCTCTTGGTTTCTAAAAGCATCAGATATAATGCTGCTGTTCTCCAGGTTACTTGACTCTGAACAACATGTCACAATTATAATATTTATGTTGTACTCTCTTTGTGGGCCTAATTGATGAATATGAAGACGCTGGTTACAATGATTGCTATTGATGCTGCTGAGAATTCTATTGAAAAGTGATTCTGAAACTGATGTCTGAACAGGCTGCTTTACTCTGTGTTCTAGCAGATAGGTTTACAATTTTCTTTCCCATCCATTCTCTCTGTCTCTTTGCCTTTCCCTCTCTGTTTCTGTTTATGTCTGTTTCTGTCTCTGTCTCTGCTTCTGTTTCTTTCTGTACCTTTCTGATTCTGTCTCTTTCTACTCTACCTCTCTGTGAATCTGTATCTCTACTGTCTCTCTGTCTCGGCTACTCTGTCTTTCTCTCTGTCTTCTGTCTCTCTTTGTCTGTGTCTCTGTCTCTCCCTCTGTGTCTCTGTCTCTCTTTGTCTATGTCTCTCTATCTCTGCTTCTGTGTCTCTGTGTGTGCTCTGTCTCTATCTGTGTGTGTGTGTGTCTTTCTTCCCTCTGCTTCTACCCCTCTATGTATATTTTGTTGTCTGTTCCTCAGCTTCTCTCTGTATCTTTCTGTCTCTGTCTCTTTCTTTCTATCTCTCTTGTCTTTACCTCTCTGTATCTGTCTCTGGGTCTCTAACTCTGTCTCTTTCTGTCTGTATTTCTCTCCCTCACTTTCCACTGCATTCTGACACCCTGACTATCTCTGCCTCTCTTAGCCTCTTTCGCTCATACATACACAGAAGAAAAACCAGACTTTCTCTCTTTACTTATGCATCAGCCTACAGATTATAATTTCTTGTCAGAAGTCTGCAAGCCACTTTGACTTTTGCCCACCTTTTTTGCCCTGCTTTTCTCACACTTAGCAGTGCCACAGAGATGATATATGTGACAACAGTGAAGAGCGTCAGTAGTCTAAAGCAATACAGCAGTAGGGCTGTGGGTCATATTTTCAACCTTTGTGACCATTCAATCTTGCCAGCAGCCTGCCTTATTTCTGACTCAGCTGATTTCTTATGTGTCTGTGAAAACATAGGTCAGAATTGGGACCACTTTTTGGCTCCTGCCATATTACTTTTCTTCAGGATGATCAGTCTTACAATAAACTAGTCAGAGGTTAGACTTGTGTTCCTTTCTTTTAGCTCATTCTAAGGAGTCACTATTTTCTTTCAGACTACAAGATTTCTTAATTCTTGTCTATTTTTGAAGAGGAGAGTGGGCAAGGTTCTGCCAACAGCTGCTTTGCTACAAATTGCACTGCCCTCTACCATATTTAATATCCCCTTTCTCCCTATTCTGATGTTGTCATTTTCACATTTTAAAATACCAGCAGGCAGCTTGAGACCCATTTTGTATATGACTATTGTGAAGTTTCACTACCATTAGTTACCAATATGTCACATCTACTTTTCATTTCTTCTTAGAAATATTGCATTAAAGGTTACAGTGTGCCTGTGGTCATATAAGAAACCTATGAATGTCCAAAGGGGTGAAAGAACTACTCTTTAAGGACTGATTGTTAGAACTCCTCATTCTGAGAAGAAAAACAATGAGGAGGAAGGAAAGGGATGATGAAATATATAAAAATCATTGCAGTTATAGAGAAAGGGAGCAAAGATCTCAGAATCCCAATATACTCCCTACTCTCAACAACTTGAACTGGGTAAATTCAAAACAAATGAAGGTAAGTATGATGTTACGAAGAATTTAGTATCTGTAAGGGCGGAGATTTGTTTTGGTTTTGTCTTTATATCCTCAGAGTTTAACACAATGTGTTAAGGCACAGTAGGTGCCTATCAAGTGCTGTTAAATAGCAAACTTAGGGAATTTTTAGTGTGGTAATATGATACAAGCTTAAGATATGTAAAGTTTCAAGAATGGTTTAGATGAATTTTTGATCCAGAGTGAGGATTATAAAGGAAATGAGGATGCTTGGAGTTACACTCCCAGGTGTGCTGGATATAGCTCTAATGATGTGTGAGAGCTCATAGTTAAAATTTCAGATATAGATCAGACTAGATGACTGCAATGGTCCCTTCTAAGTCTGACATTTTATGATTTAGTACATAAAGAAATCAAGGCTTAATATATTTGTTGATTATCTAGACTTAAGAAAGCATTAATAAGGCGATTAAACATACATTTCCCCTCCCCTTCCGACCCACACTCCCCAACTAGGTTGTTAAAAATTTACCAGCTTCCCTATATGTTGTACTGTAAACATTACTTGAGCTCAACAGAAGTGCAGGGAATGAAGTCACTAGACTGGAGACTAATAATAATAATAATAACTGGCCTTCACATAGTGCTATGAGGTTTACAAAGTGGTTTACATCCATTATCTTATTTGAGCTTTACAACACTTCTCTATATTCCTTGATTTTTGAAGCTGCCATTAGAGAGGATACCCACACCATCCTAGAATGTATTCTTTGGTGCCATTAATCAGAAAAAAATGCTGGGCTTCATGGCCCATGAGTCTAATCTAGGGTGGCAGACCTTATGAGTTCTTAGTGTGACAGTTCTTATGATATGGTAAGAACCAGTAAATACAACTTTCTTTCTTCTGCTTTATGTACTAAATCATAAAATGTTAGACTTTGAAGGGACCATTGCAGCCATCTAGTCTAATCTATTCCTGAAAAACAATCCTCACAAGTGTTTATCCAGACTCAAATTGAAGACCTCCAGTAAAAGAAAGCCACATGGTTCCAAGGAAGTCTTTTTTTTATTTTTGGCTTAGTTTTAATTGTTAGGAAGCAGATTTGGTTTTTTTTTCTATTTCATCAAGTTGATATTTGCTTCTTTGAAAATCCTCACCGTTGTTCCTACTCCTGCTGTCTGAGAATAAATATCCAAGTCTAATCTCTCTTCCATGTGTCAAACTTTTAAATATATGAAGATAATTATTGTATATCTTCTATCTCTTCTCTTTTCATAGGCAAAAAAAAAACTCTAGTTCTTTTATTCAACCTCTTTATCTCTGTAGAGGACAGAGAGACTATTGCTTCCTTTTCCCTAGAAATTATGCCTCTCTTAAAGCAAATAAAGTTCATTTTAGTCATTTGGGTTTTGTTGTTTGGGGGGAATCACATCATATTTCAGACTCATATCGAGCTTGCAGCTATGCTAAAATTGCCCAATCTTCTTTTTAAACAAACTCCTTTTTAACTATGCCTTCCTATGTCTTGTACTTAATGAAGCTGCTTTTTTGAACCTAAGCGTAACACTTTTACATTTATCTGTCTTGAATTTACTGTAATAGATTCAAGCCAATGCTCTATCTTGTCAAAGTATTTTTGGATTCTGTCTCTCATCGCATGTGTTAGTTAGTCTTCTGTGGTAGGAGCAATATTCTAACATTTTGACCACAAACATGTTAGGATAGTTTTTCCTGCCTTAAAAGGTATTGAAACAATCCTTAAGATTTGGGTATCTCAAGAGACTAAAGGCTCAGGCTACAGATATGACTTCCTGGTTGCCAAAGTACACAATAACTTTGATAACTTTCAGGCATGCTCTGATGTTTGATTAGCAAAACATCATGTACAACTCAAAGTCAGAGAAGCTTCTGCAGCTGTATCAGCTTAACGTGTTCTTGATACATATCCTTGGTGAATATCTTTATTCCACTGTGGTTAAGTGAATCATTTTTTGTTAATTGTTGAACAATGTGTGAGTGCCTAATTTCATTCCAGTATTGAATATAATCTATCAAGAACTGGCCAGTCAGATCTAGCCTAAAACATTTTCTTAGCTTTTTGTCAACTACAAATTTTGTAAATATGTCATCTATGCCTTTAATTAAGTCAATGATAAAAATATTGAACAGCATACAATCAAGCACAGATCCCTTGAATGTTTTAGTGAGTGGAGAAATCCTTTCAAAGTTGATATTGAACTAATCTTTCAGGTGAACTATTCATCACCTCCAAATTCACATAATTGTATTATCATTCAATCCCACATATCTTCATTATGTCCCCACATAGTATGACATATTTTAACAAAATCTTTTCTAAGAAATATGGTATAAAAGTCTTATTAACTTACAGAAAACTAGGAGATCAAGGAGATAGGATAAGGGAGGGATCCTAAGAAGGCTGTGCAGATTAGGAAGGCAGTGGTCAGAAGTAAATTAAACTTTCGAAGAGTGAGAGGGTGAAGAGAGAGAGAGAGAGGGAGAGAAGGAGGGAGGGAGGGAGAGAGAGAGAGAAGTATAAACAGTGAGGAAAATAGAATGGAGGGAAATACACAGCTAGTAATTATAATTTTGAATGTAAATGGGTTGAACTCACCCATAAAATGGAAATGGATAGCAAAATGGATAAAAAAAACCCACAAAACTCAACAATATATTATTTACCTCAAAACACATTTAAAAATTAGAGATACACATAGAGTAAAAATAAATGGCCAGAGTAGACTTTATCATGCTTTAGATGATGCAAAAAAAAATTGCTATCCTGATCTCAGAAAAAGTTAAAACTAAAATAAATTTAATTAAAAGAAATAAACAGGGAAATTACATTATGTTAAAAGGTACCATAGACAATGAAGTAATATCAATATTAAACATATATGCACCAAATAGCATAGCATCTAGATTCTTAAAGGAATATTTAAATGAGTTATAGGAGGAAATATATAGCAAAACTATAACAGTGGAGGACTTCAACCTTCCCGTCTCAGAACTAGATAAATTTAATCAAAGAAAGAAGTAAGCCAAGAGATAAATAGAGTCTTAGATAAGCTAGAAATTATAGATATCTGAAGAGAATTGAATAGGAATAGGTACAAATATATTTTTTTTTCCCTCAGAGGTTCATGGCACCTTTACAAAAATTGATCATATATTAGGACAGAAAAACTTTCTAGTTAAATGCAGAAATATTAAATGGAGTCTTTTCAGATCATAATGCAATAAAAAATTACAATTGATAAAGGATCATGGAAACACAGATTAAAAATTAATTGGAAACTAAATAACCTAATTTTAAAGAATAAGTGAGTTAAAGAACAAGTCATAGAAACAATAAATACTTTTTTAAGGAGGATGATAATGATGAGACAACATACCAAAACTTATGGGATGTAACAAAAGCAATAATCAGAGGAAAATTTATCCCTAGATGCTTACATTAATAAAATAGAGAAAGTGCAGACCAATGAATTGGGTACATAATTTAAAAAAAACTAGAAAAAGAACAAATGCAAAATCCCCAATTTAACACCAAATTGGAAATCTTAAAAATTAAATGTGAGATTTATGATACTGAATGTAAGAAAACCATTGAATTAATAAATAAAACTAGGAATTGATTTTATGAATAAAAGACAATAAAATTGTTAGGAGTTATTTGGCCCAATTATATATCAATAAATTTAACAATTTAAGTCAAATGGAAAAATACTTACAAAAATATAAACTGCCCAGATTAACAGAAGAGAAAAATAGATTTTCTAAATAAACCCACTTTAGAAAAGAAATTGAACTGGTCATAAATGAACTTCCTAAGAACAAAGCATCAAGACCAGATATATTTACAAGTTGATTCTACCAAACATTTAAAGATCACCTAATTCCAATATGAAATAAATTATTTGGAATAATAGGCAAAGAAGGAGTCCTACGAAACTCTTTATATGAAACAAATATGGTGCATAAACCAGGAAAAGCAAAAACAGAGAAAAAAATCATAGACTAATTTCACTAATGAATATGGATGCAAAAATCCTAAATAAAATACTAGCTAAGAGACTACAACAATATATCACAAAGATTATACATTGTAAACAAGTGGGATTTATACCAGGAATGCCAGGCTGGTTCAATATAACCTATTAACATAATCAATTATATCACCACCAAAAGTAATAAAAATCACATAATTATGTCCATAGATACAGAAAAAGTTTTGACAAAATACAATATTCATTCTTATTAAAAAAAACACCTAAAAGCATAGTCATAAATGGATTTTTCCTTAAAATGATAAAAAGCATCTACATAAAATCATCAGCAAACATTATCTATAATGGGGATAAGCTAGAAGCTTTCCCAATAAGATGAGGAATGAAACAAGAATACCTATTACCACCAATATTATTCAACATTGTACTAGAAATGATAGCAATAGCAATAAGAGGATGAAAAGAAGTTGAAGGAATCAGAATGGGTAATGAGGCAATAAAACCATCTCTTTTTGCAGAACAACATGGTGGTACATATACTTGGAAAATCCTAGAGATTCAATTAAAAAGTTAACTGAAGCAATAATTTTGGCAAAGTAATAGGATATAAAATAAACCCATATAAATCATTAGTATTTCTATATATCATAAACGAAGCCCTGCAAGAAGAGATAGTTCATTTAAAATAACCATAGACAACATAAAATACCTGAGAGTATGTCTGCCAAGACAAATTCAGGAACTATATAAACATAATTGTGAAACACTTTTTATACAAATAAAATCATATTTAACTAGAGAAATATTATTTTTTCATGGGTGAACCAAGCCAATATAATAAAAAATGACAATTCTACCTAAACTAGTCTACTTATTCATTGCTATCTCAATTAAACTACCAAAAAATTATTTTATTGAGTAAGAAAACAATAACAATTTATTTGGAAGAATGAAAGGTCAAGAATATCAAAGGAATTAATGGAAAAAAAATGTACAGAAAGGAGGTATAGACACATCAGATCTTAAAGTGTATTATAAGGCGGTGATTATCAAAACTATCTGGTACTTGTTAAAAAAATAGAATAATAGATCAGTGGAATAGAGTCGATATATAACACACAGTGGTAAATGATTATAGTAAGCTTGGGTTTGATAAATGCAAAGATTTAAGCTTTTGTGATAAGAATTTACTATTTAGTAAAAATTATTGAGAGAACTGGAAACTAGGTATAGATCATTATCTTATACCACTAACCAAGATATGGTTAAAAATGGCTACATGACCTAGACATAAAGGGAGATATCATAAGTAAATTAAAAGAACATGGAGGGGCAGCTAGGTGGCACAGTGAATAGATTACTGGCCCTGGAGTCAGGAGGACTTGAGTTCAAATCCAGCCTCAAACACTTGACACTAGCTGTGTGACTTTGGGCAAGTCGCTTAACCCCAATTGCCTTGCCTTGTCCCCTACAGCAACAAAAAGAACATGGAACATATCACCTATCAAATTTATGGATAGGAGAAGAATTTATGAATAAAGAAGAGATAGAACATATTGTGGATAATTTTGATTATATTAAATTAAAAAGGTTTTGTACCAATAAAATCAATATAGCCAAGATTAAAAGGAAAGCAGAAAATTGGGGGAAAATTTGTAGTTCGTTTCTTGCAAGACTTCATAAAATACTAGTCATTCTCCAGTTGATAAGCGGTCAAAGGATGTGAATGAGTAGTTTTGGAAGAGGAAATTAAAGCTATCTATAGTCTTAAGAAAAATGTTCTAAATCATTATTGATTGGAGGAATGCTAATTAAAACAACTTTGAGATATCATCTCACATCTATCAAATTGGCTAAAATGATAGAAGGGGAAAACAATAGATGTTGGAGGGTATATGGAAAAATTAGAACGCTAACACACTGTTGGTGGAGCTATGAACTGATCTAACCACTTAGTAGAGCAGTATGGAATTATGCCCAAAGAACTGCAAAACTCTGTATACCCTTTGATCCAGCAATACTACTATTAGATCTGTTTCTCAAGATGATCAGGAAAAGAGGAAAAGAACCTATATTTACTAAAATATTTATAGCAGCTCTCTTTGTAGTAGCAAAGAACTGGAAATCAAGTGGATGCCCATAAATTGGGGATGAATAAGTTGTGGTATATGATTGTGATGGAATACTACTGTGCTATAAGAAATGATGACGTGGTTGATTTCAGAAAAACATAGAAAGACTTTCACGAAATAATGAAAAGTGAAATGAGCAGAGCCAAGAGAATGTTGGATACAGTAACAGCAACATTATTTGAAGAGTAACTATGGATGACTAAGCTATTCTGTGTAATATGAATATTCAAATCAACTACAAAGGACCTATGAAAGAAGATGCTATCTACCTAGAGAGAAAGAACTAATATATGGAAATATGTATTGTATGGTTTCACACACAGACACATACATATGTCAAATGTTGACCTTCTTTACTGTGGTGTGGATTTGGGAGGAAGGGAGGGGGACAGCTAGAAATTCAAAATGTAACAAAAAATAAATAATAAAAGAAAAAACAAATAAAGGCAGATATAAATAAGTGGAGAAATATTTATTGTTCATGGGTAGGCCAATTCAATACAATAAAAATGATACTACTTTCTAAATTAATTTACTTATTCAGTTTTATACCAAACTCCTAAAGTATTACTTTATGGAGCTGGAAAAATTAATAAAATTCATCCGAAGGAACAAAAAATCAAGAATATCAAGGGAATCGATGAAAAAAATGTAAAAGAAGGCAACCCAGAGGTACCAGATTTCAAACAGTATTACAAAATGGTAATCATAAAAACAATTTGGTACTGAATAAGAGTGGTAGATCAGTGAAATAGATTGGATCCTTAATATACAGAAGCAAATGAGCACAGTAACCTCGTGTTTGATCAACCCAAAGATCTTGACTGTTGAGACAAGAACTCACTGTCTGATTTTTAAAAACTGCTAGAAAAGTAGTCTGTCAAAAATTAGGCATAGATCAACGCTGAACACCCAATACCAAGATAAGCTTAAAATGAGTATATGATTTAGACATAAAAAATGATATTGTAAACTAATTAAGGGAATACAGAAACTATTACCTGTCAGATCTATGGATAGGGAAAGAATTCGTGAACAAACAAGAGATAGAAAGGATCATAAGAAGTAAAATGCATAGTTTTGATTACATGAAATTAAACAGATTTGCACAAATAAAACTAATGCAGTCAAAATTAGAAGAAAAGCAGGAAACGGCAGTGGGAAGGTTACAGCAGATTTCTCTAGTAAAGGTCTCATTTCTCAAATATATAGGGAATTGAGCCAAATTTATAAAAATAAGAGCCATTTCCCAATTGATACATGGTCAAATGCTGTAAACAAGTAGTTTTCAAAAGAAGAAATCAAAGCTATCCATAGTTATATGAAAAAATTCTCTTCTTGCTATTGTTTAGTCATTTTCAGTCATGTTGAACTCTCTCTTACCCATTTTGGGGTTTTCTTGGCAAAGATACTGGAGCAATTTGCCATTTCCTTCTCCAGCTCATTTTACAAATGAGGAAACTGGGGCAAACGGAGTTAAGTGATTTGCCCAGGGTCACAAGCTAGTAAATATCTGAGGCTGGATTTGAACTCAGGTCTTCCTGACCCCAGGCCCAGCACTCTATCTGCTGTATCACCTAGCTCCTCTTAAAAATAAACTCACCTGCATAAAGAATACAGGAATTGCATCTTAAATCTCACACTTGTGATTTGGGAACACTTAAAGCTCTCCCTCATCCACTAATTCATAATGTGTCAGAGAGATAACAGTCATTTAAATGTGATTAACTAGTTGTCACTAAAAGATTTTCATTAAAGGCATGATAGGAGGTGATCCAGTCAGTCATAGTATGAACACTTTCAGTGATAGGAAGCTCACTACCTAACAAGGATAACTGATTTTTTAAGTTCTTTTTTCTCTTTAGCCCATAGCTATCTTCTTAAAACTTCCAAACATTATTCCTTTTGCAACACACAGCAAGATTACTCTCTTTTTTTTGCCAAGTATTGATCGATTGAAAAATATTTGAAGACAACTATTGTGCTCCCCTGAGTTTTACTTTTCCAAGCTAACCATCTTCAGTTCCTTCAATCATTCCTTGTGTCACATGGTTCACAGACTCTTCACTACCTTAACCATCTTCATCTGGACAGACTAGTTTGTCAATATCCTTTTTAACATGTTGCATCAAGAATTTACTACTTTACTAGTGGTGTGATCTGACCAGCACCCTTCACACTATATTACGTCCCTTGGTCTGTAGTCTATACCTCAGTTCATGCAGCCTGAGATAACTTTGTATTCATACTGAACTTGTGATTAACTAAACCTATGTGGTCTTTTTTTTTTTAATATGCTCTGCTTTCCAAACAGGTTTCTTGCATTCTCTCAGTAGGCAACTATTTTTTTCACTCTTTTTCAAAAAAAAAAAACAAAGTGGAATTTCCTATTTACTCCTCTTAAATTTCACTCTCCTCCTTAACTTGTGGCAGCAGGTGGAGGCAGTGACTGACAGATGAGCAGTGAGAAGTTCCTGAGCTAAGCTGAGAGTAGGGTCATGTTGAAAGGTGGCGAGGAAGAACCATGGCAAGAAGAAGCCTGAGACCAGGAGCTGTGGTGAAGGCAGTAGTCACTAAAATAAAGGAAGTACAGATCCCAGAAATAAAGAAGGGAAAAGCTAGCAATGGCCAGATTCCAAGGATGCTCAGTAGCAGTAAATGAGATGGAGGCTTGAGTAGTTAGTGCTGTGAGATTTGTGGGGACCATGTGACTGTACCATTAGGAGGGAGAAAGGAATGACATCCACTGCTAAACAGCTTATAACTACTCTCTTGCTAACAGGGCTAGGATATTAGGTCTTTTTCTATACTTTAAATGCATTTTAATATAACTATATGATATTTAAAAGAAATTAAATTTCTTCATTTTTGGAGTTTTCCAGCCTGTCAAAATGCCATAGTGAGAAGAACACCTGATTTTGGAATAAGAGGTTTAAATTTCCCTTCTTTTATTATACCTATGTGACCTTAGGCAACTCACATAATCTTTTTATGCCTCAGTGTGCTGACTGGTAGGATGAGGGGTTATATAGTAGATGACCTCCAAGGCCCTCTTCAGCTCTGGCTCCATAATCCTACAATGCAAAAAATCAGGATTTAGCCCCACAGTGTATTAGCTCTCTCTCCCAGGAGAGTGCCATTTGTCTAATTGAAAAATACATTTTCTTTGCTTAAGTCCAAATTATTGTCCAACTAGCACAAAGCTAAACTCAGTGTCACCCTAGTGACAGCCTCTAATGACACCCTAACTTGACATTAATCCATTAATCACTATTCTTTGTATATGAGTGTTCAACTAGCTACAAAACTCCTTAACTGTACTTTGTTTCTATGTCTTAACTCTGGACCCTTGCCACCTCAGAGATAGATATGTAGATATATGAAATACGCTTCTTGTTACTGGAAGGAAAGTCACTATGGTAATATGAGGGTAAGTCAATAACTCAAGTGAATTGAAGCATATGTTCAAAATATTTGATTTCTGAAACATGAACAAATACATTGCCAACTTCATATTGTAGGCATTATAAGTACTATATACTCAGACAAAATAATGAAGACTTCTGGAAATGCATGTATTCTAAGTGAAATATGTCCTTAAAAATTTAAATCCAACTTAATTATTGGCTCTGGTTCCTCTGTTGGATTTCTATCTTTAATTGCTATCGTATGCTGTCATTATACCGATTCATAGTGGTAAATGCATCGTACGGATGAAAAATAACACGTAAAACATTTATACAGCACTTTGACATATTCAAAGTGCTTTACCAATCAACGTGACCTCATTTTGTCTTCGCAATGATCCTGAAAGGTAGGCATTATTATAATCCCCATTTTACAAATGAAGAAACTGAAGACACAGAGAGATTGAGTGACTTGCCTAGGGTCACACAGCTACTAAGTGTCTGAGGCTGGATTTGAACTTAGGCCTTTCTCAACTCCAGGTTCAATTCTCTATCCACTGCTTCACCTAGCAGAAGAAAGGGAAGCAAAGAAAAGCTAAGTTAGTTTTGGGGATCCCATAGAAACTATTTAAAATACCAAGACTAAAACTGGCTTCCAAAATTTATTTTCATGCTGTTACTTCTTGTATAAAAGCATTTAGAATTATTGGGTTTTATAGATTAGGGCACAAATACAAGTAACAAAAAGCTACAAAAATTCAGCTTGATCATTCTACTTCAGATGTAATTTAAGAGTTTAATAAGTATTCAGTTGTGTCACAATTGCCAAGAGGTGATGCTTGTTATAACAAAACACTGGCTAATTAGGACAGAAGGAAAGTACTGGATTTCATGAAGAGTCTAAGGTCTGAGGAGAAGGGAAAAGGAAGAAATGTTTTTCTCTTCCATTAGACTGTTTGGGGAATTGCCAGGAACTTCTTATAAAACAAACTATTCTTTATCTCCGTGGTGGAAAAAAATGTTGAAGTTTAAAAACAAAATCAAAACCAAACAAAACAGTCTGGCCTATCAGAGTCATAGTTTCAGGGAGCAGCCATACACCATGGTCTAATCTGAAGGGGGTACAGAGGCCCCTAGGCTAGCATGAATCTCCAAAGACTCACTCACAGCACAGAACACAGTTGTCTGTTCTCTGGACACTGAGAATGTTCTACTCCTCTAATTGACTGGTGAGTCCATGTACCTCTTTTAAGGAAGAGACGTCTTCACTCTGCAGGCTGCACTGAGGAGTCATCTCAATAGGACTTTCCCTACTATGACATAGAAACCTCTTCACCCTGGAAGCTCACTCCACCCCTGGACTACTTCTTACCTTAGAAGTACCCTCTATCTCTGTGACCTATCCTACTAATTAAGTTGTTCCTCATTAGGTTTCTATTTTAAGGAAGAAGTCCAGGCCAACCATGTCTTCATTCCTCTCTAGGCTACACTGCTGACTCATCTCCACAGACTTTCTTTATCACATCCCCACACCAAGTACCTTCACCCCCACCTTTTCAACTCCCGTTTATGTGCATACTCTCCTTAGAGTATAAGTTTCTTGAGGACAGGAACTATCTTTCCTTCTTCCTGAATTCATAATTTTTAGAATTTAACAGAGTCCCTGGCACACAGTAAGTACTTAATACACGCTTGTCGACTTCCTCTGTCATTATTTCATTGGCTTTACCCATCAGCGTTCACATTATAAGTAGCAATTGTATATTTCTTTTTACATCTTTCTTGGAGATCTGTTAGTTTATGTTTGTTCTTCCTAATTAATGTACACAAGCTAGTACCTAATTTACTCTGAGTCCCAAAGCCCATTGATAATTGGACTCTCTGCTCATTGGTGAAGAGCAGTGTCCTGTGCTTACATAAGGGTAGCGAAGGGTTGGCAAGAGCTGGAGAGAGGAAAGGTTTGGACTTTTCAAGATCTTGAGTTTCTTTGGGCTCTGTGGTCACTTTGGAAACTTCTGGATTCCAGCTTCAAGACAGAAGATGGATGACACCAATGTCATGTTGGGTTGCTAAAGGGATAAGACTCTAGGAAGAAGCCAACATGAGAAGAAGTGGCAGTCTCTAATATGATTCTCTCCCCAGCTTGCTACACTGGAGACTTTAAGAAATTTCCCCTTGGGCAAGATCTGGGATTTTCTCTCTTAGTTGAGCTGGGCTATCTCTCTCTCTCCTAGTGAGAAAGCTCCTTCACTTGGTATTGCCTGGTATATATTCTCCAATGTGAATTATTTCTCTTTTGTTATCAACTTGAATAAATGGGGTTTCTTTGCTATTCACTGTGTTGGTGGTATAACCATAATTTGGTGGGAAAGGGGTCAAGCCTTGGAAATAAAACTTGGATTCTCTTTTCTCCATTAATGACCAGTGATCAGAAGTATAGCTTGAAACTGGAAACTACAAGTGCTTCTTAAACTGTAGGTCAGGACTGCATCAGTAAGGCAAGTGCCACAATATCGATGTGACCATGATACGCCTGCATAATTCTGTATTGCAGAATATAAGAGATTCTCCACATAGAAGGCAGAAGTAAAACATTTATTCAGACACCAGAGGATCAAATCCCAAAACCAATAACTCCAATTCAACATAGCAGCAGTTATATCCCAAAACCAGTAAGCCTACTTTATCATAACAGCAAAGAACTTAAAACACAGTATCAAAGCAGGGAGCCAAGCCATCCCGTAATCTTCCCCTCTGCTGGAACCTTCCCATAAATACTCACTCACAAATCCTAGCTGTCTTCTTGCCTGAGTCCTCTCCTCCCCCAATTCTGAGAAAGAGCGCACTTAACAGCTACCCTGGGAGTATATATACCCTTTTCAGAGCCCAAAGGTTCCACAACCCTCCTGATCTAATTAGCAAAAGAGCATGGGCCTTCCCACAAACAAACCTCCTCTAATCAAGCTTCCCTTAACTAGCTACACCTGAGATCTGTTGATGGGATTAATGGGGGTGGGGGGGCAAGATCTTTAATCATATTAACACCACAATGACTCCATACTGGGTCACAAAAAAACTGGCAACAGTAAGAGGTTTCCGAATGCACGACAAACAAAAATTAATTAAAAATCAAACCTGCAATGAATCTGAGGTGTTTGTGGCAGCACTTGCTCATGTTGCATTGTGCAGCTTCACTATAGCCTTGGTTCTGAACACACATGGGCACTTTGCACTGTGCATGCCCCCAGGCCACACAATGCTAACCAATGCTGGTGAATTGCGAAAAGAGGTTGCTAGAGGAAAAAGTTTGAGAAGTCCTGCTCTTGACTAATAATACATAAGAGATTAGACAGATACAATTCTTGCTCAGTGCTCCCTCTCTCTGAGGAGAGCAGAGTGGCCAAGCTTCTGGCCCCAATCTCCTGTTTCTTTCCCAGAAGGAATTAAAGTCTCCCTTGGAGAAGAAGGCTTGGGGGAGAAGAGGCTAAAGATGTCTATTTTGCCTCCCTTGAAGCCACGCAATGATACACCCAGGTGGGGGACAGCCCTCACATTAACCTTTCTTTTCCTACAATGTCAGATAAGAAACCAACCAGATGCACTTTAGCAAAACCCAGCCTTCTAATAGAAGCCATGATAGAAGCTGCCTTAACAAGCTGCCCAGGAATGAAGGTGATTATGATTCAAGTATCTAATAGCCCTTTGTGAGAAGTGATAGAGAGTGAGCAAATCTGGCTGTGTCCAATCATTGATCGCTCCTCCTTCCATGGACTGAAGACTAGTGCACCTGATACGGTGGTGAATGAGCTGGTTGTGTTCACCTTATAATTTTAACCTTTCTTCCCCATGAAGCAGCTAGGAGGCTGAGTGGATAGATCACTGGGTTTGGATTCAGGAAGATCTGAATTCAAATCAAGCCTCAGAGGCTTACTAGCTAAGTATGTATCCTGAACAAGTCACTTAACCTCTATTTGCCTCCATGTCCTCAACTGGAAAATGGGGATGATAACAGCACCTTCCTCCCAGAGTTGTTGTGAGATTCAAATGAAATAATATTTGTAATGTGCTTAGTGCAGTTCCTGACACACAATAGGCATTTAATAGATGTTTATTCCCTTCCCTCCAGTCTCTGAGACTCTTGTTGTTTGAATTAAAACACACTGAAATAAAAGACATATTGCCTTATGTGTAGTTTATGTAGGTCTGCCCTTTTCTTTTGTGAATTATTCCCAGTTCTTGAGTCTCATAACTTCAGTAAAAGACTGAGATAGTCTCCACCCCCACCCCACCCCCACCCAAAATATCTGCTTCACCTAGTTAATGTTGATGTCTGCAATTCTACCAAAAGTTTCTTGCCTATAGGTTCAATATCTTCTTCCAAAAGGCTTTTTCAAAATAGAAAAGGCTCATGAAAAGATGCCACTTTGAGCTGCTTTCACTGTTTTTTCCACATCGATATTCCTATTCTTTACCACAGGAAGGGTCTGGGACAACATTGAAGCCTTATGAATGTGGTGGGGAGGTAATAAAGGGAAAGGGGGTGGCCAAAAAATGGAAGAAATGAGCACTCCCAGTCATCTCCACACGATGGTGACTGTTTTCTGACCATCATCTCTTTCCCATCATAACACTGTACTCTGTTCCTGGAACACTAGGTTCTGATAGGTGAGCTTTTGCTATATCTTTCCTGCATCTGGGTCTCCAGGTAATCCCATGCCACCACTGGTGTATACTAACCATCCCCATCTTCCCTTCATGGATTATCTTCCCCATTAGAATATAATCTCCTTGAGGGAAGGAACTCTGTGTCTTACTTGCTTGTTTTGTATCTCCCAACACTTAGCACATTGCCTGGCACATGTTGTTCAGTCGTTTTCAGTCATGTCTAATTGTCTGTGCCCCCATTTGGGGTTTTCTTGACAATATTGGAATGGTTTACCATTTCTTTCTACAGCTCATTTTACAGATGAAGAACTGAGGCAAACAGGGTTAAGTGACTTGCCCAGGGTCACACAGCTAGTAAGTGTCTGAAGCCATATTTGAACTCAGGAAAATGAGTCTTCCTGACTCCAGGCCCAGAGCTCTATCCACTGTGCCACATGGCTGCTCTTGCTGGGACATAGTAAGTGCTTAATAAATGATTCAGCTAGCTAGCTAGAAAAAAGAAGTGGGGGTTGTCAGACTTTCTTCACTTAGTTCATAATTTTGCCTAAGGACAACCCTTGCTGACCTACTTAGTTTGCTGATAGGTCTTGAAGAATCCATTTGCTCTTTTTCATTTTGTTATTGCTTACTTAATGGACAAAGCTTCAATTTACTGACTATCAAAGCTCTTTGAAGCTTTTGGCTCCATCTTCCACCACACTTGATGATGTGGACAGTAATCATGCTTCAAGGAAGGTTATTCTAAATGACCTTTGAGGTTTCTTCCAGTTCTGAGGATCTCTGATTCTGCATTTCAGGAGAGAGTGGTCTGGTATTGTTTACGATAGCCCAAGATTTCAAAGGCTGAGGGCTCAACTTCATTAGAAGCCACAAAGGCTGAATAACCAGAATGAAAATATGGTTCCCAGAGTGTGGTCTGTGGATCCTTGGGGATCTTCAAGACCCTCTCAGGAGATCCTTGAGATAAAAAATATTTTCACAATCATGCTAAGATGTTATTTACCTATTGAAATCCTCCTCCTTTGTCCAACTACATGTCTGTGTGAAGCCAGATCTTCTTCATATGCTCCAACCAAAACAACATATTGCAAACGCATCAAATGCAGAGGTATATATGGAAATCTAGTTGTCTTCTATTAAGCCAGACATTGAAGAGATTTGCAAAAACAGGTAAAATCATGCCATTCTTTTCACTATTTTTTTGTTTTGATATACATAATTGCTTTTTTTAAATAAAAGTATGTTATTTCTATTAACATGTGTAGGTATGTTATTATTTTTAATGAATTAATGTTTTAAAATATGTTTATAAAATGTTTTATTAGTTTAAATTTCTGATATAAGTAATAATAGAAATAGCCCATATAAATAAAATTTCCTTGAGATCCTCAGTTTTTAAGATCATAAAGTATCTGAAGCTAGATTTGAACTCAGGACTCCAGAGACCAAAAATTTTGAGACAATAGCTAGCCAATCAGAAAGCAGTACCACCAGGAAGCCCAAGCAGGATGTGGACCCCAAAACAATAGAAGAGACTTTCCCTAAGTAGGCTCCTGGGCAGTAACAGCAAAAACTGTCCATTAGGTGAACTTATGACGTAGACAGGCTTATTATAATATCATTATTATATTCATGAACTCCCCACAAATGGGTTTTTCTGTATGCATTGTGGGTAATTGCACGTGCAGTTCCACTGTGACTGGGACCCTTCCTCCATTATCTAATCTTTAACAAACTCCTCCTGCCTTTTTAATATTAATCATATTCACATAGTCTATGTAAATTGTGATTGTGTAATAAACATCTTTACCCTATAAAAATCCATCTTGCTTTCTCTGAAGTTGCTGGTTCCTCTTGGAACTTAGCCCGCTTCATGAGAGGTGTCAATCTCAATAAATGCCCATATTTGCATTAGAGGTGTTTTGACTCTGAATTCTTTGAGACTGTTCCACCACAACACATCATGAAACCCCAACACATTGGTATGGTGGAAAGAACTAGCTCGCTGATCAAATCACTTCATTTCTCTTGGCCTCCGTTTCTTCATTTGTTTAAAAAAAAAAGTCAAGTGGGAGGATAAAAGGGAAGTGTGAACTAGATGGCCCTAGTAACTGAATGTCTAATGAGTAGAACATTGGGTCAGGAAACAGGAAGATCTGAGTTTAAATCTGACCTCAGACAGTTATCACCTGTGTAACTCAGCCAGTCACTTAAGGTCTGTCTGCCTCAGTTTCCTCAACTGTAAAAATAGAGATGATAATAGCACCAACTCCCAGGGTTTTTGTTAGTATCAAATGAGATAATATTTATAAAGTGCTTGGCACAGTGCTTTGCATATAGTAGGTGCTCAACAAATATTTATTCTCTTCCCTTTCTCTTCCAACTCTAAATTTTTGTGATTCTGTAACTCCAGAACTCTGTATGTTGGTATGCAAGGCCACCAGCCATCTTGTTTCCATACAATGACTTTCCAGGTCTATCATTATCACATCTCATGCATTTGGTTTCACCCACAGTTGTTCAAATTATAAGTAGTAAATTGTATAGCCCTTTTTCCTCTTGGCTTCATCAGATCTCAACCCTCCACGGGTAATTGGTATTGTGATTTTGTTTCTCAGCTATTGACATCTGAAATAGTTTCTTTAAATAGTAGCTCACCTGTGGGTACTGAATAATCCTACACAGCCTCCAAAAGTTGTCAGAATGTGCTTTCTTGAAATTTGATTACTTTGTGGGGGGAAATGTGAAATCCTTGGTACAGCCATAGACATTTCTAGGTTTATTCTTTGGGGGGGAGGGGGAGACCTATTTTGAGTTAGAGACAGCATATATTTGCTATACATGGTTTCCTTCAGTTAGTATAAGCACAAAGTCACCAAAATTGGATCCTTTTCTCTCATCACAGGAAAAAAATTATTGTTAAGATGCGTTCCTCGGCAAATTCATTCATAATTTTTCATGGCAGGAAATATTCGTCTTATTGTCCATAGAAGCAGTGGTAGTAGTAGTTGCAGCATCAGTAGTAGCAGCAGCAGCAGCAGCAGCATCAGTAGCATCAGTAGCAGGATCAGTAGTAGCAGCAGCAGCAGCAGCTAGTATTTATATAGTGCTTCAGTTAATCAACTGGTGAGGTATTAAGTGCCTACTAAGTATCAGGACCTTTGCTAAGCACTGGAGTTACAGAAAAAATCAGTTCTTGCCCTCAAGAAACTCCCAGTCTAGTGATGAAGACAATGAATTAAATGCAAACAAGATACCTACAGGATAAATTAGGGTAATCTCAGAGGGAATGCTTTAAGATTAAGGAAGACTGGAAAAGGCTTTTTGCAGAACTTTAAAGCTACAGAAATCCTTTATAAACATCTCATTTTTATACTTATAATAACTCTGGAAGATGGGTAGTATTATTATTCCTGTTATACAGATGAGGAAACTGAGGCAGACAGAAGTTGACTTCTCCAGGATCATATAACTAGAAAGTATCAGAAGGATATTTCAGCACAAGTCTTTCTGACTCCAGGTCCATTGCTGTATCCACTCTACCACCTAAACTTCATTATCATGTGCCAGGAAAAATGCTTTTTAAAATGTGTCTGAAGTAGCCCTAAATTGCTAGGCCACTGCTCAAAAGCTAAGTCAATCTGCTAGAGTTTCCCTTATCAACTGGACAAGAGTGGTAGCATTTTCACATTCCCAATGCTTCCTTTAGGAAAAAAAATAAGTCTTCCATCTTCTCTGGAAACTAAGATTATGCTTAGCTTTTCAAAGGCTTTCATAGGCAGCAACAATTTGGGAACATTCAAACAGTCGTCAGCCTTGTCTGGTTTTTGTTTCCTTGAATCCAACATTTCAGGTCCTGCTGCCTTTAACAACTAGATAAAAGAATAAATAAATAAATAGAGCTGGCTAAACAAGAGAACAAGCTATTTACCTTGGTATAAAAGGATTAAATCTGGTTCAAATGTTTTCAAGGATGAGTTGAGTTTGACCATGCACTGAGATCTTAGCCTTCAGTATTTCAGCTCTAACACGACAGCATCTCACAGTTGGCGAGCTGCATTTAGTGAGATGTGGTAACTTGCCTTTGTTTTCATTCAAAGTGCATATTAGGGTTTCTCGTTCAGGGTAAAGTCTTCAGCAGCTCTAAGAATTTGTTTTTAGAATTTCAATAGTGTCTCTGATAAATAGATGGGTACAAAACTTTTTTCCCCCAAACTAGCAACCTATCACTCAATCTCCAAGCATTTAAAAAGACTGTTCCCACTGGGGATAGAGAGAAAGCTAAAACAGTCCCTGCCTTTAATAAGCACACATTCTGATAAGGAGACGACATGAACATATATAAACAAAAGACAGAGAGAGAAAATATAAAGTAATCTTGTAGAAGAAGAAACTGAAAACTATGAGGAAGGGAAAGGACAGAACCAGGAAAGGCCTCAAGCAGAAGATCTTGCGTGAGCCGAGTTTGATGGATACTAGGAATTCCAGGAGATAGAAGAGAGAAATGGGAGCATTCCAGGTATGGGGGACACCTGGAATAAATGGAGTAGACACTTGAGAGAGAGAGGGATGTGTGTGTGTGTGTGTCAAGAAAGAAAATCAGCATTGACTATAAAGTCAGTGGAGGGGAGCAATAGGTAATAAGGCTGAAAAGGGAGGATGGGTCCGAGGTGTGAAGAACTTTAGTAGCCAATACAAGAATTTATATTTGCTCCAAAGGGCAATAGGAAGCCACTAGGGTTTACTGAATAAGGGTGATAGGATCAAACCTGTGTTTTAGTAAAAGAACTATGTGGAAGATGAAATAGGATAGGGAGAGGTTTATGAAAGGGAGACCAATTAGGAGGTTATCGCAAAAGACCAAGAAGAGATGACATGGGCCTGTGCTAATGTAGTAGCTGTTGAGAGGATGGGAGGGAATTATGAGAAAGATGTAGAGATAGAAATAACAAGATTTAGCAATTGATTAGATAGGGGAAATGAGAGTGGGATTTTGAGCCGTTCAGTCATTTTCAGTCGTGTCCAACTCTCCGTGACTCCATTCGGAGTTTTCTTGGCAGACGCTGGAATTATTTGCCATTTCCTTCTTCAGCTTATTTTACAGATGAGGAAACTGAGTCAGATAGGGTTAAAGGATTTGCCCAGGGTCACACAGCTAGTAAGCTTTAGAGGCTAGATTTGAACTCAGAAAGATGAGCCTTCCTGAATCCAGGCCCAGCACTCTATGTCCCATACCTGCTCCTTAAGAAGCATGACTATGAAGAAAAAAGCTATTGGCTTTGGCAATTAAGAGATGATTTGTAACTTGAAGCAAAGTTTTAAATGAGTAAGTATGTTAAAAGCCAGATTGTCAATGTTTTACAAGAGAGAAAAGAGGAAGGAGGGAACACACAGTGTAAACCAGTGTTGTTAACCTTAAATAGAAATGAACACCCCTATGGGCTATATGGTGACTTAGAAAACCACTTATTAACATTATCTATGTTCTATTGTATTTGTATTTGTTTTGTTAAATATTTACCAATTACATTTTAATCTAGTTCAGCTGCAGGGGGACTGGGGGCCACATGGAACATTTTCCAAGTATTTTGGCTGAGACAGTGAGGAAAGATATCAGACCAGCCAGTGGGGAAGAGTAAGATACAGTGAGGGAGTTGTGTAGTTGTTGTTGTTGTCATTTTAAACTAAGCTCAAGAGCTGGGCATGCCTCAACACAGTATTGGGGAAATGAGTAAATAAAATATAGTAATTTCACAGTTGTGTCTCTGACCCAGTGCATCGACATCTTCAGAGAATGCTTGAATCTTAAACAAATCTTGTAGATTCCAGGTTCCGGGTGTGGAATACTATCTTTTGATTCCCATGTAGATTTTACTTGTGTTCTGGGACACTGGCCTGTGTTTGGTACTAAAAGATTTTGTCACTTCCCTCGAAAACAAAACAAAACTCTCTGAACTGAAAAAAAAATGATTTTTTACACATTGTCTTCTATTTTATGACCAAAAAAATAGGAGAAGAAAGCAAGGGCTGATAGATTTTTTTCACCTTTCAGCTAGTTTGGGCATCCATCACATACACATCAATCAATGAATGGCTGTCAGCTAATCTATTGTGTGCCTGGTACCACTACAGATACTCTATGAAGTCACAACTTCACTGGGGAAGCCTGAGTCATCAGGAGGGGCAATGAGAGGTAGTAGGGTAGGGCTTGCTGAGTTGGGAAGAGAAGAAATACACACCACTGAAGCATTAGGGGACTCTGGAGGAGACAGCGAGGCTGATGACTTTGTGCAGCGCCAATTCACCCACAAATCAAGACGTCACCTTGGTGATGTCATTGGTCCTCCTTGAGAATGAAGGAGAAACAATAACAACCTCCAGTCTATCAGTCATTTATGATCAGAAGAAGCCTCATCAAGGCATCATGTGTTGGATTGAAATCAGACAAGCAATAGGGCTTATGTTCTGAAGTGAAGAGAATTATCCCTCCATTATGACAGCCCAGAAGCAAACCAAGCCAGTCACCACGTACTTATCTAGAATGCTGACTGAGCCAGACCCCAAGGTTGAGGGGGAGGGAGGAGGGGAATGGGGTAGGCAAAGCAGAAAATAGTAGGTCCTACATAGAGCATAAATATATAAAAAAATAAAACATTAGTATAACAGAGAAACAAGACAGAGATGACTGCACATGTATAATCTATAGCAAATTGCTCACCTTCTCAATGGGGGTGGGGTGGGGGAGGAAGGAAGAGAGAGGATTTACAATTGAAGGTTTTAAAAATGGATGTTAAAATTGTTTTTACATGTAACTGGGGAAAAATAAAATACTAAATAAAAAAAGATGGAGAAATAGACTTTTTTCTGATTCCCATGACCTTTCAAATCTGTCCAAAACAGGAATTATATGCCAAAGATAAATTGACTTCAGCAGTTTCCATGGTATAAGACACCTAGAAACCAAAAGAATGCT